>CM076409.1:25564171-26764171 GCA_038363315.1 Mugilogobius chulae | reverse complement strand
GTTCACTGTCAGTTACTATAGTAATTGATAGCTAACTAACACTGACAGCAGGTCGTATTTTAAGTGGACAAGGTGGTACTTCACTGTTAGTTACTATAGTAATTGATAGCTAACTAACACTGACAGCGGGTCGTATTTTAAAGTGGACAAGGTGGTACTTCACTGTCAGTTACTATAGTAAACTCACTCCCTCAGGTATAGGAACCCACAAACAAACTGGGCCAAGGGGAGCGTTCCCTTTAGCTCAATGTGTTTGTCAGGTTGACCGGCGCGTGGGAGACCCGGGTTCGACTCCCGCTCAGGACATGTGTAAGACCATACCCGTTACACTATCAATTACTGTAGTAACTGACAGTGAAGTACCACCTTGTCCACTTTAAAGTATGACCCGCTGTCAGTGTTAGTTAGCTATCAATTACTGTAGTAACTGACAGTGAAGTACCACCTTGTCCACTTTAAAATACGACCCACTGTCAGTGTTAGTTAGCTATCAATTACTATAGTAACTGACAGTGAAGTACCACCTTGTCCACTTTAAAGTACGACCCGCTGTCGGTGTTAATTAACAGTTAATTAATATAGTAACTGACAGTGAAGTACCACCTTGTCCACTTTAAAATACGACCCGCTGTCAGTGTTAATTAACAGTTAATTAATGCAGTAACTACCAGTGAAGTACCACTGTATTAAACTGTACAAGAAGACCAGCTGTCAGTGTTTTTTTTTTGGAACTACTACCAACTTTTACTGTAATTTAGCTAGTGCTCAATACATTATTTACTAGTAACTACTGTTTAAAGCTCAACCAGCTGTAGTATGCAAATATTTTTGGGGTTTATTGATAAACATTTTGTAAATTGTTAATGTGCTTCATATTGTTGTGGCTGTGAGCATAATAAAGAGGTGTCTCTTTGTATTAGATTGCCCAGTGTTTGATTTTATCATAATCTGTATTATACACAATATTTGCAGTAATAAACTTGTGTCATAACAGTCTTTACCTTGTTTGTGTAGCATCACAAATAGAACCACCAAGTACACAATTAAGTATCACTAGAGGTACCCGTATAAGTACCACTAATTAGTACAAATGATGCCACCATAATCCCTAATTATCATTCCACAAAAGTACCAGTAACTATCACTATAATTAATACTTAACTAGCCGGTAACTGTCACTTTAGTGACCAGTACTTGTGACTGTAAGTACCACTACAAGTACCACTGTAGTTACTAGTAAGTACCACTGGTACTAACACCAGAAGTACCAGTAAGTACCCCCGTAGTTACCTATTAACTAGTGGGCGCTATTTTAGTAACTGTCAATTAAGTACTAGTAACTACCACTGTAGTTAATACTAAATATACTGGTAACTGTCACTTTAGTAACCAGTACTTGTGACTCTAAGTACCACTACAAGTACCACTGTAGTTACCAGTAACTACCACTGATACTAACACCAGAAGTACCAGTAAGTACCAGTAAGTACCCCCGTAGTTACCTATTAACTAGCGGGCGGTACTTTAAAGTGTTACCCAAACGTCAAATTGGCTGCAAAAAAGCCACATATTTAACTGGAAAATTAACTTGTAGGCTACTCCTACGTGCATCTGAACTACGTAAGATTTCCCACAAACATGCAGCCATTTCTCTAAAGCATGAAGCAATGAAAGCAGGACAAAAGTGTGAGCCCTGGAGTCGTGCTGCTGCTTTTGCGCACAGAAGCGCTTCATTGCACCTCTTTCCCTCGTCTCTGACCCTGTCACACCACGGACACACATCCTCTGCTCCGATTGGTTAGTTCTGGTTGTGAAGAGTTACGCTACAACTTTGTGACAACTTTACGCAGCGGGACTAGTTCCACATGCGGTGTGGAAAACCACGCATTGCATTAGAAAACGACAAGCCTACTACTCACAAATACGATGATAAATCCTCTGGATCTCCACAGTAAACTACCTCGTCTTTCTCCAGCAGTGAACAGGAGGGGAGGGGCTGCCTCTCGCTCCCCGCATCAGAATAAACCACTATAAACTGAAAACTTTAGCAATGCAAATCAAACTATAGTCAGTGTGCACTTTGGCTCCTCTCGTGTTTCAGTCAGATCATGTAAAATAAGCGTTTTTCTCTCATTCTCAGTGATGTCGTCGCTCCATTGATCTGGCCTCGTCACATTCAGCGGGAGCGCGCTCATAGCCCAGCTTAATCTTCAAGCTTGAATTAGCGTTGCTCAGACCCAGGCTTACTTCTTTCATGGAACAACTTGAGGCTTAAGTTGGAGATGAAGCTAGTTTCAGCTCAAGATTTTAGGATAAGCCTAGACTTGTTAAGCCACTTTCATGGAATACCCCCTTAGATGATTTTCAGTAGAGGGATTTTTTGTTTATCAACACGGGCGATGCGCGCGCACCCCGCCTGTAGAAAGAGCCTCCGCACATAGACACAAACAGTGGAAACAAGTCAAAAAAGCTCTTATTGTCAGCCAACGTCAAGAGTCTTTCACTTTACGAAAACAAAAGCTATGCTGCTAAGTTAACATTTATGGATTCAATTTGATCCTACGACCCTTATGCTGCGTTCCCACCAAACGCGAATGGCGCGGCAAAAACGCGTCTGCCGCCCAATAAATGACGCCAGAATATTTTGCTTCATTCGCTTAATTCGCGCGTCAAAGACGCTCAAGTTTGAGAATTTAGTTGCGCGAGTAATTTGTATTATTCGCCTGAGGAGAAGCTACGGCGCATGCATGAAACACGGGGCACAGAATTTAAAGCTTGACATCGCGGTGAATCACGAAAACAAGCAAGTTAGCGCAGCTTTTTGACTTCATTCGTTTCTGTATTTGCTTCTGGATGTCTGCTTTTGACTGGTGGACCGTTGGAGCTGCGTTGAATCGTGTTCATCCGTGCTATTGGTGCAGTAATGCTCCTTCAATCCTCCAGCTGTTGTTTTAAACTACTGACAAGACGTGCACGAGCGGCTGGAGGACTGGAGTGCTTTGAGCAAAATCACGGACTGTTTTTGGTATAGATAGGCCTACAGCGAGTGGACACGGCTCTGCCAGGACTTTAAACACGCGATAATGGACAGCGTTCGTTTTGTGGATTTATTTCTTCAGAGAGAGCAGGTGCCAAAGCGTGACATGGATTTGTCATTTCCAACAAGGTAAGTGTCCACGTCCTTGCTTAGCTGAAGCTCAAACGTGGATTCATTGCGGTCGTTTTGCGTGGTAAATGTGAGGCTCAGTGATGTTGTGCGCTACGCATGCACCGTAGCTTCTCCTCAGGCGAATAATACAAATTACTCGCGCAACTAAATTCTCAAACTTGAGCGTAACGGGACGGCAGGTAAGCCCCCAACAGCTGTCAATAGGCTTCTGTGAAAACTATGCACTATATGGTGGAACAAATCATAAATAGGGTTCTGGACTTTCGGAGTGAACAATCTTCACCTGCTTAAACTTTTTTCGAACTGCAAAAGGCAGCATTCATTGAGAAGGAAACTGAAACGCAACGGTCAGAAAGTGTTATTCTGAGTTTACATTGGCAATTTGTATTTTCCCGTGCAACTTCACATTGGATCGATAAGTGTTGGCCTTTTAGTTGACAAGCCTAGTGTGCACAACTCTTCACACAATCAATTACTGCCTGAGATCCTGAGATTATATATATAATATATATATTATATATATAATAAAAAAAAAAAAAAAAAAAAAATATAATATATATATATTAATACATACTGTATATTAGGGGTGTCAAATTAGTGCATTAATTGAGATTAATTAAATACAGACATAGTAATCGAGTTAACTTTTTTAATCGCATTAATCTATTTTGAAATCAATAACTGGTGATGAGTAGCAACTTGACAAAAATAAAGAAGCAGGTGAAAGTTATTGGACTGATGAACGTGAATTTTATATTCAAAAACTTCCTGAAGTCTAACCCATTTTTTGCAATATATTAATATTTCCCATCTGCAACAATAATGTAAATAATTAAATTGGATAAAAACAAAACAAAAACACTTAGGTTGAATGTTTTTCTCAGCAATTTTTATGTGAGATTAAAAACAGATTAATTAGATTAATTAATTAATTACAGATCATAATTAATTCATCTCTCTATTTTTTTAATCGCTTTACAGCACTTTCACCCCATCACAAGTTTGAATTCTTGTGGTTTTGAGCGTGGCCTTTAGTCATGTTGTTCCACAGAAACAGCCTAAAACTAGCTAACTTTGCTCTCACCCACAGTGCTGAGGCACTATATTTGTTTTTATTAGCAGTAAAGCCCAGTTGTCAGCATGTAGGCTGTGGAGTACAGTTTTGTTATAGCAGAAATGTCTGAAGCCAGTTCTCTCACTGCTGTTTACAAATTTAACAGTTGACTCTCTGTGATAAAGTAAGGACAAGTGGAAAAACATTAACTATTTACGGAAACAAAAAGCAAAGTTATTAATATCTGTAATAACATATGGATGTGTCACCATATGTATTCAAATTATTGAGAGGAAAGTTGTGTGATTTATCTTACCTGTTTACAAAGAGTATTTTGGTTCCTCCCCATTTGCCTTGTTTGTTCACTCTCATTGCTCCACATATGGTAAAGAATAAAACAACATGGCCATCATAATAGCAAGGTAATATGCTGTGACATTTACCTAACGTGAAAAACAAATTGCAAAGTGTTTAGAGTTTGCAGTTAGGCAAGGTATAATCATAGCCATGGCCATGGCTAATTGCACCTTAAATGCTGCATGTCTCGTGAATTAATCTGATGTCACTGACTTTAATTACCACTAAAACACCATGTATACTATTAACATAACACATGGCGCTGGATGGCTGCAGGCCTTTGCTGTTCACAGTCAAAGGGAACTATTATTTATGAATAACAATATGTTGTGCTAAATGTGTTTCTAATGGCACTATGCAAACACAGAATTCATAAATGTAATCACAAATGAAGACATGTGTTTCTTCATCTTAAGTTTTCAGTGTTAGTCTAATTGAGGCATATTAACTGGCTTTGCTTGTATTATTAAAAAAGAACAGTATTGTCAATACATGTTAATTGGGCTGTGCAATTAATTGAATTTCAATCTTAATTAAGATTATTGCACTAATTGTTTTCAAAAATGGATCGAGTAATCGTGATTATTGACCGTTACTTATAGGTTTCTTTACAATTGTAGAACTGTAAAGAAACAATTCTACAATTATTTCATTTAATTTCTTCACACTCTACATTTAGGCGCTTTGCAGTCTCTCTAAACAAATAATCGTTTGAATAATCGAGATTTCAATTATGATTTGAATAATTGTGATTATTATTTTTTTCATATTTAATCAAGCAGCCCTAGGTGTTATTGCAAATAAGACTGGATTATCTGGATTTATCTCAAGGAAAAGCTAGATGAAGACAAAAAGACACTCAGTGAAAGAAAGTCTATACATTTCAAGTTTTTTTGTTTCAACATTTCCATTACAGCATGATGCAGGCAAGCTGTTTTACCCTTTAGTGGATCTTTAGGAACAGAAGGGTATTTCAAAGTAGTTTCAAGTACATTCAAATCTAATGTGCACATTTTTTTTATTTATTATTCAATGCAAAATAACCCATATCTGAAGCAGTGACAAAGAAAAGTGATTAATTGTAAGTTCTACAAAACAATCTTTTAAATTGTGTGAGACGGCTTAATTGGGTCGGGATGTGAGCACTGGTGGTGCGGTGCGGTGCGAGGGAGCCTCCGGAGGATTGGTGATGTGCTCCGGTGCTTGTTTTGCCCGCGGCCACTAAGCCCATTCAGAGAGATGCTAAAGCTACTCCCCCTTTATTACTGCAAAAAAGCAATTGCTTGGAAGAAAATGCCAGAATGGTGCTTTGAATTCCTGGAGGGGCCCATCACTGAGACATGGACCATGGAGCCGAGACAGCTAGCATCTGGAGCAAAAACACAGAGCTAAAGTGGAGAGAGGAAGTGAGGTTTGAGGAAGGAGAGACTAAGGACAGAGGGCGTAAAGAGAACGAGAAAGAGGAGTCGAGGAGACAAAAGAGCACCGTGGGACACAGTCAAAGACCAAAGTTTTCTTGCAGCGATTTCTTTCTTTTTTTTTTTTTTTTTTTTTGCTTTAGCTACAGTAACACCACAGAAATCTTCTGTCTAAAACCCAGAGAAAGATGCAACCCATCAGTTTTTGATAGATTGTTCTTTCATCTTGAAACACTACTACTACTACTACTACTACTACTACTACTATTACTAAAAAAATAAATAATAAAAATAATAATAATAATGATGATGATGATGATGATAATAATAATGATAATAATAATAATAACAATAACAACAACAACAATAACAACAATAACAATAATATTATTATTATTATTATTATTATTATTATTAATAAAAAAAAAAAAAAAAATAGGCCAGAATGCAGTGGCAACTGGAAGAAACACAAGATGGACTTGACAAGGGAAAAGCAGAAAGCTTTGTAGGGGGGAGTTCTCTACAGCCAATGAGACAAAAGACAGACAAGAACATTTGGACAAGCAGCGTTCGACAGGCGATTGGGGAATAAAGTCAGCTAACACAATGAAGCCGTGGCCGACAGACTGCAAGCAGAGTGGCTCTTAGAAGTAGACTCTAATATTACATTAGAAGAGACAGAAGCCATTTGTCACACAGGGACAGGAGAGGTAGTTAAACTGACAAATAGGGACCCCAGACTGGTCTGATATGTCGTCACAAACAGGAAGTTGTGTATGTACTGTATATATGAATATACTGTATATATTTGAATCTTATACACAGGATATTTATGATCCAATTGACAGCTGCACTCTGCTTACACCTTTATGTCACATGTCTGATGTAAACCTGTCAGGTGCACTTGCAATGCTGTTTGTTGTCAACAACTTTTGATTCCTGGACAACTTTTGATTCCTGGACTCACAAAATCAAATCATGTGCTCTTGAGGTAGTATTTAATTTACGGATGGAAAAAAATCTATGGAAGGCTCCGGTGATCCAATGAAGATTAAATTCAACAAAAAAAATATTCAGTGCCAGGACACCCCAGCAGGCAGTGCTGGATTGCACAGTGTGCTTCTTACACTTCATTATATGGAACTCCCCTGGAGCTAGACCACGTGCATTCTGTGAAATCGAGGTCAGATTTCTGACTTGTGTTGCATCTGTTTAAGATTTTTGCTGTTTATTTGCTGATAATTGCAGGATCAGACATTTCTTCATTGACTTGTAGCTGTAAAAGTCTTAGTGTTAAACATACTTTAAAATTTGCATCATGTAATTTTTTTCACAAAGTTTCAACGTGTGTCTCTTTAAATACGCTTTTCCTTTGCCTGGAATGGTCGCCAGTATGGCATTAAAAAATCATATTTTTTATTAGGTTAAATGACGAACGACAATTAAACGTTACAAATATACATCGATATTTGTAGTTGATATAAACTGTCTCTCAGTTTGAAATAGACATTATTTGTGCAACAGTACCTAAACATTCAGTGGATATTTGCTTTTCATTCTTCCCTTGTCCCTTCTTTCTGCCTGCCGAAGTTAAGCCACTGACACTCTTGGTGATTGATATGGAAATTATAATGCGCTTGCCCTCATTTATCTTGCACTGTTGCTTGTTGCTGTTCCAACAACCATTTTGGGATGCAGACAGGATGAACTGATTTGTGGCTGCAGTTGTAAAGAGCAAAGGGGTGTAGTGTAAAGATTTGATTTGAGACCCTGCATGGCTCAGAGGATGAGGTGGGTTTGTCGCATTAGGGATTCCCATGAGTGTTTGAAATCTTTGAAAATGGATGGCATATTTTTGAATGTTTGACAGCACCAGAGCTATAAAAATCTGCTGCTAACAGAAAATTGTCAAGGAAAAGAAGATGCAGTTTTTCTTAGATGTAAACGCATGTATGTTAAGTCATTTGCTTAAGAGATTTTTATAGAGGGATTTTTTGGTTATCAACACGGGCGATGCGCGCGCACCCGTCCTGCAGAGAGAGCCTCCGCACATAGACACAAACCGTGAAAACAAGTCAAAAAGCTCTTTTGTCAGCTAACGTCAAGAGTTTATCACTTTGCGAAAACAAAAGTTATGCTGCTAAGTTAATCTTTATGGATGAAATTTGATCCTACGAGCCTTAGAGGTTACATTCGGGTAAGTGAGAAAAACGGCGAGAAAAACGCTGTCTCAAGCTTCAGGGGACAGACGTCTGTCATACCGGTTCATACCTGATGAAAGCAGCTAGCTGTTGTCCCGTTTCGTTGTTTAATTTGAACAAGTTTCCCAATATAAACAAATGGAGATGAGCTCTTTCTGCATGACGCACACGCAGTAGGGCGGAGAGTGACGTCGACCGCAAATCCCTCTATTGATCCAAGTGTGCATTTATTATAATATAATATTTATGTATTTATTTATTTTTTATTTTTTTTGTTTGTTTATTTGATATTTTTGTTAATTGAATCTGCCTCATGTGCTGCCCTGTATTGGTTACTTTGTTGTTGCTGTGAAAATGAGACTTGATTTTAATTTAAAGAAGCAACACACTCAATACTTACTATTTTGACACCAAAGACAATAAAAACACACCATTGATATGCGTAGCACTGTGAATTGAACAGATTCTCACTGAGACCTATAAAAAAAATATAATAATAATAATAAATTGCTCAATGAGTGTCTGGCTTTAGCACTGATTCAATCAGGTGAGGCCAGGTTATTGGTCGACGTTGCAAGCAGCAATAAAACACATTTTCAAAAAATGTTCATGTAATTGTCTTAGTAAAAACTCAAATGTTTAAACTATTGCAATATTAGTAAGTTAAATACATTACTGTCATTCGTAGCAAAGCAATAGCATACATATGGTGTTAAACAGATTATCAAATCCCCAACGACAAGAGAAAGATATTTGAATCATTTACCTCACATTTACCCATGGTCATACATTTATACATGTAATCTTCCCCCATAGGTTTGCAGTATCCAGGATGTGTTTTTGTGTTTACCATTTCACATTTTCTCAGAATATAATGATAAATACAGCCTTTGCAGCATAGCATAGACACTTTTATACCATGAAACAGATGAATCTCATCTCAGAAGGTCACTAGACACAAAGCCCTTTTGAACTCAGACCAAATGATTAGACAAAATCATCATAATTTTGTCCAGATCTGTAGGAGTCATTTATGTTACAATCTAAGTGACTTTAAAATCGGAGGCTAATATGACACCAGATTAGACTTAGATGAGATGGCTGCTAGACTATATTTAGCTGTCAGTATGGTGAGGCATTAGAGCTTAAAATCGGAAAGTTTCATCTGCATAAACCACTCAAAAGAAGTCCATGTACATAGGCAGACTGTGAAAGAGTGAAATTTAGAAAATATGTCACAGAGATTTATAGTGTTGAGTGATATTAAAAGGCTGACATTGTAATAGGCTATTTCATCAATCTCAACTAAAACACTGCATTTCATTAGATTTATTCATATTTTGTGGCCATGTGCTTTTCAATTGCCTCTGAACAAGTACATTTTTTTTCTAAATGTTATAAACGACGTTTATTCCTTTGCACTGTTAAGGATATTCATCTTATCTATGAAGAAAAGTTCTTAGTTTAGTTCCTTAAGCTGATTTCACACTAGAGGACTTTAAATTTGTTCATGTTTTTTTTGAAGTGTCAAAAACAGTAGGCCTACAGGCCACAGACATAAGGACATTTTGACAAAAGTATTTGTCTCATGGTCCCATCATGTTGCAAAAAGTAAAGAGACACAACATGCATGATGAGTTCTGCTTTTTCTACAGAGCGGAAGTGTCACAGAAGCAAGGCTGGTAAAATTGATCCAAGGTCCAGCATGAGAATGAAAACATAACTACACGGGGCAAGCTGCCTTCAAGAGCTGTAGAAACAGCGTTGAAACTTGATTAGATTAGATTGATAAATGTCTTTAGAGAATCATTACTCGAGCTATGCCTAAACAAACTTGTAGGGGGCACATTAATCTTAACATGGGGCCAAAACTCATCTAGTGAGTAAAAGGCTTTGTAATACATGTCAATGAACAATTATCGACCCATCTCAAATCTGCCATTTTTAGGAAAAGTTCTTGAAAAAGTAGTTTACCAACAACTTACTGACTTTCTCCTAATAAACAACACATTTGATGTTTTCCAGTCAGGTTTCAGACCCCACCACAGCGCTGAGACTGCTCTTATCAAGGTAACTAATGACAAGGTAACGCCTGAACACAGACGCTGGCAAAGTCTCTGTCCTAATCCTGCTGGATCTGACTGCTGCTTTTGACACTGTCGATCATGATATCCTTTTACACAGACTAAAGGACTGGGTGGGCATCTCTGGTTCTGCCCTGAAGTGGTTTAAGTCCTATCTAGAAGACAGGAAGTATTTTGTTGAAATTGGAAATTGTGTGTCTGAGCACATGGCCTTGACCTGTGGTGTGCCTCAGGGGTCAATCATGGGACCCCTTCTGTTCAATCTTTACTTGTTGCCATTAGGTCAGTTAATACGCAATAATAATGTGAGCTATCACAACTATGCAGACGACACTCAGATATATGTGTCACTAACAGCAGGTGAGTATGGGCCAGTAAATTCACTCTGTCGCTTCATCCAACAGATCAGTGTGTGGATGCAAAACAACTTTCTCCAGCTTAACTCAGACAAGACTGAGGTTATCATCTTTGGCCCACAGAAACACAGAGAAAGTGTCAGCAGTCACCTTCAGTCTCTCTCTCTGAAACCTTCAAGTCAAGTTAGAAATCTGTGGGTAATAATGGACTCAGACGTGAACTTTAACAGCCACATTAGTCAATAACATCAGCAGCTTTCTACCATCTAAAAACATTGCCAAAATCAAAAGTATAGTGTCAAAGCCCGACTTGGAGAGGCTTATCCATGCATTTGTCTCCAGTAGGTTAGACTATTGTAACGGCCTGCTTACCGGCCTTTCCAAACGAGATGTAAAACAGCTGCAGTACATCCAGAACGCTGCTGCTCGAGTCCTGACCAGAACCAGGAAGTACATCACATTAGTCCTGTGCTTAGGTCTTTGCACTGGCTTCCAGTGGCTCAGAGAATAGACTTTAATACAGCTCTGCTTGTGTTTAAGTCTCTCCATGGACTAGCACCAAAGTACATCTCTGACATGTTAGTGCGTTATGAACCATCTCGGACTCTGAGGACCTCAGGGACTGGCCTCCTGCCGGTGCCCAGGGTCAGGACTAAACATGGGGAATCAGCGTTTCAGTTTCATGCAGCTAAGATCTGAACAGTCTTCCAGAAGATGTAAGACAGGCTTCTACTGTGACAATGTTTAAATCTCGGCTCAAAACATTTCTTTTTATCTGTCCATATGACTGAAATGCTTTGTCTGCACTCTTTTCTTCTTTTAAAGTAAATTTTATGCTGATTATTTATATATTTTTAATCATGTTGTATTGTAATTATTGATGTATATTTTCCTGCCTTGTAAAGCACTTTGAATTGCTTTGTGTATGAATTGTGCTATACAAATAAATTTGCCTTGCCTTTGCCTTGCCTTGCCTACATGTCATATGGATTAAAATGTAAAGGAAAGTAGCCCACATCATCTCAACTATAATTGTCTGATATGCTGTAGATGAAACTACTAAACTTGTTCCTTTGTTGTTTGCTGGTCTTTTGTCATTTGCTGCAATAATGTCTGAAGCCAAGTCTTTATTCCTTGTGTCTGCTACAACAGCTGCTGATTTTGGACATTGGTTGCAGTTGATCATGTGACCAAGTATGAATTTTAGCATAAATTGTCATTAGAAATGATGACTATGTTTGAATCTAATATCTAATATTAATTAAATACGACCTTACATGTTCTATGATTCAAAGAGAAAGAAGAAAAAAAGAAAACTTTTAAAACAAAATTAACAAAAGTGGAAGGAATGATGAGTAGATTGTCTGTTCAAAGGCTTCAAGAGAGTACTTTGTCGAGAATAGAAAGTAAAATGTTAAATGTTTTTTTTTTTTTTTTTTGCCTAAGTTGCCTGAACGGCTTAGTATTGCGAGCAACTTCACGTTTTTTGTTGCCAAGCTCTAATCAAATCTGACACTAACATAACCTTTTTGTTAGTCTGACTTTTAGAAGATCAAAGACTTCCTTTGAAACTCTAAATCCATTGCCATGCTTTTGAAATTCTCTATAATGAAAATATTAAAGTAGGGCACAACAGGCACAACAGCTGCCTTCTGGATAAATAGTTTCAAAGAGTGACATTTTGATCCCGAAACTAGAATCCAAGCTTATCCGACTACGCTGTGTGTTGACTTGTACATGTGCGGCTGTCGACTCTTATTGCCTTTATGTTGTGACACAGTTAGTGGGAGAGTTGAGTTCGAAGCAGGGCAGAAATGTAAGAGGCACAAACTGGAAATGCTTTTTAAAATGGAGTGTTGAAAAGGGCTGCCGGTGTGGTGAGGACACAACAGAATAGAGACACTGAGCCAACACCACGCTACATTTTAGAGGCAAATCCTCTCTCAGCTTCCCACATGTCCCTTTTCAAGACCTTAGGCAACTCCAACCTAGAAGGACTTCACGACCAAATCCAAGGCCAAACAAGAACTGCATTAGCCTTTTGTGTCACGCTGTATTGATGGCATACTTCATTTATCTTCTGCACGCAACCTTCATTCACATGAAAAGGCAAGCAGGCTTTTTTTGATTTTATGTTGAATTTCACAAGGGTTTTAGTTGTGTGGAACGTTTGGTAAAAACATTTTGCTTCCGTACAGTTTTATCACTGAATAATAAAAGATGAACATGTGGTCTTTTGGTGTGCACTAAAACACATACATCATTCAAATGAATTGATGTGTTGGTGTCCATTTATTGGCTATGATTTTATTCTGACAATATACTATTTGTTATCTTAGGAAGAAGTGTCACCCACTCCACAATTAAATCAGGAGCTTGGGGAGCATGTGTTGGTTGATGAATCAATCAATCATTTAGATTCACATAAATGTAATTACTTCATTTGTCAACGTCTAAAGACACTCTGACTTGTGCATACCCAAAGGTTTATATAAGGAGATCTGTAGTGATCATTTTCAGCCATCTTCATCTAGAGTCCACACTGTACAGCAGCTTAATGATGATACTGATTCCAAAAGTGTGCAAGTTATCATTTCATCAAGTCTCTTTGACTTGTGAAGGACATTTAGTGGAATATAAGAAACACTTCAGAGTGGGTGTGAGCTTTTATTCGCCTGGACTCATTTATTTTAGGTGAAATTTGCATAAACAGACACTTCATATTGCCCTTCATCGGTATAAACTGAAGTGCAAGGTTCTGTTTAAAGGTGATAGGTAGGTAGAAGAAGTTTAAGGCCCTTCTTGACCCTGGCTCTGAGACTCGTGCATTTCCACCCCTGGTCCAGCGTGTGCTCTGCTGCACTAGTGAAATAGTGTGTTTCAGCTTTGGGATGCACCGCTTCATGGTGTATGTTGCACTGCGCTTTGACTTTGGTCATGGGTGGGTGCAGTAACGTGGTTGATTTAGATAAGTGGTCCTCACTATTTTTTAAAGAAGAGCCACATTGACGGACCAAAGAGAAGGGGTGAGCCGCAAAACATCAAACCTAAAAACAAACAAAAAACAGGCCAGCGCAGACTAGAAAATGGAACGCAAATGTGTGTTTATATGTGTGAAATAAAGCACTAGTGTGCAGATAAAAATGAATTAAAATTAAAATTAAATATTATTTTGTGTATTATAAAAATAGGAATTTCACTTTGACTTGTAGCTTCTTTAATACCGTATATATTTTGAATTACTGTGGTCAGGTCATTTTACATTTATTATAGCACATTACAAACATTTGTTGTCATTTTTTAAACAACAATCAATGTTTTGCATTATGAGCCTGATGCAGTTTAAATCTAACATGTATCGCATTATCCAACCAACCCAACCACACTGTACTTATTATTCAATATCTACAATTTATTCTTATTATTTTAAATAAATATTACACTGATGTTTCTCAGTTCACTCTGTGTATCTCTAGCTCCGCCCCCTTTCTCTCCCTCCTACACCAGCTCTGCTACAGCTGCTGCACTGACACAGAGAGACAAGAGGAGTGTGTTTTTCTCACTTTGGCCAGAGTCATACATGAAATAGACCTAAATGTCTTTGCAGATACTATTTAACAACGTTTAGTGAAAAACTCTCCGCTGAACTTCGATGTTCGCAAACGCGCGTATAGGTCTAGATTTTTCCGCGATCAACTTTTAAACAGTTTAGAACTAATTATCTTCGCGAATATTGATCCTATTACTACAAAATAAAAACTGGGACAGAGTTTAGAGTTCTCTGTCAGAATATGTCTGCTACAAGTCTGTATGTGGACGACACTTTTTACTACAGCTGTTCATAGATATGCAACTTAATGTGGTGCATCCTGTGGCTGCAGCGAAATTATTTGGCACAGCCTGAGCGCGTCACTTCATTCATTCCTTAAATCGACAAAACTTTTATTTTGCTGAGCCTAATACAAGACTAGCGGGTGAGCTCGCAGCTCCCTGCATGTATCTGCTACACTATGTGGTTCCAATGGGGCAGGCGAGTGAAGTCGAAACAACATGGAGCACTATGCAGCGCTGAAAAAGGACCAAACCAAGAGCGCGCTTGTTGTGTGAAATGTGATCTTGCCGAATCTTGCTGAGAGCCGCCCAGTAAGGCTCTAAGAGCCGCATGTGGCTCCAGAGCCGCATGTGGCTCCAGAGCCGCGCAGTGAGGAACAGGGGTTTAGATGAAGTATGTTCTGCCAAATGTGCAGTGTATAAATCCAATTTACCTAATATGTAGCTAATGCAGTAACCCCTTTGATTAGAAATCCACATTTTGCTTATTTAAGGATGTTTTAAGATAAATTCAGCAACTAAATGAAATATGAATATAAATCAAATGTTGTGACGTTTCTCTACTTGTCGTTAAAGAGTCAAGCATGTGGCAGACCTCCTGCTTTAAATGTTCCATTATATTCTACATTTCTAACATTTTTATCTAAAGCACATGAGTTTTGTTTCTGCCAGATACAATATCCCAGATTTGTGATGTAAAAGGTAGATCGCTGATATTTTTTGCTTTTTTAAAATTTCTTGTTTGAGCATTTCTGTAGCATTAGCATCAGCCAGCATTAGCAAACTAGCTCAATCACTTTATCTTTGTAAATTCTATTGCAAATAGTAAATGTATGATATGGGAAACACATGTCTTTTGTGCTTTATTACAACTTTTATTTAAGTACTAATGCTAAAATGGTCTAAATTAAAGTACTCAAGAGAATGTTTAAAAGAATTAAACACAAAGGACATAGCACATCATTTTGTCCTTTAACAAATGAGATATGTCTAACCAATTATAATCTGGTGGTGCAATAATATCTTTCCTATTTCCTGTTGACTGTGTATGTCGTCAGCCGGAAAGGCGCGTGACATTCTGGCTTTGATAAGTCACACACAAGTGAATTATTAACATTTCACCCATTTTGCATCAGAGGAATAAGTCATAATTATTACTATTTTCTCTCTGCACGTCTATTCAAACCTAATTGTAGATTAGATGTTCTTAAAAGGGGCATGACCTCTGTTCCTGTGGCTTAGACAATACAAAATTACTTTATGCAGTGTTGTCAAAGAGCAAATATGAAAAAAAAATGTTAAATATATTATTTTTATTTGCTAGGAAGCACTGAATGTATATATTATTAATAACAAAAAAAAAAAAAAGAAATATGTTGATGTTTGCCCTTTGTAGGTAACTGTTCAAATTCTCCACGCTGATCTGGCCAACCTGCTCTTTCAAAGCTTAATTCAAACAGTTTAGTGTGTTTGTGCACAGACCATCCTCTCCTCTCACGTCAGGCTTGGGATAAAACAGAACTGTGTGCGACTTTGTAGATACTTTAGCTTAAGTAATTTGGAGAAAACAAACCAAATCAGCCCAGCACTGACCCAAAAAAGCTGGCAGATCTCATTGGCTTCTTGTATAAGTCATAAAACAGTAAGGCATCTCAGCTGATCTCGAGTGTATATTGTGTAATATATGGTTTGGTAGATTAAGGAAGTTTTGGGGTAAAATTGCATTAAATACAATCTGGGTCACAAGATCCATAACTGTCAAACTGCTCTCTTTACAGTGAAAACCAGAGAACAAACACAGCTCAAACCAATGACAAGAGGATGATACAGATTGACAGCTGTCTTAATACACAGTGTATCTGTGGTATTTTCATGAGCCTGCCAAATTCTCTTAGGAAAACTTTACCTACTTACAGTTTTCTATTTGCTTTTTTTTTTTAAATAAACTTTGTAAATTGTAAGCATGGCACCATTTTCCGGAAGCATAATTGCCAGAATGTTGGAATCGGATACAGAAAAGCTGTTTTCCATCTATCCAAGTGCTCTCTGTCCGCAAGGACAGAGAGCACTTGACCTAACTAGGTTTCTAAACTTAAGCTAACACTATAACCAAAACAAAGCTTAGTAGCTTAAGATTAATTAAGGTCAGTAGACTGTAATCAGTACTGATATCCAACTGACCAGCCATAGACTCTGTTAATGGATAACTCTGGAGCATACTTTTTGCAACTGGGAGGAAGGTTCTTCCAAGATTTACCAAACATAATGACATATTTTATTTTATGTCATTTATTGATCTTTATTTACCCAAGACATTTCAACTGAGACTACCTCCAGGGCCTTTTCCAAAAGAATCAAGCTTGAGAGACCCCAGCCTTAAAGACAGTCATGGTAAACTGCCTCAATATATTCATTTCTCCTTTTCAGTCTGTCCACATTAAGCTGTATCTTTAGATGTCAACAAAGCTGTGATTTTATCAGGGTGATAGAAAACAAATTTACAGAATAAATGAAAAGAAAATTGGTGAGATAATATTTGTCTTCTAATGGATACAAACTTATTGAATTTTGAAAGTGCATGAAAGCAGTTTTGCTCAGGCGTCCCGCTGGGCTGACGATGCAAGCTTTGTGTGACTGAAATGAGTTATCAGTAACTTACAAGTGATCACAGGAACACATCTTTTCAGAAAATGCTGTATTTTCTTTCATTCTTTCCTTCTTTACACATTCAGTTCCCACCAGTCTATTCTCTTGTTTGCGTCAATGAATCCTAGAACTGATAAAGCCTGATTTGTGATTTTTCTCATTTGGATAAAAATACATTTTTAGAACTGTTTGGGGATTTTGTAAATATATAAATTGCAGTTTACATAATTAGTATTTCAAACACTATGATAAAATCACAACTTTATAATTATTCAATTCAAATTTTTCTACCAACAAGTACCAAATATTGTGCTGTCGCCTCCTGCCCGGAAAAGCTGGAAGTATATGTTGTCGTCATTGCTCCCATATGGCCCTGGGCATGCACAGAAAAGATACTAAGTGTAAACAAACATGGCAAGATTTCTTTAAATGTAGTAAATATTCTGACGAACAGAGATGAAGAAAGTGGATTTATGCTTTACATGTCTTTGAAATACATGACAAAACTTCAAAACAAATTTAATAATGACAATGTATTAGATTGATTGATTTAAAAGTTTCTGCTGTCATTCACCAAAGGTCAGTACATTTGCTGATTAAACATGACGCTGCAGCAGTAATGTCATGGTAAAATAAAGTTGCTGGTAAGGTGTTACAGACAGTGGTGTCTGCAGGGTACGGCTGTAATACCCTTCAAAAGTTGTATTTAAATTTTTTTTTTATGTGATTTTTTTATTTTTTTTTCATTTAACCTACATATTTACATTGATAACAGGTGACTAACATCAATCAATAAATATTATTTTAAAGAAATCTTTGGTGTATGCTCTCTGGACGCACTGTTTAACAGAATCACATAGGGAAACAGTGAGGAGAGATTCTGCTCTCCATTGGCCAGTGCCACCGCTGTTCCAGGAACTACACAGTCTGCGTCACTTCAAAAGAACATGAAGCGAGACAGGACCAACGCGCTGCTGGACTTTATTATATGTTGTATTTTTTCAGATCTGCCTTACTATCTGCCTCACATGTGCCGCTCAGTGCGAGCGATGGTCGAAGAGCGCGAACATTGGCTTGTATTTTAGAAGAGAACGAAAAAAAGTGCGAGGTGAAATGCAAAGCATCGTTTGAAATGCCCGTCGTGAAGACGAAAGCGTAAAAACATCAGTTTGAGTAAAACAGAGTCTGAGACTATATTGTCCACTTTTTCCTAAGTAAAAGGCAGCTGTATTGTTGCTTTTGGCTGTTTGGTTGATGAATTATAATGTAATATTATTCACGGGTGCGAGGTGGTGCAGGTAGTACAAAGACTCTCGGCTGTGCTGAGCAGGCTGGGGTGGGTCATGTATTTCAAGTACGGGATCCGCGGGTTTAGAAAAATGCCTGACCCACGCATCACTACAATGCACTAATTAATCAGCGGTGTTGGTCTTCTCACGAAAGTCTTGTCCTGTGATAAACCGTGATCCACCTGCCGCTGCAGAGTTCTCCTGTGTGCGATGTCCCACCTGTCCCACACAGAGCCCACTCCTCACACACACGAGACTCTCAGCTTGTTGCTCAGTGCGGGTCATACAGCTTTGTCATTTGTGACGTGGACGTGTTTTTTTCTGACACTCGGCCCACTCTCTCCCGAGGGACACACTTGTGTCACAATCTTTAAAAGTTCCCGGGTAAGCACTGAAGGCAACGGAGAAAACCTTAAAACACTGCTTTGCGGGTGCATGATGTTGCGTGCGTCTGTGCGTGATAGGGCACGTGCGTGACAGAGGGCGTGTACACGTAACACGACAGTGCGCATGCACGCACATGCGTGTGACTGTGCCTACCCTCTCCTCAACTCCTGCATTCGCCCCTGACTACAGAGACGCTAAACTGAAGTTTTGAAATCTTTCTACTATGGAGCCTGGTTTCAGAAATGCTCATATTTTTGATCAAATGTTTGATCTTGGCTTTGTGTGGACAAGGTCTAATCTTCCCTGACAAGAAAATGTCCAGCACTTCCAAAAAACAAAAAAAAACAAACAAAAACACTGTGACTGTCTTCTGTGTTCTCTACAAAGAGACAACAGATTCAAATGAGCATACTGTAGATATCTGGCATCACAGCTGTTATGAATGTTACACTGTTTTGTGCACATGTCTCTAAAGGTAAAATGAACAAATAGATACAGCTACAACAGAAGCAACATTGGACTTGTTTCAATAATGTCATTGCAATAGTTTGTTTAGCATAAATCAAATTGCATACTGCAAAGCAAATGCGAATAAATAAAAAGTGGCTATATTATTCACACAATCCCAGAAAAGTATCCTGTATACATAATAAATAATAAATAAATAAATAAATAAATATAAATAACATTTCTCTCTCTCTCTCTCTCTCTCTATCTCTCTCTCTCTCTCTCTCTCTCTCTCTCTCGCTCTCCCTCTTCTAATCTATTGCTCACATTATTCAGGAAGGGCCTGCATCTATTAATGTGGCCCACCACCAGATTTATCACCTCACTTTAACACTATGGTAAAATAGCACATTAAGCAGATGATATCACACTGTATATGAAATGATTATGCTGGCCCTGGCTGAGGAGGAAAAGAAGAGAGAAAGAGGAAAGGCAGAGAGAGGCGGCATAATTAAATGCAAGGTTTACTGTTATACATCACTGGTGTGTACTGGCCGTTTAGTGCAAATGGTGAGGTGTTTTGTTTTGCTTTTATTCTGTACACTGTAAAAAGTGTTGCTTTGATCCAAAGAAAAAAAAATGGGTTAAGAGGTTGCATTTGACTTTTTGTTTTCTATCAACTTCGTCTATTTATTAATTAAATAAAAAATATTAAAATTACTTGTCAGAAAGCAAAACTATTATTTACAATTAAACATTTTCCTTGTATTTTTGTGTTGCACAAAACCAATAATTGCTTTCCAATTATTAATTGTACTCTTATATTTGTTTTATACAAAACAAAACAATTGCTTTAAAATAATTAATTTTTCTCAAAATTATTCTTTCTGCCAAAGCAAACAATTACTTTATGATTATTCATTTTACTCAGATTTTTGTGTTCTCACAAAACCACTTTTGTGATAAATTCAACTTGATATAAAGTAAAATGTAATACCAAAAGCAAACATTAGTTTCCAAATGATTTTAATGAACATTCAATTGAACATGCACAAAATCAATAAGAAAACCTTTAACAACATTACATTAGGAAACATTTTAAAATGAGTAAGTCAGTTTTACAACACATGAATACATTTATTCAGTGAATACTTCAAATATATCCAGTCATGACTACAAAGTGAACAAATACCTCCATCACAGTTTGTCTTCAGTCCGTAGAAGCAGCTCTCGTTTTTTTGACTCAAATGTTTTTTTCTGAAAAGAAAAAAACACGTTTCACTACAGAGACATAGAGAGCTGCTCTGTTACTGTTCAACTCAAGCTCCATAAGTTCTGCTCACTTTATAAAATGTGATCATGACATGAGTTTTGATAATATATTTGCCTGATGGCCACAGGCCGAAACGTTGCACTGATTTAATAAATTTCACTGGTGTAGCAAGTACACAGTGTGCAAGAGACTTTTCATTTATGAGTTTTGATAATAAAAATTAAGATATCCTTTATTTGTCCCACGCAGCATTTAAAATAGACTTAGCAGAAAATATATCTAAAGTTATAATAGTCTAAAAACTCTTATGTACAATAAGCTGCTCCACCAAAAAACATTGGTCTGTAGAAGAAAGAAAGAAAGTAAGAAAGACAAAAAATTACCAGATTTAAAATAATTAATGTAAAATCTGGTCATTTTTGAATGTGCTTAGACGCCTTAAACTTTTGCATTACAAAAAACAAACACAATCTCCACCTGATTGAAATAACACTGGGCTGTAGAATGTGATGTTGTCACATGAACATAACCTCTGCAGTGTAACACACCTGATGAACCATGTTCCATGCAGATCCGAGCAGCTTGACCACGTTGTTCTCTGAGCATCAGATTAACAAACTCTGGCTCTGCAAACATAACAACAGAACATAAGATTGTCATCTTTAATACCCTCAGCTGTCATGAGTAAACTAACACACTTTGAACTTTTGATATCCACACACTTTGGTTGTTAAGGACAATAAATGATGAGATTACCTTTGTGTCATGTTCTTCCAGCTGCAGATCCTCTGGAGTGTTTCTGGTGTTGGTCATGTGTCACATATCAGCTGCTGTTACTTCTGTTGGAAAATATTATACATTCAATTACTGCTTGAAAATGACATTACAACTCTCTAACTCTATCTGAGGTGTATGTCAAAAAGACAAATGCTAATAATATACAATGCAGGTACACACTGATGACCATTGAGTTTACAGTATTTGATCATTTTAGATACACTTACATGCATACTCAAAATAACAACACTTACACTTTGACTTAATGAAGCAGTTTGTACTCACCAAAGTTCATTCAGAAGCAGATGGAAGCTCAGAGTCTGCAGCTCTGTAGCATCAAACTGTACAGCCGCCTAAAAACATGAGGACACACATGAAAGACTAAAAAAAGATCTATTTTTGCTAAATACATTAGATACCAACATTCTACTCTTGCAATAGAGAATAACAGTTGTTATGTTGCTTAAATAACCGGACTGAACAGTATCAAACTGAACATGCATGATAGTTTAATCCTAATGATTAACATTAAAATAGGCTGTTCACAATTCTGCTTTATTTTTGTGAAGGAAAATTGTTGTAAGCCAACAAACCTGTAGACTATACCATAATTGCTAGCACAAGATCAAACATTTTCCTTTCAAACTTTCGAAAACACATCATTTCAAACATAGCATTTGACAACAGCAGCATTATTTCACTTTGTAACTCACAAAAGCAGACTTACCTCCTCAAACACACAGTCCAGACGAGGCTCAGAACAGTGTCTGCTGCAGGTGAGCTGTTAGTTTTCAAACTGCTACAGACTCCTCCCACACAAGGCCCGCCCACAGGAAAATCACTTCCCGTCAAACAATTATATTACTTTCTGTTTACTGAAAGTAATATAATTATTGTTTTAAAACATAAGGACGAGTAATTGTGTTGATGAAACACAATTCTTTGAGAAAGTAAATATTTTAATGAAAAACAGTAAATACAAAACAAAATGCAATTTGAAATCACAAAAACAATAATTATCTTAAATAGGAAACAAATAAAAGGAATTCGAATGAAGTGGCGAGTGAATCACTTTTAACAGTGTAGAGAGCTGATCTGTGGTGTTTTGTGGCCCTTCATCCTCTTCTAGTGCTCCTTGGACTACTCTGCTGTGTCATCACCAGAAGCCCATGTGTTTAGATTATGCCTCAACTTCAACTGCTCCCAGGATGTTCACTGCCTGTGCTTACATTATCTGTTATCATGTACAGTGTTAGGAATGTGCTTGTGCAAATGCAAAGTGACTTACATGTTATTTGACCTGGAGGAGGGCTCATGCTGTTTGTTTCAAAGGAATATCTATTTTTAACTTTTAAATACATGATGTTGCAAATTATGGTTTTAACTTTCTATTTCTAATGAGTTGTGTAGTTGGCTTTTCACCTCCAGAAAGTTACAAGCACCATCTTTACGGTAATTAGTTGCTCGTGTATCTGAACTGTAGTGGTAAGGTTTTGTGCTACCACTGCATACTCATATTTTTTTTTCGCAGAAAGGCTAGTCAAACAGAACCATCAGACAAATGTGACCAGATTCACCTCTCACTGGAGAATATGCTCACTTCTTGTTTAATCGTAACTCACTGTGAATGAGCTTATCTTCAGTCTGAAGTTGGACTGTAGGTGCCACTGAGTTCTGTCCATCTCACTGTAGATGGACAGAACTCATTATGATTGATCACTGACATCTTCATAATGCAGAATGTCCAGCTGTGATTGTTGTTAGCAGCCTAGCTTTGCTTAAACTTCTCTCTCTTCTTTGTTAACTCCTGGTACTTGCATTGGCGATAAACTGTATCTGCTTTTGATACAGTTTGAAAATTCCGCTTCATACTTCGAATGACAACTATTGCACAGAGCTGCTCACATACGCAGGAATGGAGACAGGCAATCAGAGCGCAGAAGAGGCTGGACATGCATCACATAAACCAATGAGAGCATTGTCTGAAGCTGAGCATTGGCTAATCACAGCGTTTCAGCTCATGCTGCTGATGAGACTGTCAGAGAAGAGTGCTGAAATATTTATGTTTGAAAGAATTTAGATGTTCCCAAGTCCCAAACGACATATCCTGAATCATATCCGAGTATTTAAGGCCACAAATCCGAGTCGAGTCAAGTCTGAGCTGAGGAGAATTGAACCGAAAGTGCTGAAATACTTTTGATGAGAATTGAAATGTTCACGCGTCCCAAACCACAAGTCCAAGTCACGTCCGAGTCTCTAAGGCCACAAGTCTGAGTGTCTAAAAACAGGGTCTTAAGTCTCAAGTCCCCATCTCTGGTTCCTCAGGCTTAAACTCTACACTTACAGCCATTGTCTCGGCCTTATTTAAAAATGAAGGCATGATTGATACATTATGTCCTTGAGAACAGGTCAGAGCTTTTAAATGTCAGCTCAGACTCCATTCATTACATCGAACATAAAGTCGATAAGTGTCACTTCAAACACCTGTTAGTGGTCATTTGTCTTCTTTCTGCATTCAAGATCGAAAGTTTAGGCTTAAACTTGGCCAATGTAGTCACACGTTTATTCATACATCTTCATCTGAGAGGTCACTTCGTGATGAATATATCCAGTACCTCAACTCTATGATCTGGGTAGATTGGACTCACGGGCAAAGAAAACATAGCAGATTTTCCTGACTTGGTTGTTTAGTTAGGATAAATAATTCTTGGATATATGCGTTTACTTCACATAGATGCCTTTATTGTCATTTTATGCTCCACATGAACATTAATGAAATAAAATGCTTTCCCATGAAAAGATGAAACTATTCTTGTGTTTTTACGTTTGAGGATAGACAGTAATATCTTCTGTATGTCTACAGGCTGTCATCAGCCTGTAGACATACATTTTGTCCTCTGGAGGTCTTCCAAAAACAAACAAACAAACAAACAAAAACAGTCCAGCCAGTTGTTTATGATCCAAAAAGTTAAGACACAGTTTCAATTTGAATTGTGATTGTTTAGATCGCTGTTTAAGGAAAATAGCCTGGAATCATAAGAGGTTAAAAATGTCTTAAAACATGCATTGCTTTATATGAATCTTCAGCTTAAAGAGGAGATAAATACAGTTAGTTAACAGGAGAAATGCCTAAAATAAGGAGTTCGGTGATCAACTGATTTAAAAACAGAGAAGATAACCTAGCTCTAAATTGAATTTTACACATTATCAATCTGGAATGGCTGTCGCTGAAAGCAGTTGCAAAAAAACAGAATGTCATGAAACTATTTGAATCTGATTGGTTGAAGCATCTGAACCTGGAAGTAGCTGAACAGTCACGTTTTTTTGTTAAATACAGTCGTGCGAAAAATACAAACACCTTAATCTTCCAAAATTTCACAAATCTCTGCTGGGTGCATGTTTTAAATGTCAACATATCTGTATTCAGCCAAAATCATATGAAATACGTTGTCGTCGCTGCCATGTTTTGTTTTTTTATTTGAATGTGCGCTTCTACCCACATCATTGTGCTGCGCTGTGATTGAACTGGCTAACCTTGGTCATCTCTAACTGTTCAGTGGGGGTCACTTCAGATAGATTCTAAAGAGTTTGAGAAAATCACAAATATAGTGATAATCTCTCTGGTGGAGCCAGTTTAAAGACTCTGGAATAGTCAGAATCATGTTTTGTGAGGTTCAGTGGGGTTCTAAACAAGATTTCTCAAACTTTCGAGAACATACTACAAAATATTATTATTATTATATGTATTATTTATTTTTTTTTTTTGAAGGAACGCTCAGATTTTTTAAATTATTATTATTTTTTCCACATGAGATCTCTTGTCATTTTACTTCTGACTTGCTAACCACTTACGTTGTCTTATTATCACTGAGTAACCTTGCATGCTTTGTGTCCATGTTAAATTCTGCTCCCTCAGGCTCCACCTCTCTCACTTGTCTAAACCGACACTTATTGACTTAATGTAAGGCCTAATGAATGGAGTGAATGGAGAGATTAGAAAGCACTGACCTTCACACGAGGACACAGAACATCAATCAAGTGTCACATATCAAACTGGCTCCACGACTGCACCACACATTCAACTCAAAAATGGACCAAACTGTATGAGCTTACTCTCACAAAATTTACTAGACCTTCTTTGCGAGTTGCACAGGGCAAGTTGGTCCTTTATTTAAATAAACTGCAGAATTCTCTCTGTTCTTTTATATCTGGCCAAGAGCACAAGCCCTGGAAATAATTCAGACAGAAATGGATGCTCGCTTTATTTTCTTGTCCGACTTCTCTCAGTTCCCCAATGCTGTTTTATTGAAGGTTGTAAAGAGGAAAGTGGAAGGGATCATCTCGGCCAGGAAAAAAACCAATAGCAGCTCAGAGGTAAAGCAGGCAAAATACCTACAAGTCCACAGGGCCTGCTGGAAACACTCAGATGTGCAGTGTGTAAATAAAGAAGGTTTTACCACTTCTTTTCTATTACAGTAGTTTGCAATTTTTCTTTTTTTTTTTCTCCGATCTCCCCTTTGTTTGAACCAGAGCCTCGTCCAGCTCCCACTGCTTAAAACAGCGATTCCTACAAACTTATGTGATCGAAATTATATTTACAAGTTTAAATTTGGAACAAATAACAAACAATGGTAGTGCATTTTGTTCTTACTTAACAAAGCTCAGAGGACCTCCTGCAATCTCTGACAGACAACCACCAGACACTTGAGTCCTTATGTTGCAAAATACATTTTTTTGTGAGTCCTGACTCACAATTCAAGAAATAAGTGTGCAATTTTTATGAAGATAGAAATTCAGTCAGTTCTATTTGTCAGTCCTACTGAAACCGGAATCGGGGCCAATCTCCAGATCTTCTTGCTAGGCTTGGTCAGGACTACCTTAGCTGGAGGATTTTTCTCTGTGTTTTGATTGGTGGGGAAACCAAAGTGTCCAGAGGAAACTCACCCAGACCTTCCTGCTGTGAAGTGCTAGCCACGCAGCTCCCGTACCATCTGGTCTTGTTAGTCAGATCTACATCAAATTACCATTTGTGGACTTGCAAATAATTTTAAGAGGATCTCAAAGATTTATCTGTGACTTCATCTGGTAAATTCAGAACAATGTTTTCTTAGGCAAAAAAAGGAGGTTGAGGCAGGATGTTTTGCTGTGATTTAACAGTGAATCCCACCAACACACTTTGACTAGAGATGCTTCTTCAAGACTCATTGAAAAAGAAGACTCTCTATTTCATGGTATTAAAAACCCCATCAACTCTACAATACAAGTAACCACCTTACAGCCACCGTGTCACTTTGGATCTGTCACTGACACAACTGTCCAAGAAATCATCACCAGTCTGAGCTCATCTACAGCTGCCTTGATGTTTTACCCTCTAGATTTCTTAAGTCTGTGCTGAGTAGTTTGTCAGCGCCAGTCACTCAAATAGTGAACATATCAGTTCAATCTAGAATATTCCCAAGTGCTTTAAAACCGCAGACATTGACCCTCTCCTAAAGAAGAGCAGTAGCACAGAAGCTCTTATCAAGGTAACTAATGGCATCCGCCTAAACTCTGACACTGGCAAGGTCTCTGTCCTAATTTTGTTGGATCTGAGTGCTGCTTTTGACACTGCATTCGATCATGACATTTTTTTTACACAAACTAGATGATTGGGTAGGCATCTCTGGCTCTGCCCTGATTTATCAATATCAGGAAAAAATATCTTATTAACAAGACTTGAAATCCCAGTCAGGAATAAAAATTGGGCTAATGAATTAATAACAACAGATCAAAGCATAGTAATATTTTGAAAAACACATATTTTCAGTTTAGTTCACTTGCACCACATTTTCATATTTTACTTAGAGTGAAAGTCTTTTATTATTGCCAACATATGATTGTTATTTACGGGGATGAGAATAGAAAATGAGGCAAAGACTGTCTGAGTTACATACAGAGGTCAGAAGTTCAGTCAAAGTTCATGATAAAAGTCATACATTTTTTATTATTTCGCTTATAAATGAAGCTAAAGCATTCTCTTAGGAATGGTTGTTCCTAATCAAAGCATTTTAGTTTTACTATGTATATTATTAAACCATTATCATAAATTTGAACTGAAACAAATCATTTAAATCTACTGCTCATCTGAAGACGTGAAAACGTCAGAGCAGCTGATCTATGAATAGCTGTATCTTGCATCTGGATATAGCGCCTGTTGCATCATGGCTAAAACCTTGCATCATGAGTCCACTTTTTTCTTTTGCAAAATAAAAAAAAAGGCCTTTTTAACTGTTAACCTGTTTTTGAATATTTTGCTAAAAACAAAATATGGTCATGCTTTTATGCACCAGTTAAAAACTGTGCTGTTGCATTTTGCACAAGCTGCAGATGCTCAAGGGAAGTGTGTCTGACTCCAGCATGGAGAGAAGCAAGTTACAGGTCTGTGGAGAGGCGACTAAACTCAGAGTAAGATTGTATTTTTCAAGGTTTGAGAAAGGAAAACTACTCTAATCAAATGAATACATGTAAAATAAGTTTATTTTCATATAGTGAAACATTCCATTCAAAGTGAATGCATCTTCATAATGACAGATCAAACTTGCACGGTGCACCTTTAAAAAACATGCATTATTCTCTACAGAAGACTGGATGTTGTTGAGTAACTGTTAATGCCTTGATCTCTATTGACACCAGTGTGATGGTTTATTGTGTTGCTGCAGCTGTTGAATCTGACAGAGCTACAGTAGAAAATGCCAATGCTTCCGGCTCCAGCATTGTTTGACCGTTTTGCCTAGTCATGCAGTTAAAATCTGTCACAACTGCTGTCCAAAACATTACTAGCTGTCAAATTTTGTGCTTCATTTGATTAGGCTCACTGCAAGTGTGATGGAGACCACTTATTTCTGTATTTTATTGAGATGTAAATTTCCAAATAAAGTATGTGCCAAATCATTCTGCAAAAGCATGTGCACTGTGGAAAAAATAAATATACAAAGACATACAGTAAACCAAGGTTCAATATGCTTGGGTAAATAAATATTTTTTTATATAGAGTCACTACAATAACAACAATGAATTTATGTATTGAACACAACTAGTATTAAATACTCTATTCTTTTACTGCTTCATCTTTCTTTTGGGGATTTGTGTCATATTCAGTACTGCCGTCTTTCATACAATTGTTGGACATTGCCTTCTCAAAGGAGTTTGTGCATTATGTGCTTTGCTGCTTCCTTCTGCTAACAAGTGGCTCTTCAGGGATGTCTGCTATTCACAGACTGATCAACTAAAGTTAATTTCTATAAAGTATTAGATGAAATGTGCGTATTTGTTTGCAAGTCATGTTTCCATTAGCCTGTATCTATGGCGTCAGACAGCTATCTTTAACTTGAGCGTGCATAGAGAACATCATCGCGCGCAGTAAACAAGATTTGAGAGCGTATAAATTGAAAATGAGCCCAAACTTCCTGACAGCGCGCGTAGGCTCTGTCTGTGCGCGCTGTTTTCCTTTCATCGCGCGCTCAGAATGGTAACACCGCGCGCGGTTTGTATCTCAGCGCGATGTTGGATCCTTTTGCTTTGCTTCTATCTGAGCGCGCGGTTATTTTTCCTTCATGATGTGACGTCATCAAATAGGCGCTGCAGTCGCTCACAGATTCACAGATTGCGGAAGTGTGGAGATCTGACGGCGAAAACCAACAGATTTCATGAAATAAAGCCATTTTTTAGTAATTTTACATAAGAATTGAATATTCGTAGCCACTAATCACTTGTACACGTAGTTTTTATTATTTAATAATAGCATTTTTTTATTTCTTAAAGTTGGTAATTGTATAAATAAAGATGTTATGTGAACATAAACACCGTTTGATCTTTTTTATAGTAATACATTTACATATTTATTTACATATACCTATCACATACATATACTGTTAAGAGTCAAATAAGCAAATGTATTTGACCTAAAGAAAAAAATAAGACCAAGAGAAGACACAACCTGCAATCTAATTGTAGTACAGTAGGTGGCGGTATTAACCCTCTCAGGGCTGGCCTTGCAGATTTGCAACCACTAATTGCTAATTACCTAATGACTCTACATCCATATTTTCTGAGCTTTTTTCACTCAGAATTAACACTGCAGGACTTAGTTGTGCATTAGCAACAAACAGTGTCCCACTACTCACTAGATGGCAGTGCTGTCTCACTTCCAACATGTCTGTTGGTTTCACTGATGCAGATTTTTAGGCAACAATTTCATGTTAGTATTGCTACAACGTCGATTAATTTGAAACCAATACTACATAACATCATTCATAAATATATATATAGATGTTGTAACTACCAATGAGTAGATTTGATCTCTTCTGGGTTTTTCCCCAGGAGCAGCTCTTTTTCAATGTGGTCAGACAGGTACCAATGGATGCTACATACTTTACTTTTGAGCAACAGTTTAGACTAAGGTTTTTCTATCACCAGTGTTTACATATTACTTTGAGTTGTCACTGAGGGTATATTCTATAGAAAACAAAATCATTTGGAGTAAAGCTACAAACTATCAGAGACAGACATGTTGGAAGTGAGACAGCACTGCCATCTAGTGAGAAACTGTTTGTTGCTAATGCACAACTAAGTCCTGCAGTGTTAATTCTGAGTGAAAAAAGCTCAGAAAATATGGATGTAGAGTCATTAGGTAATTAGCAATTAGTGGTTGCAAATCTGCAAGGCCAGCCCTGAGAGGGTTAATACCGCCACCTACTGTACTACAATTAGATTGCAGGTTGTGTCTTCTCTTGGTCTTATTTTTTTCTTTAGGTCAAATACATTTGCTTATTTGACTCTTTAACAGTATATGTATGTGATAGTATATGTAAATAAATATGTAAATGTATTACTATAAAAAAGATCAAACGGTGTTTATGTTCACATAACATCTTTATTTATACAATTACCAACTTTAAGAAATAAAAAAATGCTATTATTAAATAATAAAAACTACGTGTACAAGTGATTAGTGGCTACGAATATTCAATTCTTATGTAAAATTACTAAAAAATGGCTTTATTTCATGAAATCTGTTGGTTTTCGCCGTCAGATCTCCACACTTCCGCAATCTGTGAATCTGTGAGCGACTGCAGCGCCTATTTTGATGACGTCACATCATGAAGGAAAAATAACCGCGCGCTCAGATAGAAGCAAAGCAAAAGGATCCAACATCGCGCTGAGATACAAACCGCGCGCGGTGTTACCATTCTGAGCGCGCGATGAAAGGAAAACAGCGCGCACAGACAGAGCCTACGCGCGCTGTCAGGAAGTTTGGGCTCATTTTCAATTTATACGCTCTCAAATCTTGTTTACTGCGCGCGATGATGTTCTCTATGCACGCTCAAGTTAAAGATAGCTGTCTGACGCCATATGTATCCCCCAGATTGGTTCACCATGAAGCAATTTGGGCCGCTTTAAGGATGGTGAGCACTTGTACTGCAGGGTCCCGGCTCCCAAGAGTCTACAACGTGAGCATGTCACTCATGCTTTCTTAAATACATACAATCTAACAGAAAACAGTGGTGGTTTCTTACCAGATCAAGGTGGTATTTGGTGGGAAACAATATTTCATGTTTCTAGATTTTCTGTCTGGGTTTCACCTGAGCCTGTGTTTTCTCTTGTCCAGAATTGTGCTTGGGGAGTGCATAGTGACCCTCACAGACTCACTTCAGACCTATTGAACGTGGTGAAAAAAAAAGCTTTGTGCAGTAACAACAGCAGACGGGACTGTACTACTCCCAATCATATTTATGGAAACAAGGCATATAGTTTGGATGTCTTTATATATATATATATATATATTGATAGATAGGTAGATAGGTAGATAGATAGATAGATAGATAGATAGAATTTACCTTACAAAAATACAGTTTAACAGATTTTAAGTATGTGTAAAATGTCAAAGTGTCTTCAGGGCAACTTTCCCTTTCACACTTCACTCCTGTTCATGTATCTGACATATATTACAACTATATTATGAAATTGCATAAGCAGTTCTAGCTGAAAATGTATATCTAATAATATTTCCTCCAAAACACATTGAAGATTATGCTAATCATTACAACCAATCCACCACACACACTGCTTTCTAGTGTCATGCTGTAACCTTCAAGTGGCCCAGTTTAACAAAGCTGGCCAAAAACAAAGCACTGGGCTGGCTCTTGACGGCGTCCCTGAGTTAATAGGGGTGGAGAGGGTGGAGGAGCGGAGAGGATGGGTTTAGGACAGAGGAGACAGTGAAATAGAAAAAGGGCTTCATTTTATGGTTTTTGCCTTGAGAGTGTCCTTGTGTGCTTTGCATATTTATTACGGTGAGGGGACAGGTAGAAATCACACACAGGATTTAGACGAATTCCCAGTTGACCCCTCTGGCAGTAAAATAGTAATAATCCACCAGCCATCTGATATCTAATGGTATATTAACTTTGGAGGTTCAGTGTCTCTTTTTTGCAATCGTTCCAGGCTGACAGCTGAATGACTGCCCCTCTTCTCCAGCTCCGCCCCGGTCTGCACTACTGCTGTTTTGAATCTGCATTTCAAACTATACGCCTCCCCCTCTCCCACTCTGCCTGCAATTACATGACATTACTGGGTCATACTATTAATAAATACCTAGAGGGACTCCACCGGCTCATTTATGTATGATTTGTCTTAAATATTACACATGTTAAAGATGAACAAGGAGATTATATCTGTGTCTTGTAAAAATAGTACTGGCTTTTAATCATTCAATAGGTCTAAGTTTTCTCTATAAATGGTGTTATTAAAATGTAAATCACTAATTATAGACATTCTCCTTCTGCCACAGTCTCTGAAGAAAACATAAATATACAACAAAATGTGGCGACAGTAAGAAAATGTCACCACAAGGCTTCAAACTAAATTCCTGGTTATTTTAGGTTTGACTTTTCATAACATGTTTACACAAAAAGGTGTTAAAAAGTTGCTCATCATACATTTTTGACATTTCATTGTAAGGTTTCTTCAAAGAATGGGCTGATACGTACTCAGGCCTGACAGTTTTTTGGAGGGCTGATGCCAAAATTAAGAGCCCACAAAAAATAGATTTCCAATTAATCAGCCAATTTGTTTAAAAACGATATTAATGATAACAGTAATTGATCCCCACGTTTTTGAAAAGCATCACAGCATCATCCTGCATTGACTTTAAGCATGTACTTGTACAATTAGTCATTTGACTTTGGATTGAAATTGGAAACCGCAATGCTGTGCTGTGATTGGTCGGACTCCTTTTTAACCAGGACTGTCTCCAGATGAATTTTCAAGATTCAAGAATTTTTACAGTTTAAGAATTATATATCAGCTTTAGGAATGTCCTCAACTTGGCCTGGCGATTTGGGAAAAAATAATCAGAATTTTTTTTTTTTTTTCTCACATTGATCACTTTCGATTTTTGATAGGATTTTGTTTAACTTTTTCAAAAACAAATGAAAAATGCCATTCATAAATATAAACAAAACAAAAATGTTTAATATGTCCCATTCATTCGATTTTTTAAAACTATATATTATTATTCTACCTCAAATTCTACCTCCAAACTACACCTTTTTACTGACAAAAGATTGATATTGGATTCGATTTCGATCTCTCGATGTTTCGATTAATGGCCCAGTCCTATCCTCAACCTTGGTTCTTGGTCTAACTGATGCTTGTTGTGCTCAAAGACAAGTGTCGGCCAGTTGCTGTCCTGAAAGTTGTGTTGTCATGACTTTGTCCAATGTCTCTTTTGAAAATAATCCAAATGAACTTGCATGGTTATTGTCGACTCCTCTGAAGAGCGGCACATTGTTGTGTCTGCAGATCTTTTGCCCTGGAGAGCTAAGGTACCATACTGTCTTCTCACATTCATTTAATGTGACTGCTGCTGATAGCGGTAAAATAATGTTTATTTAGATTCCTGCATCTGTCTCATGCATAATTTAAATTGCCTTGTTCGAATACTGTATACATGTTTAACATTAGAGAACCACACTGGCTATCTGTTCAACTGTAATTATTTATACATTTTATAAAAAAAGAAATTCTCATTATATCTTCAGTGGGGGATCTAATGTCAATCAATATTCAATTTCAGTTACCATTATTGACTGCATTGGGATCTATATTTACTCTCACTCAAAGGTGCAGATGATAACCAGAACCTAATAAATAGTTTATTCAAACCAAAATTAAGCACAAAAGTGTCACAACAATATATTTCATTCACTGACTGGCTCTATGACAAGCCCTTAAAGCTGGACCCTGGGCAGAAAACTGTCAAGCAAATCACCCAGGACTACAAAGTCTTTTCAAGTACCTCTTGACTGGTACCGATCAATTTTCTTTGTGATCAGTCAGGCTTGATGAGATAAAAGTGTTTCAAAACGTTTTAAGCAAAGTGTATTCCCTCTCTACTCTCCAGTCGTCCCCTTTGAAGCCTTTGGGGTGTGTGTGTGTGGTGCATGTATGTGTGTAGACTTAGTATATGTCCGTGTTTCCTTTTGTTGACTACATGGCGGACTGATATATTGTTCACAGTACGAAAATACATCTTACTGTGTACATTATCGACGGACTGTACACTCAAAAGGTTCAGTTGTTAAATCAAAGCTAAAAGTGATTCATAAAAAAACTGAGCTAGTGTAGTGCGAATAACAACAACATGAACCAGACTTGTTGTGAATTCAGTCATCAACATGTGAAGTCCAAGGTCTTTTTTTTTTTTCTTTTTATGTTCAGAATATTTTTTTATTAAAAATATGTATATATTTTTGTACGTTTTTGAATTTTGTTAAATAGCTTAATTGTTTGAGGAAAAACTGCAAGTTGGCTCAAGTCAAATTACTCCAAGTCTAGATCAAGTTCCGCGTCACTGACCTTTAAGTCCAAGTTGAGTATTTACAAGCCTTTGTCTATTTTATCAACTGTTTGCTTCACAAATAGTAATTTCACCTCTTGTATTAACACTAATACTTTTAACCTTCACGTGATATAACAGTTTAAAGCTTTTCAAATATATTCTATTTTGAGCATTCTGAATATTTGATTTGTTTCTTTTCATGCTATCCTCATGACATGTGACTGTGTGAAGCTAATGCAAGCTGCTAACGTTTCTGCAACAAAGAAATAAATCTTCAATTGCATTTGGTGTACAAAACAAAGATAAGTAGCTGATGAATATGCTAACAATAGTCACAGCTAATGATTTCATCAAATTGTTCAAACAAAATCCATATGTGACATCAAGAACTTGTGAACACAAGTTACTAACAAATCTCCAAGTATCTTCTGCACGCAAAGAGACATTTGTGGAACACACTTCAACTACTGTATGTGCAAATAGCTTGGACTGGCTCAACTGGAAGATAATAGAGAAAGCGAGAAAACTCACTCCACCTGAACTCAAGTTGAGATCTTTTAATGGTGCAGATGTCTCACTCTAAAAACATTTACAGTCCGCACTAAAAATGAACACATTCATTTAACAAAGAATAACTTAAAATACTTTTCATACCTAATCATCGAAACAAAAAAACCTTGGCACATAAAAACATGACAAATTATGTTTCATTTTGCATTTATTCCTCCGATAACTGAACTTTGATATAAACCAAATGCTTAAACTAACAGCATATTTGCTGTGAAACTCTATACCAAAAAGCTCTAAGCTTATCATTGATCTTTTATATTGATTACATTAAAATTCATTGTATTGTGCTGCCCTATTTTGAATTATTGTTATTTTTTAATTGCACGTTTTGAAACAGTAGAATTTGAATCTATGCTCTTGTATTGTCTCACAAAAGCTGATTGCTCATGGTTAGCTATCATAAAGAAAGAATAAAGCATTCAGAAGAGGTCATGCACAGGTCATGCTAATGATAGTGATTTAAATAAACAGCAGCTGTATCAGAGAAGAATGACACCACATTGGAAGAAACAAGAATATGTATTGTCAAGTCCTGACAGGATAAGCAGAAGTCAAAAGGCTTCTCTGTTCAAAAGCAAGAACATGAGATGGTCAAAAAAAAAAAAAAAAAAAAACAAGATGAATAAAAATAGACTATATGACAGAACTTGAAAACAATAGCCTGTGTGATAATGAAAGCTGGTCCAGAGAGAAGGCGACTTTTGTAGGATTGGTAGTGCTTCACCCCAAGATGAGGTGAGAGGCTTGTGGATTTTGGGGATTTGATGCTGTATGGGTGGTTATAGTGCATTGAGTGCCAGTCAGCAGTGTTAGCCAGTGGTCCTGGTGGGCCAAGCATCAACCAAATAAACCGGATTTTCCCCACAGCGGCAGGTTGGTTTGGCATACCTGCTTCCTTCAACCCCTTTGAAGTGACGGCACCCACCCTTTACTCCCTCCAATTGGCCCCAGGGAGCAGCTGGAGACCCCTCTGCTCCAACAGACATGTCAGGATACACACATCCTCATAATCTGCCCACCCTCAATCAAGCACCCAAAAATACGATCTACCCCAGTGTCCAGCAAACAGCCCAGACTGATAAAGGGCAAACAGGAAGCTCCCAGAATGCACCTGGCTCTGTGTTGATAAAGAAACAGGTTGTGGCTCCTAGAGTGAACCGGAGCTGAGCCAAACAGACAAAAAAGGAGCAAAACTAATCTAGTTTGGGCCTTATCACAAACACATCCATATATAACTGATTGTTTATCACACAGTAGTTGTAAAATAAGATAGAATTGTACATAACAGTGATGCTTTCTTAACTGACAATGGCCGATGAGAGCTGTATCAAATATGTGTAAGCTAATCAAGACAACCAGATTCATGTTAATTTACTGATAGAAGAATAAGGTTGTGAAAACAAAAGATGATATGATTTTGTGTGGAAATGGGAAAGCTGTCTTCAGGCGAAACAAACACTACTACATCAACATCTGCACTTACATGACAGAAAATAGCAATAAAAAGCTGTGATTGTAGCATCTGCCATGCTTTTGCCAAACTGCACTGCCAAACTGCTGCTGTTATCTGTCAATGTAGATCATTTTCATTCGATTTAAATTCAATAAAAACCACCCAGCTCCAACGCTTTGAGTGCATCAAGTGCATCTGAGCATCTCTACCCCATTTTCTCAGTCTTTTACTTGGCTGGATTCAATGGAAACAAGAGCTTTTATAATACTCCCACATTAAGAACAATTTCTAGGAAGTGCACTTGAATGCTGAAGCTTTAAAAACTGAATGTCATTTGAAACATGGCAAATATCTTGTTAAAATGGTCTCTTTGTAAGTGACTTTCTACCTAACCTAAAACTCTCTAGTCTTTGTGTTTGCAAATCAACAGTTAGTGTTATTGGATATGAGCTTGAGGCCATAATTATTCAAGCTTATTTAATAGGGATTTATTGAAATGTAACATGCTGCTTCTTATAATCCATAAAAGGACTTATGCTTAGTTGCTCAATGTGTATTGGTGCACAAACTGACTCTGCGCTTGACATCTGATCACACATAAGCACACTTGTAATTGGATTGGAAACCAACATTAGTAAAAGATTGCTTTTCTTTGTATTTTTTCAGATAAATTATAGATTCAGTCTTCCCTACTGTAATGACTGTTAATGTGTTGTTGTTTTGCTTTATGAGTCAACTGGTTAATTAAGTTTTTTTTTTTTTTTTTTTTTTTATAAAAGAAAGAAAATAACAATTTAAAAAAAGAAATAAACAAAAAGCTTTTATTAGGTCTATAACTCACTACAATTTAAAACAAATTAAGAACAAAGTTTGTTTGTTATATTGGCAGATCTTACAGTAAAAAAGTAGGGCTGGGAAAATTAACGCGATAACGCAGTGCAATCGCGTCAAAATAATGTTTAAATTAATAATTAAAACATCAACATGAAGAAAAAAAAATTGATTAGTTGTGTTTAACAAGGGTATGCGAAAATTTAAATTTAATCGCAATTAATTTTTTTTTTCAGATTTGCAGCCCTAAAAAAAGTTGATCATTTTTTAATTAAGATAATGACCTATTTATATAATTTTCCTAAATTGTATATCCAGTGCTAGTAAAATACAATTCCGCATCAACAATCAAAGCATCTGTTTAACGAAAATTACTACTCTATATAATCTAAGTCTGTTTTGATTAAGTAAGAGCTGTTCTGTTATTGATTTCCCTCCTGTTATATCAATAAACTCATTTAGCAGAGTGTGAATGTCTTTTTCTCGCTCTTGCATTTTTATATCACTATACATTCAGAATGCTGTAATGTCATCTCCAACACCTCTTTTGACTTCCTTGGATTGAATGTCAAAATACAAAGACTTTTATTTGTATGATGTGAAAGAGTAGTAACCGTTATAAGAGTTTTATAGTTACAATCATCCCATTGTGGACAGCCATGAAGCTAATGTGGCTCTTAGTCTGACCAAATGTTACAAAACACAAAATGCACCTTAAGTATGTTTGTCTGTACATGTATTTTGGCAAAGCAACAATTGTATGTAAGCAGATTCATTATCAAAAGTCCATAATTATTGAAAGCAATGTTCTTGAATTACATTCTAGACTCTCTGAAGAACCAGTCTTCACAGCGTTGGCTAGTCATCACTCATTGGACCACAAACGAAGAAATGTTTGTTATACATATCACCACCAGACGCTAAGATTGATTACTCGGGCCGCCAAACGAGACTAAAGAGTGATGCCGAACCGTTCACATAAATGAAGACAGAGCCACGCATAAAAAACAAGTACAAAAGTGCAAAAGGGCTTAAATGAAAGATAGGAGGAAGCAGAGAATGGCCAGAAACCAGGAGCAGATCGATGATTGGGAAGAGGCTATGAAAAGCTTTGAGAGGGACTGCATCAGGACTCCCGCGGGCTGGCCTGGTAATGCAGCAGGAGTTACCTATTATTGATCAGAGCACGAGAGGCCTCTTTCATTCTGCTGTTACCATTAGCCCTGAAAGTGAAGACGTGGAGAGACAGAGAAGATTGAACTATGAAGATGTGTGTTTCAGATTTGAGACAAGTTCAAACAGAGAAATTCATGTCTGTTTTGGGTTTTGGTTTGTTTGTTTATTGCTTGGTGACAAATCTGTCTGGACTCAACACTTAAAGCCATTTATTTATATAGTTATAATTTTATTTTATTTTACTTTATTGTTCTAATTTTTTCTTTTTATGAAAAATACTTAAATGTGCACTGTGTATCTTTCTAGAGGTGAAAAGTCAGCTTAGTAAAATTAGAAAGTTAAAACCATACTTTTGGACATTCTAATTGGGGGTAGATACATTTTATGTAATAAAGTTAAAAAAAAAAGTAAATTATAAAAATAAACAATAAAATATAATACAGCAAAATAAAATAAAATACAGCTAAAGGAACCACTTTTCAATGGAAACAAACACGAGTGGGCCCTCCTCCAGGCCAAATAATAATTGTGACTATACAAGCCTGTTCAAAGTAAAGACACAGATTTGAAATCAGCTTCCCCCTAGCTGAGACATATTGTCATAGTAACTGGTGAAAATAAGTGTTCAGTCCCCTGTCTACATCAAAGAACAGAGCGTTTGTCCACTAAATTCCAGGAAGAAAATCTGTTTGTGTCATGCATTGGCATATCAGCAGTTTTTTTTTTTGACATTTCAAAGTTAAGAGACACTTTAAAATGTATTGTGGTGAATAAATTCAGAGCTCAGGATGCATTAGGAGGTAAAAAACTTTAAAAATATGAAGTGAGCAAAATTGAGGGTAGAGCTTCTTTAAGCTTTTGAGATTTATGCAAAAGTTATAATTTAGCAACATTCATTCAAGACTTCTAAAACTTCTGCTGAACTGCTTTTCCCCATCTTCCATGTAAGATGTTACATTTGGTCGGCATTAATGGTGCCATTGGTGCCGAGTTGTCTGTAGTGATACATTAAGCTTTTTGTTTTATTTAGAGACTATGAATCTGTTTGTCTTTCTCTGGGTTTATCCTCATTTGGAGTACATGCTCTTGTTTACATGTACTGACATGTGTAAAGATGGACACATTCATACACAAGCTTGCGCATACACTGGAGCCACAATAGGTTAAATATCTTGCCCAAGAGCACAATGGCAGCATGCACAAGTGGTAGTCCAGGTCAAACCACCTTGTTTAAGTGTAGCAATACCAGCACAACTAAAATCTGGAAGCTCAACTTTAAGTGCATCTTCAGCAGTAGCAGCTTGTCTTAAGCAGTCCGTATGACAGGCAGCAGATGTGGACCCCAGGGCTCGGTAAATCTCACATTAGTTAGTTTGATTATGGACCCCTGTTGCTCCCTCGAGGACTCAACTTGACAGGTTGTAAGGAAGACTTGCAGTGTAAATTACGAGACAGATAGTTGGTGCATTCAAGAAATTAAATAAGAAGCTTTTTTTTTCAACCTAGATTTGTGCACTTGCTACACTGTATATTTATTTATTTTTTATTTATTTATTTATTTATTTATTTATTTATTTATTTATTTATTTATTTATTTATTTATTTATTGTGAAAACCAAAGGTATCTTGATAGCAAAAAGATGGATTGGAAAACACTTCAAGGCTTTAAAACGTGTTTCAAAAACCGAAATTGGTTTCTTGCTCTGTTCTGTGATGTTTAAAACATGGTGTACGAGCGTCATAAAACAACAAAGACCTGTTTGTGGGAACGTCTTCAAATTTTCACCCTATTGCTTTATTTCTCTTTCTTCTGCTTTTTATCTCTCAATTTTACCCAGTACTGGACCACCAGTGTTTTTGCACTGTACAATAGTCAATACTAGAGAGCTTACAGAGCGATGATGGCACCAATGTCTGCGCGGCCCGCTGTTCATCTGAGAGTTTTGTTTGTTTGTTTTTGTTTTTATATTGTTCATCGATTATCACTTCTACAGTCAACTCTCTATTTGTGTACAACCGGCAGATACAGACATGCGACCATTGCATGACATTTGGTCACATTTGGTTGCAATGAACAGAAAACCTTATGCTACACTACAGTATACTCAGACATCCCAGCTTACCTGCGTCGTGTGCCGGATCTTCCTTCCAGAGAGGAGCCAGACGTTGCCGAAGAAAATGAAGCGGGCAGCTGGTTAAACTCAGAGATCAGAATTCCTTTTCTGCTTATCATTTTGTGAAATGTTGACCTCTTTTTATTTTTTATGTTCTTTTTTTACATTGCTTAGTGATCATCTGTGTGGTCTGTACTTAGGTTATGTTTGTTGTTTTAAAGTCAACCTAAGTACTGGAGTACTTTTTAAGTCCAGTTCACATTCACCCAGTGTGCAGCTGGTTTTATTTAGACGTTCCAAACTACAAAAGTTAATGTTATATGATGTTATGTTAAATGACTCACTTTCCACCACTGTCACTGTGTGAATAGTGACAAAAACACTGGGTGGTTTGTCTGATTAAGTGAGAGCTGCCTGAAACTTTTTTACCCTAGATTTGACTCACCACTAGGCTTAAACTTGCATTTTGAGACATGTCCCTAAAGAAGTTTCTTTTTAAAAAGACCTTGGCAGTGAACACAGTGCATGAAATCCTGAGTTTCTGTTTTTACTTGTGATTGCTTTCAAGTTTTGACATCGAGTTCATTTGTACCTCCATTTAAACCTCAGTATTATGAATGAAATTTCCAGTGTTTCGAAGATGTTCAAGATGGATTTTTTGTTTTGTTTTGATCCTTTATCATTAGACATGGCATGTGCAACACCAAGTTCATTTGCTCCAAATGACAAAATATTTTCAGTACTCCTTTACAGAACAGCAATAATGTTTCTTACTGTGCTGGCGAGACCCATCACACTGACAGTCAATCTTTCACAGTACTGGGAAGTGAAAAGGTACTTTCTGGTACTTCTTTTTGCTGTTCTGAAAAACAATCTTAGTCTTTGGTGCATGTTATTTTTCCACATTCACAATGACACTCTTCTCTAACTGAGAATTTAATGTCAGGTCTATGGGACAGTCGCCAGTCTAGGTGGTGAAGTTAACCTGGCCAGCCAGATGGATTATCTCGCAATATTTGTAAATTCACAATTTCGAGATAATCCATCTGGCCTTCCATCAGCCCGATTGGTTTGGAGTCCAACACAGCGGTGACCAGCCCAATCACATTGCAGCAGTGGGGGATGAGGGGGCTTGGTTGCGACGACAGAAAGTACCGCTTGATTCAAACAAAACGAAGATGGCAGCTCCCATGAATGTATGTGTTTCTGCTGCGTTTGATTCTGTTTTAGCAGTTTTTGAAAGAAGAGCAGTGAGGTGTGTGTGAGACTTGTTCTATTCCACTTGGACATTGAATACGCCATTACGATTTGTTGCTGTGATTGGTTAAGCGTAGATAATGTAGGCCGCTCACAATCAGCTCGATGTATTTCATTGAACGTCCCACCTTTAGCTTAAGCTATTGAACTTTATTATGAATTCTCCATAGTGCTAGCGCACTAGGTTGCTTAATTAGATCTAGTAGTATAGTTTATACGCACAAAAAAAAAAAAAAAAAAAAAAAAAACACATTAGGGAATGGTTTTTGAATGTGTTTGAAAAACACCCACAACTTCCAACACTAAAATCAGAACCAATGGACTGTTTGTGGCTATGAGAAATAATGAGAACAATTATGTTGAAACTAGATTTTTAAGGTAAATATTACTCCAGTCGATGGTTTCAAGAAAGGGGGAGTTCATTCAGCTACACCTCCCACACAGTATGCCTGTACACAGAGACGAGCTGCTTTAATCCATGACTGCATTAATGTTGATGTGCTATATACTGGGAGGACGCCATGATTAGCTGACTTCTGTCCTAGGTGATGTATATCAAAGGGGAGATATCAAAAGGCAACATGTTTTATTCAATAGTGTAAATAGTACTTCCTTTGCATTTATCGCTAACCTAAAACAAGATTTGTTCCAGTAGATGCCCTGCCTGTTCTTATGGAGGCCTAAAATCGACTTAATTGTAAGTTAAATAAACAAAATAAATAAATAAGAGTAAATGGAAATAGATAAATACAAGAATAAATACACACATTTAAAAATGCATGTGTAGTTAAAAATGTAAATAAAAGAATAAATATAAAAAAAAAAACTAAATAAATGTATAAAAAATAAGCAGCATGGACTGCTACACAGGATTTGCTCAGCTGCAGTGTATCCTGGCTCTGGACTCGGTTTAGTCTTGGTTTTGAAAGCCGATGGATGTGATATCCCCCAGTGGTGACAGCAAACTCCCCGTGGTACTTACTCATGAACAGGATGCTCTGCTCATGGACTTTACCTTCTGAGCGGTCTGGATAAACCTAGTCCAGAACCAGAATGCGCTGCGGCTGAGCAAATCGTAGCTATCCGTTCTGTAGACTTTAGATCCCTAAATGGAGATATAATCCGACTCTGTCCCAAAGGGAACCTTGGTATAGGAGCTGAGGCCCACACCATCAGACCTCATGCTCTGTCTGTGGTAAAGATCTGCAGCAGCCCTGGTGTGCAAGACGTGCAAACATTTGAAAGCTTGTGCATGTAATAATCTCTGTTGGCAACCGGTTCCAAAAACTAACAGCAACAGAGGAAAAAAAGCAGATTTGGCAAATTCGGTCTTATATTTGGAGACACAGCACTCTCTTTGGAAGATCAACGTGTCGCCTGAGTTGTATTTTCTGAGGTCAATGAAACAAATCCTTCAGAGGAGAAGCAGCATCATGTAGAATTTTGAATAACTGACATTAGTAAATCTTATTAAGTTTTCAAAATGCAACAAATTATGTTTGAGCATAATCAGACAGTGATGATACGGTTGAGGTTTCTTATCATGAATCTTCACTGCATATTTATACAGTGATTCAACGTGACAGGACCATTGAATTTAAATACCCATACGAAGCCTCTGTGGTCAGGCACCCTTGTATGTATCCAAATTTGCTAAGTTAGATTTAAATGAGTTACAGAGCTTTTTTAAATTTTAATTTTTTCAAGGGTTGAATCTAATGTAACCCCTACATATGAAAATTCATTAACATTTTTAATTTGATCATTGTTGATCAAGACAAGACTGCTGAAGCCATGTTGCAACCTTACTCATTTCTGTTGTCAATCTCTCTTGGCCACCTGCATTTTAGTATCATCAGCGTACATACAATAATTATTTTTACATCACATGCTTAGGGAAAACCGTTAATGAATAGACCGAAAAGCACGGGGCCGACCATGGAACCTTGTGGCACCCCTATCAGACCTCTTTGGAGAAAGAATAAGGTGGAATTTACTCTCACACATTGCTGTCTTTCCCTCAGGTAGGAAGCAAACAATTTTTTTGCTGTTTGTGATATTCTCAAAATGGCATTTTTTTTTTTTCTCTCCTAAAAGGAGACTGTGATTCATGGTGTCAAACGCCTTGCATAAGTCAAAGAAAACAACTCTGGCAGCATCATGCTAACTTAGCTTTCCCAAAACAGTGAAAAGATGACAGTCTTTGAACCAAACAGAGCAAACCCAGAGGTCACCCGGTCTGCTAATTAGCATACATATGGAAAAATAAATAAATGTACACATTTATTCATTTATTATTAATATTGGTGTATTTATATCTATGGTAAACTTGTTCCTTGGACTGTAATTCTATGGAATCCTGTATCTTGTGATGCATTTCTTTTTGGTGAATGTGTTGACAGACACAATCTACTGAAACAGCGCGTCCTGTACTACAGCCATATTGCTATCCGCTTCTATCCCTGCATGCACGGCGTATGCTAGGTCAGTGGGAGTGTGAGGCATCAAGCCATGTAAAAGTGGCCGTATGCTGGCACAGGTGGGTGTTTGGCATTCTCTCTGGGTGCTCCGGCCGGGAACCACTCCACTCGCTGCCTCTCCGCTGTCAAGTTGGGGACATTGGTGCATGCATTAGGCGTCACCCCAGTTCACCACACAAGTTGTATTTGGACATATGATATTGTTAAAGGCTGCCCAGCGTTTTGTTCTTACCAGGAATGTTTCCGCTCAATAGGAGGTCTCTAATTGTGAATCTGTTGTTGTGTTTGGGGAGGAGGTGAGCAGGAAGGCGGACGTATTATCAAACGCTAGCCATGGATGCCATGCCACCACTTCCGCTTCTCGCACATGAAAGGGGAGCGAGAGCCACTGCTCGTGGACTGGGTTTAAAGGTGGGATGGAGTGGAGTAGTAGGTGGTGGAAAGGGGGGAGGGGTTGGGTAGTAGAGCAGACCGGGGACAGTGCCAGGAACCCAACTTCACTGCACAGATGGAAGCACCTCATCCTCCTGCACTGCCCCTTTGTGGAACATGTGCCAACTAGAGCACAGTGGATCGTGAATGTGAATGTGCTGTGAAGGCTGTTCAAAGAGGAGTGAGCCCAGTGTAGTATTTATTACAGCAATTCTACTCTTAAGCAGACACTGGATTCTTCTTTTTCAAAACAACTTTTGCCATTATACACTTTCGATACTATGTATTTTTGATTGCTTTATCCATGTTTGAGCTATCTTGCTCAACATTTGTGATGTGAGTTTTCAGAAAATATATGTCTTACTTAATTTCGTACATTTTTGATGGGCAATTGGTCTGTCAATCATGCCCATTGAAACTAGGGAAATGAATGTGGAGACCAGATATCATTCTGTTTTCCAGGCAGAACTGACACCCTTTTATAGTTTGCTAAATCAATATATAGTGTATATAGTTGTAAAAGAAAGAAAGAAAGAAAGAAAGAAAAGAAAAAACAAAACAACGTGACGTGTCAGAAATAAGTCAGTAAGAAAAAAAATTCAAAGGTAGTGATCTGGAGGAAATTGTTTTCTTCAGATTGAAAATTGATGGAAGTCAAAACATCTTGATTTTCAAAACACTGCCCAAATTATGCTTTATTTGTTGATTTATTTGTATTATTTATTTATTTATTGTCTTTTCCATCAAAAATATATTTTGTTAATGCAGTACTTTGTGTGTCATGTCTGAATCAAATTTAAAAAGCATAATAGTTCTCGTCAAGAACCGAAAGCAGCTCTCTGACTGGCTGCCCTGAGGTGGTCTGCTTCCATTTTACTTTGCTGTTCATAAAAAAAGTGTTCCTATAGCCATAGATGCCAGAAATGAAAGCATGTGAATGTTAACTGAAGAATGAGAAAGCAGTTGGACACATGGACACATTTTTTTTGGAGCATGAAAATTTGATATCACTGTTTAAGGTAAAACTACTACAATTTTAGGAGCATCTAAATATTCCCATTTGTTCTATTTCTAAAAAAAAAAAAAATCCACTGAATGTGTGAATTGTAAAAAAAAAAAAAAAAAAGTTCACAATCTATTCCTGCAGTTTCATTATTGCCCTTCATTGTTCCCTTTGTGTGTTGTACTTTGCATAGCCAGCGAATATAAACGATGGCTGTGTGAGAAGTAAATAGCTACTTAGTTCATCCACAGGGATTAAATAACACGTTGCCATCTGAAGCATGTTAATCACCTCTGTAATTATACACTAGGAGGCATTCACCTTTTTGCCTAGGCAGGTATAGACAGACGGCATATGTGGCCTATATGCATGTGCAGATGTGGGAAGTCCTTGTTTATACAGTATGAGGACGAGAGCTTGTTGGAATGCAAATGATATTGAAAAGAGAAAACTCAGGCCTCAGCTCATTTTGATGCATTTTTTTTACGCTTACTGAGCTTGAATCAATCAATAAATAAAGCAAACGTTGGTAAGAAAATGGATGAAGAAATGTGCAGAAAATTGTTGGTGGATAAATATGTAAATTCTTGGTGCCCGCGTGAAACATTTCCATTGCCCTTGAAGCATTTTAGAGCTACTTTACATGCAAACACATGAGTGATCAGAGCTTGGCTTGATGGAAGTCTTCTAACTCAAGATTTTATACTATGTAGGGTTTTTATCCTACCTCTAAAACTAAAACAAATGTCACTGGCAAAACTTTTGTTAGAAATGTTTGGTTAATTGTTGTGAAGACATGGTTAGAGAGAACAGCTTATCACATTTAATTTCATTTGATTATTCTTCAAATGTTCTAGGTATTGATGTATTATGAACAAGTATGTTATATTCTATTCTCAAATGTCAACCAAAAGTTTTATTATTATCCTTAGTGATGAATATCTGATGGCATTACCTCTCCTTTCAGCTCTCCATTCCTTCTCATCCACTCTACTTAATCATTTGCTCTTTTCACTTCCAATTATTCAAGGCGTCTCTACTTTCCCTTCACTCTTCCTGTTTACAGCTTCGTATATTCAATTACTAGATCCTCTGTTCTTTAGATGGTATCTGGGCTTACTCAATATTCTTGTCATTATGTTTCTCTTGTGCAACATCTTGTACGTCTGAAGTAAAGTTGATAGACACGATAAACCGGTGATTGGCACAAAGTGAGAATCCAGTCTGTTTGACAGCTATTCAATGACATAACAGAATGTACTGTCAATATGTATTAACAGCATTTTGCTTCAGTATATTATTTTAACAGAATTGTATACATGATAATAATAGTTTATAATCATTCATTCAGTTTTGATTGACATCTTGTGATCTTCTGCTACCTCTGGAGAGACACTAACAAAGCTGTCCATTAGCACATCACAATTATTATATTAAAGAAGAGCCTGCCCTGACAGCAGCCGATTCATTTTTGTTTAGTACATTGTTTGGCACATTTTTAGAAATATGGCATTTTTCGAATACGTGCATAAGTAGAAGCAAAATTGGATATAGTATTGCTTGTTTTGTTTAGGCAATCAATAGGAAAATATTACAGAAAAAAAAAACATTCTCTCCCCCTCTGCCCCCCACACCCTTCTTGTTATTGTGTTTGTTTTGTAAAGCATTCCAAGGATAGCTCTTGACTCTATCTCATTCCTTCTTGACTCTCAGCTCTTTGGGTAAAAGGAGGAGCAGACATTTTGCCCTTGCAACCACACAGTGAGATGATTATCTAGAATGTGCTACAGCCTCCGCACAATACGTTGCATAGCACATGTGTGCATGAAGCCTATGATGTATATGCTGCTTTGACTCCTGCAGGGTGCAACCTCGTGCTGCTTCTACGTACATCCGGAGCAACCACCTCCATCTAAGAATTCTTTTATTCTCTTTTCCCCGTCAGCAGATATACTGTAGAACAAACCCAATACAAAGAAGAAAGGTCTGAAAAAGTGCCACAGCTGTGAGTATAAGTTGTAATGTGGGCCAATCTGTTTGTTTTTCAAGGTACAGTAGTTGAGAAATATGAGAGCGCATGCAAACACTACACAGGATTGTCTAGAAATAGAATTATATACTCAACCATTTATGACATGCCATTTCTTTACATCTAATTCTATAGATATTGCCTATTGTTTGCTAAATCTATAGTTGCCCAGTACAAAACGTACTAATTTAGATTGCAATCAGGTAATGTAATTCCTAAATCAAATAGCCTATTTTAATTTGGGGTTTCTGTCATTTTGGTTGATATTATTTTGCATTTTTTACACAGAGATACTGATACCAACACTAGCTCATGCCCGCAAAACTAATCTCATATGTGCCTTTGCTTCACAGAGATTGTTTGTACAACCCCCTTAGGGAGAAATGGAGCCAAACCAACATAAAATCAAATCTAGCACTTGTCACTGCCTCAATTCTCTGAGTGAACTGTAGTTTATGTGCAAACCAACATACATGTGTGAATGTGTGTGTGTCCAACAATAACCCAGCAACATTTATTTAGTTTTTTGCTTTTCAAGGACAAAGTGTCGGAAAAGAGTACAATACTAATAATAAATGTCCTTTTATTTGTAGTAATGGTGGTGATGCTGGTGGTGGTGGTGATGATGATGGATGATGAGGGTGATGATGATGATGATGATGATGATGATGATGAGGGTGATGATGATGAGGGTGATCATGATGATGATGATGATGATGATGATTTTTTTATTTTTATTTAACCTTTATTTAACCAGGAAAGTCCCATTGAGATTCGGAGATCTCTTTTTCAAGGGTGTCCTGGCCAAGAGGCTCCAACACACACAACCCAAAACACAGACATTTTAAAATAAACAGAAAAGACATAGTTAAAAACAGTTACAGGTTAATGATTGCATTTCCAGGTCTTTCAGAAGAGAGTCAAAATGAGCCATAGAGACAAGAGTTTGGAGTTTAAAAACTCTCTGTAAAGAATTCCAATCTGTTGGAGCACAATATTGAAAAGACATTTTTCCCTTTTCTGTTCTAACATTGGGAACAATCAATGAGTAGACATCCTGAGAACGCAACTGATGAGGTCCATCAGGCCTACGCTGAAGATACACACTCAGGTATGAAGGAAGTAGACCAACAAGTCATAATATGATGATGATGATGATGAGGGTGATGATGATGATGATGAGGGTGATTATGGTGATGATGAGGATGATGATGATGATTATGATGATGGTTTTGTTATAGCATTAAGATTACATCCCGTGAATGTTAGACAAATTATAATCAATTCGTAAACATTTTCACTCTGAAGGCCAAATAAAATGACATTACTATGGGTGCATATGCAGCCCAAGTGGCTCACCACTGTGGAATATGATGAAGGAGGCTCTCTCACATCACCGTAGCGCGGATAATGGGATTCCAGGCCATATTTTCACGGTGTAAAGAAACAAAGCTTGTGCGGATCCAGGTCTGAGCCGGGGTCTTTGTGATGCTGTCAGAGTCAGGCTGAGGCACGGAGAAGGCGCAGGACGCTCTACTGTTTATGATCAATCTTATATTCTCTCTATACACCTGTCACCACCTTCATTCACTGTGTGTCAGTCTTCTGCCTCCACATACCTTTGCGTTTTGTTGCATAGGTCTGTTTTATTTATTATTTTTTTCATGCTTGGCTTACAGTATTTATGTATATTACTACATGCACATATATACAGTATAAACAGGTTCTCTTGTAATACATATTATATTAATAGATGTAGGTATATGACATAATGAGTTATGTTTGTTTAACACAGTCAGTCCAAATGTATCCATAAACTTTTGGAAATGATGATGTCTTATTAGTGAAAGGGAAAACCAAATCCTAAACTTGTTTATTTTTTTGTATATTTGCTAAATTTGCTAAAGTATACATTGACACAATTTAGAAGGAAAAAATAATTACATGGTTGATATCATACGTACAGTACAATAGCAGATACAGATCTTTCTTATTTTTGTTGTTGCTTGTTTGGCATGTGGAGCTGTCCATGGTCCTGAATTCATTATCTGCCTTTTAATGGCCTTGGAAGTGTTCTTAAAAACACCAGTCCATTGATAAAGTTCTACATATTTTTTTCCGGGTGATTGCCTCAGGATGATTGCCTCCCATAGTGAAAATGAACTCTAGAAGAATCTTAGGGAAGATGCAAAAAAAAAAAAAAACAGCTGCCCATAGTGCTGCATTTGTTATGTCTGCATAGGTTGTCTTGTATTTATTTAAAAAAAATAATATGTAATAATTTACAAAAAAATAAAAAGTATATGAAAATTCTTCAAATAACTCTTTTTAAATAATACAATAATGCAAATTACATTTTGCTCTGTTCACCATCCCTCTGATTGCACACATTGGATTTTGCTGTTATTTTCATGCTATTTTAATAATCGTAATAGTTCAGAAATCATACAATAATTATTTTTTGGTGTGTATCAAACCAAAAAGATTGGTTAGATTATCTGATCTAACTGAATTTCATGTAATAGTGATGAGTGAGCTTTTTAACGAGTATTCTCCAAAGCTTTGTATTTTACATGTAAGCATTTTGTAGCCATTGCTTGCAAACATAAAACCAATATTAAAAACACGCATATTGTTTGAGCTTGCATGTCAGGGGTTTATCCGTTTCTGAGCAGCGCTATGGGCAGCCTGTGAGGGCAGATGGACACGCAGCGCTCCTGTCAAATTCTCCACTGGATCATGCTTCCACTCCATTGTGAATGTCTGCTCTCTGTGTTCCAACATACGCATCATCCCTGGCTTCTACAATGAACCAAATTCAAATACCCCCTTGTCTGACCCTTTCGCTTCACTCCTGTCCCTGTCTGTCTTTCTGCCTCACAACTCTCATATAATCATCATATTTCTTTTTCAATTGCAGGCCTTTTTCTCTGTGAAATGAATGAAGAGCCTGCCAATGTGACTCAAGGTTATAACAATCTAGAGATGACTGCTCTTCCCTCCGCATTTTACATGAATTTGACACTAAATATCATCATCACCTTGCCTGTTTTCCACAATTGCCTCTTTCAGTTTACATCTTTATCTTTACCTTCTGATTGAATTCTACTGTATATAACTGCTGGTAGAAGATTATGCTGCTGCTTATGACTTCTGTCTGAGAAATAAGACCTGTAAGTACTGTAGGAATAAACTGCTTTCCACACACTTCACCATTGTAGAAAAAAAGCACAAAGGGGTTCAATACAGAGCATGATAGTATACTTTGTGTTGGAATATACACTAAAATTGAACTATTGTGGCATCTGAGGGTTAACAATTAGGGATTTAAATACATTTGTAAATTAAAGATGAAGATTAATAAATTAAATTAACTTTAGCTGTAAATGAAACCAACAACGCCACTGGAAATGAATCCAGAAAGAAAATAAAAGGACACACGGATTTGTCTTTGATTAAACAGAGGCAAGATTCCACAAGTAAAAAAAAAAAACAACAACAAGTAGATCATTTATTTTTTCATTTCTATAATTTAACTTTATCAAGCACAGTTGTCGGTTCATAAAACTAGTTTCTGTTCACATTTGTCTTTGCTTCAATAAGAGCCATATTAGTTAATGGTCAGTCTATAATTTCGGTTTTGAGCATGTAGAATACTCAAAGTTGCACATGGCAAAATCAAACAGTCCAATTTACAGGGAGAAAGGCATTACAAGGCGACACAGTTAGACAATAAATTCAAGAAGGCATGACAACATTTCTCCAGCGCACACCACGGCTCCTTTGAGACATCCAGCTAAAAGAGAAATGTTGTTAAGCTAACCTTACTACCAAAGAGGCGACAAAGGTTTATAACCACAAACGTACCGACCAGGACCATGCTACGCAACAATCACAGCGCTAGCATGCGCTAACGGAGCATTTACCCATGACGCCGGTGACAAGCCACGGCACTGAATCGAACCACAAAACCAACTATATTAGAATTCGAACTGCATTGTTAGACTGCCTGAATAACAACGATACATACCTGGCGATCGGAGGCCACGGAGCAACACGAGGGACCAGGAAATGCGTGAGTCAGCGAATGAATGAAACCCAGAAGTGCTTTTTATTGGTTGACGGCTTGCGACTAGCTAATATTTCAAATGTAGCCCAATAAGATGTGGATGAAACAGTTTTTGGACGGAACGAGTTTGTTTGCTGTTCTTAAAGCACTATGTTACTTCTGTGATAGTCTAATAGTAGGCTATGTATCATTTGAACCATCATCATTATTAAGACTCGATAGTCCTGTTTTATTCAGATTTTGTGATCTAGTCATCTTCGCTGATCTTCAAGATGTAAATGATGTTTATGCCTAATGTAATCCAAATATAGATTGCTCTGATCTGCTCAAGTCTGATTTCTGTTTGACACTGGGTTTGGTTCGTTTGATTCCTCCTTTGAGGTGATAGTGTTTTATTTTGTATTTATCAGTGAAAATAGTAGATGTCTAAAACTATTTTTACTGGCTCATTATGCTCACTTGATTAAGAGCAGCATAAACTATTTACAAGAAAAAAAAAACAAAAAGTACATTTATTGTACATATATTTAACTATTTATAAGTCCCTGTGTCTTGCTGCAGCACTCATGTCCGGACTGACAAGACAGGGTGTGTAGGACCTGCAGGCTCCTGGATAAACCTCCAGGATTTTAGGTATTTATGTTGTCTTATGCTGGAACATGCAGTCAGACCATTGTGGCAGCGATCGGACTCCAGCTCCCTGCTCTCTCAACAATAGAACCAAATGCTGCTTGTAATGAATGAGGAACTAAGTATTAGGCACAGAGAAAGAATAACGCATACACGTTTGGAGTTTTGGATGAAATAAACTGTGGTTATAGTGAACACAGATGTTTGGAAGATCTGCTTCAGGTAAGGAAGCACTGCCTCAGTCACTGTTGGAAATGAAAACAGTAACTAATGCAAATGTTTCAGTTTCACTTAGGAGGTTGTTTAGCATGTTTACTTATTTTCAGACGTGTGTCTTGTAATTAAAGCCTTAGGTCTGCGGCCATGGGGTCTCTGTGCGATTGACCAGCGACACACACACACGGCTCAGATCTGGTGGCCTGAAAAAAACACAGACTATATAAATTATCCATGTGATTATATATGCCGCAGGGTCTGAAGTTTAAGAGAAAAGTATCAGCTTATAACCCAAAAATTACAATAAATAGTATAATTTAGAGTTTGTAGATATTGAATGTAAATCGCATTTGTAGTGCTGTTTCCTAGTCTGGCCCACGAACCATATCCCCCGAAAAATCTGGTCAACTGTTCATAGCATCATTGATGGCCTACAGCCCTGAATTCTCTTTATTTTGTGTGTTGACAAGACATTTGTTGAGAATAGTAAATTGGAGATAGCGTTCCTCAAAATGGCTTCCGAGAGATCCATTACCTGGCTATTTTTAACACCCTGCATGATCTGTATGCAAGCACTGTAAAGCATATATACATATTGTTGCTACTAAAGTGACATGTTAATCAATAAACCATTATACAAGCAAAATGAAGAATGAGGCGTTCAATTGAGTCAGTGTATGCAGAGTGCTGTCAGAGCTATCAAGGTTATGTGTCAGGGTCTGGGATGCTCAGGGGCAAACTACATGACTCAACTATTTCTTATTCATTTTTATATTGATCTCAATGCACCACACTTTATTAAGGGATCAGTATCATTCACTTTAAGCTACATTAGAATTTGTTTGAACTGGGCACATACATCACATCATTTTTTTTGGTCTTGTGTTTAAAGTTGGTCTAATGTTTTACTTTTACACTACATGCATGATCTATTTTTGTCGTTTTAGTGCAATTCAAGTCAATTACAGCTTTGTGGTCTAAAACATTGTGCTGTGTGTTGCAAACTTTGCTATATGGTTTTGATATTTTTATTTTGTATTTATTTTATTTTTTAAGCTTCATGTGTACTTGGTTGTTACTTGATCTCTCAAAAATGTGGTCAGTAAATTCCAGAATAGAACCACATACTATGTACGTTGTCACTAGTAGAAACATTCTCTAACCTCAGAGTTATTTCACCGGTGTCAGAAAATGCAGCCGTGTCCGCTATTTAAATTTGAACAGTTCATGCATGCCATCCTCACTGAACTTGCTCTTTTGATGTCCTTTGTGTCACTGACTGTGTGACCCACAACTGTTGTCTAATGACTGATCAAGTGAGACAGGAGTGCTGATGACAACCAGACACAGATGATGCCAGTCTGCACTATGCAACATGCTTACAAACTTCTTTCTTTGTTTTGTGCCAAGCTATTGTAACTTGAGTGTGCAGCATTTTTACAAGATCAAAAGCATTGCCTTTCAGTAAATATACAATATTGAGTACACAAAACATTACAATTGCTAGAAGAAGGCAGAAACGGGCTAAAAAACTATACATACTTTTGGGGTTATCATTTCATGAGACAAAATTATACTAGATTTTTTTCAGATTGCGAGTAATTAGTTACTACTTTTTTATCTATTCTGGCTCTAGTTTTTAGTATTAGGGGAAACTGGAGGGTCAGTCCTAGCACCTTCTTGTTATGAGACCAGGGTGCTTACCACAGCGCCGATATTCTGGACTATGGAACTAAGCTCATCATAACCTAAATCTAACACCAACAAGACATTTTTCAGTATTGGCTCACATGTTTATAAATGCTGTAAATCCATGTCCTTACATAAAATCTCTAGAATTTAATTATTAGTTGTGACTATGAAATATTATTATTCCTATATGTACCTGCTGTTGTTTCTATGGCAACAACAGTGTTTTTAGTCTATTAGTATTTTCCATACTGTATTTGAAAAAGCCTTTCTGAAGTCAGACAACTTGTTCATCCTGTGAAGAAAGCTATTATATAAGCCAATACTTTCATACTCTGGCAGCTATCAACATGAATAAATTAACAATCCAGCAGCCAATGCAGAATCATGAGAAAGTCTGCTCAAGTGCATTATTGATTATTAATTACTGGGCAACGGATTGAATATGACATCCTCATACCAATATTTTTCAACATTCAATTAGTCAGCTTTTTATACAAGTTAATGAGACTCAACATAATATCAGGGAGGTATGCAGAGTCAATAAGCAAGTATAAAAATTGCTTGGCCAAACATCTATTTCATACACATTTTCTCAATGTACAATGTAGCACTTGTAATGGTGTAGAAAGTGAACATAAGCTACCATGAGGAAAAAACAGTTAGTTGATTTTTACTCAAGTAGTTGATGCAGTCAAATATCTAAAGTATTAAATGATCACAAATTCTGGTATATCCATAGGCTAAATCAGAACAAAAAAGTTGTTTTAATGAATGAAGACCCTTCTCCGTATGTGCTGCGCAGGGCTCCACCTCAGCTCCGTCGCTCCGTCCCCCATGACCAAAATACAGATCGAAGCTCTTTTCTTCTCCCTCCGAGTCCTGTCAAGTCATTCTCTGCCAATCAAAATGCACCAAACAGGAAAAAGAAAGTGAACTATATCCGGAATTACAAAGTAAAGTCACTCCGCATTTACTTTGTATTGATCAGATAACGACAAGTTCGTAGTTTTACATAAAGTTTCTTTGATATTTGGACACAGCAGACTGTTAACTACATATTATGTCACTGACACATGGACAGGACAACGTGATTGAGTTCGTGCTCGTATCAGTTTAAAGCGACCCTCAGTGGAGGAGGAAAACAATTACAGAACTCATGAAACACAGGAGTTGTCTGTGCTCCAGATATAGTTATTTGATCTTCAACCAACAAGGACTTTTATTTCACAAACTCGTGTTTTTGGCGCATGCTCTTCCTGAGCTTCTCAGGGCTACGCAGCCCTGCGTTGCTGACTGGAGCAGAGACTGTGGGCGAGGGGTCTTAGAGTGAGCTAAGAAGTTAGATTTAAAAGCATGCTTTTCTTTTCATGGCTTCAAATGGCTTCAGGTGCAGAGTCGAATTATCCTTGGTAGTCAGTTAAGATTCATTGAAAGAAGTTATTGATTGTAACATAAAGCAAAATAAAAATGTAAATTATATTCACAGCTCTCAGTTAACCTTGTCTTGTTAAACATTTAACAACATTCAGCTGCTTAACTGAGCTGTTTGAAGCCGTATTCCTGGTGGTCACATCCTTTCCTTTTGTAGGCGCTGGTCCCTGGGGTTTCATTATCCACATCCTCCTGGTGAGGACAATAGAAGCAGACAGCAGAAACAGCCACTGGGGCTTTAGACCACTGCTGCTAAAGACTTGTTAAATATTTAATTGTAAATGTGACTGCTTTTATTGGTCTTTTGTCTATTGAGATAAGAAGATAAACCTGCATCAAAAGTGCTACACAGCAAACCATAACTTTTTATTGGTCTTCGCTGTATTACAGTATTGTGTGTGTCCATTAGCAACGACTGCTAATTTTCACCTGAGTATTAGAGTAAAATATCTGGAGCCAACAGCGTCCATTTTGTCGATAGATGACATCGGACAAACACTTGTGAATGCCAATAACAATGACAGTGATTACCCCACAGACTGTTCAAATCTTATAATTTCAGTGATTCTTGGCAGTGTGGCAGCTGTGGTTTGGTGAATTAATTCCAGGTGGGATTATGGGTAAGTGGGGCGGTAAATGGACAAGTAGTGTGTATATGTTGGTGTTTGTTTGTGCGACGACTAAAGCAGACTTAAGAAGCTTAGCGGGTGGCTCCAGAGGATGAGTCCAGAGCTAATGTAATGTCACCTCAATATATTGCGTTTCCTGTAATAGGACTAGCGCTCAGTGTTGGTCGTAATGAACCATATCATGAGTGACAAAGCCTCTAATTTAAAAAAGTGCCAGATGTTATGGGTTTTAACGCTGCATAAAATGTAAGTTAAACAGAGAAAAGACACAAAATGGAAGACAATGTAACACAAGTTTTCTCATTAGCTATAATTCACAAGCACTAATCACAAACAATCTGTCATGTCATCTATTCAATTAAATGTCATCACAATTTACACACATTCAGAACAAGCTCATTCAAAAAGTCTGCTTGTTTAAATTGCTTTTTAGTCATGACATGGTATTTTCCTTATTTATTTTTCAATGAATAAAGATGAATCGCACGAGTTTTGCGTAAATTTGTCAGGCGTCGCAGTCCCAATTAATTTCTTTGGTGGTTGTTAAGATGTGTTCTTATTTATGAATATTACAGTAACAGAATCCTGATGCTAATCTTAACCTACCCCAAGCCCCAGACCTAATCAGACCTAATCAACCAAAACTCATGTGTTTTTTTAATGCTGTGAAATCTCGAGTCATTACGTTTTTTTCATGTACGCTGTAACATAAGTACACAAAAAAGGTGTGAAATTGTGCTCATAATACATGGTTTTGTGTTGTGGTAAATGTACACTTTCTTGTGAGACTGTGTTGGGTATGAACTTGCCAAAGCATGATCCCATCATACCTTCTGAAGCAAGGCTTCTGTCAGTCTGTCCATGCATGGAGCTGTGGCTACAATTGTAGCTTTTCACTGCTAAGTATGGAAGAATCAAAATGCATAAAATGAAGTTCTTTGTGCATTATTGCAAGTAAACAAAAACTTAGCTTGTTTGCTGACAGGAGTTGTGGTTGAAGCCACATGAGGACATTTTCTTTGGGTTTAGCAGCTAAGTTTAGGTCTGAATGGTTAAGTTTAGATCTGGGGCTTGAAGTTGGTTAGGATTTTGTTTATATTCATAAATATTAACATCTTTACATACGCCATAGGGATAACTGGGGGGCAACAAAAAAAAAGGATAAATTGGATAAAAATGGTACACATATATAATAAACAGTTGAGTATGCAATTAAATGATCAATGTCTAGTCGATGAAGATAAGCAGTCTTGTTTGTAAAGTTTGAAGTTGCTTGTTGATATCATGGGACTTCTGGTGTGTCCTCAGCAACACAAACACCTCAAAGTCTGCATCTTTAGTTTGACAGATGTGTAAGGTGACATCCCATTGATTGATTATTTCCCTGCACGCACTATTTGTTCGCTGTGGCATGTTAGGTGATTGACACTGTGGTAAAAACGCACAAAGCCTCTACAATGACATCCCTGAAGTTTCAAAAGAGCATCTTGTGATTAAGAAGACAGCCACACAAAGCCATTTCAAGCACTTTGTCCTCAAACGGATGTTCTTGTTATGAAAAAAAAAAACAAAAAAAAAAACTACAGGCTTGCATGCTTAGTGGTCTGCACACATAAAATGATTTACAGGGCATCAACCTATCAGCAAAATCATTTCAGAAACAAACATTACATCCTGTTTTCTTCTCTGCACTTCCATTTTTCTGTATCGTGTAATCTGCTATAGCAAACACATGCTTTATTAAATCAGTCTGCTTTTCATTTTCTACCAAACACCATCTTTCTGTGGACTTTCTTTAGCTGGTTTGGATGAACACAGCAACAAAGGTCAACATAACATACAAAAATATCTTGGACTTGTGGAACCAAAAAACTGCAAATAATTAATATTATGTATTTTGCTTTACATTATAATTGCCTAATAGTGTAAAAATACAGTATATATTTTGTTTAATGAGATATTACTTCTGAGAACAGACAAGAACACAATCAAACATAGGTAAGATTAGATAAAACAGCATTTATGTCTCTCACAATGTGGAAAATCCAGGGTTGGAATACACAGTTCAAGGGCATCATTTCCTCAGAGATGACTTGAACAAATAGGATTGTAACACTGTGGCTTCATAGCAAGAAAGTTTAGGGTTGGACTACCAGGCATTGCAGGGCCTTTCTATGTAAAGTTGGCATATTCTTCACGAGTCTTCATAGGCATCCTCTGTGTTCTCTGGTTTCTCCAGTAGCACCTACCCTTTCCCCTTCCCAGGACAACAGATGGAAATTAGTTGTAAAACTAGAATCTAGAACAAGCTTCTCTGCTATTGTGTCTAATGTAATTGTACATTGTCCTAATAAACATACCTTATATCCTTATCAATTAAATCTTAAAGTTTTTCAGCTTGTTCTTTTCTGAATTTTTTCTGTGTGTCTACTGTCGTTACGTAGAAGAAGATCAGATTACAATTTATGACAAAATCAGAAATTCCAGTTCTTCCCAGGGGTGCCAGTCCTTTTCTTCCCACTGTTGTTATTAATTTCAGATTTTGTCTAACAAAGAAAATGCAGTGTTTCATGACGCGAAGGCAAAGGACCAGTCACAGGTGGAACTTTGCAAAGACGAACCATATGACAGCTTGCCTCAGTGTCTGATGAAATGTGCATGTTTGCTTTAGCCACTCTAAGGTGGACGCAAACCTTATGTCTGGGCTCTTCTCTCTGATTAAGCCCTCCTCAGATTTATTGTCCATGGGAAATAATGGGAAACACAGCGAATGTAGGAGTTTTAGGCCATTACTCAGGACTTTTATTGGCATGGGAGGTGTCTGGCTCACATCCAGTGACTTGCAGAGGACAAAAGCACCTCTATATCCTGAGTTTAAGTTTAAAGTCAGCTGCAGGAGGACTCTGCGTGTGACAGAGCTGGAGGTGCTGCTTTGAGGACACGCACAGAGGCAATACTTTCATAATTTATAGACAAAACACAATGCTACACTTGTTAAAAACTTGCTATCTCTGTGTGATATAAAATTGCGAGGAAGTAAAGGGTTTATAAATGTGTCTAGACAGATTTTATGTTGCTAAGGCAGTGAGGTAAAAAGAAAACTGTTTATTTTTTGGCTTAAGTTGGGGAGGAGGTCAAAACACAACAGCTGGTTTATCTTTATTGTTCAGGGAGTTTATTGAGAGATGAACAAAATGGAAAGACCTAATAAAATGGAAATGACTTTGGAAGATATTAGCATGTAATTCTCTTTTTATATGAAAAAATTAACCTATTTTTGGCTTGTTTATCAAGTTTGTTTTTGAAAATCAAAATGTATCAGACGTGCATATTCATACACTAGTGTTTTGTCAGATAACTTGAGTTGTTCAGTCAGTGGAGTACCTGACTTTTAAATTTGTAAACTTTGTCTTCTCCACTTAAGAATATATTGTAATTGTAGCACATGGTGAGAAAATTAGATCGCTGTGTACTGTGACAATCCAAATATAAAGAAATGTGGTTATTGTAGAATGCAGCCTTCTCAATGGCTGTGGTTGGGTGGTCCACTTCAGCTTCACTTTGCTGTTGAAAAGCAGTTCTTAAGTCATAACTGTACATGCAGAAAGATTTGTGAGAGATAGGAAGTAGTTGGACAAATATAAATACTGTCTCTATGAAAATCTGTTTTAGCTTCATGTAAATATTTACTAGTGCAGCCACTTCCTTGTGTTGTTAAAAATGATGGTCCGCTCAGCTTGCATATGGCAGGGGTGTGCTGCTGGGAGCATTTTAACAGGAGTAAATGCTTTGGGCACAGTGTCAGGGCCAGGTGCAAGGAGACGGCATAATGGTAAATAGTTGCAAATGCTGTCTGCGGCTAATGGAGATGTTTATTAAATCATGCACTATTGAGACCATGCTTTTGCTTTTACAACATGAAATAATCATGTGCATAAATATTTGGGTGTTTACATGACACCTTTGTATGGCAAAGTAAAAGGTGGACAGTAAAGCCATTCTCTGATATTGTATCTGATTTTGTCAAGACATTTTTTTTTTTTTTTAGTATAACTCTTGCGTAAATTTGGATCAATCTGACTTTTTGACATTCTTCCCTTTTGTTCACTAAACAAAAAAGTTTTTAAAACATTGTAACCCTCTTTTTCAGTCAAATCAACCATTCTGGGATGAATCAGATTCAGTTTGTATACCAACTTCGCTGCTCTTTAAATTTACCAATAAAAATTCAAGTGGATATTCAATTCTGATTTTCTTATGTGCAGAGGTTGTTCTCAGTTATAATTAGTTATTCACACATCAAAGGCTAAAAGTACAATGCCTCAGCTTCACAAAGAGTCCAGCCATTTATTTCTGATAAAAGCTCAGAAACACATTACATTTGAATTGCAGAGAAATATGTTGGGTTCATATGGGTTCATATCTTATAATAGAATGGCAAAGGATGTATTTACAAAACTACAAACAAAAGTTTATCCTTATCTAACACTTACCAGATTTCAACCCTTTTACACAGTTTACCTTTTGGTTCCAGCAAAACAATGAAGTTAGAAGATTGAATATATTAACATTTAGGTGTGACTCATATTTAGACGAGGGACTCAAACATAATGTGTACTCAAATGTCATTTCACAATACTGTACTGACAATTTCTGACAAAGGTTTGGCAGGTTTGTGCAGAAATGCATATATTATTATTATTATTATTATTATTATTATTATTATTATTATTATTAGTAGTAGTAGTAGTAGTAGTAGTAGTAGTAGTAGTAGTAGTAGTAGTAGTAGTAGTAGTTTCTAGCCAATTTCCTTCAAAATAAAAATAAAATCAGTATCTTTTACATAATCTGAATAACTGAGTCACTTATTAGTACAGGATCTATGGATTTAACAATATAATGACTATTAAAGGCACTTGCTGTTCCCAGTCTCTTGATATGTGTTGGATTAAGTTATTTTAATTGCCATTTCCAATAGATCCATGCAGAACTGGAGACAAGTAGAGATGTCGATAAAGGGTACTAATTATACAAATGTACAGAGTGGCATGTGGACATCTGCTCATAAATCCACAGCGAATAAAACACGAAACACACTTAGTGGGTAATTAGTGTCTGTGGCCGCATGGCCATGCTGAGCCACACCACCAAGATTTTGACCAGGATTGTCACTGATTTCAACATTAGAAAAGTAATTAGATAAAACCCCTTTACGGGGCATGTTTTAGTCACACATGGCAAGCTAGGGCTGCACAATATGGAGACAAGCTCACATTTTAATCATGTCCAGACCATTATGTATAATGTCCAAACTAAATGAATCACATGTTTTGGAGAGGTTTTTATGTTGACAATCACTGACTTTTTTTTATTTGTATTGATACGTTGAAGCACTTGCAACCTTTGTGGTTTGCTTAATGCAAAAGAGGCAACAATTAACATGGTCCAATTGAAGCGTTAGTTCAATGAAGTCATCCTTACTTGAAAAAACTTTCAGGGAGTCCCAGGGAAACTTAAGTAGTTTCATTAATGGTCCCATATTACAAAAAAGAATAAATAAATAAATAAATAAATAAATAAATACATAAATAAGCTGAAAATTCTCAGGTCTACGCTGTGATGTCATTGAGTGGTAGTTTTAAAATAAAACAGCTTTTCAGGCTCAGTTGAATTGGTTTACAGTAAAATGATCTTCTATTCAAATTACTAGACAAGATGTTAAGATGTTCCATTTTTATCTTAATCTTTTGTTCAGTTGTGATTGGCACAGGAAGTATTCTTAATTTTTGAATGACCTGAAAGGTAAAAGTTTAAACAAGTCTGAATGAAACAAAACAGGCATGTTTTTGATAAATGTTATTGTAACATGGATAAAAAATGAGCATACTATGGATCCTGTTTTAGAAATGACAGTTTTTATTATCAGCACTAGGATGAATAACATACTAAATCAGATTGTAGCAGGTTGGAGGAGGATGTTTGTTCATGAAGAATAGGGCTCACCGTAAGTATAAAGTTGTTCCAGGGTTGCATGATAGCTTATTGTTTTGAGGTTCATCCATGCAGCCATACACACAGTAGCTTATACTTCTGAATAAACATGTGTATATCCATTCCTCTTTATACAAATAAACTATGCATGAAACACTGGTGTTTGGCTGTCAGCAGGGGAGGATTATGAAACCTATTGTTATTGCTCAGTGTTGGTCCTCCAGCATTGTTGCTTTCACTCATACCAAACCCATATCCTCCTCAATATCACACTAAGAGGCAGAGACAGCTTTTGAAGAATTTGCAACAACATTAATTCTTTATGTCGATGAAATGATGAAATTGTGGAATACATGTGTAAGAGAATCAGGGGTATTGAATATTCTTACTAAATTTGCTGCGAGCTTGGCTACCCACAACCTAATGCTTGTTTCAATATCCAGGAGGCTTGGCTAATGCAGAAGCACTGCCTTTCTTCACACAATCTATTAATATTCATAAAGCGGTCTTGCTAAACTAGTCACGCTCTACCTCATGATAAACGGCTGTATAATTTTTGGCTTTGAAAGCACAATTAGGGTTATTATTGAGCATAATGTTTGTTGAGCTTTTGTCTTCACACCATATGATATCCACCTACTCGTCGCACACTTTGTTTTTCTGCATCAGTGGGAAAATCCTACAGTAGTCTTTTTGTGATGTTGTGGATGTAAAGAACATTTTACAAATAAAAGAGATAACTGAGTTGCTACTTCTTAGTAAACCGCAAGAGGACATTTTCATTTTCATTATTTTATTGGTGGAACTTTCTGGCCAAGAATAAACTTGAATAAATGCATATTTTTGTCTTTTAGATTCCTTTGTTAAACAAAATAATTAATACAAATCAGCATTTTTACTTTGAACGGGTTTGTGTGGCCACAAAAGAGTCCAATGTTTGGCTTAGAGGACGGCCCAAACATGTCTGTTTCTGCAGAAATCTGTTCCTTTAGCTGACTTTTTCATATTATGGCAAAAACTAATAGTCTTCATTCAGAAAGTCCCAAAGTATAGTTTTAGCTTTCTAATTTTACTGAATTGTGTAGATGACTTTTCACCTGCAGAAAGTTACACAGTGGACTTTTAACAACCTTATCACATACTTAGCACAATGTCAATGAGCAAAGCCCACCTGTAGTATATCTGTATAGTGGTTGACTTGTTTTTGCTAAAAATGTTTGTGAACAGTAACATGCAGATAAAAACATGAACACTGCACATTCAGTTGTATTTATTTCTGTCAACAGAGCCTTATTTTCTTTGCAAAAGATTTCATGGTGTGCACAAGAATTAGGGTATTTGTGTGTAAACTCCAGTTAAACCTATCCATATGGGAAGCTGTTCCCATGTGGCATTATGCTGAAAACTTCTCAACAGTGCTACATTTTCTTGTTTGATTTTCTAACATTTCTGTTTGCTAAATAAACAATCTTGTAAAACCCCCAGAGGCGACTGTACATAATATTGAATTGAAAAATATATTGATAGAGTGCTTGTATACTGTTTACTTGACCTTTTGGAGCTGTACTTTTTTACAAATTATAAGAATAATGGTCACATGTTTGTGCCTATGGGCATTGTTTCAATAATTAAAGTAAAACTGCCCTTAATTGCATTTGAAATTGAGCTGTTAATGTTTGGAGTTTCTGGAGGAAGAGGATATTTTATATGGACCAGTTTGATTGACCTAACAGGTCTCAAACTCCACCTTTGGAGTGAGATTTTGTAATCAGAAATACCTGCTGTAATTAGAGCTGTCTAGTGTGATGTTAACAATTTGCAGAAGGAATTTGAGCAGACTGACCTTTTGACTGTATTGACAACAACAGTGGTATTTTTTTTTTATTTTTTTTTTATTTAGTATTTTTTTTGTATGACTTCTATAAGATGTTGTTTGACATGCATTGTACTGGAGTACATACACATTTTGAATTAGCTTCTTTTGGATCCTTTGCATTAAAAAAACAGTTATGCAACTTTATTGATTTATTTATGTATTTGCCAGAGCAATGTATTTATTTAGTCCTAAATACACAACTCAGACACACTCAATATTTTGTTTTTCCCCTTTAGAATTGCTGTATCCTCATTTATGGTATAAAGCATCCTTTAACATTTCATAGATCAGTTTTATTTGACAAACCGACTTGTCAAGTTTAGATGAAACAGAAACGCGAACAAGCACGGAAGGCTTTTGAATGTGCTAGATCTAATGATTGCCAGAAAAAGAACTAAACCGGACTATATCGAGGGAAGGAGAGGAAGGGTGTGCGGAGAGAGAGAAACGCCATCAGTGAGAGCGCGCGAGGGAGAGTGAGCGAGCGACGTGGTGCACGACAGAAAGAGAGAGAGAGTGAGAGAGGGAATTTGGAGAGAGTGAGCGGAGCAGAGGAGACTGGCTTGGCGTCGCGCTGTGCCTGTGCCTCTCCAACAGCAGCAGCAACAGCAGCAGTGGGAGCGCGTGCGTAACATGCAGTGGAGAACGCCGATCATCATCTGCTGTGCGTCGCATCTTGGACCTCCGCGTGCGAACTCACAGCCACGCGCTAAAAAGGACTAGAGACGAGCCAAACTGTCGCCCTGATCAAAAAAAGAAACACACGATGACAAGCTTTGAGCCGCTGATTGGGGTTAATCGCCCCGTTGCTTTTGGAACCACTTTGACGCACTAAGGACTGACTGGAGCGCGCGCCTTTGCTCCCCCCTGTTACGTGCTTTCAGTTCGGACTATCAAGTTGGATTTTCGCCTTAAGGATAACCAGTGATTTCAGAGTCAGTATGAGTCAGTTTGTGTGCGTGAGCTGAGTCGGAGAGTGTTCCTTGCCGCCGCACGTCTGCCTCACTCCGCGGTACAAAGCTCCCTAAAGATGCAGCTGCTCCGAGTTGCGTGGGCATTGGCCGGAGCGGCGATCTGCTGCTTCCTCATTCTTCTCCTCCACTCCCGCCTCCTCAAAGAAGGTAACCAGTAGGACTTTCTGTTTCGCATAGTATTATTCTCTGTTGCCATTCATTCCCCGGCATAAATCTCGCATGGCTGCACCAGTCCTGTCAAAAGTCAAAAATCAGAGGTTTTTGCATACATTTGCAGTCTGGAGCAGTTTCCCTTGAGCAGTAGCCTCATTGTTTGATTTCTCTGATCAAGTTCCAATGCAGCAAGTTTAATTTTGTACTAAAATCTGATTTGTTGTTTTCAATAGATGGCACTAGAGTCTAGCTTTAGGGTAACATTGAGGTCAAGCAGTTGTATTAATCTTTTTTGTTTGCTCTTGGGTATGCTAGTATTTATTTATACAATTATGCTTTTCTTCCTTCACTAGTTCGATATAAACAGCCTGTTCTCATCATTGCTTAAGGCGGCTGGTAGTGAATGAGAATTGTGAGGCCCAGACAAAAGCTGCATCAGAGCCATTGCAGAGAACACATTTGATGATGTTGCAGTGGTTTTTCGTGGATGTTGTTTTGAGATTATGCCCAAAAGTGGATTTAAGTGTCTCTGGTCTATTCAAGATAAAGACAAAAGGTTATTAGCATGGTTGGCATTATTAGGGTGTAATTGGCTGTGCTTTCACTGTGTGACTTTCACTTTTCCACTTCTTATTGCCATTACATGGACATTGGATAATGCATTGACTAATAACCTTACAATATGCCAATGTTAGTGAGAGTCAGTGTTATTATTACAACACACAATGATTCTAAAGTTACATTTAAAACAGAGTTGTTATTGTTTATCCGCTTTTACAGAAAAGTAACTTCAAATTGTCAATGTTGAAAGAATTTTGAGGATAGGGCTTGGCATTACTGATTGATGTGATTGAATTACTATGTTGTGGCATTATCTGCATAACAATATTCAGTAGATTTGTCCGCAATGTGTCAGAAATGTGCTAAAATGTCCCTGTGAATGTTTTGATTGTTGTCCAAGTCTATACAAAATATGCAAAAGGCAGAAATATCACTTTTCATCCTTGTTTGGGTGATTTGCTTCCACTATGTTGAATACTTAAGTCTTATTTTTAATAGCTTCAATTTAGGTCTGGGCGATCTGGGAAAAATAATAATCACATTTTTTTGTTTTTTTCATATGGATTGATATCAATTTTTGATTTGATTTTGTTTCAAAAACAAAAGAAAAATGGCTTTTATGAACATAAACAAAAATAAAAACTTTCAATATGTCCCAGTTATCAGATTTGTTTTAATTAATATTATTTATCAATTTTTGCCTCTAACCTTGACTTGAGCTCCAAACCACACACTTTGGTCACTAAAGATTGGGTTTCGATCTTTCGATTCAAAACCCACAACCAAAAAATTGACGATTCAATTCGATTCAATCTCAATCTTGCAATTTTTTGATTAAATACCCAGCCCTACTTCCATTGAACATGGCATCTTAAACAATTCAATAATTGTAGCTCCTCCTAAATTGTGACAATAACAGTTCTTTTTCTTCCATTTTTTTTTTTTTTTATTGCTAACAAAATGAAAAACAAAAATATAAATACTGCAAAGAAAAACTTGAGCCAACCATTTAACATGATGTGGCCTTACAAATTCATTCTAACTGTATGCATGCAAGGCACAATCAGGGCTTGAAGAATACCAATGTCTCCAGCCATGCACCTAGGCATTAATTCCACCTATAACAGTGGCTAATAAATACTAATGGCAAATGTCTGTTGGGAGGTCTCCACGCCGAGGTTGAGTACACTTACTGCTCAAACTCCTAATGAAAGTCAAATGGTGTCACCCTGGGATTCACTGTTGCACCGCATGATCCGGCCACAAAAAGAAACAGCACTTTGTACATGTCCGTGGCCTGGGGCGAGTAGGCTCCACTCAGGGATCACCGAGTCTGTCTTTGTGCTGCTCTTACAGGCTTGCAGTGGCCCACCATCCTCCGCACGCCTCTGGGTACGGCTGCTAATATTCAGGTCAAGCAATGGCAAACAGTGGCTTCACAGTCACTCCAGTCATTTTGGGAGAGTTAGAGCTAAAATAAACTGTTATAATCATCAGAAAAGTATTAGTTGCAAGTGTAAAAGTAAAATCAACAGAATAATGAAAACACATTTACAAATGCACATTCTTATATGCATATAAGTTAATTAGATCTTTTGTGGAAGAAGTTGCTTAAAAAATAAAATCTCAAATAAGAGCTTAGCATACATTTTCATCAAAGTGTATAAAATGTGCGCAAATAGGGAGAAATGCAGATTGCACTTGGCTTGGAGTCAGATATTTTGAGAAGCTGTGGTTCCAATAAAATCTATGTAGAAGGTTGAGGTCAAATTTGCAAATTCTACTGCAATTTTCACATTTTGATTATTACATATAATGTCATGAATTCACCTTGTTGTTGAATTTAGTGTATTTTATTCTATTGTTAAAACACTTAGCCACCTAAATAATTATGAATAGAAAACAACAAAATGATCTCGTATTTTAGATTGTCTTTTAAAAAGTATACATTTGAAAACAGTTTAAGTGGAGGAGTTTTGTAGTTCACTCTCTAAAAATGCTTTGCTTTTTAATACGGAGTGCATGAATAAATAAATAAGAGTGAATAAAATATAACTCTTATTTCACAAGAGGTACATTTTGCTTATATAAAACAAATATTTTATAACTTTAGTGCCTGCAAAAGCACAGCTATAGTTGAGGTCAAACAGTAATTCTGCATGCAGAGTGGCCAGGAGGAAAACTCCAAGGCTAAAGCACAAAAGACAGAACGAAAGAGAAAAGCAGACAAATATTTACAATAAAGTCAGTTTTGAATTTCAAGTACTATGCGGCCTCAAGCTTGTTCTTTGGAGTTTTATTTTACCATAGACGCTAGCCTTTTCCCAGAAAGGTCATCAAAAGGACTGTTCAGAAAAAGCGCTAGCGGTGAGTGGTCGAATTCAGGCGATCAGCACTGTTGTTGAACCTGTTGACTGGCAAGGCAATATTTTTGACCTTTGTCGCTGCACTTGTTTGTCCATATCATGTTGTGCTTTTAGGCGCTGTTCTCCTAAGCATGCATTTTCTGCCCTCAAACACCTCCTAGCACAGCACAGCGATATGGCGAATTATGTGGTGGCACAGGAAGAAGACTTCCAAGTTCATTACGGTTTATAAGGTCCCTATTGAAATCTACTGGTGAGAGAATGAGGAGCACAAAAGAGTGTTGAGAATATGCTCACTTCAGGCTACGAGACTGGCCAAGGTCAACGGCGGCTGTAAGGGCTAATAATACGTGCTGATAAAATGAATTCAAAGGGAGACTGCATTAGTGGTCGTCTTTTGGGAGATGAGGAAAATGAAAGGCAAGGAGTCTTAAAAAAGAACCAACCCATTTAGTCTTGTGTATGAACAAATGCAGTCAGAATACTGTACAGTATATGATTTATGTTTATGTTTATTAAGGTTACGTTAGAGTAAAAAACATCATACAAATAAGATAACGTACATTAACATTGAACAAAGCAAAAAGAAAGAAAGCTATAGCCATTATCAGTTTATTAATGCAAGTTTACACAATGTCTTGCAGTGTATGGTAAGTCATAGTAATGTGTAATCTGTATGGGGTGTTGGGAAGTAACTGAATACATGTAGCTTATTTTGAGTACATGTATTTATTTACAGTTACGTTTTTATATAGTGGAATTCAGATTACAGTTACTGTTCATAAATCAGAGGAATACGTTTTACTTTGAACGTCACATAAAATGTAAAGGAAAAAATAGGTTTTACAGTGATGCAATTGACATTTTTCCTTCTCTCTAAAGAATTTTTAACATGGTGCATTTTGGCATGAAAGTGTTCAGAATACAGTACTCAGATTTGGTAATTATTTTGGTGAGCTGTACAAGTTGGTAGGGAGATACGAGTACACTTTTGATAGCCTTAAAAACAAATGAATGGAGCCTCACTTACCATAATGTTCACTTCTTTATTATATATAAAATAGTAATATTTTGACTGAATGTGATTCCAGGGCTGACCTCTTCTCTCAGTTGTCTGAACAGAGCCTTCTTTAGCCTGTTCTCTGTCACAACACATTGATTGGCCTCATGTGTTTCTTCATGCATGCTGTGTGTGACATTGGAATGGGATTATCGACTGAAAGTGGTGGTTGTGCTTGTGACTGTGGCACATACAGATTTTAGTAATAAGACGCCTGACAAAAACCCCAAATGTCACCCATCTGCAGCCATTAGATAGCCACAGCAGTTATTTTCGGGTTGAGTTGAACACCTCATTGCATCAGCCCCCAAATTGCATAATATGACATAGGACGATATTTTGTAGAGAAATGAAGACGCAGACTGGAATGGGATTGGAAACATATTAAAACATTATGCATCACCGATGTGGATGAATTTTGCGCTGTAAATTTCTCACACTGTCCACTTCAATAATTCAAGCAATGGAGCAGATCCCATTTTGCTCGTAGTGCGGCGAGTTATTTGTCACATGGCAATAGAGAGGCTGACAGGTTCAGGGACCCGCTCCTGGCTTGGGAATTCTCAGCTAAATTCAAGGCAATATTAAAAATAAATAGCTGTGTGAAATGGGGACTGCAAACTGTGTTAGTGCTACATTTTCTTAACATATCTGACTTTAAGTGTGCAGATACTTTTTCATTTTACACTAGGCTGCTTCAAACTTTAGATTATAATGAATCCGCATTTTAATATTGAACATTTTCTTTGCCTTTCTTCTTCTTTTTTTTTTTGGTAATTGCAAGGTTTGCTACCAATATTTTTGGTAGTACATATATGCCCTATACAGTCTGTTATCAGTTTATATTTCTTTAGACTTAATCAAACTAAAAACAAGCAGCAACGTGGTTAAAGGTGCACTATGGAACTTTGTAAGCTGCAAAATTCTTGAGGTTTTTTTCAGGAATGTTCCAAAGAATGCCAAAGATTACCAATTTTAGCTTTTTGTTGAAGAATGAACCACATGGTTGCTTGGCAGCTTCCTAAGAGCTCACTCTTTAACATATTCTTTTTGCATTTATTAAATTACAGATGTTTATATTGCTCAAAAAGCATGGACTTTCACTATGTGTTGATTCAACTCTCCAAAGATCTGATCTGACCCTCTGGCATCCACCTGACTTTTCTTAATGAATATACTGTTGATTATTTAGTGTTATTTTCTCAAACATTCTTGCCATAGCTGTAATAATTTCATAAAGGCAATTTGTGAACCCTTTTCTTTGCTCTTTTACCTTGTTTCCCGAGTCATGCAAAGGCCATCCAACAGGACTACGGACCATGTGCAGGAACCACAATCAGATGCTGACATTAAGCTTGCAGATAGAAGCTTACATTCATTTAGCACAAACAGAAGCCCACCGCTGGTAACTTTGCTTACTTTTATGATACGGATTACAATTGCATTCTGCTGGGTGACACTACTGTGAGCCGCAGGCAGATTTAGGTCAAACAGTGACAAACGTTTTACATGTTCAGGCAGAGAGAAGAAAGGGAAACCCGACTCATCTTAAGCCAGGCATTAGGAACAGAAAGACTCTTATGTCTGGTCTCTCCGATTCCCTGCTGTTTTTTGGAATATTATTAAGGCTTATTTTGGCTGCTGTGATAGGAGCCTGGTCATTTGAAGACTTTAGTTATAAGCTCACTTTCTCACACGCCAGTTCAGAGAGCTTTAGCTTTTGAAGACAAAATGATGCTATTTTGTGTAATTTAAAGGAAAAGGGAAAAAAGTTAAATATTTTAGTGTCAGCATTTTACTTACATTTATGCAATTAGAAGAACTTTAGTTACAGATATGATTAGAAAATAAAGTATATTATCATAACTGATGTTTTAACAGATGCCAAATTATATTCATGGAGCAGCCATGAAGGAGTGATAAATGTGGAGTATTTATTTTATGAAGTTTGTGTGCTGAAAAGACAAAGCACAAATCATGCATGTCCCTAAAACATGTTATTAAACATTAACATTTGAATACAAAAAGACTGAATATTGTCTGTGAGATTAAAAAGTATATAATGTGAAGTACTATGTTTTGGTAAATAGGTACTGTATGTGTGGTATTATTTTTGTGTAAAAATAAATAAATAAATAATCAGTTTCAATTATATCTACCCTTTAGTAAAAAAAAACATTTTGTAACAGTTTAATTATTTTTTATTGACCTTTATTTAACCAGGAATGTCCCAGTGTGATTTAGAATCTCTTCCAGGGCAGGACAGGGAGAAGACAGGCATTAATGGACATGTTTTTATTAGTAGAGGAAACCGGAATACCCCAAGGAAGCCTATGACCTTCTTGTTATGAGGCCAGAGCACTAACCTCTGTGCCATCATTTTGCCCACTTAGCTATAATAAATGCAACAATGATGATAAGTATGACAGTACCCTGCACATTGTGCAAATAACTATAAATATCTCCCAGCCATAAAAGACTGCACTCCTTGCGAAATGTATATTAGAAATGACGTGAAAACACACAAGAATGTTATTAATAATGACCATTTAAAAAAGACTTGTGACGATCCATTTTGAAACTAGATCAAAGCAGGATTTCCGCTTCACACCACAAAAACCCTGATGTAGCCCAATTTTCTAAACTGCATTTGTTTCTCTCAGATTTAAGATGATGATATTTCAACAAAGCGGTCACACAAGAGTTTAGTCAGGTGTGTTTGTTTGCTTTAAGAGCTCCTTGTGGAAATGTCTAATCAGGTCACCTTTAAAACGCCGAGGTCCTGATCCTGCATCACTGCAGTGTGACGCCCTCAGCTCCAACCTTCACACATCTAACCTACTGTGTCTCGAGAAAGTCACCATCCTTTAGAAAGTGTTGGAATATTGTTACTGGTTTCATTGAACATTTCCATTGTGGGGTGCACATTACAGTGTTTATGCACAAAAACACAATTTATGGTTGCAGTAAAAGTGAAGCGCATTGATACTACTTTTCCTCTGTAAAACCATCTCCAGAAAACAAAAGTAAACAGAAAAAAAAGAACAGTTAAATTCATACAAATTGTTAAAATTAGGATTTCACAAAAAAGGTTCAAAGCAGCTCTAAATCAACACATTTTGCATAAAACGCGTTATGTTCATTTACTTATTTATCCTTTATTTGATCATTGTTGATACGGGTCTGTCTGTAAACTGATGTTTGGCTCAATTCTCTGTCAGCTGTTTGCAGCCTCAGTTATTTATGTAATGCCATTAATTTGAACGTTCCCTTGTGTCTTGTAGTAAACAGACAACTGATAAACAACTGTTGTTTACTAGATCTTGACAGTTTAACTCCACAATGTTTTATTTGTTTGCTTTTGTTTCTTCAGTCCCAGTCCAACTTTTCAATTTCTTTGCACCATCTGTGATCGCTGGGCTCCAGATTCCTGTCGCTGTATTAATTCTGTCAGAGTGTTGGAAGCTGACTGAATGTACTTCAGGCAGAGCTGATGCCAAACTTCACCTGCCAGTGCAAAATGTGGATTGTTTAATTACAAACAGAAATAGAGTGAAGTGTTTCAGTGAACTGTTCCGCTTTGTGCTCATTTTCTAAATGAAGAAATTATTTTTTTGTTACTTTTTAGAATTCTTGCTGACTGATAGGGTGTGTGTTATCAGCTGCTCCATGTTTCAGCACAAAGAAGACATTAACTAAGCAAATTGTGAAAAAGAGAAATGAGAAATTGTTCTCAATTGACTTGGTAAAATATTGAAAAAATAAAATAAAAATAAAAGTTGTTAGGGGGATTTAAAAAATAAATAATACAAAGGTTTGCTGTCAATGATATAGTGTGTTTTGCCTCAGGTTCACATCATTATTGCAAACCAATTCTTAATGAGGGTGACTTTCTCTAATGGTCAGTATCAACAGTAATCTATAATGGTGTTTTGCAATTATCTATTAGGTAATTGATTCATTACCTAACAATTTGGCTCATTAATTCACATCAATTTATCAATCAGAGTATAGATACCTAGGCTGATTTTGTTTTCGATGTAATCTTCTCTAACGACCCACTAGAGTCCTGCAGGGCCACTTTTCATCTGAGCTTTCCAGTATTTACTCCTGGCACTGTTCTCTGGACCATTGATTGAACTGAATCCATCTGGGACAGTAAAAGTGTGCTCTATCGCCCCCTGTTTTCCTAAAGTCCTATTGATTGACGGTTGGCAGCGCTCTGGAGCAATAAAGAAGGGAATGGTGGGATTCTAATGAAAAGCTGGTAGTGATATAGGCCATAGTTTTACAGAGCAGTTGTCATTGGCTAGTGGAAATTGTGATGTCAAAAAGATATGGCTTTAATACTCTTCATTCTGCCCTTTCAGCCATGAAGAGATGGCTGAGGTCCCAGAGGTCCCACCAATCTGAGCCTGAAGAGCGCAAGGAATACTGAGAAACAGATTGAATGGATAGACAGTGTAATATGCAAAAATAATACAAATATGTTACAAAACAGCGTTTGTGGCTTTTAAAGTTCAGAATATAAATATATAACATATTCTTATTAAAAACCTCTCTTATTGTTTGGTAATTATTGGTAACGTGTTCAAATGGAACTTCACACTAGTCTTGTTAGATGATTGCACATGGAGTTCCACATTCACAGATGCAAACATTGTGGTGCAGAGTGCTATCAGCCCGCACAGACATCATTGGTCACACATTTATGTCTGATACGGGAACAGTTATAAAGAAGAGATTCATTTAAATAACTGCAGTTGTATCTTTAATTAAACGCGTGTGTGATAGGCTGGGAATGGGTTCTAGTCACTGAGATCTGATTGAGCGGGTGTATTAATTAGTCATATGAGTGCTGTGGAGAAGCTGTAGGAGGAGGCGAGAGGAGGGACAGTCTTTGACATTAGAAGAAGATGGATTTATATTAAAAGAGCTGGATCTCAAATTAGTCATTGGACAGCAATGATTTTTTTTTCTAGGCCTTTGATATGATAAATTGAGAAGGCTGTTACCACTATTCCAAGTTTAGAATCTATTGCTTTATTTAATTTTGTGCTAGTCTCTATCATCTGCTTTCTAGCAAATGGATTTGTGTTTTCCTCAGAAAACAAATTACTCAAAAACAAAAAATATTTTCAGTTCTATGTGATATATATATATTTTTTGTCTCTCGTATGGTTTTCATATGAGAGACAATGCGTGTCCGTCATGGCTAATTAATCTGTCAATCATGCCAACTGAAATTTAAAAGAGGAACACGGTGACCAGGCAACATACTTATTATAAATCGTCTGATCAGACAATGACAAGCATGAACAACACATTTCCGCATGCTCTAATCGAAAACCAAAGATTTTTTTTTTTTTTTTTTCAATTACTACTATCTTATGTTAATGTCTCAAAACATGCTTGTTGTGTGTCTGTTTCAGATAGAGTACAACGTGTGCATTCATAGATGCATTTCAAAAAGAACAAAGCTTATTTGTGAACAGTGAGTATTACTTTTAAGGTAGACAACATCTCTCTCATGCCAGAAAGTGATATGGTAAAACACTATGTACAAGACAGATTTTTAAGAAACAGTATGTGTTGGCAATAGAACTAGAGTGGGGAATAGAACAAGGAGTAGGAGGTCTGTTGTAGTTTGAGAGGTTAGAGACAAGCAGCGATTTGTCCATCAGTTTGTCAGGCACTATAGAGATGCCTGCAGATCAGCATTTTAGTCCAGAGAAGGGCGGTCTCCACAGGGGGCCATTCTTGCAGCATTGGCAACATGTCCGTCATGTCTTCAAGCCAAGACGGACCACCCCTTCACTGTAAATAATGGAGATGATCCAACCAGAGCCCACAGTGTATTTATCAACTTATACACAAGATTGCAGTTTAAGGGATTGGAGTCAGCCCCCTTCGCAGCAGATAATATTGATTACTGACCACTGGTGCTCTAGGCTCATGTCCGCCACAGATTTTTCAGGAAATGATAGGCGCAAAGTGTGCTTACTCCTTCGCCGATTCAATTTGTGCTTCGCCGCAGTGTCAAAGGTAGAGATGAGGTCATTTCCCCCGTTCGATCATGCACTCCTTCTGTGTTCATCTCACTGATCGATACCTACTTAAGAAGTTTCATCTGCTTTGTGTATGAGATCACAGCCATTTGAATAGCTGTGGAAATTAGGTTTTTCTTCTGTCTTCACAAAAGCTTTGCCCTGGAGGCCGTTGTGACACTGGCATACTACGTGCGATAACAAGCTTGGTCATGCTTTATGGATCCAGTGAAGCGCCTTTTCCCATTTCCCCATGCAACAGAAAGGTAGAAGGTTTAATCTGACATTGCGCTGGCTATAGAGCATTAGCTTCTCATGTCAAAGTGGCACGATAATACCAATGCTATGGCGCTCAGCTGAAACAAATTGTGTGTTACTCTTTAGAAAACTAATGGAGGCTTTATCGATTCGAACAAGCCCAGCCACTTGCTTTGTCTCGCTTGTCAGATTGTGTCCAAAGCAATTTCATAAAGATCATTATTTTCTTTCTTGGAATGTCTTGCAGCTAAACAAGATCCTCCTTCGTTCGCCGCGTGCCTTTTGTGCTGCTTACGGCTTCAGCGGCTCTTATAGCCCAATTGAAAATGAATTAGAATAGAATGTCGCATAATGAAAATCACTAGAAAACATTGGCACGTCACATCCGTTTAGTTGGTTGCACCTCTGAATAGATTGCTTGTGGGCCTGCAATTTCTTCTCGTTCGCGGAGTAAACGGGCGTAGCTCACTGTAAAGCCAAAGCCATAACATTACAGCCTATAACAGCAGTGTCACTCATTTAGCCGCTAATACTGTTATCTGGTGCAGGGCTAAAGGTCCTGATGTGGTTGTTAGTCATGGAGCTAGCGAGATAACTCCACACTTATGATTGTCGTCATTGGCATAATTGATTTTGCTGGCAATCCAAATTGTTCAGAATCTAATTCCAATTTGTCGGAATAGAAATATTTAAACTGTTGCTAGGCTATCTTGGATCACTGAGATCATCTGTCATTTTCACACATAATGAAAGTCTACTATTTCGCACAATACAGTCCATGATTGTAAACTTGTTTCTCAGCTACATACATTATTACTTTGGGTATTGTAATTGATGTTCTCTATTGAGAAAATGATGAGGTGTAAAGGTGATCATGCCATGTTTGCAAATGGGAATGAAAACCTAAAATAGCTTATCATGTTTAAACTTATTTATTCTGAAGGTCGTAGATTATAATGAAATGTGATCCAAAACAGAGATGCATATAAAATTAAGCTTTCCCTTTTATGCGGCAAGGCTCTTTACTCATCTGGCCCAGTACCATAATGTGGGACATGTGTCACTACCGGAGAAATTGAAGAGTATAAAGAAGCAGGTGCATATTTTTAAGAAACAATTACAGTTTCAAAAGTTGAGTCCCCTTTAAAATGATATTATTTCATCAGTGGTTTGGATTTGACCATGTGCAGTCACACTGTTAACTCTGAGCATGTCCTTAGAGAACAGGAGCGCAATGCAGCAGACATTGCACTCCTATGCCTTCCGCTAATGTTTTTTTTTATGGTTACATCATTCTACATATAACTTTATGCTCATGTTTACAGCATTGTCGATGCAACTGCACAGACAGGCGGGAAGAAGAAAGGAGGCGTTTCTGCTTCATCATAATCATTACAGTCCATTGTGCATGGAAGGGGGCGACTTCATTATTGCACCGGCAGGGATTGTTAAAAAACAAACTCATGAATACAGAATGCTTTCTTCCATGCCGCGCTGTTTCTTTACAACACTGCTGCTATAGGGAATTTTTAGAGGCACATTCCTCACTTAAAAGCAATACATACGGGACATGTGCATGGTAATAATTTACAAGTTATGCTCCATATTTGTAGATATGAGTGCAGGGGAGGGCAGGCTATGCTATCTGTCTGCTCAAACTCAAACAGAGGTATGTGTTAGAGGGCTGCTGGTTCAGTGCATTCCTCAAAGCAAAATTCATCTTTTAAGTAATGCACATACCTCCATTTGGTATGCATTGATGTGCCCAGACTATTCTACAGATATTTTTGGATTTTCAGCATTGACTTAGTGCTTTCTTCATTCTATTAAAGAAAAACAAAAACAATCAACTATATTATCAGCTTATAAGGCCATTCTTGGCTTAGACAGACCTCATATTTTGCCACACATTGTGAAACAAAAAAGGCAAAGGAGGGAAAAAAAAACATATTTTAGTAATGATATGTATTCAGCAAATGAAATATGCCAGGCTTGCACATTTGCCTTGCTGAACAGACAATAAATTAAACCTCATGCACCAGCACATAAGCCCAGGATAAAACCATGTTGGATGGAGTAGAGCGAAATTACGGTGCAGGGGAAAGAGTGTCCTTGTTTAAATCAAAGAAAGGAGAGGAAATGTTGACATGTTGGTCCCATTTACCTCCCATATGAGTCATGTACGATGGCGTGGCATGTTTACATAGTGCTTTCTGAAGAGATGAAGTGGTGTTCTGCAGATAAACTTCGAGGAAAACGTGCCCTGCATACAACATGAGTTTTGGTGACAAATACAAATATAGGAACATACATACAGACAGAAAACTTGACATGGCGTTTTATCTCGTTTACTACTTTGCAAAACATTATTGTAGTTTCAAATGTATCAAACAGACTGCGAATGTGGAGTGTGTGACATGTTGTGCATTCAAAATACAGCACTGTATTTGGAGAATCCTGCAAGACGAATACACAGTTTGTGTCTTTGGAGAGATATTCTGAGGTTTCTTTGTCTCACTGTTTTTCATTATCCATCATTGTTTCATAGGCCACAGCATATCCACATGGGTCGTAAGTCTGTCTACTATGGCATGTTGATAAATATACAAAGGCATGTAGAGTACAGGTAAGTTGGCTTTAGAAGCTTTTCTGGTGAGCTTTTAGTAAATTTCATCATACATGTAACATGATTCATTTAGTAGGTACTGGAAGGGCATCTGGCAGACCCATTTCACGTGAAGTTTTTGTTCCTACAGGCTATATTGTTTTCCAAACATGCAGTGCTATGATACATCATATTCATATTAATAAATAAATTAATAAATATTCCCACAAAAAAAGTATTTTAAGATGAGGAAATCTCTGTGGTGTGGCCTACACTGAAGATTAAAGGGCATGTATAGAACTCGACAGTGGAAGATTGCCCTGGTCCAGAAGAACCGGCCCCCATTATAAACTCCCGTAGGAATTTTGAAAAATACAAATATTAAGTGTTTGACGCCATGGGCTAGTCAGCTATGTGCTAATTCATATCCATGTGGTAGTCTTCAGTATAAAAAATATATATATTTGATTTAAACAACGCTTCTTAATATCTAAGGGGGTTTATAATGGGTGCCTGTACTTCAGAAAACAAAGAGTGGACCGTCACTGTTAAGTCATCAGTCTATCCACCTTATTTGCACACGCGCTTTTACTGTTTCACACAGCACTTGTTGTTTGACATTAGCCCACAAGATACAGCAGCTGAAACGTTAGATACCTTCTTGTTTATCTCTTTTAGACTGTCTTACATAGTTTGTGCCTGTTATTTATTTTTTTTGTCACCAGCTGGCAGCAATACCCTTAACAAGAAGACGAAGGTAGCTAAAGTTTTAGCGGCGGCATCGTGTGGGCTCATCTCACAGAGACAATGGCACTTAAAAATACCCAGCGACTGAATTCTACAGATCCTAAGCTTTCAAACAAGGTTATATCAGTTGTATATGTCCTGTGTGTGATGATTTTAACATTGATGTTAGTTTGTGGCTAATGAAACATAGGCTAACCACTGAGAAGAGGTTGACAGAGAAACAATGTGTAATGTAAATACTTTAACGGTCGTTTTCAAGTGATCCAGAGAAAATGTGTGTTGCTTAATTGTTGGTGCACATGACCATAGCATATTGGAAAAATGAACCTACCTGAAATGTTGTGTGGAACAGTAGAAAAGTGGTGGGGCAAAATAAGGTGAATGAACATTCTCTTTAGTACATTTGCTTGTTTTAGAAATAGAAGACTTGTGCGCTTATCCCACTACATGCAGATCCGCTCTGCTCCTCTCCGTTAGACTGCCGGATCAACTGCGCTGCGCAGCTGTTTTAATGAATGAAGACCGTTCCACATCCTACGTATCAGCTGCACAGGGCTCCGCCTCAGCTCCGTCACTCCGTCGCCGTATGACCAAAATACAGATCAGGCTATTTTCTTCTCCGCCCGGGTCCGGCCAAGTCAATCTCCGCCAATCAAAACGCACCAAACAGGAAAAAGAAAGTGACTTATGTCCGGATTTACAAAGTAAAATCACTCCTAACGTACTTTAATTTGATCAGATAATGAAAAGTTTGTAGTTTTGCATAAAGTGTCTTTGATATTTGGACACAGCAGACTGTTAACTACAGACTGGACAGGTCAACATTATTGAGTTCGTGCTCGTAACATCCTCTTTACCCTCATCAGAGGAGAAAAAACAGTCCTATTGCAGCCCGATCTCACAAGAAGCGTACATATACCACGACATAACGCAACATGTATATTGCGCATGATTAGCACGAGTTTAAGGCTCTTTTGCGTAATTATAGTACGCGTCACAGTCCCCGTTCATTTCAATGGTGGTTGTTAAGACGTGTTTCTTATTTATGAAATTAACAAAATCCTACATCTAATCTTAACCTACCCCAAGCCCCAACCCTAATGTTAACCATTTTAGTAACTTTTTGCCTGAACTTACCCGTTTCACCTGAAGAAAACGTCTCCACGTGGCTTCAACCAAAACTCGTGGCATTTTTACGCTGTGAATCTCGGGTCATTTTACGCTTTTTCATATCGTGCTATATGTACGGCGTAACATAAGTACGCAAAACAGGACTGATATCGTGCTAAAAATACACTATTTTTGTGTCGTGCTATATGTACGCCTTCTTGTGAGACTGTGTTGCCTATTGTGACCTCATGAAACACAGGAGTCGTCTGTGCTCCTGATATAGTTATTTGATCTTCAACGAGGACTTGTATTTCACAACTCTTGTTTTTGGCATATGCTCTTCTTGAGCTCCTCGGGGCAACGCAGCCCCGCGTTATATTCATCATCAGGAACACACACACACACACACACACACAAAGGGGATTGGAAGATAGAAATGCAAATGTATTGCGATGATGTATGGAAAACAAATATATCTGAGCTCAGCCTATGACATTACAAATCTGGAAATTTGAAACCAAGTATTTTTTGAGACTTTAACTAATAATGTGTTATTTAAAAACTTAAACACACTTTTCATCCACGTTCAAATGTGTTATTTAAATACTTAAACACACTTTTCATCAACGTTCAAATGTGTTATTTAAATACTTAAACACACTTTTCATCCACGTTCAAATGTGTTATTTAAAAACTTAAACACACTTTTCATCCACGTTCAAATGTGTTATTTAAAAACTTAAACACACTTTTCATCCACGTTCAAATGTGTTATTTAAAAACTTAAACACACTTTTCATCCACGTTCAAAGCTCTTACTCAACAGAAATGACATGCACAAGTACAAATCAGTCCTTATTGACGTGAACGTGCACTGAGCTTTAAAAGCATCTTCCACATGTCAGAGCATGTCACAACCTGACATTTAACATGCAAACGCTGATCCACACAACAGTTAGAGCGCCTGCCTCATCTGTCACTTACCACCATGTTGTGACAGACTCTACGCCGCTGTTAGGGTCACTTGACACATCTTCTCACACTCATGATACGCCTCCTACAGAACCGCCGCCTTTTACTCCTGAGGCTCTGTATTAACATTTGATCATGGGCCTGAGGTTTGGTTTGTGGTGCCTTACTAATGCACTGTTTTATTATTACAGCTTTTTATAATTTTTGTCGATTATAAGTGATTTGATTTATGATCAGCTTTAAAACTCAACATTTGATCATCACTGGTAACACTCTATTTCCAAATTTAAATACTATACTTGTTGTTGGTAAAATGTTCTCTCTCACTGTAGTGTTATGTGGAAACTATTGCATGCTTATAAAACATTTGAATCTATCCAGACCTGGAAGAAAAAAAATTGCCTCTGTGATGGTGGTCCGCCTACGCTGTACTTTGTCTTCTGACAGAGTTATGTGTTTGAGATGTTTATGCAAATTCAGAGCTTGAAAAGAGTGAGAACCACAGTATAGTTTTGTAATATGCATAGCATGATTAGGAAGCTAATCTTTTAACATGTGGCTAAATAATTTGTCGTGTTTCTGACCAGCTTTGTGATAGGGTTGTAAGATGTGTGTTTTTCTAGTCATGATTCTGTTCAAAATGCATATTTTAGGCATTTCCATGATCACCAAGATTTGAGAAACTGAAATATGAATGGTTTAAACTAATACAACAGTCAAATGCGCTTTATGATCTTGGTCAAAATGAGTTATGGTTAGTATTGTATATGAGACAAGGCTTTGCTTTCTGCTAATTTTGACTATTTATATTGCACTTGAATTCCTTCTAATTTGATCTAACCGCATAGGAGCTTACCATGTTCTCTTTTGAGCTGCCTGAGTCCAGTTGAACTAATTGGACATAAAACTACAATTTATTCTACCCCAATCGACATAGAAAAAACATGAATTTCTACTGACGCATCAATATGAGAAAAGTACAAGATGTTCCAGTGACCAAAGCCTGCTTTCTAACGGAGGACTAAAAGCAGAGCAGGCAGCATTACGAGTGACATCCGGACCTAATAGTGTCTGATAGGTAAACAGAGCGTGGCCACCCACCTGCCTTTATCCAGGTGGAGCCACTTGAGCGAATTGCCTCTTTAATTGATGGACTTGCACTGGTTGGCGTGCACGAGAGAGCGTGTGCACATGACTGCTGGGTTTGTGCCGCAGAGTGCAGACACTGGAGGGAGGAATCTGCCACTAATGAAATAATTGTAGTGAGCCCTACAACGTGGGCTTCACCTTGCACACAGAGAACCAATCATTCCATACATTACTGTCATTGTGTAAAAACAAATTGAACATCCTATAGATTAGAACTTGACAAAAGCTAAAGACACAAAACAAACCATGTGTTCTCACTCAAGAATTGAGTTGAAACTTCACCTGCTGGTGGCAAAGGTAATATGGGTACTCTGGTTTCCTCCAAAACATGCATGTTAAGGTTAATTGGGCATCACTGTAAATGAGAGAGTGAATGGTTGTCTGTCTAACCCTGTGACAAGTTGGTCAGGGTGTTCCCCGCCTAAGGCTCAAAGTCACTGGGATAGGCTCCAGTCGCCCTCGACCCCTAATGGAAACAAACGTAGAAAGTGAAAAAAAAAAAACAAAACATGAAATAAAAACACTGTAAGACTGCATTGAAGAGAAAACAATGTTCATTTTTCTTGCAATCCTTACACTTTTCCTATCGGCTTATTGCCCTTTTGTTCCAATTAATCAGTTAGTTAAATGATAGTTTTTAATGGATTTTTACGGCTTAATACGATTTTTGTATGATTTATTGGTGTTGTTTTTATTTGTTAAATGTAATACAAAATTTTCTTTTGACTTAAGAACATACTACTGATGTTAGATTATGCATTACATAATGTCCTGGCCAAAAAAAAAAAAAAATGATTTGAATACTGAATACAAATAGGACAAAATTGTACATTAAATGCGAAATTGCTTCAGCATTAAAAGGTCTAAGTTACGAAGATGTACATCACTTTAAGGTTATTGCTTTAAGTTTTATGGCAGGATTTAAGCACAACACCTGTAGTAGCACCAGAACCAGCCAACAAAGGTGCTTACAATCCATAACACCCTGCACAGGACAGTCTGCGAGTGTTGCTGAAGTATAGTTGCCTGTATGACAACAGACTGAAGCACAGCAAAGTATGTCATTTGAAGTTACATTTATCCATCTAAAATGTAATATTATTGTGGAAAGCTTTGAGGCAAGTGAAAAGTTTCTATGGGCCAAGATAAGTCGCCTTTTTGTTCCAGCAGAATGACGTATTTTATCCCAGGCCTGACCACGGACAGCAGCCCACAACGAAGAGCCCTTCAGTAGTATCTACCTTATACTCACAAAGACTGAATATATGAGCTGAGTGTGACACCAAATGAGCCGTGCAGGGGACAGAAGGGTAAAACGCAAAGACGGAGAATATGAAATCGTGTAGGAGTCGAGAAGAAAGGAGTGAAAGAAGAGGAGCCGATGAGACAGACAGAGAGGCAGTCACAGGTTGCTGCTGCCGATGGGTTTGCTTCCTGAAAATAAATTCTTTTTGGGGGTGGGTTACACATAGCAAACTAGGTTTAACGTGTTGCAATCACGGGTATTGGCTGAGGTTCTCGAGACCTTCCATTGAATGCTTGGGGCAGTTCAGACATTCACAAACAAATAGGTTTTGGTGGGCTAGAAAACAGATTTCCAAAGCCAATGTCAGTAAATAGTTATAGTATAATTACTTATTTAGTTTTACATCGTCTATAGGATGACACTGGACATATATTATTTTGTTATGGGCTAAATTTTACTGTCAGTTTAATTGTATAAGATTTTTATTTGAGCATTCTACTACGCCATAAGAAACGATATTTCTTATCTTGCTCATGGTCGCGACTCGAGTCATTTGATCAACTGTGATTGCAGCAAGAGTGTTATACTATATGTAATTACGGTGGCACTTTAAGTAAACCTTCAGCAGGTAAACCTACCCGTTCACAGTAGACCGCTAGTCGCAGAGGTTAGTAGTAGTGGACAGTGGCACCTTACTCTTTAGTAGCTCCTTTTCTGTTCAATTACTGTGGTACTTATCATGGTTTGCTGGCGTAGCTTCTCGTTTGTTACTCGCTAGAACAGGCCAAGCAGTTATTTGAGGGTACAATTACACTGATAGTTAACTGGTATATAACTGTAAAAAGTATTACAGTCTGGTAAACTTCTGCGTACATTCTACTGGTACTTTGGAGTGAAGGGATAAACTCATTGTACGCAGCAGTTACTGGTAGCTTCACCATGGTAGTTACAGGTGACTTATCAAATATGGAAAGGTACTCTACACTATAGGCGGTCGCGGGGTACACAGTGGAATACGTACAACTGGTCACAGTTGTAACTTAGGATGAACAGTACATTTCATTTACTAGCAACTTGAGGGCTGGTACCATATGATTAGGATTTAAGGGTAACTTTACTGTGTTACTGTACTGTTAGTACCTTAGCACTTGTATTAGTTACTCGCTAGATAGTCAGCAGTGACTTGTAATTTCAGTGCGGAGCGACAAGACCCACATAAGCTAGTTAGTACATTACAACCTTTAATAATTTGTGGCACATGACATATGTTTCAGTGTGCGGAGCTAGAGTCAATGTGGACTTGTACTAATATAACAAAGTAGGCTAGTATAATTATTGTTAATAAGATCAACAAAATGCAAATGTAAAGCACCAAGGAGTTCTATTATTTTAAGGGTACACAAAGCATTGGTGTTCATTTGACAAAACAAGAGCGCAACTTTATTGGTCCTCGTAAACAAAACAAGGCAGACAGAAAAAGGCAATGTTATAACTACACACATGTGACTTTAAGTACAAATTGTTGAAAATTACAGATATGCATAATGGTATGTGTACTACATCTGTACTACTCAGTGTTACAGTTAATATGGTATACAACGGACTGTTGCTAAATGAAATTACTGAGTTAATGTTGAGTACAATTAACGGTACTACTACAGTAGTTAGCAGTCAACTATAGTAAAACGGGACTTTTCTAAGGAACATCTGGTACTTGAGTTGTACGTCTGTTGTAGGTTGACGGTGTCAACTACTTAACACACGAGGTACCAAATTGGAGAGTTGTGTGGAGTGTGGGAATAAATCACTCCCTGTCAGGTATAAGATGCTGACCGCAAATGGGTGAGGGGAGCGTTCCCTTTAGCTAATGAAGGTTGTTAGATGGCCGCCCGACAGGGCCGGTTCACATCAGAGGCATGTGCAAGCTCTACTGTCAACTACTGTAGGATTAGTACCACTGCATACAGTATGTTGTCATTAGAACAGTCCCAGTTTTGTTACTAGGTAGTGTGACTGTTAACTACTGTTGTAAGTAACACTCAAGTCCATAATTGTGTCATTTAGAACAGTCCGTTTGTTACATAGGTAATGTCAAACTACTGTAGTAATACACTCACGTAACCAGTATTGGTTGTCACTTTTTGAAAAAGGGGGGTTTCGTATTTGTTTTCAAAATAGTAGTTGACTGTCAACTACTGTATGGGAAGTACCACTCAACGGATACCAGTATGTGTCACTTAGAACAGGTCCGTTGTTACTAGTGTTGCGATCTTCAAGACTTACAGTGTAGAGAAGTACCATAATACCGTATTGTTCACTTTAGTTATGAGGACGGTCGCCGTATGTTACCAGATAGTATAAGTCAATACTGAGTAAGTAACACTCAAAGTACAGATATGGTGTCAACTTTTAGAACAGTCCGTTGTTACCGAGTTAAATGTCAACTACTGTGTATACATGGTAGTACCACATTTACCATATATGTATCATGTATTGTCTATAGTTTTTGTATGGAATTAGCTAGGATGTTGTAAATTGTTTCGTTGTTGTTGTATATAAAAACAATAATTAATTTGTATTTGTCATACCCAATATTGTATGTGAACGTAAATAAAGACATGATGTTTTTTTAACATTTGCATTTTGTTGTTATTCATAATTATAAGCTCTACTTTTTATAAATATACCACACTGAACATATGTGTGTGCCAACAAAGTATTAAAAGTGTAAAGTGTACTAATGTTTACAACTGTAAGTACCAGTCACTGCTGCAATAGGTACCACCATATAGGAGACAGTTGTAGTACTACAGTACGTCCACAGTAAGTACCAGTACCATACCAGTGTTATGTACCAGTAACTGCTGGTACAAGTACCAGTAAGTACCTGTAGGTACAGTGTAAGTACCACAGTAAGTAAAGTACTAACCAGTGGTATGTACCAGCTAACTGCTGTGGTACAAGTACGCATCACCAGTACCACTGTAGGTACCGTGTAAGGACCACCAGTAGTACAGTAACTACCAGTGGAATGTACAGTAAACTGCAGTACTTAGTCTACTGCAAGACCACTCAAAGTATCACTGTAGGAGTACCAGTGTGATAGTACACAGTAAGTACCAGATGGTAGTTTACAGTAACTGCTGGTTACAAGTTACACTCAAAGTAACCCTGTATTGTACCTGTGTTAATTACACGTAAGACCAGTAACTACCGATGGTGTATGACCAGTAACTGCTGTACAAGTCCACTCAATCAGTACTACTGTAGGTACCCAGATGTAAGTCACAGTAAGTACCGAGTAATTACTAGTAAGGCACGTCAGTATGACGGTATTACTGGTAGGTACGTGGAGGTCTTTTATAAGTGCTACCGTAATTAAATACATATTTGTGAGCGTTGATAACTTGGTTAGTAACACCTCTAAAGAAAAGTGTCTCGAGCTGACACTGTGTTCTTAGGCAAGATTCTTTTCAAGCTTTGAGTGCCTTGAAAAGTGGAAAAACACTATATAAAAAGAGACTATTTACTTTGAGGTGGGAAGAGTTGCATACCCCAAGTTCTAATCCCGTCCAATCACTTCAAAATTAAAAAAAAAAACATAGTTTTGATGATAAAACTGAAACAGATCTGCAATACAAATAACCCTATATATTTCACATTAATATTTTGTTCATCTTCTGCAAAGTGCAGTAAAGTTTTTATCTTACCTTCTCAGAATAACACAAATCAACTCAGAATTTAAAATCTTTTGATTGCCCATAACAATATGTTTTGAAACTTGATACATGTTTGTGAATGTGCAAGACATAACACTGTGGTGATTTATTTAGTGTCTAATGTATTCGTGTTGAAAAATGAATTGTTCACTGCCGTCGACTTTCAATTTATTATTTTGCCAAGGAACAGCAGAGACACTGCTGTGACACATTTCCCAGCTGACAGGAACTTAATATGTGTGAGTTAATAGGGGCTTAAGATCCTCTATCTGTTCATTATTTTGAGAATGACATGGCAAAGGTCAGCGACATTGTCAGGGTTTGATGTTAGACACTTAATATCACTGCAGACTGGAACAAAGCACACACAAATATCCAGGTCTGCAAACTTAAGACCTGTTCCAGAATATCTCAGGTAAAAATAGAATAAAGTGTGTTTAATGATATTGAAGAAATCGAAACACTGTTCACAGATAATAAGAAATATAAAGTAACGTATCTTTATATCCTGTTCCAAACTAAACATAAGATTGTCACAATATTTTTTGTTATTAATTTCATTATAGGGTCTTCACGAAAAAAATATTACTTTGCATGCTTTATTAAACCTGTTAAATTGTTCTCAAACTATAAGTTTCTGGCATGCACAGCCCTCTTGGGTCCTAATTCATTTTCCGTGCTTATTTAATTCCAGTAGCTGTTTCTATATGAGCCCTCACAACACTTGAGGTCAGAGGTCATCTATGCTAATAGCTGCTTCCTCCTGGTGGCTGCCTCATTATTTGAAAAGTCCCACTAAGAAATGTTGAAAAGTGGAGATTAGGAGACGTGCAATGAATAGAATATGGTCCGTATTTTTATTAGCACATTGCATTTAAATGTCTGCTCCATTTTACAGTCAATTCTCTGTTACATGTAAAGTACATGGCGAAGTCTACCTCTGCAATTATTATGATAATATAAGATGGAAGTCCTTAGTACTTTCTATAGCCAATGTGAATCAAAATCTTTACAATACAGCAAAAACAGGTTTATGGATTTGATGTGAAATCCTTTTTCAGATTGCTGATAGAGTTGCCAAACATAAATTCCATTGTGTGCTTTTACTTTAGCTTCTGGCAATAAAACTACTGAAACAAGTTAGCTGTTTTAATTTGGTGCTGAAGTTCATTTACATAAATAGTCTTCTTAATTAAGTCTCATTCAGAATAGAGTCACATTTACCACAGTTTGCTGCTGCAGCACTTTGCCACTGTTCTTAAAAATATCCTCCCAGCATAGCAGCAGCAGTAGCTGCAGTGCTGGTGTGTGTCTCCCTGTGGTGCCCTCTGGATGTGGGGAGACTCATGAGAGGATAGTCTCATGTAAGAGTGTGGGATGTCTGTGGATATAGTGTCACAGGAGGGCTACACAGGGCTTTTCTTTGCCTGAATGTATTGAACAGACAGGTGCTTCTACACAGGCACTGTTCTTGTTTTTTACTTTTATAGGTTGGATTGTCTCAGTGACTTTGGCCATTCTCAGGTGTTTGAATGCCACGTGACAGTTAAAGCCTTTTGTCAGTGAGGAGGCTATGATTAAGTTCCATTGGAAAGTGACAATAGGTTGTGTTCAGAATCCAAGATATTATTCTCTTTTTCACAACCCAGTCCATTATTGCATATGATCAAAAAACATTGCACTAAAATACACAAAATATCTAAGGCAATATTAGAACTTTCTTAATATGATGATTTCTATAGACAAATTAACCTTTTGAAAATAAATAATAATACATAACAAAACATAAACATTATTAGTTTTAACTCTTAAATACCAACATATTTTTGCTTGTAGAATGTTGTGATGACACATGAACAGAACTTACTGCTCATTAAATTACAAAGCACAGACATTTTTTTTTTTTTTTTTTTTTAGAAATATTTAGTTTGAAATAGAACTGCAACACAGAAGGCATGTTGTTGACACAGATGAAGTTATGGTGAAACTATATGAGAAGATCTTTATATGTTTACAGGCAAAACAGTTCTTTGATCCAAAACACTAATTATGTTTTCTGTTACTGAGTCAGAAATCCTCTTTAGGCACATTGCACAGCTTGTCTTGGAGTCTGTGCATAGTCCATAGAGCAATTAATTACTAAATTATTTTGAGATTGTTTAAATAATTGATTACTTGTATATAATATTAACTTTTTTTCACTGTATCAGTCTGCAGTAAATGCAATGACAATATGTGACTCATGCACTCAAAAAAGTCAAACAAGTCTTCAGTTGGATGTGCTTCAATGTAGTTGGATTTACTTCAATGCAATACAAGCTGAGTGTCATGCACTGTAACATACATAAACACATGTTCTATTTTCTTTGTGTCTATGACATGTTTGTCCAGTTCATTTCTATGGTGGATGTAAAGCTGCGTTATTATTCATGAAAAGAAATGATCATGTCATTCGCGTTTTATAGCGTGTCAACCCAACGCTGTGTTTTATTCGCTAGAAAGGGAAAATGCATAACAAACTCTTTAACATATTGCCTTTTCAATGAAAACGGTAATTAGACAATGTGTGTAGCTATTTTGATTGCTTTATCTAATAGAAATATCAACAAGTACATTTTCTGTGTAAAAACCATAACACAGTGGCTTACTCTCAACTGTACCTTAGCTTATCAGAAATGGTTCTGAACAATCCTTAATTATCAAACTCTGTTGTTATGTAATGAACTAGTTTGATAGACTTCCTTTGCCTTTATAACTCATCAAACATCAGCTAGTTCAAAACTGTCATCAATGAAGAGAAAGAAAACAGAGGAAATTAAAGTAATACGATGAGGAGCGCCTGAAGACCTCCACCCATCAGCTCTCACTACGGTCACTGTGTAAATCCAGATAAGGAAGCATGGTTTCTTCTGCTAACAAGCTCTGCATTGGTGCTGACAGAGGCTGAATACCAATTAGACCAAGCTGGCACATCTCCCACACAGAGACAGACACTGGTGCAGCACATACAGGGACAGCCATAGAAGGGACTTAAAGGAACAGGATGAATGCAACAACAGCTGACCCTATAAAGTGAGAGCACAGGAGAGACCCAAAGAGTAGACAAGGGAGGAGGGTGGTCTGAGGAGGGAGAGACACCAGCTCATAGATTCAAGGCTGGGGAGCATAATTTTCAAACAGTAAAAAGGGGAATTATTTAAAGCTTCCTAACTCATCTCTTGCTCTCACTTTTGTCTTTTTGGATGAAAATGTTGGCTTCAGCCCTCATCCCAAAGAGTCTTAAACTCACTAACATGGCATTTTCTTCCAAGTTTAAAATGATAAAATGACCTAATCCAATGAAGATGGCAAGAAGAGGTCTGTCATATTTTTTCTTCACAAAATGCTATTTGGAAAACATTTTCTTAGTGAGGAATACAATTTAAAAAATATGCTATCAATTAATCAATCAATCATCGTTTTATTTCAAGCTTGTTTGTCAGGATAATTAACACAATTTTTTTATATTACTTTAATCAAATTTAGAAGTTAACAAAATCTGTTAAATAATGTATACATTTCTTAATCAATACTGTCACTAAGCTCAAAAAGAGTGGGAAGAAGTTAAAAAACTTATTTAATCCCACCCTCATTGCTACATAATTCTTATGTGGTTGCACAAAACATTATCATGATTGACACATAATTTGCTGTATACATTTTTAGAATGTGAATAATTAGATAACATTATCTAACAGTATTGAGTACATTGTGCATATTAAATCAGTGAGAACACTACAATCAACAACACACTTCATTCCTTTACTAACCAAAGCTCTGCATGAATTCAACCTCATTCTATTGTAGTATATTGAGACGAAATAATTTCTTTGTATTTAGCATTAAACTGGTAAATTGTTGAAATTTTTTTAAGTTGTGACTCTAAGCTTTTCCATAGACGAACACCGCAAATAGATACACACATACTTTTTCTTGTGGTTCTTGAACAAAAAGTTGTGTACAGCTTTAAGTCTTTAAATAATCTAATCTAACTATTTATTCCTGTTAGCAAAAATGTAGGATTTACATGAGTGTAATCACGTTATCAAAGTTAATGAGTGAAGTGTAATTTAGAGACGTTCAGTAAGAAACTGTACAGTAAGTACAGTGATTAAATGTGAGGAAAAAAAGTGTTTTCCAAGCTCGGAGAAAGCTGTCTAGTCAGTCTGCTGATGAAAAATCTGTCACTGTACCCTATGATCTGAAGCTTTAGCCCATGAAGTCCACTATATTTCAACCCGAAACAGCGTCCACTGTCATAATAAAAAGCGTACAAACAACCCGGGAAATAGACCATAACTCAAAAATTCTCTCTCTGCTCCTAAAAAGAGAAAAACTTCTTCTAAACAAGGCACACTCTTCACAAAGTTGGAGCCCTTTCCTTCCCTCTGTCTGGGTGTGACAGATTGTGGTGAGGTAATAGCAGAGCTGGCCTGATGATGCTCCATTGTTGAATCCAATGAATAATTTATCATTGATATAGCGGCACAGACTTTTAAGTGTATTAGCTGCGTTGCTTTCTGCCTTTATATCATGAAGTTTACCATGTCAGCTTATCTACCATGCTTCATATCTGACAAGAAATTTTAAACTGTGCCATTTGGAGGACATGTTAAGTGTATTTCTTCCATACCAACTCAAGTGTGGCTCAAAATGAAAAGCTGTGTCCGTTTGAGCTTTTATAGCAATGAATATTTTGTTAATTTACCTAATGCTGGGAGATTCTGTGCAATTTTAATATGTACGAAATTATTCGCAAACTAACTCTTTGCGATTGAATGTCATGCGAGAAGTGGGTGAGCAAGAACATTCTACAATTTAAAAAAGAAACCATTCATTCACCATGGTTGTAATTTATCAGCAATAAAAAGCCTGATCTGTTATCATTGATTGTACAGAAAGAGCTTTTTTTTCTCTATCACGTCATGTACATCAGCAACAAGACGACATCCTGCTCTAAATATGGATACAAGATCTTTGTCACACTATTTCTTGCAAACAAAATTTTATTTTATTTGTAACATAAACAACAAACAAACACCTTTTATCATGTATTAGACTGAGATGTATCATGCAGGTGTTTGGATCCTTGGACCTGGTCTTGCAGGTTCAGTTGGGTTTGGGACTAAGCAGTTCCAGTTTAATTGTTGTCGAATAAGCTCACAGTCCCGGTGTATGAGGGCTCTGACTTGTACTGTATGTTGGAGCTGTGCTAATAGCATGTGACAGTTTTGGTGTCCAATAGAATTCTTACCTCTGTCATCTTTATTCTGGGTGTTCAGAGACCATTGACACTGCTTTTTTTAAGAGAGAAGCATCTGTCACAAAACTTTATTGGCTTTTGTGTGTGGTGAGAAGCTTGCCCTGTACACCTCTGTCTACACACTGTTTTCATTTGTTTCAGCAGCACTTTGAACCCTAAAAGTCAGAAAGGATCAAGTCAAAGCATCAAAAAGTCTGATAATGCTGCGATCCCATGATCAGTTGTCATGTGTTGTCATTAGCTTGTAGCACATATGATTTATAAAAAACAATCTTGAAATTGTCATGTGACCAAAAGCATGGCAAAATCGACTCCAAATGTGCACTCTTAATAGGGTGAGGCATGATGTCACACTTTTTTTTTTTTTTTTATTGTTTGACAAAAGCCATACCAAAGAAGAACATCACAGCTATTTTTGGCGTTTCCTTCTTCTTCTTTTTTTTTTTTTTTTTGTATCTTGTTCACACCCAGAGTTAAACAAGAGTTCAGTTAGAGTTGTTTTGTTGTAGACTCTATTTACATTTTAAAGACTATACTCAATTCTAAAGATACCACCACAATGCTATTTTCAGTAAAGCTTTAGACACTAGACTGGTATTTTTGTCCCAAACTAATTGTTCATAAAACCCTTTGGTTTTACAATATGATAAAGCTCAAGGGCGTTCTAAACTATGTCATATTTAAGCATCTGATTTTCACCCAGCTCAAAACAGTGTTGGGCGGCTGAGTTATCGCACAGTTTTCACTCAGTGGTGCAAGGAAGCAAACAACAACATAGTACGTTCTTGGAGAATAAAAAGTCATACAATTTGATATGGATGATATCTATGCTGGAGCAAAACTGATTACATTTCAAAATTTGAGCATGCTCACTTTAGCATGTCTTGTCATGCAAATGGTCAAGGCCAAACGCTCAGCTTCTCCTTTTCACTAGGACACAATTACATAGAGGAAGTACAGCTCTCACGAAGGTTGTGATGGTAATGATGTGTTAAATAAAGAAATAAGCCCCTGGACATTGCTTTGTCATCGAGAGCAGCTGGAGGAGACATTTAAACAACCAAAACAGTTTCATTGTATGTGCCGCTCTCACTGATACGCATTGCCCTTCCTCTTTACTGTTGGTCTTTTCATCCTCCTGCTTTCCTCATTTGAATGGCAGCAGCATTTTTTTACATATAGCAAGAGTCAGTTGTAAGGTACCTTTGTGACTGAACAATGCAGTTTGAAAAGGGGAAGTGAGTGCGGAAAATCCTGGTTTTGCTGAATGCTTCTTCTGAGATACCCCATGTACAAGGAAAACTGTTCACCATCATTGTACTCTGATAATGTATTACATTTTTCTTCAGTTCAGTTCTCTGGTAATGTTCTATAATGTATCTTGTCTTAACATATATAATTTGATTGTCACTGTTTAATTCTTTTATTTCACACTTGTCTTCATGTATATATTGCATTGCTGGGTTTACAGAATTACATTTAATGTACACATTCATTCAATTGCAGCTGTTTTACTTGTTTAAAACACTCTTGAAAAACATGCTGCTGTCACTTTTCCACAGGTTTGACATTTCAAAAGTTTGTCTCAAATCTTTTTTTTTTTTTTTTTTCAGTAGATTACAAACTAAAACTGGAAAGTCGCATGAGTAAAAGTATTTTATGTTGTAACTTGTGGTTGTGTCCTTTACTTCACTCCATAGATCAGGGGTCTCAAACTAAACTAGAGGCCCTCCAGATGATTTCATCTGGCCCCGAGTTGATTTCTGATTGATATTAATGGTGGCTCACTAATCAAATATATAGTTGAGATGTGACTATAAAACTTCTAAAATGCACTAGAATTCAGCAAATTACTTTTGTCCAATATTTTCCTGGCAGAACAGCTGGACCCTGGTTATCCACTTTTATTTACTTCATCACTTGTGTGTGTATGATATAAAATGTAAAACATTGATGTGAATATATTCGAATACATTAGACTTAAGATAGTCTAAGATGCTTTTTTATTTAGAATATAAAACATAGTGAGTAATGTATTTTAAATGTTGCCCTCGATCAACTCTGATTTAGATTTTTTTTGGTCCCAGCTCCATTTGAGTTTGAGACCTCTGTCATAGATAATTTGAAGTCACAGTGGAACATACAGGTTCAGCAAACAAACTCATGACAGAGCCTCCATCAGAATCTACAGTAATGCACTCAAAACCATTCTGCGCTTTACATGCATTGGTAATTTATTCATCCATGGTAAACTTAGATCACATTCTATATTTGCATATTTACTCTTATATACTCTTAATAATTGATGTAAAATATCCTGCCTCATTTCCTGATTTTCCACAAAATAGATGTAGAATTTGCCCAGCAGGTTACATTAGCATTCCTCATTAACATTGCTAATCATGTTGACTTCTCTATGTCTGTTTACACTCGCTTTGGAGATATTTTTAAACCAGTGCTTGGCTTTTTCACTGTATATAGCTCAAGGGCAAATCTACCTGTGAATTCCTGTTACTTTAGTGAAAATGCGTTTGACGTTTGTTCACTTTGTATCTGCAAAAGGGTTTTCTGAACGTCTAATGAACATTTTTGCAGCTGCCTCTACAGAGTTACATAAGCTAAGTGAAATAATTTTGCAGTGACTCATAGGCATACAAGATTTTCTCTCCACTGAGTAACGGCTGGACTTTAATTAGCTCTGTCACATATTCTGCAGTCGTTTTTATTTTGGGCCTTATGGACTTTATCCAAATGCATGGCTCTGATATTGTGAATTGTGACAGTTAGTATTAACGTAAAAGCTTATCTACTCGAAAGCTGTGCCAGGAATGCTTGGCTTTCATAGAATTACTATTTGTTTGTGATATGTCATCCACCCAAATAAATTGTATTGCGCTGCTAAAGTTGCCAGCTCCTACAGCACTTTGGCAACCTGGAAAATTAGAAATGTACACCACAGAACTTAGGTTTGAATTGAAATTGCATCCTGGAAGGCTTGTGCAGTGTTCATGCCAATCTCCACACCTTTTCCCTCTGGGTTTTACCATATCCACATTTTTGCTCTGCCTTTCCCTGTGTTGGTGTTCCTTAGGCAAAAAGATTGTGATATCTTTGCACACACGGGATGCCAGCATACGTTAGCTATCATGTTTGACACACTTTAAAAGCCACACACACACATTCAGGTATGGCTGTGCACAGATAAACCAGATTGGGGCTCTCTCCTAGACAGTGTACCCAGGGGCTCAGCAGCAGCGACAAGGCGCGCAGTCACACCAGGAAATGACACAAGCGCCGTTTCTATATTGCTTCCCGCTGACAGTTGGGTTTGTTTTTGTTTTGCTCAATGTTGCTACTCTTTCTTAAATGGAATGATTGAATTTATAGCATCCAGCCCAGGTAGCGGTTATCCTGTTTGAACACTTTACACTTTGGTTTGCAAGTGTTTTTGCCTGTAACTTTTTTTCCTCTTGATGCTAAAACAATAGAAAAAAAGAAAGAAAAAAAGAGAGAGAGACAGACTTACGCTGGGCTCACACTGAATCCAGTCTGTACTTTGGTCCAGCGTACGGAGACTTTCCGTTTCTTGAAAAGTAATGAGAGGCTCTCACATCGCGATCCATCCGGTCCAGCGAGCCACGCTGCTCTACTCTGGTCGTCCGGATCATTTTTCCGGACTGCTGGAGCACACTGGAGCCCTTTTTGGTGAAGTTGTGAAAACAAGACATGACAAACAGGAACTCAATCGAGCGCGGGTGAAGTGAATCCAGTGGTTTTCAAAATAAAAACATTACGTTTCTACTACTACAACAATTACGTCAAAATCCTCGACATATACACGACTATATAACACACAGGATGTAAAAAAATGTCCAGTACGTATGTACCCATTGTGCAGCGAGTCAAACAGAAAATGAAGTGATGTGAAATAAGCCCAAGACTTGGCGCAAGTGTTCTTTGTTTACATTTACATGCGCTCATGATCACGTAAACTCCCAAGATGAGCATCATCTCCTGTGAACTCGTGGTCTCGCGAGGGCAGCAGGGTGTGTACAAACGCATGCATATTCTGGTTCGAGTATGAGTGGCCACCAGAGCCAGACGGATCCGGATCTGGTCTGGAGGCAGTGTGAGCCCGGCGTTAGTTTGTCAAAGTTACCTAATGTGTTTTTGCTACAAGGTTCGTTATTTGTTTATGTATTTTACTTTGGACAAAAGATAAGCAGTGTTGAACAGAGTAACATAATAAAAATACATAATAAGTCTCAGTTGCTCTTTAACAGCTCATGTTGCTCATCTGTACAGTTTATCCTTTGTGTTGTCTTCGGGTCGTTTTTGACCCGTTTTCGATTTTTGTTTGTCAATAAAACTAAATTCTCTTATCCTATCAACATGAGACTTTCATGGATGGTCCCTGATGTCATTCTGTACAATCAGTGCAAATTTTGAAAAATTATGTTAAACATTGCTCCGCCTATGAAAAAATATAGCATTTGTTGTCTTCCCGGGTCATTTTGACCCGAAACATGGTAAAAGCTAAATTAAAGGGCCAAAATGACTTTTGGCAAAAAAATGTAAATGTACAATTAAAGCTTTTACATGTGCAGACATTCTCATGTCCAAACGTGCACTCTCATGTACACACATGTGCATAAAAAGGCTAATTTAGAAGTAAATGTCTATGTAAATGTCTATGTAAGTGCACCTGATAACACTGACTCTGAGGGGGTGCTGGTGTCCTCCTGTGAGGAGGGTCCTGGGACAAACCTGACTCAGACTGAGGACACACATTGTCCCTGTCCTGGGGACACTGTGAAAATGCTCTACACACACTTTGCAGAGATGTACAGGCAGATATCTATGTGGCCATGACTGTCCATGTAAATTAATGGGATTATACATAGTATCTCCCACAGAGCCTCCTCTTGACTCTCTGGAGGTGCTCATGTCCCTCTGTGAGGAGGGCCCTGGGACAAACTGGACTCAAATTGAGCACACACACCGTCTCTGTCCTGGGACACACTGAAAAAAGTTCTAGACACATTTTGCAGACTGACCCTGGGTCTAGAAAGAAGAGTTGTCTCTGTCCATAAAACTGTTTTTTTGAGAAAACACCTTTCAGCCACATAATCACATAAAAAAATGAAAAAACAGCTTTGACTTTGAAAGAAACACTTTTTTATATTTTGTTACTCCCAATATTACACTAATAACCAAATATAAAATGTGCCTGTACTTTTAAAATAAAGATTTCATCACCTGTAGTTTTCCATTTTCCCTGTAAAAGCTGCTGATTCCTCAATGACCATAAACACTGTCACATAAACACACATTTTGACTATAATTTGTCCTTTGATGAGGAGGAAATGTTTTTATCACCTCTAGGTCACTTTGCTCTGATCTCTACACATACAACTGAGCCATATTTTTGTTTCTAAAGTCACACATAACAACATATTTGATCATAAAGCTCAAAATAGCCAAAGTGACAAGTTGCCCTTTTTCGCCAGTTTGGAGAACTGTATTGGCTGCTGTGAACAACATAACAAAAATTAATTTATTATAATGGTATAGTTATTTACAGGTGAGTATTTAATTATGATTTTGATTTAGTTGTCATAAGTAAATAAAAACTGAGTGACTTAATAAGTTAAAATTGATTGGTAAATTCATGTAAACAGAACATTTCTATTGGTTAAATTTAAGCCTTTTACCTCTAAAAATCATAAAGAAAAGTTAAAACTTGAATATTTTTATTAGAAAAAAGTAAAATTAATCAGACAAACTCAGAAAAATACCAATTATCATATTTAAATTGTGTTTGATAAACATTTTATGTGTAATAAGTTTATATTGCAATCCTCAGGTCATTTTGACCCGGGAGGACCAGAGGTGTGACTTTCTCTCACCACAAAAAAAGTATAAAAGATAGAAAAACAAAATTTTTGTCAAACGTAGACAACTACTGCTGCTCTACCCTCAAATTGTTTGTTTCCTTATAGTCAATATTTTTTAAAAGATATTCCAGAAAATGTCCATTTTTAAGGTGCCTAAAATGACTTTTTTTGAAAAAATTACCACAATTTTCCACAAAAATGAAATATTTGTGTAAAATTGATGGTAACTTATCAGAAAGAAGCTAAATTAAAAGATGAGTACAAAAAAAGTTGCTCAACATTATTTTATGCCACTGTAGCAGACCCACAAAGTTCGGGTCAAAATGACCCGGGGAGGAACAAAGGTGCGTAGCCCTTACGAAGACAACACAAAGGTTAAGTCACCAACATATCAGAAAAAACACACACAAGTAACTAAGTTATGATTTTAGCATGTTGTCATAATAATGTGTGAATGTTTGTGTGTGTGTGAATATAGGTGAGTGATTACTTGACATTATAGGTCTTAAAACGTTTCAGAGTTCCTTGTTGAGAGGTACTTTTTTGTTGTAAATTAGTAAACCACCAAAAACACATTCAAACTGCTGTGTTCTGTCTGAATCAAAAACATTTTCTTTCTCATACATAAATAGCTGTTTTAATTTCCTGTGCTTGGGTGGACCACAACAGTTTCACTTTGCTGTTTGTACACAATACTGTTAAAATAAACGTCTGTGAATGGGTACCTGACTTTTTACTTGTACATAAACTGTGCCTTTTCCACAAAAAAGTTATAAACACTGCAGTTGAGAAAATCAGCATGTTGTGCACTGTCTGAATAAAACCAAGTATTTTGAATCATGAGCTGAAAGTAGTGTTTTGATTGGTTGTCTTTTTGTAGTCCACTCCAGTCTCACCTTGTCGTCTGTCAAATTATGTTCTTCAGCCATATTAAAGGTATGGTAGCTGATTTTTACATTCCAAACACAATTTAGGTTTTAAATCTGACAATGTCTTCTCATAAATCCTACGACACATGGTTAATATCGACATGTATTCTTCTTTTCGGTTGCATTAATGGCTTATAACCTTCTTTTTACAAACAACAAAGTGAAACTGGAGAGGACCACCCAGGCTCAGCAAATCAGAGCAAAGCATTCAGTTCCTGATTAGAACTAAAATTCTTTATTATTCAGTTCAGACAGGACTCAGAGGTCTCATTTGTTTCACAAAGTGTTGTATTTATCATATATGTTTTAGTGGAAAGCACAAAGTTTACTAATTTACAACAAAAAAAGTTAGCTAACCCACCTTTAACCATGTGCTGATGTAGCTGACAGACTGAAATATCTACTCTCCAAAAATAATCTTCTTACTGTTTTGCATTATATTATATAAGACTTTAGCATCAAAGTCAAAATGTGATATTTTACCTTTTAGCATTGACGTAAATGCCTCAGCTCTTCTGAAAACAGTTATATTTTAAAACTGAAGTGACAAAAGAACAGTGGAGCATAGCTCTTACTGTGGTTGTGCAGTTGAAACGTTACATACTCAACCACACACACACTTCCCACACATTTTGTTTATCCTTTTTACATAAGGACCTCCCCAGCTCCTCCCAAATTGCACATTTGCCTTCTTGTGAGTCCACCAGCACATACTACTGCTTCCTCTCCCCTTCTGTTCCCTCTATATCACACCAGTATAGGTTATTCCCGCTTTATCACTATTCTCTACCTCATAAATCTGTGCGTTCATAGCCCTGCTCTGCCACTTATGCATATTCATAACACCACTGTCTAAATATTCATGAGCAAATGTCTGGGCCAAACCGCTTCCCCCACCAGAATAGTGAAATATAAGCCACACTTTGCCTTTTTATGTTTTTGTTTTTGCAGTATTTGCTGCGGATGGGAGGGGGAGTTTTGAATGTGATGATGTATCTGCGTGTCTTCAGAAGAATTACAATGCATATGTTTTCTACCAGCTACACGTGTGACTCTGTAGTTGCATTTTATATATTCCCTCTTGACTAGGCAATGTGTTTTTTGTGAAATTGTCTCAGCGGTTGGTTGTTGAAGCTGAAAAAAGAGAGCTGTTACAAGTTTTGATAGGTTTATTTTTCAGAGACGGCAAACATAAATCACAGTTAACACAATAAATGACATATTACCATGCAAATTAGCGATGCATCACTACCACTTGTTTACAACCAAAACAAAACCATAACCGTAGCTTCTTTTATTGGAAATCAAGTCCTCAGCGACAACTTTTTATTGGAAAGTGGTGCCTGGGGCCGTGTAATATAGCAATATATTATGATTTCATGTGACAGGGATACAGTCACATATACAGCTACGCCATTTTAGACTGGAAGAAACCGTAGAATGCAAGAAAAACTGTAGTCAGTAACATTTCAAATTTCACGATCTGTGTTGAGATCTCCATATGCACTTTGAAGAAGGTTTTGCCATCCTTTAGATACAAGACTCCCTTTGTGAATGTTGAAGCCTTATGCTCCAGTTGTGATCAAGTCATTTCTCTAAGTTCAGAGGGAGAAAACTTGGACAGGTGGAGTGCTTTCTTCCCTTTTATTCCCCGTGTTCGTGTGCGGATGACAGGCTTGATAGTGGATTGATGGCTGCAGCAGAGAGAGGTGCTGAGTTGTTATTCACGGTGGGGGATTGCCAGACTCCTGCTGTGTATGCTTTTTCATTAAATTTAGCATGATTTTATAGTACCTGCCTAACGGGCATCTGATTGTTCTGACATGTTAAGCTGTACCATGCTGATGTGATGTATTTAGATTTGTATAGCATAATGTTGTTATGTAATAACTTAGAAAACAGATTTAGCCAGTCATATTTTTGTGGACAAGCACAGAATTGCTTGCTTGGCTTTAGGTCAGAAAAAAACTCAACAACAAATTTTGGATTACAGTTACAAGACGGAGATGACTGATTGGCAGATTAGATAATCAGGAAAGTGTCCAAGATGGCATTATTTCGAAGTAGGACTGGAGCAGGGGCATGTTCACCCCCTTTTAACTTTCTTTTTTATTGTAATAAGACAGTTTTATTAGGCTGAGTGTTCATTTACCTGACAGTTTTGGCGGCAGGACTTCTTCCTTTGTCTGGTGTTGTGGCATGTCTCTTTAGAATATTCCCAGACGTGCCCAGTTTGATAGATCTGTCAGACTGACCACGTCTGCCCCCGCCTGGTGGTCTCTGGAGAAGTGAGTCTCATGTGTAAGCCAAAGCAAAAGCTCCTTCATCTCTGTTGATGGTCTGTATGCCCTGCTTCCTGATCTCAGTTGCCTATTGTATTCGTCTTTTGTTCTTCTGTCCTAATTATTAGTGTTGTCTCAATACCTGATGTGGTTTTCTTATTTGCAGTGGTCGGATATTGTGGAGTTTAGGTTTTCCGGTGTTGCTTTTTCTTTTTATGCTCTTGTTGAACGTCTTTGTGTTTCTTTTTGGTGTTTTTTAAAATGTCCTGTCAGTCTCTCCAATATAGGTTTTATTGCATGTTTTGCATGAGATTTAGCAGATGGCATTTCACCTTTTGTCTGGCTAGAAGAAAGGTAGTCTGACAGATCTGTCAAACCGGACATGTCTGGGAATACTATAACAGACACATCACAACACCAGACATCAGCTCTGACAAAGACGGAAGTCCTGCACCGAAACTGTCAGGTTAATGAGCACTCAGCTTATTACAAGAAAAAAGAAAGCTAAAACTAAGAAGTAGACAGTATAAATTTTCCGATTATAGTGCAAAGTGCAAGTGGTGGTGTGAGCCCTGCCATTTGGTTGCTGGATCTCCCCTAATACAGATATTAAATACATTGGCGGCACGTTGGCAGAGAGGATAGCACTCTGGCCTCACAGTAAGAAGTCGTGGTCTGTGACTGTGCAGTCTGACTCGTGGTGTAAGTTTTGTGGTATTGCTACCTATGTGAGTGTTTTTATTAACATTTTTTAAACACATTCAATTTTGCATTTAGCGACAGATCACACACATGAGATCCTGTGCTTCTGAAATGTCAAGTCTTGCATCCCCCAGGTTCTTGTCCAAAATGTACTCTAAGCATCAAATGCAAATCTCAGTTATTGTCACATTCTTTAGTCCTTGTTTTGTAGATTCAGTTCACTGGGATTAAAGTTCAAGAAATAGATTATTCATTTGCATCAACGTTACCATTTTCTTCTCTTCTTTAAAAAAAAAAATGAGAGCCTGTTAGTTAACCTGATGATGCAAGTTTAGCCGAACAAAATGCGTGTCTTTACAAGATTCAGGTAGTTGTTAAGTAACCCAATTACAGAAGCTGCAAGGAGAAAGGCCTTGAGGGAATACTTCTATTAATGGCCTCCTTCTCCCGCCGATATTTAATATGCCACCAGTTTCACTATTTTCTGCATTTTTATTTTTACGTCCCTCTGTAACATGCTGCACGGTGTACACTATATAGTCATTTAGCATGTTCATGATCCATTGAGTGTAATTATGCCGCAGTAATACAATGAGAACGGAAACAATAGTGCTCCTATAAGTCGCTAATTACGGTTTTACACAAGGGGCCTGTAGTCCGAGGTGTTCAGGCGGAGAAGCTGTGATCACAACAGGAGCGCTCTCTGCCTCACTGCCTCTCCACAATCTGTGTGGACAAGTACAACTGATGTAACTGCAGTGTCAATGGCTTGTGTCATTGTGGATGTTGTTTACACATTTGCATTGAACTGTTTTGGACTTTTTTTTTTTTTTTTAACATATTGTATTGTACCACAACAGAGCAAGTTAATTCTCTCTCTTTCCTTTTCTCAAACCCATTAAATCCGTGGGTGGCTGGAGCTCATAAACATTATGTTCTTGCAGAGCTGCTGTATAATAAATGGTGGAGAAACAAAAGAGGGAACACTTGAGGCATGTCTCCATTGGTTCACTATTTTGCAGATCTGTACAATCCAAAATTGTCTCCACAGCCATAAGTAAGTCTGGTTAGATTTAGATTTCGTTAATTCATTTTTGAAACATCTGCTCTGTTTAGTTAGTTAGTTTAGTTTATCCGAGCATTAGTAAAACTAAAAATGTAAATTACAGTACATCTTGATATACAATGCACAAAACTGGATATAATTTGTAATACATTAAAAATTATGAATTAATGAGTGGTTTATTATGTAGACGTCTTCCCAAGTGCTTCACACAGCAACCCATCCTTACTAACTCAAAAGGAGTAGGACAAAGTTGTAAAATGTATACAATCCTATCCCTTTTTTCCCTAATTTTCAAAATTGCAGCATATGCAAAAAGTATGCATACACATCACTATTACCTGATACGGTATACCTGCAAATTTTAAAAACGTGCAGTAATATAACATTCCAAGAACAAATAATTTTGCCAACACATTGCAATTTTCAATCATTACATTTTGCAAATATTTCTTCTTTATAGTTTATTATTAATTTGTTTATAACCTTGCTTAGTTTAACTACAGTATTCCACAACTAGAAATACAAAAACTCTTTCTGACTGTGCGTATTTTTCTCCTCTTAAATTGTGACTAAAGTTATATCCTCCCTCCCTTTCTTGGAATATAGACTGTATTTGTCTTGGCAGAAACTTATTACTAGCTTTATACAGTATGTGTGCCATTTTAAATATCACAAGATCATCTAATTTGAGAATTTTTGAGTGTAAGAATAAGTGATGATCATAAAACTGAGCTGACGTCCGATGCAGACCCAGAACCTATAGTGCACTCTACCATTCCAGTGTTCTTAGGTCAACCAACAATCAGCAGTAGAAATCTGTCTTTGGGACAGACTTACACAAAAACAAATAATAATGTGTTATTACAATTAGCGTTTTCGTAGTTCTGAGTGCAAAGTGAAAAAATAAATTCACAAAAGACATACATCTTTGTGGCACATTGTTCAGCATACACAAAGCCCTGATAACACTCAAACATGACATCTTTTGCGATATGTTGTGCTTATCAAAAGGTCATTTCAAGGAGGTATGCAGGAGAGGCCTGCACATTCCTTCATGACCAAGCACACTCATATCCGCACCTTTTAGGTTTGAAGCTACTTAATCTTGCATGCAGATCTGTCGGGCTGTAGGGATATTTGTCTCGTGGTGCGCTGCTATTTCCATACTACATATAAAAGGTAAAGGTTATAGTTAATTCAGATGGATGGGACTTTGTTGGAGAACAGCTGGCAATAGAGGGGTCCTTTATTTAGATTTTAAATGTGACCTTTATAATGGGCATCACATTGCTGGCCACATGGTCTAATTTAGCCACCAAGCTGCACAAGGGCAATTGTGTCTCCCTGGTTTCAAATTAAGACTAAGAGAAGCAATGAAATGAGTGTGGCAGCTTGTCTTTCACATGCAACTGGGCCCAGCATGTATCAACATAATTAATCTTAAGGATGACAATTAAGGACAAACAAAGGCAGACTCGTGTTCATTCTCCCATTCAACTGTATATGAATAAGGTCAAAGATTTACATAGCACTTTATATATCCAAAACTTGCTGTATAACACACTCTAGGGCTGCTCGATTATGATGAAAAAAAAAAAAAAAAAAAAAAAATTACCATTATTTAAAGAATAATTGCAATCACAAATTTTCCAAGAATTATTTTTTTTTAGAAAGAGTGCAGAGCATTAGCGCTCCTTAAAAGCAAAGAGTGAAGAGATCTAATGAAATGGGAGAGATATCCAAAGGGACTGTTTCTACAGTTGTAAAGAAACAGCCTGGGACAACTCAAGAAAATATCTCAGCGCTTACAAACTGACTTATGAGCCAGGGTTAATAATCAAGATTACTCAATTACACAATTTTTGTTAATGATTACAGCAATATTCATAATTGAAATTGAAATTTGATTAAATGCACAACCTAATTACTCTAATCACTACTTATTTTGATGACTTTGGAATGCTTTCCTAATTAGCAAAAGGTGAAGTTTCTTACCACTATGCAGTACTGCTAAAGATTGGTGCAAACTGACATCCTTATAACAATGTCTTGTTTACACTTAGAAGACAGAATTGTCTATTTTGAGATTTAAAGTTGTATTGAAGATTTTTCAAGAAAGACAAATGAGCAACTGTTTGTCATTTGTCAAATGATGCAAGTTTTGATGCACCCAAAGCCACACTCACCACTGCGAACTGGGTCAATGAATTACCAAAGGAACATAGAGAATTTGATTGACAGGTTAACAGGTCAATAGATAATGAGGTAACTTGTTTTCTATTCGCCAAAGTTTTACTGGCCTCACCATGTCTACAGGTTAAATATTTTTGTCATTATTTTTCATAAGTACAAGACTGTTACAAATTTAAACAACTGTTTTTGACCAAGACTGACAGAATTTTTTTGAGGAAAATCCTCCATACAACCTTTAAGTCATGTTATTACAATGCTCAAAAAAAAAAAAAAAAAAAAAAAAAAAAAAAACATTTCAAAACAATTCTGAGCATTTCTACCATCAAAAATTGTGGGGAACTGGTAATTAAGAACAAAAATGTTAATGTAAGCATTAAGAAAGTATGATCCAATCTTTTCCTTAGCATGAGGTAACTGCAGTATTTTTTGAAAGTGTAAATTGAGCCCAGATAACATTTCTAACACTACCTCTCTCTCCAATCATTAGCCTATCTGAATGCTAGAATCCTTTCTTCTGCGTCGCCTCGGCACAGTAGTGAGAATGTGCGAGTGCCACCTGTGAACAATACCGATATATGAAGCTGGTGCAGTTTTGTGGTTGTCAGTCTCCTGTCAGCCGCGTCTCAGGCATGATTAGGAGAAGGCCTTTTGTTCACAATCATCTCCATTCAGCTCAAAGGAGAGACAAAGAGAAGAGTGATAAATTCTCCAGGATAACTAAGGTCACTGCTTGGACCACTCACTTACTTTGACGGCCTTACAGACTTTTGTCCCATTCTGCTCATTTTCCTCACATATTTTCTCTCTAGTCTCGCTCTATACCGTTCTCCCTCTGTCCATCACGCCTTTCTCTGGCTCTGACATAGTGACATCCTTATTTCCAAGCCCAAATTACACCATGAAGTCTGGATGAAGCGACAGCCCCATGCCTCTCTCGCTGTCTGACTGGCTTTTATTAGCTCTCTGATGTGGCACATGAAATTGGCTAAGCTGCTAATCATGGCACACGGCTCACATTGTTACAATGGCTGGATTCATGTTTGGCACAAAATGACAAGCTCCCTGATAGCTGGTTGGTTTTGGTGGAAATTCTGCCAATTAGTGGAATTTTTCTCATTTCAGAAGAAAATTATTTGCTAATGCTGTCAAACTAGTAGTGAAAGGGGTTTATCATATAGATCAAACTTTTCAAAGAGGTAGCAAATTAAAATATATTCAATGTCTGGAGCTACAGACTTTAAAACAAGCAATCATCAGATGCATTTAAAAGAGCATTTTAATAAATGTGTTAAGATTTGGAACCTTTAGAGTTCTATGTTACTGAATTTATGATGGTGAAATGGAGCTTTAAAGACACAACATGATACAAAACAAAAAATGGACATAAATGAAACTTTTCACTCACTTATCTAGTGTATCCCTAGCCTCCTTGTTTTTTCACCACAATAACATTTGAGGAAATTTTGCAAATTACTTTTAACCTGATTAGATATTTCGACCAGTACTGGTGCAAACATGATTTTAATATTTTGAAAACAATACTAGAAACCTTTGCTTCTCCTGACGTTCAATCGAATTGCAAATAAGTAATCAACTTGTTTTTGGTTTTATTTTGGTTTGTTTTAAATCAATGTGGAACAAATGATCTTTTACTTAAAATATTCACATTTCTTTGGGGGTTTTATTAGCTCTGTGTATAATTGCGTGTAAATATTTTTCTTTTACTTTTGATGTATTATTGCCTCAACTTTTTGACAGCAACATTTTTTATTGACATTTTGTGATAACTAAAATAAAGACAAAAACTAAAACAAAACCCAAGTGAACTAAAAGTACTGTATATTTAAACTGCTCTGGCAATACTGTATTATTATTTCAGCAACAACAGTGTTAAAAGCACTCTATCTCCCCTTTCAATAAGTTTTGTGACCCATTTATGTTTCCCTGGTGATCCAAGCTGTATTTGTTGATTCCTTTGCTTTTTCTGGTTAGTAAAATGCCTCAAAAACTGTTATTTTTAAGTAAAAAAACGCATTGTGCCTCCTTGCACTTTTGAAATGAACTTATACTATAATATAATCTTCAATTAAAAAAAAAAAGAAATTCCTTCTCCTTGGCTTGATTAGAAGTGTGGACATTTCTGGGGGGTTTTATAGTGGAAGACCTGCTCTCGGAATCAGGCTGAACCACTATAATTTGCTGCTACGTGCTCTGCTTGGTGAGCCATTGAGTTGCCCTAAATTACTTACACTTCAGGGAAAAGGAGTACCAGGTGTACCACAAGCAGCGCGGCACAGTTGAAGCATTCAAAAATAACAGGCTTGTAAAATTGTTATGTAATCTTCTTGGCCCTGTGTTTCATTTCTTATTGATGCGAGTCCTCGGAGGGAGCCGTTGACCTGAACAGCAGCCAAACGTTGACACCCATCAGTGAGAGTGAGGCTCCCCGTGGGCTTCGTCACTCTCTTCTTCCCTGCTTACCATCTCTGTTTTTACCTCGCAAAAGAAAATATTAACTTTCAGCTTGTTGTGTCTGCCAACTTCAGACACCTCAGGCACAGGCGTCCATCAAATAGTTTGAATCCTGAGCATCTAACATGTTCCTGTTTTATTTTTAGCATTTCTGCTGCCACCAACATTATGTTTTAATTTATTTTTGCAATTTTTCAACAAAGTGCAAGGCTTCTGTCACTGCATTCATATACTTAGCAATTCTATTGTTCCCTCCCTGTACCTCTTACTTACTGTTGCATGTGCCGATAATAGCCTCCACAAGCTGTTCTGTGGAGGCTCACTAGCTATGACAATTAGACCAAACCCATTTGTAGTTATTATGTTCTCTTTGATGGCACTTGGCTGTAGTTAGTGTAGTTAAAGTGTGCAATCAACTGCATGAGAGTTCTCCATGTTCTAGAGAACAAAATGGAGTAGGTCCTTGTCTTCACAATGTAATAAAGCAGCCCAGTTTTTCTGTGTGGGACCGAGGATATCGACTCTGGACTTTAAATAATTAAACACTTAACAAACACTGTTCTGCCACAAGCTTTGTCAAACAAATGCTTCGAAAAACTCACAGAGGCTATTCTGAAAGAAGTAAAATGAACAAATTTGTACTACTAATAGTTGTACTATTTTTCAGTAGTGCAGTGCAGTATACATGTTATTTTATAATTGTCTTGCAAACATCGACAGACATGTTGTTGTTTTTACTCTAAGCAGCGTCACCTTTTCACAGAGTGCTCAATGGGATTAATTTGACACACTGTGGGATATTTTAGGTCCAAAGTGTCTTTTTGGTACACTTTTTAAATTGTTTTAAACATCACAATGAAGACAAGGATGTGACACCCTTCACTATAAAGATTATACTGCACAACTGTAAATGTTACTGTAACAGTACATGAACTGAGAAGGATTGTGAAAGCATTGGAGCACACTCACAATAGGACAATTAGCCAAAGCCTTTGTTGTAGCCTGTGCTCACATTGCCAAATAACCAGCTCTGCTTTTAGCTGTAACTACCTGCTCCACAAAGTGCTCCAAAGAGGAAACAATCATCAAGCTGTTGCTGTAACAGTCCCATGCTGTCAGTGGTGGATAGATATATAGAGCAAGTGAGAAAGTAAAGTTGACTTTTTTTTTATTACTGCATCTGCAACTGACTTTACAGCTGCATGTGTCCATGACAACAGAGATGAAAATACAATGGATTGTCAGTCCACACATCATGAAGATATCATACAAAAAATAAAATAAAAATTGGACAGGTTAAAGAAAATAGGCAAATACTTTTATTATAAAAAAAAAAAAAATACACTTAGCATAAATGCATGAATCTTTTTACATGTCATATTTTCTTTTTCTGTGCACTTCAACATTATTAGTACTTTTTAGTCACGGAAGAGCAAAGTTTATGATCCCCGTCTCTGTATGGTTCACCTACTAATGGATTTGACTTTCACATTTAAAAGCAGTGAAAACAAGAGGTTACAGTCAGGTCAGTGGGAAGCAAAAAAATGAAATACAGCCTGCCGATTTTTTGAAGGCACTGACCGGAATATGTGAGTGGTTACAGCATTTGTCCAATCAGATTTTGGGCAAAGATTTACACGCATCAGCTGATAGTGTGGGTCAAGCTACCGCACAGGCATCATAGCTTAACCAATGGTCTGTTAATAGTGAAAGTGAAAAAAAAACATTGGTATAAAGCAAACAACTAAAAACAAAACAACTGAAATGAAGGTAAATACAATATTGAGACCAGCAAATAGCAGACGCCCCAAAATAGTGCACCTTTAAAAATGTGCATGTTAAGAAAAATGTGCTGGTTTTATGTGGTTATAGTAATAATAATGACTGCATCGTGTTGGTTAAAAGACTCCTTTGTGAGCTGCATGCTTTGCTTTCTGCTCACAACCGATATGTTCAGTGTAATTCACCATGCATGCATCACAGTCATAAAACACAGTCGTAAAAATGTCTTGTTATTGCTGCATTACTGTTACATAAAAACAAACAGGAATTCACGAGGGATGTTCTCTATAGTGGATGACACCATTTAAATCAGGTAGCATGATTGTCTTAGAGAGACTGATTAACACATTTGATTTGATCCCTTTTCATGCTGATGCTGAATGTTTTTACATGCTTGGCAAAGGAAATATCTAAAGTGACAAGCTGCTTGCTATCTGTGTGGCAGTGATTAGTTAATATTTGTCTCTCATAGGCAGACCAGTGGAAAGAGTGAGCAGACAAGTGTACAGTGAACATTTTAATGTAGAAAAGAAAAAAAAAACATGCAAAGTAAAGAGAAAAGTATGGGTCATGTGAGTTACTATTGCGATGCAGCATGTTAAAACTTGAATGAAGCAAAGTGCAATAGCTTTGTAAAGGCATGTTCATAGCACATAATATGAGCTTGTCATTGATTACTTCTATATAATTAATACTCTACTTGTATCGAGGTTTTATTTTTTGATTATATCTCCCAGTCAGTCTGAATAAATCAAAATTCTCTGTTTGCTTCAGCTGTGAGCGTGCCCTTGCTCTCTTTCTTGGCTTTGGAAATAGCAACACATTTGTCAGCATAGTTTGAATATTAGCAGGCGACGAAATGGTTCAGGTTGAATGGTTCTTTATCTCATAGTAATTTCACTTCAGATAACATTATTCAGCATCATTAATTAGTTTGTGTGATTTGGGAAGCGGCATAGTGCAATCATTATAATTACACTAATCACAGTAATATTTATTAGGAAGCAAGCTAGCCTTAGGATGTGTGGGAAAAAAGAAAAAAAAATAAATTACTGGACAATTTGTGCTGCAATTTGAGGCACTATAGGTTTTCAAGGGTGCAAGATGAGAAAAGAGGCTGTTGGTCCAATTCTCTGACTATCTCATAGTTCTCTCCATTGATTCTAGACACTATGCCAAAACTGATTCCTCTATACACACCAACAACAATTTCCACCTTTTTTTTTTTTTTTTGACTAAAGATTTTCAGCTTGTGCTCCTTTTTCTTGTCCGATTTCCCATTTCTCACATTCTAAAATACCAGTGTGCGTGTAGTTTTCTATTTGCTGCAATTGACGTGTTGGGTGAAAAGCTGAGTGGCCGTGGAGACAGCCGCTCCTGCTGTGAGGCTGTATGTGGGAGAGCAAATAAAAGGAGAGGTGCGAGCAGAAAGGAACTATTGGGTGAAAAATCGTGGAAGGAAAGAAATCTTACAAAAATACAAACAAAGCAAGATTTCAACGCGAGGCAGCCAAGGAATAGTCGATGTAGCTCTGGATTTCTTTAAATCAGCACTGTGACTGAATTTGTTCACTTATGGTCAACGTGTGTAACATTTTATTTAATTTAGATGATTTTGTTGCACTACATTTTCTTGCTATTAGGTAACTTTCATTGTCATAAAATATATTCTGCTATACGCAAAAAGAAGTCTACCTCATGCTTGTTTTCATGCAAAAGTTAATACTTTGGCACTATTTTTTATTTTTATTTTTTTTGTAATATATATAAAATGCTTCTATCTTTATAAAACAGACTAAAGAACTGCTTTAACTTTTTGTTACACTGTGTGTAGTTATTTTTTTTTTTTTGTAATTTTAAGTAGGGCTGGGCAATATCATATTGTATATACCAATATTCATGTGGAAAAGTTGAATTTTAAAATATTGTGATAATTGCACTTGCACCACATCTCATTTTGCAATTGAGGCAAACATTGAAACATTGAGACATTGAGACTAATTCAGTGTTGCCAGATTTTTAGAGATTAACAAGCGACAAACCAAGTCAAAAGAAACCATCTTATCATTATTAAAGAATTTAAACGCATTTTGTGCTTCACTGTTTAGTCATTAGTGGGATATTATCATGGAGCAAACTTGAGAAACAGTAAAAATTCACAACCCTTGACTGTCAAAATTCATAAGCGACTTTCCAAATAAAGTAGCTCAAAATTCCTATAAAGATGCAGACTTGACAACTCTAAGCAATTTTCATCTGATCTCTCTAAAATCTTGAACAAAAGTAACTTACGCCCAGACAGTGGAGGCTCTGCAGAGGCTAAAACAAAAATATTTAAAGAAGTAAAGGGAAACTTACACTGTAACTAAAACAGCCTGAAACACATAATTATAACAATAATAATAGTCAACTGTATCGTTATTGCAAATTTTAAGACATTTATTGTATGAGTTTTTCATTTTTTTTCACAGCTTGTTCTGTTTTAGGGTGGCAGGTGACTGAAGCTTAACCCAGTGACTTTGGGCCTTAGTGACTTTGGGCCAACTTGTTGCAGGGCTAACATTCAGTCACTATAGGGAATTTCACAGACCAAACACAGAATCACATCTTTTTATGATCTCACATCCTCCTCCATTATACCAAAGCCAGGCGTGATCAAGCACCTAACAGGCTCTGACATACCCTACCGTGTTCCTGTCCCCCAAGGGTGCACGCAGCAAGGAATGATGGGAGTTTCACCCGGAGGTCTTTAGTCGCTAAAAGCACAGCAACATTTACTGAACTTCACCTTATCATCATTACCCCATTGTGCTATATCCTCCAGGGGAAGCCAAATGTGCTTAATTGCAGCCGTGATGTAGCAGTGGTTTGTGCTCTGTGCGTGGGTGGGTGCGCAAGACGTTTCCGGCGTTACCACGGGTTACAGGGGTCATTTGTTTTGCCTCTCTCTCGCTGTTTTAATTGATGATCATTCATTGTTTCATGCCAACATCCTGTTATTAAGCAGAGTTCATTATGCTAAAACAGTAGCACCAGGGAAAAGCGGTGCCCCGTGGGAAAAAGCCATTCTTTTTGTGCCTCATGCAAGGTCAGAGTAAAGAAAAGAGGCCTCTAGCTTCATTATGAAAACCCCATTAAACCACGCAGGAAGTTGATTTTATTTTAATTACAAGTGAATGCAGCAGAAAATCAAACAGGCACGAATGGAGAAAAATGTTAAGAGACTAGGACTAAAACAGTTCTGTATTCATTTTTATATAATGGTGTACTGAGTAATTTTTCTGCCTGATCCGCCACCTGCTTCTCTCCATGAAAATACTACTGCTTTGCTTGAATTGTTCCGCTCTGTTCATTATTACTTAACACATATCTATATACGTTTTATCCGTCAAAAGAATATTGAAAAGCACATTGTTATTGTGAACGGGAAATACTTTTCCCAGATCTGACCCGTAACATTGCCCAATTACAGACCTTACTGTTCTTGTTTCCATACAGAACAATGCAATGCCAGACTTCTCGAACAGAAAAGATTCAATGTGTACCTTATGCAAAGCAAACAAAATGTTGACTATATTTGTAATCGTTCTGAGCAAAGTGGATGACAATTAATCTTTTAGCTTTTGTTCAGCGCAGAATGTGATGGGCTTGTTAAAGCGACTTACAATTAAATATAAAGAAATGGAACAGCAAAATGAGAGGGGCTGTGGTGAAGTAGCATGACTGCAAAGACGATAAGTTTGTCACAAGTTATTTGCATAGTGCACTCTTTTGTGGTAATGTTGTTTGTTCTTGACTTTGTGACATAATTTTCTGTTGTCTTTCTCTGTAAGTTGTCAAACAGAACAATTAGCTATTTGCTGCACGCTCTTTGTGGAGGCTTGGGAATACTGTGAGACCCCTATGACTTAGTTGCAATCAAAAAAGAAGCTTCAGTGAGAACTTCATGTTTTCTTCATAGTTCGAGGAATTTATCTTCATGATGAATTTTGGTCACTCCATCACTGTTGGCTGTAAATGGATGTCCAGTATTAGCTATGCCTATTTTATGAGTCTTATTATAACATGATTTACAATGGTGGATTTAAGCACTTTGTCATTTTCTCCCATTAAGCTACTATAGCAAGAAAATAGCATGATTAGCTTGGTACAGTATTGGGGGTCACACTGATAGTAATTTTTTTGTCTCTATATTATTATTATTATTATTATTATTATTATTATTATTATTATTATTATTATTTTTTTTTTTTTTTTTTTTTATTATTATTATTATTATTATTATTATTATTATTTAGATATTTGATATCAGAAATGTGCAAAGCATACTGTAAAACCCTTGTTTGGAAGATTACAGTGCAAAGTTATGTTATTTGTAGTCTCTCTTTTTGGCGGATTCCTACCACATTTTATAATTGACAACAAAAATAAAACAACTTTTGATTTGATCTGTATCTCAGGAATAGCTTTTTTTGTCCTTTTTGTGCAGCCCCCATTGTAATAGAGGATGTTCTTTGTTGAAGATGTATCTTTCACCTCAAAAACCTTACACACACCTCCAACAGACAGAAATGCAACGACCCCAACACACAGTGACTACAACTGAATATATGCAACCACAGAGTGCTAGAACATAGAAAAAACCGACACATGAGTTATTTTTGCACACAGAAAAAATGAATGTTATATGCACTGAATGTACACCCATTTTAATGAAAACACAAAATGTGCACAAATATGCATGTTAGTGTTTTCTTTTCACTAAATGCATAGACCTACAGATTTTTATTGAACACATTGTGTTAAATTATTTCTAAAAACAGTAGATACAGTGGTGACTGGACAGCAGAGATAGTATGTAAGGCTCTGCTCCGTTCTTAACACTACACTGTATTCTCTTCAGCCAACATGGTGTCATGCTTGTTATTCAGCTACATCAGCTGCTAAGTGATGTTTCTGTGTCAAGTACGATTCGAGCAAGAAACTGGTTTTAGGTTAGCAAGGCTTTGCAATTAAGTCTTTGTCTTGAAGTGAAGGAATGCCCTTGCTCATGTGCTGTCCTTTTAAATAAATCACACTCGGACATAACCCCTCAGAGATGCACTGTGGTAACATTGTTTGCTTAATACACAAATCAATATTTTATATTTCAGCATTTAACTCAGCTCACCTTACATTGCATATTTTTAGCCCTGCTAGCGAGCGCGTGCCCTCAGGAAACGCTAAAGTCAGACCCAAACCTCAGTGGTCCGGTGGAGTGGAAAGAGCAGTGTTCCCTGCCATGGCCTGTTCGTTCTTCACACTCCTCTGTGCAGGATTAAATTAGTCAGGATTAAATTAGGACTTATCTTGTAAGTGAGAACTCCACTCCAATCTTTAAACATGACAATAAAAAAGCAGGTGCATGTGGCGAAACCAAATCATTGTTGGACTTCTTAAAAAAATGTATCAACACATTTAGCAATATATTTACATGCTTCAAAGTAACTATTTCCTATCTATCTTTTGTGTATTGGTTGAACTGATTCACAGCTTTAAAACAGATAAAGGCACATAATTAACTCCATGTGAATTCAGATAGTTATGTTAAAAAAAGTGATGTTACATTGTAGCATTACTGTATTTATTATCAATTATATCATAGCACAAAATTGTTGCCACATACCAAAGGACTTTGCTCTGCTTTTTGCATTGTTAAACTTATTCTTTCCTATACAGCGTGTCTATTTTGATTTACTTCCCTCAATCTAAGTATTTTAGTTGTGCTTGTAAGTTTGCTTATGAACTGTTGGTGATAGACACGGCGAAAAATGCAGCCAAATCAAACTGGCTTTTGACAGCGAGAATCTGAAACGAGGTAAAAATAGTATTTGCAAATCAGGGTGTGCTGGACACTTGTCAAATGGCTGTGTGTGGCTGAGCAATCCTAATGCGGCGAAAACCGAGAGGAAAAATAATAAAGCATAGGAGCATGTCAATAACATTATGTGGTATTAAGGCTTTATGTTCTGCCACACGAATCCATCTTGTGGCGCTGTCGGAGCTTTCATTTCACTCTAGGGTGGTCACATACATTTTAATCAGCCATTTGGCCAGGCCGGGCTGACAACCGCTCGACAACAGCGGCAGATAAGGCCCGTGATAAATCATAGCACCACAGCCACAAGCTCCGGGCCCCTTTAGGAGAGCTGCGCCTAGTTTTACATTTCTCCCACAATGCATTAGGCCAGTCCAGAAAAGGGATTAGTGTTTCTTCTCTTCGCAGTCCAAGTATCTGGCTCTGAGGGGATTGGGCCACGTCTTGGGTCTATGTATGTATTTCATTTCTCATATGACTGACGTGCAACTGAATATTCTACTGTAATGAAGCTACTGTATTTTCATCCATACTTTCTTCTTTATTTATTTTTTTTATTTATTTTATATCCATTTCTGAGTTAGCACGTCTTGTCCGGAATGTCTTTAAAGGTTGTATGGAAGATTTTCAAAAATTGTTGTTGTCAGTCTTTGTAACAGCCTTGTACTTAGCCTTGTTGCTAAACAAAAAAAATATATAAACTGAGGACATGATGAGGCCAACAACAGTTAACCAATAGAAAACGAGGTACCTTGTTATGTATTGGTCTGTTAACCTGTCAAGCAAACCCTCAGTGTTCCTAAGTAACTCATTGGCCAGTAAAATTATGATAAATAACATTTTGTGGAAAAATGTAACCAATGAGAACTGTTTCAACTAATAATAAAGAATTTCAGTTCTCATCATCTTACTTTACTGTAAGAAGTGTTTTTTAAGCCATAGTTGCAAACCAAAAAATGTATACATGTTGATGTCACTATGTGTCAAAGGATTCAGAAGAGGAAGTTGTCAGATTTAAAAATCTAAAGAGTGTTTGTAGTGTAAAAATTATCTGCCCTACTTTTAATTTGTTTTTGTTTTTTGTATATGTCTCTCAGATTAGTACTAATAGAAAGCAGTAGATCTTATGTCAGTGTGTTTCTTCATACAGTATGTGTGGCCTTGATGCGGTGGTGTGTGTGAGCTGTATGAAGCCTGAGTCTGCAGGCTAAGCCACAGGGACGCTCTGGGCTGTTTGTAGAGTTATGAAGCAACTGAAACCAATGTGTCCTCAAAAGTCCTCAGATTCCACTTTATAATGGTTAATGCATGGTATATATATTTGTATAATAGTTATGCTGAATAATAAGCAGCATCATTTTGTCCAAAAGGTTCATTATGATAAACTCTTTAATGTGGTTGCTCCATACTTTTCTGATTTGTTTCAGTTTGAGTATTGAATTTCCAGCTCCAAACCAGAAGTATTTAAATCTGTTGAAATTTAAAAGATAACTGAAATAGTAGTGTACTTTATTACACCTTGGCCCAAACGGATTTACGTTTAGTAAGAAAGACATTTACAAATTAACTAAAACATAAAAAGTCAGATAAACGCTTTAAACTATTGAAATCTAGCAATTTAACTTTTGTTTTCTTACTTTCCTCTACTAGATTTATTTCCTTAATAATAATTTGCTAAGCTTTTGTTAAAGAAACAATCATTATGAGTCAAAAACCCTCATGATATAAGTAGCACTTTTGAGACCACATCTATTGTTTATTCCCTTCTCATTACGTTGAATATTAGAGTGCCCACACAAAGATCAATAGAAGAAGATACAGTATATATTTGAGGGCGTTAATTTAAAGGCCTGGAGCTGCAGTTATGACAGTGTATGATAACACCTAGGCAATTAACCAGCTCCGGTGACAAGAGGAACAACAGAGGAAGCGGGTGTCAACTTTGAGCTTGTTAACGTTCACACATGCTACCTCAGCGCTGCACTGATCTCCTCCATTATTGAAGACATCTAAACCGTCTGTGAGCTGCAGCTGGAAGTGACAAAGAGATGGAAGCCAACCAGGAAGTTTTAACCATCAGAGGAGAGGAGGAGAAATGCAGCGATACAAACAGGCCAATATGACATGTCGTTAGCCAGGATTATATGCATAGAAACAACAGCGATTAAGCAATAAGGATATATTTAAGGTAAACAAAGCTGAGATGTGTGTGTACCGGTAATCATCCATTTGAGTTTTATTAGCTTAAAGCCGTGGTGGGCAATTATTTGACTTGAGGGCCATATTCAAACCAGAATAGTGGTGGAGGGTCGGACTGCCAACACTGGTATAACAAATTCTCATTATTACAGTCTTTAACAGAAGACCAGTACCAGACCTTTTTTTTCTCGTAAATTATGATTTTATGATTTTATCTTATAAAATGTCAAGTTTAATCTATAAAATAGCTTCTTTTATGGCGTCAACTTTATTCTCAGAAAAAATGTTACTTTTTTCTCGTATTAATGAGTTTTTTTTTTTTAGTGCAATCTTAACTTGTCAAAGTTTATTTTCTTAAAATCGCCTTAATAAACTTGTGACATTATAAAATGTTACAAGTTTATTAGGGTAATTTTATGAAAAAAAAAAAAATAATTAATTAATTAAGAAATGTTATCAACACCTGGACTTGGATGAGTCAAATGTTTGCATTTAAACACACAATATATTTTTTTTATATTTATAAAAATGTTTCATGATACTAATTACAATTTTAATCTAACTTTAATATTGAAAAATTTTTTTATGGCTTTGACTTATTGTCATAACATTGTGAATGTAATCTCGAAATGTTACAAGTTTATTGTCGTTTCTCGAAAACGTGCCAGGGACCAGATTGAAACAGATCACGGGCCGCATTTGGCCCCCGGGCCTCAGTTCGCCCAGATCTGACTTCAAGAGAAAAATATAGCCAAAAGAACTGCTTTGCATGGAAACAATCCAATTTGGAGCCAATTTAGTTGTTATTCAATCCCACTCAAAGTTTTTTTTTTTTTTTTTTTTGTTAAAATATGACACATGATCTTTAAGAAAAGAAAGATGAATGTATATTTGCTCTTGAGTAAGCGCCTATAGTACAGACCAAATGAAAATCCATCTACCAAATCTACAGAAAGCAAGCTATAGCGTGTGCCTGACCTCAGTGTAAGCAGTGCTGGTGTCTGTGTGGCAGCAGGCTGTACATAAGTCCTGATATATCCCCATTACCCCTGCAGTGACCTCTCACCGCTCAGTTCATTAAGCTGAGCCACCTCAATGTCCAGATTTAATCACAGACCTTCTCCTCATGCCAATCACCATCAGCTCCAAATAAGCCACCACAGGACACCACTCAGAGGCCCCTACTCTCTCACCCTGGCTAATTTGTGAGCAGCAAGGGTCTGACTCTAGGCCAGGGGTCAGCTGTTTGAAAACATGAGGAAGAGAGGGGCCGAGGTGCTCCTGAAGGGGGGCAAGTCTGTAATTATAAAGTTCATCAGTATTCAGCTTGTGGCTAATGGGAACATTACCTTCAGAGTGGTGCGTGCTAATAAGATGGGGAACTTAATGGGTGTCTTTCGGTAGCCACAGTGTAAAGGTAATTTCACACACTCGGATACACCTGTGAGCAGCAGAGTTTCCTACAGGGCCCTCTGCTAAATGTCCTCAGTCCAGCTTTAATTACACTTTGTCTCGACTGTCGTCAGAACGAATTAAGTACAGACTGTGCTCACTCTGGACAAGGGGAAAAGAGGGGTGCAAGGATTCATTATCAGGAGGATCAGTCACAGTCACATGTGATGAACTCGCTGGACTCTTGAACCTTTTTCACCATCTGAGGTCAATGTAATCTCACATTTGTTCAGCATGGTGCAAGATAGAAAATGTTTCAAGTGTAGTCATGACTTCCATCAAAGAGTCAGTTGCTTTACAAGTCCCCAAGCTTTATTGCAGGGTTTGTTTGTTTGTTTGTTTTTTCTGAACCGCTGAAGCACTTCGGTGAATGGCTGGTTTTAATTTGTACTAAAAAGTGATTGACTTGATAGCATAAAGCAGTGATTGATTGATTAATTATAGCATTTATGCAACAATTGCCTAAAGGCCAAAGCTGACTTTTTACCATCATCAGAACAAATCCTTGTTTAAGCCTTCAAATTATTGTTAGTTCTAGGTTTTTATTTTTGTAATTTGCTTTTTTTTTTTTTTTTTTTTTGATAATAACACTTAGGAGTAAATAATTTCCCCTGGTGGCTTGATAATAATAAAAATAAAACAATCCATATCAATGGTACATGTGGTATTGTAATTTATCTTCTCTAATAAACCCAAAATCAGTTTATGACCACTGTCAGAGTAAATCTTGTTGGAAACTCAATGAGCAGATAGTAGAGTTGTGAACATACATAACAAACATAAGTGACATCAGAGCATGTCTTGCTTGCTGTGTCTCGGCCTGTGTCTCTCTGACCTCACTTGTGTGCTGCCGTGTCATTTGCAGGCCAGCTGGCAGCGGGCACATGTGAGATAGTGACGCTGGACCGGGACAGCAGCCAGCCCCGGAGGACCATCGCCAGGCAAACCGCCCGCTGCGCCTGCAAGAAGGGCCAGATCGCTGGGACCACGAGAGCCAGACCAGCCTGCGTGGACGGTAAGAGGGTGCTGAGGGGCTAAAGGTGGGAGACTGCTGAGCTGGGAGCCCAGGGTTTGGCCAAGTGAGCACAGTCAGTGTTACGGAAAGACAGTCTGTGCCCATTTCTTGAAATCTTAGTGCTTTCTATAAGTTTTGTTCACAGTCTGGCTACTGAGATTAGGGCAGGGGTATCAATAATTCTGTAGCTCTTTTCTTTCTTTTTTTTTTTTTTTTTGTAAGAAATTGGTGATGCACAATGTTGAACCTTAACAGAAACTGGTTGAATTCTGACGAAAACAAAACAATATCATTCTTTTAGTTTTACATTGACATAAGTTGTTGATAGAGAGAGAGAGTTCACAGGAAGACGTTTAATTAAAGAGTTGATTAAAAATAGTAGTTAGACCTTTGTGTAAATCTGAGGTAGGCTGGCTGTGAGGAAATGAAGCCATCTCCAGGGGCTGACTGGTGTTAATGGTTTGAGGGCACTTGGGGTCGGCCTGGCTTTAAGCAGAGGCTTAAGGTGGCTCAGCCTCAGTGTGGAGCGGACTGGATCACAGAGCTGCTTTGTGCTGCCTGTAAAGCCCAAACCAAACCAATTTACAGTGAGTCATTTCAACATGTGGCTGCGGGGGGCCCATAATCCCACCACCAGCACCAGGGCTTAGCAAGGCTTTCATCAAATGAGGAACTCTATTCACAAAAGGCAGATTTTTAGACTGGAAATATCTGCGTTAGAAACATGGATATTTTTTTTTTCCCTTGATAAACACAAATCTTGTTATAAGTGTCCGATGCTTACTGTTATAGAAGCATAGCAGCTCAACTTCATAAGACATTGAGGTTTTGGGTACAGTATTAAAACATTATGCTTACAACCCAAAATCTCAGTAAGCATCGATTTGGGTCTAAATGAATTAGTGGTGTTCTGTACTAGAAACAACCTGTAGTTGTGTATGCTTCATGAGCTAGCTCCCTAAAGCATATCAATGACTGAAAGTAGCTAAAAGCCTCGACAGAAGAACTAGAAGACTCGGAATGTTTTATTGTAGACTAATGTAGACTGATGCAAAAAAAAAAAAAAAAAAAAAAAAAAAAGCAAAATGTAGACTGATGCCAAAAAGAAATAAAGAGCTTTAAGTATATTAAAGTTCTTTTGCAATTCTCAATAAACAAAACTAGGAACTTGCTTGCATGATTCTCTGGCAAACACAAGAAAACAGAAACACAATTCAATAGCTTTGGTACCTGCTTGTGAAAAGAAGCAGTCTTGTTGTGTTTCTCTTTGACGGTGGGTGGCATTGGTGTTTTTATTTTAGCATTTTTTATCATGTTAGCTTTATTTTTTTTTTTTTGATTGTTGGTCATTGGTGTAGTTGTGGCACAGAGCCCCTTTTCAACATTCATAATTCTCTGATCTTATAATAGTAAGTCCATGCACATCACCACTCTGTTATCAGAGCTATTGCATAAATCCACTGTATCCAGATGGTATCAAATAGCATTCATCACAGTGCAGGGCAGGGGAAGCTCTGTGGCATTTCTGTGGCTTTCTGAAGACTACTTTGGCTTATCTGCCAGCATTAGACTGCAGAGGATGCTACTGTTTCTGAGTGAAGCACTTGCGTCTTTCTTTTTACAAAGTTCTTTTATAAAAGCAAGATTAGAGGTTGAACATTATTATTGTTAAACATGTTTTTTTAATTTACTTGTTTCTCATAAAAAAAACATTGGTTTTAGGTTTATACAGGTGTTGGCATGACACCATGACTTTCTTAAAAAACAAACAAACAAACAAACAAACAAACAAACAAACCACATATAAAATAAAATAATTAAATTTTTATTTATTCATTTATTTTTTAACTGTTAAATGTATTCTTGTTGTGAAGCACTTTGGTCAGCTAGAGTTGTTTTAAAATATGCTATATAAATAAAGTTGATTGATTGATTGATTGATTGATTGATTGATTGATTGATTGATTGAATGATAATATATATATATATAAAAAAAAAATCCTAGTCCAGTCATTAAATTCCCAAACATTAAACAATCCGTCTCTTGCATAAGCAGCCTCTCCACCATCTCTACTTTGATGCTCTCAGGCCTCTTACCTCTGCACTAGATGACTTTAAGAGCTGGTATTGATTTGCATTAAGGGGTTAGAGACTCAGACAGAGTAGCCCAGTGAAATGACCAGCTCCTGTATAAGTAATGATGACTGGGGCTTTTGGTGGAGGGTCAGGGCAGTACGGCAGCTGTAATCGCTCAGCGGGTAGTCCTTGCCCGAGGTGAATGTGTTTGTGGGTTGCTGTAGCTTTGATGCCGACGTTGATCAAAGGCTGATCAATGGCCTCTCTTTCCTGAAGGGACTTGGGCTACATGTGCTACTGCAGCTTAGCCCTCTGGTTATTAAAGTACATGAGGCAAAAACAGTCACGTCTGGGAAAGCATACTGATACTGGCAATCCGAAAACAACTCATTTAATGGAATGTATCAGAAATGCAAAATTGTGCTTTTTGGGAGTCTAAGTTCCAGGTATTTTACATCAGAGTTAATCTGTTGGAGATTATGTTTGATGCATTATGGCATCAAACATGAACTACTAAGCTCAAATGATACATACTGTATATTGTTAATAGGGATTGGACGAGACCGAATTTTCACGTGACAAGACAAGCCACGAGATTGGGTCTACAATAATAAGCATTATTTGTTTCAATTCAGAATTTTAAAAAGGCAAATTACAAAATTAGACTTTTATTGTTGCTTACTGTTTGTTTAATATTTATTTAGTTTAGCTTTAACTTTCATTATGTCTATCACCTTGTATTCTTATTATTTAAATGATATGAGTTAAATTAATTGACTGAAATTGATTTGCCCTGCCTTGTGTGGCTGCTGACAGGACCAGACACAGAGAAGGAGCAGGACTTTTGTACTTTTTACAAAGTTATTCATGACATACGCCAAAATATCTAAAAATACACTGCGCTGTTAGTGCAGTTATATTTTTTAGTTTAGGACTAATAATCTCTCTCAAAATTGGTCCTATCATCACAAAATAGACTGTTTACTGTCAGAATAAGTTTGCTACAAGTCTGTGGTGACTTTTTACTACAGCTGCTCAAAGATACAAAACATGATCATTCATAATAGCCTATGTATAAGGAAAAATCTCCTGAGATAGTTCTTATGTGCGCACAGTATCATGACAGGTTGATCTCGCTTTCCATCATTGTTAATGTTTAGAAAACATGCAAACATTTGCTGATTAAAAATAGGACTTTTTAAAATTTGTAAATTTTAAACTTACAGTTATGAGCCTACAGACAATTTTGTGAATAATTTTACAGTTATTTCAAAATTGTCTGTTATTGTACTATTTATTATTTTTTTCTTGCTTGTGACAAAGTCTAAGCTGAAAAATGACTCTATTAAATGAGAATGTGTCCCTATTTCCTCTCTCCTTCTCACTCTTGTGTTGGAGCTGGGACAGAAGCTGCAGAGTGAGGAGGCTGTAGCAGACGGCAGATGGAACAGACCCTGAGGTGATCTGTATCCACTTTAGTACTGAGGCAAAGGCTGCAGCTTCTATCACACAAAACATTTCTCACATACATATTTTGACCAAAATCCATTTTTATGGCTTTCCTTTTGTTGTAAATCATGTGAGTGTAAATGATGTAAAAGTAAAGTGTAATCTCATTGTAGTGCATGCATTTATTGCCAACTTAACAATGTTAAATCAACAACAGGCTGTTTCTGACAAGCATAATTATGCATATTTGTGCCAGGGACTAAAAATGCAACCATAAAAATGACAATCACAACTCTACTCAGACGTGCATAAACATTGCAATTGCTGTGTGTAAGTGTAAGTCCTTTTTGAATAAACCAAAGCTGACAGTTAGACTTGATTGTTTAGTATTAGAACTAAAGAAATTATTTTTCCAGATCACAGACATCTGAAATTATATCATACAGTATATATATCTATATATATTTTTTTACAGTTGGTTATTCCTCGTTTTGAATTGTTTTTTGTGGAATATTCCTGACAGTATATGTTCACTTTTTCGGTTCATACTTTGAAAAGGCTGCATTTGAGAAATGAAGATTTTGCACTGTGTCTTGTTTCCCTATTGACAATTGTTTGTAGCATGTGTGTTTCTAAATCTCTCAAAACTCCACTGAATAACAGCAGCTCAAATATCTCCTCGTTTGCAGTATTTTCTTTCACTACACATCAGAAACATTGCTAACTTCCTCCAACTGTCGCTGCATCATAGACAAGCAACCAAAGTCTCAAATGAAATAAATTCTCCCACTTTCTCTTTTTTGGGAGCTGAATTTGCTGCTTATTAATGCCAGGCGCTCCTCTAGAGTGACTGGTATCAAAACAGCTCCTTTGTGGGAGTACACACAGACACAAATAGAGCCGGATGCGTGCTGCTCTATGACAAGCAGAAATCTAATACAAAGAGTGCCAGTGTTTTTCCCTGTGGGGTGAAAAGCTGACTGCTGCCGCACATTAGCATAAAAATAATGCAGAATGCCATGCTCCAGCTTTTACTGTGGCAAAGTTACACTAAGTTTTCTATCCATTAACCTTGCATTATGTGTCTCTGCAATGTCTCCGGGGGAAGTGATAATTTGAATATTTTGGTTTAAGAAACTAAATCATTAGAACAGCCTACAGTAACAAATAGAGAGTTTATTCAAAATAATGGGTTTCTTCATATTCATTTGAATCAACAATAGTCAGCATTAAACAAGAAAAAGGAGCAGCACAGTGACAATTAAACATCAAATGTATTATTCTCATCACTACTACCATCATCATCATCATAACCACAACCATCATCATCACCAATCAATACCGTACATGTCTATATTTGTAAATATAACTTTAGATCAGAGCTATTGTATTTTCCCGAGGGTTAGATTTTTCGGTGGGCAGTGACCGTTGGGCAAGAGGTGCATAAGGCCATTTTTACCATATTCTTAAATTAGTACTTTTTGACATTGTAAAGCAACTATTGCTACAAGTCTAGATACTAAGAATAAACCAGAATCAGACCAGTAAAAAAAGAAAAGATTTATGGTAGTGAGCCAGATTTAAGTACCAAGTGGTCCTGATCTGACTCCCAGGCCTTATGTTGAATAGCTCTGCTTTAGATGCTCTTTGTGCGCTGATAAATAATTTGGGTTTTATATGCATCAAATTATTTATTACCTCATATTACCACAGTATTACAGTATTACAATGATTTTTGTTATGCAAAAGCTCTTTGAGACAGAAAGCCTTGTTTTAGACAAATACATGTTACACTGACTTCTAAATATTTATGGTCAATCAATGTGGCAATTTAATATAGCGGCACAGTGGCAGAGCGAATAGCCTGACAGCAACAAGGTCATGGGTTCAACTCCCGCACGGCCCGGACCTTTCTGTGTGGAGTTTGCATGTTCCTCCCTGTGTCTGGGTGGTTTCCTCCGGGCACTCCAGTTTCCCCACCAACCAATAACATACTCATGGTCAGAGGTTGAGGCGACAGCTTGCCATCACTGAGTTGGGGTGGCTGTGTGAAGAAATCTGTCTTTATGAATGTAATAAATCATTCATTCATTCATTCATATGAATAAGAACTCTGAAAGTAGTGGTTTATGATGTATTTATTAACACAGTATGCTGCACATATCAAATAGGATGAGTTTTCCTCTCAGTAAATTCAAGTCTTGCTCACTTCCTCCTCATTACAAACTGTACAGACAGAGTAGTCTTTATATAATCTCCCAAACTGGTCCCACTTTGTCAGCCCAGACTCCAAATGGCACCACTTCTGTGCCTCTATTAGAATCCTGCAATTATTTACAAAATACAGACACCACCATTTGCTTCTCCTTATTTTGTCTCCTTCTGATGGATGTTAATGCCATCAAATATGAAAAAGTGGGGTGGTGAGAGCGAGTAATACCATATGCATACATTGACTGTAAATATTTAATATCCCAGATGATAGAGCTCGTACAGATGCCATAATGCATTCACACACACAGTTTGCTCTCTCCTAATGAACCAGAATTACCCAGCATTCCCTGCTGCCAGCGAACAACGCCTTCATAAATCTGAAGCGTGGGGTGATGGAGTGGACCCAGGTGTGCCTAGGTTCAGAGCGGTTGATAACGTCATTGGTTATTGATGCTTTATTGTGTGTGCATTCACCTCTCTGCCGCAGTTTCTTCATTAAGCCTGCATGAGAAGGAGGCCACTGAAGTTCAGGCCTGAAATGTGCTTGAGAAACCACCAGCATTCAACAGTGTTACAAAAGGATCTAAATCGAGGTCGATATCATCTCAAGGCCTTGGTTTTCTGTCACAAGATTATATTGTAACTAGCTTTTTTTATGTTTTTCACAGTTTAGAAAAACTGGTGTAAATGTTGGAGGGCAGCTGAATATTGACATTCCTAATAATATACTATTTGTTCATTAAAATACAGGAAGTTGCCATGTTTAGCATTGTGGTTTCATTTGTTCAAATTAGCTTATTGCCATTAATTTGGACATTGTCTGATGGTGTTTGTCTGTTTTGTGCTTTTAACATGTGATGTGCTGTATGGTCTAGAAAGTGTCTAGAAACGCGCCTTTAAATAAAATGTATTAACTGTTGTTAGCCTACCGATATGCCAAGCTGTGACAAGTGCTTCAAACACATAGTGGTGAACAATTCAATTGCTCAGAATGCATTAGAATCCATTAAAATGCATTTGGTTTGCTTATGTTTTTAAGGAAACAAAAGATGAGACGCCTTAAAGATGGGGTAACTAACTTTTTTTTTTACTTTTAAATTAGAAAACTTGATAAATCCGGCACCACTGAGTACTATCTGAATTGAATAATAAACAGTTGAATTTCTAATCAGGAGCTGAATGCTGTACTCTGATTGGCTGTGCTAGGGTGGTCCTCTCCAGTTTCACTTTGTTGTTTGCAAAAACAAGTTCATACGCTGTAATTGCAACTAAAATGAACAATATTAACCATGCGTCAAAGGAAGTTGTGAAATTTAAACCTTAAATTGTGTTTGTAGTGTGAAAAGCAGCTACCCAACTTTCTGGCACTTTCACCTTTTTAATCAAATTCTATGCTTGATTTTTGAAGTTGGTGTGAAGTTGTGTTTAGCTGATGCCAAAGCTACTTTAAAACACTCTCAATTACAGCTCCAAAGATTTTAATGAATCTTTCATGTGTTGGTTCTGACTCAGTGCAAGGACTAAAATGTGCAGCAGCCATGACTCACCTGTGTGTGAAAAACTTATAGTGGCTTATGTGATTGACTTGATATGCCCTTGTAATGAGTCATTGGCCACTTGTGCTGAAGTATTGTGGAACCATTCATTTGAGTCCTCAGCAAGGCCAAAGCACCAATCACTAAAGGCCTGTCAGACTCATCTTCTCATGTCGCCTCATTCTGATGGAGATAATATCTGTGTGAGAGTGTCAGTCACCAACAACTAAAGCACCAAACACATCAAAAGACAATACAGACTGTAGAGGCAAATCAAGTCCAGACATGGATCAGAGTACTTTTCTTCAGAGATAAGCATAAATACAAGTGCAACAGAGTTATCATAAAATGTGCATTCTTTTTTGGAAGTTTTATACTGTTCCTTAGCATTAATGTTTGATTGATAATGTTTCCACTTTACTTTGCCTTCCACTGCTTGTATATTATTACCTTTAAGTGTACATGAAAATCTGCTTTTTGCGACAAAGAAATGCTATACTCAATGTATTCAGTTACAGCAGAAGTCAATAAACGTGTGTAGTATGAAGCCATTTAAATGAGTAAGGCATAATAAAGTACAAAATGATGATGTTTTAAGGACATACTATGTGGTTGTGAAGTCACTCTGTCAGCTCAATACAGTTTGTTATCACTAGGTAATCTTTTTACTCTTCTGCTTCACATCTCCATTGGGCACTAACAGTGTTATGCTGTGGGCTATGTACATTAACTTCAGTCTTAGCTTCACTTCCTCCAAAACGCAGCGCTCTTCCTTCAGTACTCACACTCACTCTTTCTCTCTGCTCGCTCGGGCCAGCGTGCCTGATGGTCCATGTTCTCACCTACTCCACCTCACTGCTCTAATTGGAAGAGAAAAGTTCCCCCTGTCCACGACTTGTCCTTAGGGCTCTGTCTTCAGGCTATAGGCACTGAGCAATTAATTCATAATTACTGTTTGGCGGGATCCCAGCAGATCACAGTCACAACTTACAGACATTTCACTTCCTTAAAACGCAGTATCTCCTCACATCATCACTACATAAAGTCGGTATTCAGCTTTATAAACTAAATATTCTTTACTGCAAGGGTTTGATTTGCATTATTCTGCATTTTGTTAATTAGGATGGTCTAATTTTTTTTTTTTTTTTTTTTTTTACACTGTACATGCAGCACTTAGAAAAAAAAAAAAAAACCTTTATACCCTCTAAACTGAATGATAAAGTATTTTATCTTCCATTCCAAAGGCAGTTCTGTGATTGGCTAACAGACAGGTCCACTTTGCTGTTTGTAAAAAGATGTTTGTAGGCCACAATTGCAACCACAATTAATGCAAGGGGAATTAAACCTTGTGTTGACGCTTTTGTAAGTGTAAAATTGGACAAATTTTAATATATATATATATATATATATATATATATATATATAATATATAATATATATATATATAATATATATATATATATATATATATATATATTTAAAAGGTACCTGGGAAAACCAGCTACCCTTTAAAATATAAATAAATAAAATAAAATAATTTCTTTATGAAAACAGACATTAGCAGTTAATTCAACACTAATAAAAAATGACTTATTCATTTAATTTAGTCTATGAAATTATTTGATAAGGGACACTGCACATGGTACAAAACTCAATTGTAAATCTGATTACAGTAAGTTAGTTGCTAATTTGCATTAATACATTGTTTATATTATGTTGTAAGTGAATATACGCAATATACATGCTTTTTAAATGGCATGAAATACAAAATTTAATCACAAAGACTAGATAAAATAGAGCTCTAACTTATACTTATCACTAATGACCAGGGGAAAAAAACAAATAATGAAAATAAGAATAGTATCCAAACTGGTATATCAACAAAAACAATGTAAAAAGTAGGAGCAAGAAGTAACTCAATAAGCTGCTAGTCATGAGTAAATGCACCTGTCACACCAAAGTCTATAGTGCGTATTTTTATTATTATTTTTTGTTGTTTGCTAATTAGGGTCAGAAGTCTTGTAAATTTCTGCTGTTCAGTTGCCCCATTATGACTTGTTTGCTCATACTACAAAAATAAAACATAAAATTGTGGTGGGGTATGTAGACCACAACTCTAATTGGAAACTGTGCAATAACTGATATTTACAGCTCAGATTTCTCCACTTCATTAACCTCTTTCTTCTGCAAAGTGACACAGTACCATTGGTGTGTAGCTACTTTGGCAGAGTTTGAAAGCTGGTTCTTCTAAAAGCGTAAACCTTGCACACCTGTGTCTGTGTGAATGTGAGTGGTGGTTCCCTGGTTCACTCGCTGTAATATCAAGTTTCTTCCTCGACTGTGGCTCTGTTTCTGTTTCCTCTCTCTTTTACTGTCAGCAGCTTGACATAAACCACAAAGCCTTCTTTTATGCAGCAGAGGATCAACAATAAACACTGCACACAACTCACTGGGAAAACTCAAGTAAAAGTGAAAATTTGGGGCATAAAAAAACACAATGTTAAATAATGTAGAAATGTAGACTGAAAATGCTCTTACAAAAAAGTCTTGATGTGGTTTACTGTTTTATCACATTTCAGAAACATATATTTAGATAGTTTGCAAAGTTGTGTATGCAGCAACTTTTTCGTTCTAAATTATTAATGCGCAGTGCTAGTGTTGCTATAGATTTTAACCCAAAATACCTTTGTTGTATAGTAATTAACACTTACACTGCCAACCTCTTTGAGCATGGAGGTGTTATTTGTGTATCTAGAAAGTATTCAGTGTTCGAAAATATCTTGGCTTTCATTTTGCAAAATCAGAAATCTAATACTAAAAGTGAGTAAAATGGAAGGTGCTTTGATAATATGATACAACCATAACTATTAAAATATGCATGCGTGATTGAATATTTGCTATGCATGTTATAAGGCATTAGAAATTGTGTAAACTGTAACTAATGTAAATATTAGTCACAGTTAACAACACACTCACATTTCTTCTCTCAGCCAATTTACCACAATCTTTGTGTATGTTCTATTTACTGTTTGCACATAAATTTTTTTTTTTTTTTAAAGCCCCTCCGAAAACCCACAAGTCAACAAGCTTCCCCTGACACTGAGTCATCACATAAAACAGATGTTCATTTTGTCAAAACTTTAAAATGCAATAAGAACTGTTTAATAAAAGTCTAGTTTTATGACCAATTTAATCAACAAACATAGCTTAACTGTAAATCGTATTATGTTGTGTCACCATGCAAAGCTAAACTGATACTTTTGTTAAATGTATGCAGTAGGATTCATAATTTTAAAAATGCATATCATATAATATAAAGCCCATGGAAAATATTCCGATAGTGTTGTTTGTGCATGTCACACACACAAAATAAACCAGTCTGCAGTGATTGGTGAATCAAGCTTGGCACTGACTTTTGAAAATGTAATATGTAAAAACACAGCTTGTTTGACTAATTTCCTGCCCATGCCCCCCCAGAATATGTCTACAATCTCACTTTGCTACCCTTTGCCAGCTCTCAATCATAATTTTACTTTTTTCCTTCCCAAACGCCATTTGTGGACCGAGAGAGTTGCCAGAGAACATACTCGTTCGCTTGCGCACTCTTTGGCTCCGAGCTGCCGTCCAAGTCACAAAATCCCATCTGGTGCAGAGTGAAAAAGTACACTCCCTTTTTAACCTCTATTACTCACGAGGTGCTGATTCCATATGATGGGTGTCAGGGTCCCGCAGTGCGCTGCTTCTCTCTGGATCACACTTAGACTAGCTTTCATCTCCTTGTGATTACACTGGCTTCCCTTTTGGAGCTGTGAGCCCGGGGGAGTAAGGCACTTGGCCTTTTGGTTTGTAGATGGATGTCTATATATGGACGTGCAGATGGATGGAAGCTGGAACTATGTAACAATAGCAAGTCAAGTTTATCTGTATGGGCAAAATTCAAAGTAGAACTTTGTATTTAATCAACCCAGTCTAACATCAATTCTGATAACTGCTCTAATTGATTACAGCAAATGTGTATTCAAGTAATCATGATCATTATAACAGTGGTGTCAGTGTGCACATACAGTATGGGTTTCATTGAGTGGAAAAGTGGCTCATAAACAGTAACTTTCCACTTGTAAAGTACATTACCACCAGATCATTTCCATAAGAGATGTCACCTTTTTGTGAGAAGAGAGAAGAGAATTTAAAGTCTGCATACATTTCTCTTGGGAAAATAAATAAATAATACATACATACATACATAAATAAATAAGCTGCGTTAGCTGATGTCTCTATTCTGGACTGTAGAATCACACAAGATTTGGCATATTTTGAATTTCCACTTCAGAAGATCCAGATTAGAGTCTAAACTGATTCAGATTTTTCCCTGAAAGACTCAAAAGAAAAAGGTTACATCTTTCTCTTCATCTTTATCACTTCCAGGAGCATGATGCTTCATTTGTATCAGGTGGTGGGCAAAATGTGAAAAATGGAATTAATTAAGAAAAAAATGGGAGAGCCCATGGCAAGGAAAGTCATGTTTATTTGCACAGCACAATTTGTACACAAGTTATTCAAATAGCTTTGCAGAGCAGAAAATTAGCCATTAAAATTACAACACAAAACAACTAAATTAAATTAACTAATCACCATACAATTTACCATAAAAGAAAACAAAAGTGCAGATAAAACGTTTTCAGTCATATCCACAGAGAAACAACGTTTTGAGGCTAGTGTTGAACAATGTCAGTGTAGAAGCCTATATTACATTGTTGAGAGACTGTTCAGATCTTAGCTGCATAAAACTAAATTACTGATTCTCCATATTTAGTCCTGACTCTAGCAGGAGGCCAGTCCCTAAGGTTACTAAAGTACCAACACGTCAGAGATGTACTTTGGTGCTAGTCTATGGGGAGACTTAAACACAGAGTTGTTTTAAAGTCTATTCTCTGAGCCACTGGAAGCCAGTCCAAAGACCTAAGCACAGGACTAATGTGATCGTACTTCCTGGTTCTAGTCAGGACACGAGCAGCAGCGTTCTGGATGTACTGCAGCTCGTTTGGATAGGCCAGTGAGCAATCTGAGCTACTGGAGACAAATGCATGAATATGACGCACTCACACCAGGGTTTTTTAAGCCTACCATGCTCAAGTCTGATTGCAAAAACATTTTTGGCCCACACTCCCAGTGTGGGAGTGTGCACTGAAGCATGGATCAAGCAGGCTTGTTATAACTTTAATATAATGAGGCTTTGGATTAAAAATTGCAAAAAGCAGCAAGAGCAACAGGAGACAAGAGACTTCACAACTTTTCTCTCTGGTCACAGTTCTAATTCAAGGTAAGCACATATCATCAGAGTTTAGTGCAGAATTTATTTTCTTACCTTTTTCTTGTGACAACCAACAGCACTCACAATGAGCTTGTATGCTAAAGTTGTGTGTGTACATGAGTAACCAAGCCCTGCTCTGGCCCACGTCCTCCAATTGTACCAGAGTCAGATGTGTGCCATGCCTGAGTGCTCACACTAGACAAAAGATGCTTTAGGGGCCATCCAGGTCTGGCACGGCTCGGTTGTAGTATGAGTGCACCCTAAGTTCTCCAAGTCTGGCTTTGGTTTGGGCAATGTTTCTAGATGGTAGAAAGTTATTGATGGTATTGACTTGATGTGGCCATTAAAGTTCAATTCTCACTACATTATTACCCTAAGATTACTTCATAAGAGAATAACATTTTTCACTTTACTTTTTCATGTAATAATGACTAGAGTCTGGGATGGTTCATGTAGTATGCTATGGCGAGGGCTGTACATTTTTGTTTTGTTACAATAAGCAACTTACATTTACAATCATTTAATATTATAATCACACAGATAAAGTTGCAAACGTGAAAACCGTCTATGTTTACAATTATGTTTTAATCAAGTAATCAGCAAATTACAGGAAAAACAGATTTAATGGAAGATGAGCTGTGCGTTTTCAGTTGATTACTATCTGATAAAGTTTTGAAAAATGCACGCATCAAACACAAGATAAATATATAGCTAGTGATGTCCTGGTACTTTTCTTTTTTTTTTTTTTTGCTTTCAGTCTTTTTTTTTTAGCTTGCAATTTCTGATGACCAAATTTGTCTTATTTATGTTTAATTTTATAATGTTTTATAAGTTTACTGGTTCTAGTACAAGTATTTGCAGTTTTTAATAGTAATGCACATGTCAGTCAGTTTTGAGCTTGTTTTGTATAGATAACCAAACAAAACCAATTAAAATACAGTTCCAAATAGAGCAAGCCAGTAACAGGAACTATCTTGTTGTGTACAATACTGCAGCACACAAGCAGTAATTGCCGGTTCTGTATCATACGATTAGTACAAGTTGCTAAATTCCCATCACATTTTAATGACTTTGCCAAAGTACATTGTTTACACCCATTCCGCGCCCTCTTATGAAACATGCCTGTGCTATCATTAGGGGAGTGTATGCGGCGCAGGAAGTCATTTGGTGGTGTGAGGATGTAAATATAAGCATCTTGTGATTATTCTTTATCGTCCTCATTAAAGCAGAGGCGAACAGCTGCATTGCTACAGTGTGCGACTAAAGAAGGAATGCACTCTATTGTGACTGAGATGATAAAATGCATAATTAGGTAGTCAATGTTGTGTTGGCGCTCTCTCTGTCTTGTGCTGATAGGTGCAGCTCTGTGTTTTGTCTCCATTTTCAGAAGGGATGCTGTTCATTAATGCAATGTGATTTCAAGCCACTTCCTTGGTCTCGCCGTCGTGTTTTGTCTTTGGTAATTTACCTTTATTGGCTAGCTGTGCAGTTTCATCTGAACACTGGTTCTTTTAATAATGTATGTGTCTGGTGTTTTACAGTGTAAGAGCTTCCACCTGTGATGGCAGCAGCTGGAAGCGTTCAGGCAGGAGCATCTCCACCGGTCACTAAAAATAGCATTTAACAACAGCTCTGCTTTTCATAATGAGAAGGCTTCATGTGTTGCCTTTAGTCATTGAATGCATACAGAATAACTTTCAAGTGGAATTCTTACTTACTAACTTCCCGTCTCATCATCCCATCATGTACCATGTCAAAAGTGTTAAAACATCCCCTTTTTGTCTTCTCTGAAAATTATTCAGTTATTTGTGTATGAAATTAAATATAAAATCACACAATTTGAAAAATAAATACATAAAATGCATTGCAAATGTATTCTACTTTGGCCAACTTTGGCAGATATACCAGCTGAACACGACATTCTTAGAAGTCAAATATTGTTTCGAAAGTTCAGAAATATTCTGAAAAATCTTCTCAATTGTACAGAAGTTCCATAATCATGTGACACTTGGCTTTAACTCCTCCAAAGTGTGGACTGTACTGACCATTTTTAACCATTGCACCATTTTAAGCTTTTCCTATATTAGATAAAACAAAATACAAACATTTTGTAATAAAACTTGTAATATTATGTACACTACATTTTTGTTATTTTACAGCACATATTTATAAATATATGCTGTAAAGCAGCAGAGGTATACATTATAGAAAGGGTTACTCTCCTTCCTGAAGAGTGGACATGTGTTGTAGTAATAAAAATCCTTTTAAAACACACACACACATCTCCACGTTTATCTCAACTTAAAGTACATTTTTAATATATGTTAGTGACATATTGGTATATTGTTTGTCCAGAGATACACTCAAGCGTTCAAATTACCACTGTAACCAGTGTTTTGCAGAAAAGTGATGAAAATTTGAAATATTTGAGATAAAACTTTTCACACATTGTCCCTGTGTGGCTTCAAATATTTATGAATTCAGATGAATTATTCTTGGTTGCATAATTTATGATTCTCACACCCTTTAATAAGCAGTGGGTTTCTTAATTAATTTATTTTTGTACACCATCGTAGAAAGACTCCTGGACATGTTAAAGACAAAACGAAAGTTGTAGCCTTCTTATTTTAAGTCAGATTACTCTAGAATGAATCAGATTCACTTCGTGCTCTAATCCCAGAAAAAAAAAATTATGAAAAAAAAAACACCTAAAAATGTTTATAATAGAACAGACTAGAATAAAAGACAATAGAATATGATTGAATTGAATACAATACACTATGTCAGTTAATGATCATTTTTGTCATACATTTTAGGAAAAAAAAGGCCTGTATAAAAGAGGGTTAGCTGGAATTAAGTAAGCAATGAATTCACTTAAACCGTTTACTTGAATTATAATATATAATAGTCTGCTTTTGCCACTAAAAGCAGCCTCCAATAGTAAAGCATGTGTCTGTCTGTCCTCTGCAGTGTTGTGTCCCATGTCTTTGGCCACAGTTGCTCTCATCTAATTGTTCCATGAGGCCTGTGTCCTTGGGCTGCTGCACCGCCTGCTCACCTTCACAATCATAATCATAAAAAGCCAAGCATTTTGGTTTAGCGTGACCCTTCAAAGCTAATGTCAATGTGCGCGTCTGTTTGTGTGCCCTCTGATTTACAATAGGGATATACATCACTGTCATGTTCTATAGGCTCATAAAGAGACAGGTAAGACAGATTTTCAATGACCTGTTTGTATCAGAAGTGCTCAACGGGAAAAGACAACTGGTATGCCAAGCTGTTCCATAAAGTACAACTGAAGATTTGTGATCTAGTTTTCTGTGATCTATTTGCTTAGAGTAAAAACAAACAAACAAACAAACAAAACTCAACTAGGTTCAGCTCTGCATACACACTGATTGTATTTGGTCAATTTAAATAAAACATGAAAAGAAAGTAAACATTATGACAATTTTACAGCCTTTAACTTGATGAAATGTAAATGTATGCAAAGAAGAATAATTTTACAGCACAGCTTGCCTTAAGAAAAGGGGACAGTTTTTATTAGAGCAGGTTGCAGGACATTAAATGGCCAAAATAATATTAGTACAGTGGCAGGGATGTGAAGGCAAGATGAATCTGGGATAAAAATAAAGCCAAATGAATACAAATGGTGTCTCCTTCACCCACAGGGGCGCATAAATCATATGTTCTGCAGAGTGCTGTTGCCCACCTCCACAGTCTCTCTCTTCATCTGATTAAGTCTGAAAAGTGTCCTTCTGTGTTAATAACCCTCTCCAGGAGGTGAGGCGTTTACAGACGCTCAGAAAAAGTCAGCGCTGACAGAACATCAGGACGGTTGCTTTTGAGTGGAGTCTTTCATAGACATGTGAGGAAATGGGTGAATCTAGGTGAATGATCAGTGCTTGAAGGTGAAAGTCAGAAATGGAGAAGTTATATTGAAACATTTTGTCCTTATGTGAACTGGAAAATGTGTTATTGCTTTTGATGTAGTAAAAACAGCAGAATAAGAATGAGCCAATGCAGTAGCTGTGTTGAACTTTGAGCCTGTCTAACAGAATACATTATAATTACTAAAAACAAGTTCACTTTTGGTGGCGGCTTTTTATGATGATTTTTTCTATTATAAAAGTGGTATGATTCATTTCAATTTAATCTTTTCTTTTTTTTTTGATGCAGGCTTGTATAACTTGTTTTAATATATATATGACTTTGAACCTTCACTAAAGAAAACATTATGTGATATATCGCTCTTTACTAAACTGTCTGCCTTAAACTTAATAGAAATCAGATGTCAAGCAGAGAAAATGACATTTTCCAAACTTTCAAATAAAAAAAGCAACAACAAAAGCACCTAATATAGTGTAGATACATCTGTTCAGCAAATGCATACAATACACACCTCTGATTGTGGAGCACATCAGTCCCATTCATTTCAAAGAGTGGTAAAGTTTCAGAAACAAATAATAAAAACAAGAAAAAAAATCATTATTAACATTATTGTTTTTATTATTTGGTAAATTTTAAAATGATTATTGTATTAATAATTACAAGTTGACATGGTGCATACATAATCTGGTCTTGTGGGTCTTTTGTCACTTGTAATCCAGTAAATCCACCTGACTTCAGTGTCCGTCCATGTGTCTGATCCATGTTATAAACAGTGCTGGTTTACTGTCTGTGCCGAAGTTACTGTTTCGGATTAAACATCTCCCGGTGCCACTTTGAACATGCGGCCGTGGAACTCAGCCAAAAAGCTCCAAGGCCAGTCAGGGACATCCAACAGACTTTGTACCACATTTAACAGAGGAGACTTTGAAAATGACTGGCAAAGCTTAAGAGATAGTCTGACTCTGAAAACATAACCACCATAGCATCATGATTATGGAAAGGGAAAATGGGTAGATTATGTCTTCAGTATAGCACCTGTTTTGCAGTGATTATGCAGTAAGTTTTTCCTTCTTTTTTTTTTTTTTACAACGAACTTGTTAGAAGCTATGAAAAAAAAAAACTTGTATAGGCTTCAAGTTTTTCAAAAGCTTTAACAAAGAGTCAAATTGCAGTTTTAGGCATCACAACTTTCAGGAAAGGTGCATAGCTTTAACATTCTATTCAAATAGTAGAAAAGTAAACTTGACTATGAGCCTATTTCTCACAACAATTTAAAGAATATGAATAAATCTTTACACTCATTTGTCTTCTACTTTCCTCCCTGGATGACTGCGTCTTGAATAGTTATTGGGGATAATCAAGGTTATTTGGGTAATGAAGCATTTTGTTTGTTATTGCAGTGTAATTATGGAGATTTATGGTGCTATAATTACTTCAAAGCCATCTATATTTGCTTAAATACTGCTCTTCGCTTACAATTGCAAGGTATTTGTTTACTGTTAAGACCTGCGTGATGAAACAAACTTTGTGCGAATGTTTTCGAGATATTTAAATGAATCCTTTTATCTCGACACAAGCACTGGCAGATGTCTTCTTGTTGTTAAATAAAACACAGCTGCATCGCTCGGGTCGTAAGTTCACATATTTTGACAGATTGACATGCATTGTAAAAAACAAACTTGAACTGAAAATAAACAAAGAAAGTTGGGGAAAAATATGATGATGCTTCAAGTGAGATTTGAGCTGGAGATCATAGTCCATCGACTCAAACTCTGACAAAGGCATTGGTTTTGTGGTAGAGGTACGATTGTCTTAGGAATGAGTTAACTGTTTAAAAGATGTATTGTTATTCAGACAATCTATGCCTTGACTTCCATTTTGTGTTCCAATAGAGAGAGTTCTGTAGTTTTCTGTAGGGTCAGTCAGAACGAAGGAGGCTATGCTTCCGGAGCTATGGGACACATGCAATTGTGAATCTTCACAAGCCCTTTATTTGAACTCATATAAGTATGTAGATTGTTGTTAAGGTAACCATGGCTACTTGTTAGCATGCTAATTGGCTGTTTCACCTGTATTCTGTTCTCCAAATTAAAATTTAGATTCTGAACCCAAACCTGGGCCGGTGTGTTGTGGAGAAGAACACCTCTGAGTGTGAAAGAGCAAAATCATAACGTTTGTGTCAATTTTCCTCATATTGGTTGTGTGTCAGGGAGAAAGAAAAAAAATGCATCTGGTTCCCAAGATCCACTTTATCCAAACAAACACATAAGGCTCATCATATGTTTCTTCTGTCGATACATTCCACACAGTGGAATGAGTAGGTGGGGTAAGCTTGATTCGGTCCTGGGCTTAGACAAAGAATGTCAAGGTCCCAGGTTTTTTTCTGGGTTGCAGTCATAATTTTCACAGGAGGATATTCATTAAAGCAAGTAAAGCATGATTTGATTATCTGACTGTATAGCTTCACAGATATGTAAAGAGATGTTAGAGGAAAAATATTGATTATGTTTTATTAAATTGTATTGATAATTGTAATCATCCAACTGGTTATTTGAAGTATATGCATTGAGCTGAACTTGGAGTTGTTGTTACTAAGGAGCTCAAAACCGCTGCTGCAAGACTTGACCCTGACACACACATCATCAAGTGTGTCTATTATCTGTCTTATGGTCATGAAACCAACACAGGGCTAAGAGGAGACCAGTGACCACCTTTGCACTGTTTATGGTTAGAACCTAAAGACCGCCGGGGAGCCCATAGCGCCAATCAACGCAGGGATGACCAAATAGAGAAATTGTGACATGTCCTGGTGGAGGAAGAGGGGAGCCATGTAAGAGAGATAAAAACAGACTGTAATGTCAAAGCAAACAGACTGTAATGTTTTTTCTTGTTCCCTTTGAATTCAAAGTAAATTGTCATTTGTTGAGTCTGTGTTTTAGTAAATAAGGATTACAAATTTAACTAATAAAAGGAGCACAAACTTTATGCAAAATTCCCTTATTTAGCCATGTTTTTCTCTCATTGTTAGCTTACCAGAAGGTGAACATGAATTGACTCATGCATGTTTGAATAATCCTGTAATGTCTTGCAAAAGAAAAAAATAAAATAATAAAAGGCTAAAAGGGAAAAGAACATGATTTATCAAGTGAATGGAACTAAGTACAATTCCTGGGATGTTACTGATGAGGGAATAATGTAAGAACTTGTTAAAAAGTGCAAAAAGTTAATTTTTTGTTATTTCTTGACCATTACAATAATAATAATAATAGAAATAGTAACAACTTCTGACCATTATCATCACGTATTTCAATACGAGAATTGTCTTTAAATTACTGTGTTGTAGATTTGCTTTGAATTTGTGGTTGAAACTAAGTCCAAGTGAAAGCCTGGAGCTGCACCTTTCCCAGGCTGAAGAGTGGATAAACTGTGTTGTAATGGGAGGCGGCTGCAGCCATTTGAGAGAGCAGAGGCCACGTCCATGTTGATAGATGGAGGACTGAGGAGGCAGTGCTAAAATCTCAGGGCTGTGTGTTGAACGCTTGCTGCCGGCCAAGCCAAAATCACTCCTCCCAAATGTGCCCGAGTCCGACCCGGGGTCAGAGGTGTGCTCTTTCTGGGAATAACACTTTGTATGAGCACTTAGGCCGATACAGCACTTTAAAGGCCAATTCAGACCAGCACAGAGCACTGCTTTGTGAATATGAGCCGGACAGACACCTTTGTCGCAAAAATGCACAACCTTTTTTAATTTAAAAATAAACCACTAAGCACAGTTAGTTTTCTCTGTCTGAACAAGAAAACCTTTGTCATTCTTAAACTCTTGGCCTCTGAATGTCCTTGTTATCCTCATTTTCCAGCTTCTCCTCATACAAATGTGCTAAGTGTATATTCTTTTATATCGCTTTGTTTTAAATGTAAACTAGTCAGTCATTTTGAATGAGATGAAATTATTTCAAGAGCCTTTCATAATCCCATAATCAGATAAGATGAATGAATGAATGAATGAATGAATGAATAAATGTCTTCAGGGTGTATTAAATGTCTGCCCTTAATCTGTGGTGAGAACTCGTGTCAACATTAGCAAATCAAACAGCATCATTTTAAATGTGATGATGTTTCAAGTGGATGTGGCAAGAAGTATACTGTAAAAAGTAGAAAATCAACCCAATAAGAGGCATTGTGTCTTTGACATTATCAAAATAAGTGTCACTGTATTTGTTATGTCACCAAAATAACACCAAAAGCTTGCCACTCTTAGATGTTCCAGAATTGGGAAAACTTTTTCACCTAAAATGATAAGTCTGCAGTACTTAAAAAATAAATAAATACAAATCTTAAAATTACAGGCTAAGCCCCAATTGGTAATAAAATCGGTAATGCATGAGCTATCTAATGCTTTTTAGGTTCCTTGCAACACAAAGTAAGTGATTTCTTTAGCACACTCAGTAATTCCCTGTGCCTCTACAATCAAGGCCAGAAGTGCTTTGTTCTGGCTATTAGCTGAACAAATATGCCAAGGTTACAATTAATGTCCTCTTCATTGAATCATCCGTTGCCTCTCTTATTCTCTCTCCCAATAGCAGACAAAGACGCCGCTTGCATTCTAATGTGCCGCCCCAAAAGGAGCTCAATGTGAATAGGTTTCTGGCTGGAAATGGAGAGAAGTGAAGCAACTAAAAGTTCACTGAACACTCAACAATTATATCACAGATCAATAACTCGTGTGTCTGAGCAGAGGCGTCTTATTTTTGTGTTCTTACGTAACGACACAGGAAAAGAATGGCTTCGCTCATAAAGGCTTTAAGTACGTGTATGTTTTCTGTTCCTGATTGCTTCTTGTGGCTTTACTGTAAACAATGAGACCACTTGTAGCCCAAGGACACAAGTTCAAAATACAATTCACTGTTCAATTGTGACATTTTGCTCATGAATTGTTCACTTGTAGAGTGTTTTCAAGTAGTCTGAACCAAGGCTAAACACTATTTGAAGCTAGAACAATAAAAAAGAACTAAACACCTACATTAATAACTTTCATGAGAATCTGTATTATGTCAATCTAAAGCATAATAAATACAACTGCTTTAGGGCTGTTCCATCATTCATTAGCAAATGTTTGAAGAAAATAAACAAAAGACCAGAAAAAATACGACTGATTTATGCATTGGTTTGAATTTGTTAATAAATTTCAAATTAATACTGAGCAATCCAGATGCTACTATCGCATTACAGTTAATCAAATTTAGTATTTTTAAAATGTGTTTTAATTGTCCTAGTTTGGACTTTATTAGTACTAATTAAAGAATAATTAACTTACAACAGTGCTTCATTTAATTTTGAATAATTTCATATTTTACATAAATTTGACAAAATTCTGTGAAAATGGTAGACTTTTTTTCCTGGAATAAGTGTGTTGTCTTGATTTTACAGATAATTAATGTTGTCTTTATTAACAGCAAGGTTTTGTGCTAAAACAAAAGCTGCCGAAGAAACAGTATGAATTACCAGTAACATTAAGTGGACACCAGCTGTGTAGGATAAAGCTAATGGTCCCACCCTCTCATCATCAGCACTAATAACACTCATTAATATAAACACACTCATTTGCATAAGCATAGACTCTGCAATTAATGAACTATTCGGCCATGTTAGAGAGAAAAAGAAAGCAAGGTCACCTGAAGAAAACAAGATGTAAATTATATACAATAAACACAGTTTACAAACCAGTGAATATATTCAAAACTGAAAGTCTATTTTATATTATTGTCTATGTGACCTTGTGCCATGATCGTTATCTTAAAGGAGCAGTATGAAACATTCTGGTGAAAAGTCAGCTGCTTGTTTTGTAGGTGGTACATGGAGGAATATCAAGATCTTTTTCATTCATTTACTCAAGACATTTACGAAAAAAAAAAACAAAAAAAAACAACAAAGTGCATTATAAATAGAATTGATTTGGGGAATAAATAACAATAAAAGCAAATTAAGCTTCATTTCTAATCATTCTAATAATTATCCGGGCTGGAAAAAACAGGTGCGCTGAGAATGAGCTGCTCTGAGCAACGGCCTCGCTGTTGAACAGGATGCCTAACCTCGGAACCAACCTTGACTCACAAGCATCGCCCAAACCAGTCTACTGCACGTCGTCATCGCTCCTGCCACTGCCAGGAATACACCCACATTCTGGACGCTTTTTCGGACCAAAGCATGCAATGGACGTGTGGACAAAACCCGACTGGAACTGCTTGTGAGGAGAAATCTCTGTCAAAACCTACGCACGAAACCCGAGTCTGCTCTGTCTTGCTTTCTCAGAACAGAACTTCCGGTCTGACCAGAGAGACTCGCTGTGGTGAGTCGGACTTGGAGCATAGGACAGAATCCTGCGCTCAGACTGGAGAGACTCGATGTGGTTAATCAGACTTGGAGTTTAGGACAGATTCTTAAATTACAGTAGCTTAATAGCATTTTTGTGTAACCTCAAAGTGTTGTTGTCCTGTATTATTAAATGTGCTGAATTTACACATAAAACTAGACATAAAATATGAGTTTGTTTATGCCATTTTGTCAAAATGAATGTCTGCTTGTCGCCTTGCACTCTTGATCTATTTTAAACAGAATCTCAAGCAGATGTCACTCGGCCAAGCAGTTTAGAGTTGTGAAACCACTGAGATACATTAGCAGTCTTTACCATAAATCAGAATTTGTTTATGAATTAATCAATAGGGACTAATTTAAAAAAAAAAAAATCATAATAATATATAATTTGTACTTGTTATATTCTATAAATCTTAAAAAGCATTTCTTTTCCATTTGCTTTTGAATTGATTTGAATCTACACCCACTATAAATCGCCTCCGGTTTGTGTGTGAAAAGTGTGTACTTTGGACAAAAAATCCACATACACATAAAACGTGTGACTCCTATGGGACACATCATCTCTGGAGGCAAGACAAAGTCAATCTGCAGAGTTCGCTGGCGCCCAGGGGAACAGGCCACCAGGGTGCACACATCCTCTAGTCCTGATAAAGATGGAGAGGGGACGATTTGACTTTTCCCTCCCTCTTTATAGTACACAAGCGCAGTACAAGGGCAGCGGGCGGGACGGGAGAGGTAATAGCAGTAGTGGTGGTGCTTGCATGCGGGACACACAGCTGTTGGTTACATAAAAGTGTAGCTGTGATGAATTTTCCTTGGTGCTAAGTTGTCATGTATTTAATCAAGCTCTTTTGTAGCGCGGTGTTAGCGTTTGTGCTGTGGAGACGGACAGATCCCCCGTAGTGTTGGAGTGGTACACTGTGTGACTGAGACCACCGCGACACAACACAAGAGCAGAAGGGATGTGTGCTGAGTCACAGTGTAGAGACAAATAATGACAAAGAGAGAGAACTGTTGTCTGCACGTCCTTCCTGTGTTACTGTGACTAACTATCTTGCCTCCCTCCCACTGGTCTGAGATACATAATAGTGTGGGGATTTCATAAAGTAGTTTTCATCTGGACTTAAGCTACAAGCATTAGCTTAATAATAATGCTACAAACTTTAATTTTCATGCAAAGATTTAAGTTTCTAGAACATATTTTAGGGTGCACTGCGCAACTTTTTGGCCAAAAATGAGCTTGAAAAATGCACATATTTGTCATTTAGATGTCTTTGTTTCACTTAAAGATGGAACCGCTGATTTTCAAGTCATAAAACATGAAGCAATGTCCAACTAGTTCCTAACTCTGACAAACCCTTCAGCGCATGATAAAATCCATGTACATTATGTTTTTCTTTGCAATTAAACCTTAAAAACATATTTTTACAGACTGCAAAATGAGACTGGAGGTGGTCACTCAAGCACAGCCAGAGAGCTGCATTTAGCTCCTACAGAAAAATAAAATGCTTTTTTTTTTTTTTTTTTCACCCACAGAAAGTTAGACAATGCACATTTAAGGAAAAAAAAAACATTCAGTACTGTAAAATTGGCAGGCTAAACCGGTTTATGAAAGCCTTATTCTTGTCATATCTCAGAGGCTAGCAAGGACAGAGTCAGAGACTGCTTACACCAGGTGCACCTAGAATTGTTCCTGTGTCCTTGAGCAAGCCACTTAACCCACCCTGCAGACTGAGAAGGTGGACTATAAAGTGCATTTAGTGGATTGAAAAGTGGAAAGCGGTAAACAAATAGAGATTGTTTACTTTGTTAAAATATCAGAATTCTTGGCTGATACAGTATACGTGACATCTAAATAACTTTCCTTGAGCTCATATATGTTCACATTTTCCCAATATATCTGGTAAAATATACTGTTTAGATTACAGATTTTAATACTTCAAGGTTAATAGAGTATGTGGAGATGAAACAAAAACGGTCACAAAGCCATGTGTGTGCATTGTAAGTACAAACTGAGATTAAAAAAAAATGTATGTAAAATTAACTTTTTTATTATTATATGGATTCCGTAATGTTGTCCTGCAGCTAGAGTTCAAGTACGTAGTTGTAAAAGTAGGTTCAAAACTGTCATTAAGACACAAAAAAAAATTAAATTATCTGCTTGTTATATTTAAGTTTTACTAAGAGTAAAACTTAACTGTAACAACATATTAGCGGTTTTGAACAGGAAGTGAGTGGACCTGTTTATAATTTTAATACATTGTAGATCAGTGGAGCCCAACCTGTCGATCGCGATCGACTATAGTCGATCTTTGAGGCAGTGGAAGTTGATCCCAAAGCCCCGTCTGTTAATCCGAACTTTAAAGGTGTGAAACTACACACGCTATCAACAAGCACAATATAGGCCTACGCGAACTACACGCGCAAATTACAACCGCAACATACGAGCGTTAGTTTTATGCGGCAGCAAGAATTCACCACTATTGGCTCACTGGAGCGCACAGCAGCCGCATAGTGAGCCAACACAGCTCCTGAACACACACGCTCATGAGAGGGGTGAGAGAGAGCAGAAGGGAGAGGAGCAGGAGGAGAGAAAGACAGGAGGAGCAGGAGGAGAGAAGACAGGAGGAGCAGGAGGAGAGAAAGAGAGAAGAGCAGGAGAAGAGATTGAGTGGAGGAGAAGGAGGATCAGAGAGGTAGTGCCACAGAATTCTACCTACTCAAGCTGTGTTGTTTTCCAATCTACAGCAGCTTGCTGTTGTTGATGCGAGTCAAAAAGGAAAGCTGACTTTCTCAAGCCTCTCCCCTCACTGTTACCATGGTAATCACCAATCACTCATAATACTGTAGTTTGAAGTGCTTCTAGTGAGATGACGATAGCTTGAACTTGTTGTTGTTGTTGTTGTTGTCACAGTAATTTATTTAAAATAAATGTGTTATGTTTAACAGGTTATAACTTACATTTGAATAAATATTCTTCACTATTAAAAATCTAATTGTGTCTTAATCAGGACTGATCTAAAAATCTATTTTCTGACATTTAGTAAATAAAATAATCTAAATCTATAGGTCGATCTTCGTGCTGTGCTCAGACTAAAAGTAGCTGAAAAAAGTAGCAGAAAAGGGTTGGGCACCCCTGTTTTAGATCAAATCTGTGTTTTACATTAAAGTAATTCCTTTTATTTGAGCATTTTCCTCTCTTGTATCCGGAGAAATGTAATCAGGTCCAAATAGCACGGTGCAGATGGAACTTTATGCTTTTGAAATACAGTAAATATACAACCTCAAAATCCTCAAAAGCTGAGCCTTATCATTCTCATTCATGTGGGACTGGCTGAACAGGATTTCCATAGTATTCTTGAGCCTTAATTTGATATTTGAACATAAAATTTCCATAAAGAAGTGGCTTAGTTGAAGCTTGAACAGGTGAGCAGATTTGTGTTGCTAAACAAATACCACACCATTAATCACAAGCTAGCATTAGCCATCTGTTTTTCAGTTAGTCACACTCATCATTTTATTGAAAATCAAACAGCCAAAAGGAGAACCATGAATGTTCATTTAGGTGAAAAGTGCTTATTTATTTATTTTTCTTTTATTTTTTTTTTATTTATTAACAATGACTACATTCAAACGCGTACATGATCTAAATGTTGCTCTTGCTTTACATTCACCCAGTTCACACGTGCCGCTGTGACTCTTTGGAAAGTACTTGAAGACACTGTACTCAAGAGTTCTTATGTGCCACTTAAAAGCCTCTAATTGCAGCGATTCAGACGAAAGTGGCTCTTTATCTCCACTCTCCTGTGAATCACTCTAACTCTAAAAGTATGTCTCTGTGGGATTTAATGATTTAAATGTCACTAAATAATCAAAATGGATGTCCCAGCAGTAGAAGTCACATAAAAGTGCTTACAAACGCACAATAGATAAAACTCTGTCTTGATTCAGGACCTGTTTTGACATTTTTCTTCAGCTTTTTCAAATTCTGAGTGCAATGAATACAAGCCATTCCAGCAGTGTAATGACAAGCTATTGTTGGACTGGAGCGCACTTTGTCTAAAGAGCCCTAAGCATGTTATAGTCTTCACTCGTTAATGCTCACTCTGCACTACTTGATCTCATCCTCTACAGGTTCTTGTGTCAAGAACCACACAATTCACTTGAAAATGAGAGAAATGTGGTAATTCAAAACCCAATGCTTAGAAACTGTGATTTTTATATGAAAGTTTATTCACTTTGGAGTTCAATGTGAAAGCAAAATTATTTGTGTGGAACAAAATGATTCATAGTTGCATTGTGTAGTCGGAGGTAATCAGTTTGTTCAAGAGCTTCATATCAACATGCCACAAAACAGCAAAGTAACACTCTTCTAACCTGTCAAACCTCAAGGTGGCAAAGACTATTTTTGATACATTCTCAATAACACTGATAGTCCCATTTTAGATGCTGGTATCTATCATTAGTTTTGTCTTCAGTAGGATCTAGTGTTACTATTCTTGTTTATTTGTAAAACTGCATATTGTTCTGAATACATGAGCCAGTTTTGTACGTGGGCTGCAAATGCCCAAAGCTGCACAAAATACACAACTATCTCCACATGTATCACTAGTTTAAGGCTGGTGTGAGGACAGTGCAAAGGGAGACTTCAGGTAAGGCTCTAAGTTGCAATAAAAGTTGTGTGACCTAAAACAGGAGAGAGACAGATAACGCTGGAGCATGCTTCCCCTGTAGCGAAGGCTTTTCCCCGGTGCCTGGTAGTTGGGCTGCCTTTAAATTTGTCCAGGGACAAAGCGGCACAAGGTATAATCCACCTGCCAGTCCTGTTCAGCATCAGTGCACTGTGGCAGGAACCTTCTGCCCCCACTTAAACAACAAACCAGCATCAGCGTCCAACAGTGGTACCCATCTCCTCTATATCACACCATTCCAAATGCACCACAGAAAAGCTACGTGGGCGGTGTTGTACAGAAAAAACAGAGAAGTGGTGAGAAAGAGAGACAAACTGGAAGACAGACAGACGCGTGCAATTCCTTCACAGCACTGGGAGTATTAGCACGAGGGGAAGAGAAATGAGGCGCCGCAGCAGATAAGAAATGAGTGGCAAAACGTAGACGGGGCGCTTTTCCTCAGCTTCCTTTAGCCCACTCAGCTGCTGGGGAAGGCCCCAGGAGAGAGCAGAGATTGATCGGTTCATTTGGATTGGAAAAGTGGATCTCTCCCACCAAAAAACTTGTTTCCTTCCAAAGCAAAATGACAAATGAGCTATTGATTTGTTGTTCACGATGCGGGGTGCCGGTTACCCCCTTCACCACACGCCCGTGCATGTGATGGACTTCATAATGGCCGGGTCTCAGAGGGTTTTGTGCATTGTGTGGTGGTAAAGTGACAGCTCTCTGGGAGGCAGGAACAATCTAGAGCATGTATGGTACGCTGTTGTTATGTCAAGAGCTGGAGTCGACACAGTGTGAGGCGGCAAATAAGACCGCAGAGATGTGACAACTGGAAACAAATGTTCATCGAGAGGAAGGAGAAGGAACAGCCATTTTGGTCTGTAAATACACCAACCACTCTCATCACATAGCATCACAAACAAAACTGAATACATTTTAAAGGTACACTTTTCAGAAATTGGAAGATGATTTTTTTTTCTTTTTTTCTTCTGATCTGAACACTATTTATTTATTTATTGACCTTTATTTAACCGAGAAAATCTCACTGAGATTAAGAATCTCTTTTGCAGTGAAGTCCTGGAGGAGGGACGGGATTTAAAAAATAACCTACCAATTCTTAAATGATACTTTGCGGTTTCTGATATTGTTTAAATTAGATAAACAAGCTAAACTAAAGCATTTTAATTTTGTTCTCTTCATTTTTTAGTCATGCTAAATCAACAGCAAAGATATGAACTTCTTCCATCTTCACTTCCTGCAGAGAACTAAATATCATACTATATCAGATATAGATGTGCCACTGTAAAGTCACACAAATACTAGATGCACTATCTGAGGCAAAACTTGTTTGTTATTAGTTAGTTAAAATATTATATTTACTAATATTTACTAAATCTATTTAAAATAAATGACTTTTTTTCAGACGTTTGAGTGAAGGTCATCATGTTTGTCATTATGTTTGTCACTGGTGTAATCGTAGAACACTCGCAGAAACAAGAATATGCCAAACTTAGACATGGAAAGGTCCTATAGGCGTATCCCTGAAGTCACAATGACATCTACAAATGTCATGAGTTAACCTGGACAAAGCATGGCAGTCTATGTATCCTAAGGTTTAAAAACTGCACATGGCACTGAGCTACACTCCAAACCCCAGTGTACTCATCTGCATACACCCCCAAATGAAGCACAAGGGAGATTTTTAACCCACTTACAATGTGAAATGTAATTATAAGACAGCATTATTGTGTGCCGAGAATGTCTAATTATGTGGGTTATTGGTGTAGTGCGAGATGTCTGGCAATCTCAAATAAAGTGTGCAGGCTTGTAATCACTCTCTATTCTTCTGTGTGCTCATACACTGTTCATTACCATCAGTAGGATTTTGCAAAAGTGAGATTGCTTTATTGGCTGCTTTAGCCCAGGCTGTGTGTGAAACAGGCTTGTTTCTTAATTCCTCCTACTTATGACGCTTTGCCATGATTTATTTTAGGCATAAAGCAACGACACTGAATGTAAGAATATGTAAGGACAATTGTACACAGTCACATCCTGTGTGCATGAATGTGTTTGGTGGTGATTAAAAACTAATGAAATAATCTGATACAATCAAGAAGCATGTAGAAGAAAGGTGCATGCACAAGTGACAGCATTTTTGAACACGGGCACATTTTTCTGCTCTTTGTAGCACTGGACCTCAGTCAGAGCACATGATACTCAGCAGAAGACGCATCTTACAGCTTTGTATTTATTTATTTGTTTATTTATTTATTTATTATTTTGTTTATTATTATTATTATTATTATTATTATTATTAATAATAATAATAATAATAATAATAATAATAATAATAATAATAATAATAATAATAATAATAATAATAATAATTATTATTATTATTATTATTATTATGATTATTATTATTATTATTATTATTATTATTATTATTATTATTATTATTATTATATTATTATTATTATTATTATTATTATTTTGACTGAGCAGTTTGCAAACTTGTTGGACGAAAAAAATCCCCTCCCAAGTGATGAATTGTAAAAAAGCTCTTTACATGATTAATTTCTAATAAACAAAATGCTAAATGGCAATTAATTACTATAGATTCTAAATAGCAAACAAAGTTAAGCTAAATGACTAAGTGTTTGTCCATTTTTGGAGCAATATACTTAAATATTTTTAATTGCGTGACTGCTTGACTGCTCAAAAGTATGTCTGAGTCAAGTTCTACTTGGCCCCGTCTCAGGCTTTGCACTTGTTGATCCTTCTTTTCTTTGTTAGTTTGCTAAATAAATGGACTTCTTGGTATTTCCATAGTAATGTTACTCAGTGGTTGAATTACTTTTTTGTTTTTCATGAAAACAAACTTTACCTTGGCAGTTGTATATAAAATACAAGAGCAACAATAAGGACAATGACCATTTCACTTTTTAGTATTTTTTTATGTAACTTTCACAAATGCATCGTAATCTTGAACACATGCAAAAATTATATGAAAAAAAAGTCTTATGAACTAATTGTACAAAACAAAAAAGTTTTCAAAGTGCTACTTGGCCCTGTATCAGCCGCTCTTCTATGCTTTGCTCTTTGTTTTTCGTGGAGATCCCGATGGGATGTGGGAAGCTAGATGGCAAGATTTATTATTGTTGTTGTTTATTATTATTATTATTAGTCGTAGTAATAGTAGTAGTAGTACTAATATTTTAAGTTTAATAATCAATTTACAACATCTGTCTGATGTGTAACAGCATAACAGAGAGCTTATGCAAAATAAATACACATAATAACAATGATGCAGTCACTTCTGCTCAACTAGGGCAGGAGAATTTGATCTGAGCCAGACACATATAACAGACAGTCTGTACTAGCAAGAGTTTACATTATTACGCACATCCAGCCAATGCTCGTAATTTTATATATTACAACTTTGAGTATTCTAATGTATGCAAATCGCCTTAAAAAAAGCAAACAAAAAACACACACCCTTTCACAAACACATACACAAAGTTTTTCTTGCAATATTTTAGAGACCTCAAGAAAGCCCAAAGACACTGACAAGAACATAAAAGCTATCCACATCCCAGTGCTGAAACTTTGGACATTAATCTAAACTTGGCCAATAGATAGAGGCCCCGATACAATCAAAGGTAGAGGCAGATTGGGCCGATTTTGATCTATAACTCAGCAGTTTCCTGGCACACAGTGAGTTAGTGGGGGCGGTTTGAGGTTGTGGGAGAGAGCAGAAGATTGCTTCCTAATGCGGCTGGCGAGAGGAAGTGACATCAGTGAATACAAACAAAGAAACACCTTTTTGATCATTTATGTTTTTTGTTTTTTTGTGTGCTGTTTTTGTCAATATTGTATTATGTTGTTTAATGTATTGTAATTGAAACAGAGACATAAAGAAGAACACAGAGAATGTAAGAAGACTAAAAGCTTTTGACAAATGTTATCATAGAAGCTCTGTTGTATAATTAAGGAAGATAAGACACATTTAAATTAATTCATAACATATTTACGGCTGATACTTATACCATCATTATGTATATAAAATAGTTAGGTTTACTCAGTGGCGTGATGGGACCATTTATTGTTTTGTTTTTTGGTATGGCAAACAAATGGAAAAAAAAAAAATACAATATTTTCCGGAATATATATTTACTATAGTTGACAGTTGAGTGGATAAGAATTGTGCTTTAAAAATTTTAGTTTTATCTTTCAACCATATAATGTGTTCGTAGATTGTGGTTTGTTTACATAAAATGTTGATACATAATGCCAACATTAATATGTTTCTGTTGTTAACAAATGTTTTATAATGAGAAAAATAAATATTAAGAATAAATAAATAAATAAAAGAGAAATTTCCAAAGCTTGGGAAGTGGTGTCGCTGACCTTGGTGCTGAAACTCTAAAAACGTATGTGCACTTGTTTAATCAGTTAAACTTATTCATAGGAGCACACTTATATGTTTATTATATTCTATTGGATATATTTGATTTGATAAATCCTCAACATGAATTAACGCTTATTGAGACAAATATAGTTATAGTTAAAATGTCAACATTTATGTTAAGTCATTGCAGTGGAAGAAGTGAAGTGGTATCAGAGAATCTCCCAGTCAACCTTACAAAATGTATGTCTCGCTCATGAAATAGATCTGTGTCTTATGATGGTCACAATATTCTGTTGATGAACCTTTTGACAAAAACAAGTTCAAGTAGCAAATGCAAGTGATGAAATTTACTTCTTGGTGTTTCCATAGTAACGTTACTGAGTGGATGAGTTATTTTTTCCTATTTCATGAAAACAAACCTGTAATAAGCTTGGCAGTTGCATATAAATCCAAGAGCAATAAAAAAGCACATTTACCATTCCACTTATCAAGTGTATGAGTGACAGCTCTGAAGACACAATGAAGCCTAGTTTGTCTTTGTTAAAATGTAACTTTCAAAAACGCATCCTAATCTTGAGCTTATACAAAAGTGCCACTAATAAAAATGGTCTCATAGAATGATTGAACAAAACAAAAAAGTACTTTATGAGAGCAGTACGAACAAGGACAATGAGGCTTAATTTTCCCAAAGTGAGCAGAGCTGCTGTAAGGGCTTTAATGCATTTGAAAGTGTTTTTTAGGCTCAAGCGTTTTGACTCCCACAAATTTTGTTCACAGATATTACACAAGAAAAATAGATACATTTTACATTTGTAGTCATGAAGCAATTAATACCACAATTGTCATCTATATCTTTTGAAAATAGTGTAGCATGTTCGGGTAAACATTTTTGTTGTAACATACTGAGAGTAGATTTGAACCTTCTTAGAAGTGTTGTTGTTGTTGTTTGATGCTGAACTGTAAATATATTTGCTCTATTCATATGTTTTGGACATTCTTGGTGTGCAGACTGTTTTGTGTTTCCATAAATAGTCACGGTTCATCACAGCTCATTAAGGGTCATTTGCTCTGCGCAGTACTACAGTATATGTCCTTCCCTATTCACCATGCTAGTTTTATTTTTGTTTTTAATGGTCAAAGTCTGCTGATTTTATACAGTATTGCTGTGCTTTTACCAATGCTGAGTTGTGCAATGATGAGTTACAATAGATGAATGTGCTGCACTAATAAATGCTTGAATGTAACTGTAATGTACTATCAATAAAATTAAAAAAAATGTAGATGATTAAAAAAAAAAATAAATCCAGGAGAATCTTGAGGCATTCCCATGTCAGAGTTATGGTTCCTCCAGCATTACAAAAGGCCTCCTTCTGGTACTTGCCCAGAACACCTGAGGAGGCACACAGGGGGAGCATCCGGAACAGATGTCTAAGCCACCTTAGCTGGTTCTTGTTTATGTGGATGCTTTAGCTTGTTCTAGATGTGGAGGGGAATTGGTAGAGGAGCACCCAGGCATCTTAGTTTCACAGATGTCAAGACAGAGATACTCACATCTTTTATTTTAATCAATTTCTGCAAGTACAGTTTCCAGAAAGTATTAGTTGCTGAAGACAGTCCCACAAGATGAAAAACCTGTAGAGACAATGTAATGAAATCTCTCTCCATAAATGTTTCATGCTATTCAACTGACACTTGTAATGAGCCTAATTTGGAGTGATTGAAACCAACCATTAAGCCAATGTATATGTGCACACACGCTGACTGCAAACACCCAATGCCCTGCGAATAATATGCACTAACCAGATTTGAGGAAAGCTGCCTTACGCATAACAGGCACGATTATTAGGCTCTTATCTTCTTCAGGGACCCAGTTTGTATTATCATTCACGCTCGTATTGCTGTTTTGCTTAATTGGAATTTGTTTAGCGGAGCTTTGTAAGAGAGCAAACAGGGAATAGGCAGATTTATAGGGAGCTGCGCCAAGTAAAAGGTTATGCATAATTTAAGGAGGATTAGCCTGGATGTAGAGGTCAATAAGGCTAAATAGACAAGAATTTTCAACATCCAGAAATTAGCTGCATGGTAGGTCCAGGCACTTCCAGTTAGATTTACTGTAACTGGCATAGTAATAGAAGAGGTTTGCATGATTTAGCTGAAACATTGTAAAACTAATTCAGTGTTATAATTGTGACAAGATTGGATAGATCAGATACTCCTTCAAGTCTGATTCCTTCCAGATATGTCAGAGGCGTTCTATGTAATGAGGAGAACCCGTTGGAGGGCTATGTCCTGCGGCTGTACACGGAACACCTCAGCTGGAGAAAGTGTCTATGGAAAAGGAAATGTGGTCATCACTGCAAAGACTACCGTTCTCACTCGTGACGGGAAGTAATGGAATACTAAATGAAACGTACTAAATGAAACAAACCGATTAGTCTCGATTTTAAAATCATATTTGTGAATTCACACAATGTTTTATTTTGTAAAACATTGTGTTAATTCACTTAACTGTCTACAGGATGTTTTTTGGGAGCGAGAGGGGGACTAAATACAGTTGTGGCTCTTTCCGACTTTGATTGGTTTGAATATATGGCTCTTTTGCTGTGAGAGGTTGCAGACCCAGGACTAAACCATGTCCGTCTTATATACCATATGTTTTCAAAAAATTATTTTCCCTCAGAATGATTTCAGATACTTTTCTTTATCCCAGAGACCAAAAAAAAAAAAAAAAAATTCCTTTTTTGTTGTATTTTTCTCTATCTGAAGAATAAAATAAAAGGCATACATATTTTTTACAACTTATTTGTTCATAATTATTTTAATAAATCAACATTACTTCTAGATTAACTCAATTTCAAAGCCCATTTTGCTGCTAACCACCAAGCCTCTTTATCAGGGCTTTGAGGAAGTAACTATGATGAATTACTGGCCTTTATATTGAGTCAGTTCAGTCATAATATTTCTGATTTTTGAATGTATTTATCTCCTGGTAAATATAATTCATATATATGAAACACAGTACATACTAAGTTACATCACTCATTACTGCCTATTCTGACTAAAACAAAGATATCAGCTGAACTAAAGTGGGCAGTATTTTGACCAAAAATGAACTGTGAGCTCATTTCTGTGACAATCTGCTTTACTTCTCTTAATGGTCAGCCTTTATGCTCTAAGTGATAATTTTCTTCATCAAAAAAATCATTAGTAAAATACACTGTGATTTAAGATAAAACCAAAATTAGGATCTACTTCTAAGTAATTTGTTATATTGTGATCTTGATTAATTAATTATTTATAATTTTTTTCACCCAGTCCTATGAACTTCTATTTTTAGCTAACACACACCTTCAACAATATGCAAACCAATTATATCCTTGTGTTTATTTCTGTTTGGTGCCGCAGGCAGTGTTCCACTTATGCTAACTATGTCAGTGTGTCGCTTAGCATTAGCTTCAACATAGTCACCTTCATTATTGAGGCTCATATCACAAATGCAGCTCTCGTCACAAGACATGAGTAGAGCTGAAGTGACACAGCGGACACTCACTCGTGGCTCGGTCCCGCTTCACTCAGCTGCTGATAATGACCGGAAAAGCAAACATCCATTTTACACAAATGACTTGATTTGGCCCAATGTCATCACGCGATGTACAGCTGAAAACAACATGTGAATATGTTCCCAAATCAAGCCGTGTGAAATAATTGCCACACAGTACTCTGGATTCAGGACTATGCTATATACAGTATATACTATGCTTTGAAGCTGATTGGACATGTGTTGCTTACTGTTTTTACTTGATGTTGTATTGTTACTGTTGTTATTGTCAATGCAAAATCCTGTTTTCTTGTTTGAGTTCTCTTGTCACCCAAAGTTTTTATTTTTGTTTGTTTTTTGTTCATGCATATTTGAAAAAAAATTATCATATATCTGTTTTGACATAAACTATGTGGTTCAAAATTGTCATGTACCACTATACTGTGTATTGAATCCTTGCAGTTTGTAAAAAATAACAATGTGAAAAGTTGTAGCTTGGCAGTTCTGAACTTTTGAACAAGAAGACAGTTTCTAAGCAGTATTTTAATTCTTTGTTATTCATTATTATTTATTTTTTCTACCGCTTAATCCTTAGGGCGGGTGACAGGGTATGTGACTTGGGGGGGGGGGATTGATTATTCTTTTACTGGATTTACAGTGAAAAAAACATGATAAAAAAAAAAAAAAAAAAAAGCAAATCACCAAGAATCTAATGTTGATACTTATTCCATCAGTCACCACGCCTCTTATTGGGAAGCTTAAATTGCTACTTTTTATTATTTTTTTTTTTTTGATTTATCAAGTCTTTACTATATGTAAGTTGGCAGTTTTCATTTTCCCCAGTCCTTTGGAAGTACTGTATAACCAATCACTGCTTATCATGTTCACATTTCTATTTAACTATGACAAAAGGGAAAATATTGTTCAATTATTTATTTAATTATCAAGTATTATTATTAGTATTTTCCTATAGGTTCTTGAGTTCTACACTGCTCTTCAACTTATCATCAAAAAACACAGCACTGTTTGCTCTGTGGAATTTTTTATTGTGTAGCAGCAGGGGCCTGGAGCGGAGAAGAGTGTAGTACATATGGGCCGCCTCTACACCTGAGTGGGAGAGCTGTGAGGAAGCCAGAATGTGTGAATGTATGTGAATGTGCATAGATTTGTAGGAGGGAGCACTTGTACCTGTGACAGGCCCTCACTGAGCTCCCCATGGAACAATCCAACACATACAGTAGATATAGAGATACTACAGAGAGGGGGACTGTGTCAGCGCCATACGGATTATGTTTGTCAAGAGTAAGCTGTTAAACAACTTCTGTGACTGCAGTAAAGCTGCTACACTGCCAAAAAGCTATTTCTTGATTAGCCAAAAATTCTTAATATCTGGAGGTTAAAGGTGTGGTAGCTAACTTTTTTAGTTGTAAATTTATAAACTTTGTGCTGTCCACTAAAACGTATATAGTAAATACAACACTTGTGAAAAAAAATCAGACCTCTCTGCGCTGTCTGGACTGAATAATAAAGAATTTAGTTCTAATCCGGAGCCAAATGCAACGCTTTGATTGGCTGAGCTGGAGTGGTCCTCCCCAGTTTCACTTTGTTGTTTGTTTTTACAAACCATAAATGCAACCAAAATGAATACATGTCGATATTAACCTTGTGTTGATGGATTTATGAGAGGAAGTTGCAGCTACCCCACCTTCAAACCTATTTTTGTAATTGTCATTGGTTTTATTGCACTAACTAAATAGATGTTGATTTCTTATTTATTTATTGTAAAATGTTTTGCTCACCTTTTTTATGTTAGTCTTTTTACTTTTTTTTACTTTATTTGTGGCACAGTGACATACTTGTTTATTTTTTCAATTGATCTTTATATTTGATCTGGATCGTCCCACTTGCTTGAAACTTGAATTGAGAATGAACATACAGTAGAATGTCTTGGTCTAAATGTTATTCTCTCTCCCATAATAACATTCTAACATAATCGCACTGTATTATCCTCCTTCACATGGTGTTAATATTTACAGTAAAGTGTTAAAAGCGGGTCAAGCGCGACATGTTTTGATACATACTGTACCTAATGAGATGAACTCGCAACTTTGAACAAACCATTTATGTACAGTTTTTGTTTTGTTTTGTTTTCTTGAAGTCCGGATTAAAAAATAAATAACAAAAAATAAAAACACAGTATGGGAAACTAATACTCTGGCCAATCAGTAAACAAAGATGAAGCAGCGTGTTGACCAGAACCATTCCAAGCAGAGATAGCAGACTGTATATGTTCTCTACCTTTGACCACACTGGCCCACATGTTTACGCTATCTTGATGTGATTGGACGCAGCGATTAGCTAAAAAAAGAAAAGTGCCAGTTGACTGTGGTGCAAGCAAACCCCAATGGTGCAATGTCAGAGAGAACTTCCACAAAATGAAAAAGAAACCGGCTGATGCACCAGGCTAAGGAGCAGCAGCAGAGAATGACAAGTCAGTGGGTGTGAGTTTAGTTTTAGATCAATCCTGAACTCCATGAAAAAGTTTATTTCTAAATATCATGGACAAACTTCCCAATATATACTTTCACTTTGCAGTTGAGTACTTAGATTTTCAAATTTGGCTTGCAATGACATAAAAGTGCTACTAATGTTTTTAATAAATACTTTGAACAAACCCAGTCAGAACAATACATTTATGATATTTCATGCACTGGGTTTTCTTACAGTCCTGTAGTATATGGTAGATTTTAGCTGTGACTCGTGTTGTAGCGAGCGTCTCTGTGGACAGGTCTAAATGATCTCCCTCCATCCATCTCCTGTTTCCACTGACATTTTCCTCGTCCTGCTGCCTTGGGCTTTCTCCTGCTCTCGTCTCCGTTCTTATACACTAGCGGGATGTATGTTTTGTATGTGTGAATGGGTCTGCAAATCAGGAGCTGCCTGTGAAATGTCAAGAAATGTCTGTGGATGAACGATACGAGCTGGTCCTGACGGTGCGCTTACACACACCCACACACACACAGGTAAGAGGCCAAGGGAAACAAGCACATAGTAGCTCCACACCAACAGCAGCTGTTGTATAATAGTCCCAGTGTAACAGCGACGGCAGCACAAATAGAGTTAGCCAGATGTATGTAATCTTAAAATTAAGATATGTTGTGGTGAATGGACATAAAAGTAAAACAAATTAAGCAAATTATCTACCAAGGCTGTGTTAAACAATATGGAAACATATACAGTATAGACTCACAGTATTTTCACCAGATATCATGAAGTTATAAAGCAATAAATAAATAAAAACATAAATAAAATGTGCAAGAACAGACCAATAGTAATACTAATAATAGTATACAAATAAAAGTAAGCGGTTTCTACAATACAAAATCTAATCTTTTGTCTTGTTGTTTACCCTGCTTTTAATTTTCTATGTCAATGGATTATGCATTTAATGTTTTACTCCCATAAAGTTACATGTGGCACTTACACTGGAATAGAAACTGAAGGGAGAAATAGCTGGTAGAAAACCATTCTATATAGACTAATGACTCATATAGATACAGTCGGCGTCAAAGGCCATGCCCACTAACGGACCTCCGAGGGGGGAAAGTGAACCAGAATAATAATTTTATCAGTCACTGCTCAAAAACTACAACAGAAAAGTCGACTTTAAGAGACACATTGTGTCAAATACAGACACGAAGACATGTGAATGTGATGTTAGCTCCGCCTAGCGTCTGGTTAAATAAGGTCATAAATTAAATTTTAGCATCTTTTTAACTTTCTGATTACTTTCTGGCATAATGCCACATCAGTAATCATCCATTTAAACATGGTTGTAACTCTACTTGAATATGTTGTGCTAAAAATACACTTAATTCGCCAGAAAATGTCTAAAAATAGGTAAACAGTTTAGCTTCCCATACTGTAACATGGTGAATAGATGCCAACTATGCATCTATTCACTTAAAATTGTTTTTGTAAATTTACAAACCAGAAGTAAATTATTTTAGATTGTGTGTATGTAGCATTATATAAACATGCTTTGCCAGTAAAAAAAAAAAAAAAAAAACCTTTAAACAACCTCTTTAAAACCCTTTCTTTAATATCCAAGTTTTAAATTGTGGCTCAGATCCTTCAGTACTGCCTGATATGTGCACTAGAAGTAGGATATTAGGTGTCGGGGCCTTACTTATGTGCAGCTTTACACGCACAAAGACACAAGGCTGAGGTCTGGAAATGTCAGTCAGTGTGCTATCTCATTATTTCTTTCTCTTGAAGTTTTATGAGTGTAGAACTGCTATTTGGGACACAAATTCACTTCGCCAAAAACCCTGGGCTTTTTCAAAAAGGGCTTGACAGCTTTTACTGTGCATATACTCATCAAGGGCGTCAAACGGGTGGAATAATCCTAGAAAATCTGCTAGGGCAATAGACTGGAAAGAACAAGGAGGGAAAAGAGGTGAAGAGACTAGAGGAAATGCACAGGGAGATGGGGCATGCACAGAGAAAGATACAGAAAAAAACTGTTTTGCTTTGTTTTCATAATTGACAAATATGTAGTTTACATATTATTACATTATATTACATATTATAATAAAATTTGCATATTTTAGATTTACATTTTTAATGAATCATTTTGCCTTTTTGTTCCCAATGTTGGTTTCATCTATTATTTTAGACTTATTGGTAATTCTGTAACGTTTAGACTGTCAGAAAAAATGGGTCAGCTACCTGTAAATTGTGTTTGCATTTTCACTGGCACATGCTTTTTGATGAGGTATACCGTGAGTATGAAGATGTGTTGTTGTTGTTGTTGTTCTTGCTACTAGTGTTCATTAAGCAGTTCTAACAGATTCAATAGAAACATCCGAGATTTACCTAATTAACCACTACAAAGTCATTAATTTATGTAACTTTCAACAAAGTCTTGTTTGACTTTGCTGGGAACGCACAGCTCAGAGATTAGTGAGAGTGCCTCAAATGTGCTACATCCACAGTGTGGAAGCTTCTTTTTCACATTCACATCTTTATTTAGCATGCGCCCTTTAGGACTGTGTGTGAAATGACGACATATCATGTGACTACAGAAAATAGTTCACATTCTGCAAAGTTGTTGTTTTCTTGCTCTTGTGTTAGAGTAAATATTTTCCTGGTGTATTCACCAGATTTACACACACACTAACTCCTAATATTTCCTTATTATTACTTTTAAATCTGTTTTAACAATAGTTGTTTCAACTTGAACCATTACTAAGCTCATCTACATGAAATTATTTTAATTCATAATTAAACAACAACATAAATAATCACTGTACAGTGTTTGTAGAAAAAAAGTTAATTGAGATTCAATGTTTTTCCTCTATTTAATGATTTAATTGACCTTTATTTAACCAGGGAAGTCCCACTGAGATTCAGAATCTCTTTTGCAGGGGAGCCTGGGGGAAGGTCAGGGGAGGCATTAATGACATGTTTTAGCTGTAGGAGGAAACCGGAGTACCCGGAGGAAACCTACGCAGACACGGGAGAAATGCAAACTCCACATAGAAAGCCTGGCCGGCCCGGGAGTCGAACCAGGACTTTGCTATGAGGCCAGAGCGCTAACCGCTTGCGCCACCGTGTTTACATACCATCTTGATGCATCTCAAACCAGTTCATTTCTACTGTAACATTTCTTTGCATAATTTACCCATTCAGTGTCAACCCAGGGCAGACAGTGAAAAGCAGTAGTCCATTTGAATGGGAGATGAATAATCAGCTCTAAAGGCTATTTGACACTTTCACCTTTGCATTATGTTCCATCTATTCACCAACAGCCATAGTCCACAGTGAGCTCCTGACACTCGGATGTAAAGAATGACTGTGGATGTGAGATTGTCTAGAGAAGTGTCTCTTCACAAAACCTTTTCTCATTGAATGAGCAGAACTAGTTAAACCCTGCTTTTTAAATCACTGTTGCTTATGAAATCCTTTGATGAGTGACCTAGAGAGAACTAAACATTTTACTGGAAATGTTACTTGTTTTAGTTATAATTGTGCTGTTTGTAATCTTAACCAATGGTGCCTTGATTTTTTTTTTTTTTTTTTTTTTTTTTTTTTACAAAAACAGAACCTAAAGGACTAAATAATGAGCTAATTATAATAATTAATTATATGTTCTTCACAACTAAGTTTTACTAAAATAATAACTAAGACTTGTCTAAGCATTTCACACATTCATCAGTTCAGGTTTATCTTGATTCACTCATCATTTTTCATCTGTTGATAATGTAGAAGACTGTTAGAATAATTATTCATGCCTGTCTTTCTTGTGTTGTGTTTTAGAAATGTTTTAGGTTAAACCTGACAAAGACACATTATGCACTGTACACAAAATACACTTTCAATATCGAAATAAGTTCAACTGTCAAAATAAATGTCTGTTTCCTACAGATCTTCGTGCTGACTTTGCACTGATCCACTCGTATCAGATCTAGTGTAATTATCTCCTTATGTTTTATCTGAACATCATTTCATATGAGGCTTGTGCACATGTATTACTGAAGATTTCATCTATCTCCTGGTCCATTTTGTTTCTTTCTCTGTGCAGCGGCTCCCACACAAACCTATCTCTCCAGTGCCATTCCTCAGGCCAGGCGTGCTTTCTGACAGACTGTATTATAGGCTAAGATGTGGGCTGTTGTCATGAGGGTGATGTACCATTTGCTGCACAGATAAGTGTCCTTTGGAGGGTGTAATAATATTCTCTGCTTTTTGAGTCCTTCCTTATCTCCTGCTGATGCTGATAACTTCAACATCACTGAGAGTTAGCAACAAATGCATTTCCAGGGAACTTTATTAGCAACTAGGTTTTTTGTTTTTTTCTTCCCACATATAGTGGATTAAATAATTTGTGCACAGGGAGTGGCTTTATATTGTCTTCTGCGCTGCTCTTGCTTTATTACTTTGCTCATTATTACTCAGTTCAACAAGTCATGTGTTTAATTTAAAGGAACAAAGAAAATACAGAACATAAACACTAGACAGCATGTGATCCATTTAAAAAAACTTTGCAAATGGGACTGGCAATTAATTAAATAATTTATCAATCATTAATTAATGCATTGAAAATAAATACAAAAAAACAAATACATAAATAACATTCTGATGTTGATTTTATGAAATCAAGAGATGTATGTGTCTGTCTCAAAATACATTCACGGAAAAAAATTTCAAATTTAAAACACATTAAATGGTGGTGTTTGTGTGATTGTATTATTATTAATAATAATATTAAAATATTATCATTAATAATAATAATAATAATAATAATAATAATAATAATAATAATAATAATAATATTTTATTTTTTCCACTCTCAGCACAAGATCCCACTTTGTCATCAAGCAGCTGTTTGTCTTTGTTTAATTTAGCTACAATTGAGTAAAACCACTGTGATTTGGACAATAACACAAGCCTGCAGGTGCATAGGAACAGCTCAGCTGCAGCATCTCACTGTGGGAAGTGATGAGAAAATATTCATAGAAAATTAATATACAATGAAAGCCATGGACAGTTTAAGAGTACTGGAACATAGTACACACATATACGCATGTCCATATATAGTGTCTTATATATAGTACATATATAGTATATACAGCATTTATGCGGACACGAGCCCTGCTACATTCTTTTCTCATTACTTTTATTTACCAACACTGCTATACATCTTCATCAACTGGGGGTCACTGCAATGGATTGCAATTCAGAGGCAAAACATACCTCTTAGAAAACGTTGGAATGACCTTGCGACAATTCATCTGATGAATTTAGAATAATGGATTGTATTAGAAATAGAGAAAAAATGTTCCTGTGAACAGAGCCAGGCCGCAGGCTATTACATCTGACAAGTTTTTCCTTTTGACCACAAGAATGGTGAGTGTTCAATATGTCCTCTAATTTTCTCTCCCTCCTCTCTGCTTCCATTTTTCATTTGCAAAGCCTGCTTTACATCTCCTTGTGTCTCTGTGGCACTTACAACTGAGGAGGTATCGCGCAGGTTGTAAATCAGACACCTAGCAACTACTTGTCCTTTGGATTTACATAAAATGGAAATTTGTCTTCATCATTGGCAAACTCTTCAAGTCACATTCAGCCAGACGGTACAAGTGTGAATAATAAATGTTGTATATGTCGACAAGTGGGAAAAGGACATACTTTTGTGTCTGGATTTGAATGCCACTTGTTGTACAGTACAACTGAAACAAGTGGTAGACAACAAGCAGTACTATGTTAAAGGAATAGATAAATGTAATTATCTAGGGAACATCAACGATAAGTATTTTTTTAAGTAAATCTATGGTCACAATGACCTGTACAAATAAATAGTTTCTTATGAATCTCACTGGTCGTACAAAATCTATAGTTCGTATGACGATCGTAGAGGTGAGACTGTTTTCCTGCCGTTTTTCTTACGGTAGACTTTCAGCTCTCACCAACAACTTACGGCATTTCGGGGGAAATGAAGTCGTATGGCATCCTTGTGTGTCCCCTCAAGCTTCCATAATTCTTTACGGTAATCCTACATCTATTTTGTATCGCTGCACTATCTCCCTATGTCTAACTCAATCCGTTATTAAGTTGTTTCTAGCTATTAAACCTTTCATAAACCGTAGCAGTAACCTGATTGTACACCAGTAAAAGCAAATTATTGGTAAATGGCCTCTATTTATACAGCGCTTTTCCACCTTACAAGGCACTTAAAGATATGCTCATATTCTGTGTATTCTTTGTCTGAAAATATGTTAATGTTCTGTCGTCTGTCTCTTTCTCTTTCACTATAAACACCTTTCATTCTCACAAAGTTAAACCTGCGTAAAAACAGCAAAACGTGTTTTTTGTTACTTACTGTGTATTGCAGAGGAGACACCAAGAGCAAATCTTCCAAAGCGTCTCGGGGTGTTAAGATCCATATAATCCATTGACATTTGTGTGTTCAAAAAAGAAAGTGTGAAGCACTTTACAACAAATATCATTCCATCGCCAGTGAGCAGCAGCTGTCCAAATGTTTGCGCCTGTTATAGTGAGCAGTCCTTCCCGTTTGTGTCCATCAGGTTTCCTGCGTTTTCCACATGCTTCAGGCCCGTGGTTCTATGCACAGATCCTTCGTACGGGCTAAAATACTGCACCTCTCAGTCTCAAGAGAAGCACAGTCTCAGTCGCTGCATAGGATTTAAGCTGTATACTACAGTTTAGTTTCTGCGTTCATAGACTGGTTGTAGAAAATCTTTAACAAGACCATCGACCTGGCTATAAACTTAAGAACAGCCTGCGAGCGCTGTTTTTTTCGCAACAATGCCTCAAGAATGACGTAGGAAATGAGCAAAAAATCATTCAGATGTGATGTCAATAAAAACGCTCTTGTCATTTGATCAAATCGTTGCCTTGATATAGAGTATGTCCTGAATGGTTTACATCACATTACTGCTATTTATTCCACTCTTTCTGTAGAAGCGTATACTGTACAGTAAAGTTCCTGAGTAAGCTATTTGACAAGCTGATTTAAATAATAACATTATCTTATTTCCACAAACACATTCTTTCCTACAAACCCTCAAGGTTAAAGCCACATAGGTTTTAGGTAGTTAGTAGCTAGCTCTGAAGCCCATTGTTGTAGCACAAAGTAATTCAACCTCAAGTAGCTTGTCAGCAAAAAACGCTCAACAATAATAATACTTTACACTAGTGTCAATTTGGCTCTATGACTTAACTGTGCTGACACTGTGTTCATGGCACTTTTATTATTTAGCCGTGTAGTGCTTGGGAGGGTATACATATTTCATGCCTTGATATATAGATGTTGTTTTATGGAGATAATAACAGTGTAGTGTGCCTGCTGATGATCCATATGCAAGGTTATGGCTGCTCGTGAGTGTGCCCCAGAGCAGATTTATTGATATGGAACAGGGCATTGCATCTTTTTAAGAGACTCAGCATCACCACAAGGAAACACACACATACTCACACAAGATGCTTCTGCAAATCTGTATTACCCTCAGCGCTGTCTACTGTTGTACAGTAGGTCAGTTTAAGAAAGATGTACTGATATGTTGTATGACAGTTATCTGGTGTTCGTTTTTGGGACATAATGGCCACTAACGATATGATGTTTGAACAGTTAATTGCTGTAGCAGTCCTTTTTTACTGTGAAGCTCAGTAATATAACTTTGTTTTTTCTCTGAAACAAGCAACTCTAACATATAACATACCACTTCAAGAAATATTTGTCTTTAAGGATCAGGGGCTCCCAAATCGTTTAAAATGGAACCCATTACATAATCATCCAGTCAACTTGCAGCAAAATGGAAGTTGTTTTTTTTTTTTTTTTTTTTTTTTTTTATTGCAAAGTATGTCTTTATTTTCTCTCAAACATAAATACAGAGATGAAACTACACTGCAGTAAAGCAACCAATTGGTTTTAGTTGAGTTTATTGGTATATAATTTCAAACCATTTGCTGAGATGTTGATAACATTTTCTATTGCCTGACACCTCAAACATACTAAATATTCCATGTGTTTGATGTTGCAGAGAAGTATTATGTGGTTGCTTGTTTACTGCAGTTTTGAAGAGAAAATAGACCCCCCCCCCCCTCTCTCTCTCTCTCTAATGTGGGTGCTATAAGTGCAGACACTCGCCTACAGTGAAACTCCCATCTTAAAAATAAAACAGGTGTTGTCCTAGTGTGGACTGACAAGACTGAACAAAGCCATCCTAATGTTTTGCAGGAAACTACTGTTTATACATCTTTACATTCTTCCTTTTACTGCATTTGCATTTTAATAAAATAAGTTGATTCAAAGTGTTCCTAGGACAATTGTTAAAAGTGAACATAACTTTATCCTCTTTAATCACCAATGCTAAGATCATGCAGCCAAAGAAGCAATACAGTTACTTCCACTATAAAAAGGAACCACAGAAAACCAAAACTGTCACTTCAAAAACAGTGTTGTAGAGTTGCAATTCCATACACATAAATAGCATAGGATGAGCACAATTTCATGAAATATTTTAAAGCACAGACATATCTTTTCTTCAAATCAGGAGAAAATAAAACGTTTTTCAGGGATGGACTTTCTTCTCTAAACAAGACAATACACTGTGTGGCAAAAATGAATTGAATGTTTCAGATTAAAAAGGCTGTCTTTGACATATGGTAGCTCTTGTCTCTTTGGGGATAAATTGACAAACACCGCTGTGGGAATATTTCATCCGATTTGGAAATGCTGCTGAATGCAAAAACGTCTGCCAAGCTGCCATCCCGCATTTGTAACGTTGGATTTTATTTACCTGACTGATCACGGGGCTTTTCCATTCACCTCTATGTCTCAGCTCCTCTCCATCTTTCCCTCGTCTCTCTCTGCCATCCTCACTCATATCTCTCAATTGTCTCTTTAGTCCATTGCACCCCATCCACCTGAAAATCTCATCTTCTCCTCCCCTTCTGAACCGTTCACGCCATTTAGATGTATCTCAAGGCATTTATCATATCTATTTCCCCATCATTTTTCGTGTTAAATTCCTTGCCATATCTGTCCTGCCCAATCTGTCATTCCGCTATTTTAATCATAACATGTCCACATGCCTGTCGTCTGTCAGAATCTATTTCTGGCCTTGCTCCGCCATCTTAAATGTGCTGATAAAATGTATTATGTCAATGTTCCTTATCAAAGGTAATGTTTATTTACTTCTCAAGACTTTTGTTGCTCCAAAGTACAATACTATGTGTCAGTAATTGTTTGTTTGTATGTATGTATGTACAGTATGTATGTATGTATGTACTGTATGTATGTATGTATGTATGTATGTATGCATGTATGTATGTATGTATGTATGTATGTAAGTATGTATGTACTCTATGTATGTATGTATGTATGTATGTACTGTATGTATGTATGTACAGTATGTATGTATGTAGAGATAAAACACAGTTTGGCCTATTAATTTCATTTGCACTCAACACAAAACTATTTAGAGAACAAAAAATTGTTTGTCTTCTTTTTCTGTTTTCTGAATTGATTGCACAGAAACTGCCACAGTTGTATGTAATATTGGTCAAATTTTGTAAAATTCTAGTTTAATTTCTACCTAAAACATTTGAAAGCCACTTTTCTAAATAGTGTGTTGCATTATGTCTTTAACCTAACACGTTTAATTAGTCACTCATGTGTTGGATGCATTTATAAAGACAATGTACAATAACATCTGGCTGAAAAGCAGAGGAGCTTAGAGCAGATTGTGCAGTTACTTTCTGCCTGTCATTTTTAGCAAAAAAAGCAGGTTAGCAAAAAGTGTATTCAATCCTGGTATATTTCATTCATTATAACTTTAACACTATGCAGTTCATATACTTTCATACACCTTAAAATGGACTATCTTCATTTAACATGACCGGTTCATTAAAGTTTATTATTTGTCATTACGGCAGTGACCTTTTACTCAGCTGCACAGTTTATACAGTTCATATTCTTGCCCAAATACTCTTGGTGAGGATATATTTATGAGTTTTGTCCATCTTGTGTGTTTTGCTCAGCCATAATCACAACTTCCTGTGTGCTTGTGTCTCCCCTGCAGCCAGCATCGTGCGGAAGAGGCAGTGGTGTGAGATGGTGCCGTGTTTGGAGGACGAGGGTTGCGACCTGTTAGTCAATAAATCTGGCTGGACTTGTACACAGCCCGGAGGAAGAGTCAAAACCACCACGGTGAGTACAGCATCCTTTAATCTTTACTCCAGGCACCAATAAAACCACTGCTCAACCACTGGAGTGAGAGGCTGCTACAACAGAGCGCTGATGAGCCAAAGAAGTGAGCCAAATCTGCTGTATTTACTTAATAAGTGGGTTTAACTGTTCCACTTATGACGTCACACAACACTTTTACATTTTTTTTTTTTCTAATATTTACTTGATGTTAAATTGTCTTTTCAAGCAATGATAAACACATAAAACATAGAAAGCTAACATACCCTTAAAGCTTTTTTAATACACTAATAATATCGTTCTTTATTTGTAAGTTGGACGCATTTATTTTAAATTAAGGGTTAAACTATGTATTCAAATAGTGCACATTTAAGACTGACCCGCTCAATTCAACTTGCAACTCGCTGTGGTTTGCATTTGCGCAAAGCTGTGCGGATTCCTACGAAAATGTTCATATCACTTGAAAGCCACAACAGACTGGTGCAGTCTCCGGGGAAAATAGACTCTCTACGGATTCTTTCCACAAACTCGTGTGAGTCCCGGACATGTGTACGCACCATTTACAATTGTGTATTGGTTTGAAGCTGTTTCTACTGTATGTCTCTGACCCACGCCAAACTTGCACTCAGTGGTACATTTTCATGCTCTATCCACAATAAGCAGCAACAGAAAGTGTCATAACATTTTTTTTTTTTTTTTGCTTTATAATGGTTTGATGTTCAATATACAGTAAATGTGTTGTTTGGATGTTGACCTGCCACTCTCCTACTGGGGTGAAAAAGTATAAACAGCTTGGTCTGTTTGCTCTCTATAACTTTATATTGAAAGGGTCTGCAGGGGCAGGCGACACAGGCCCTTTCAGTAAATGTCAGTGTGGACCAGTGGGGCATATGCATCTGTCAGGATCTAGTCATCCTGTGACTAACTTTTTTTGCCTTCTTGCTAAAATAAGCAGGAAGCTTGGTGCTTATTAGACCTTCTATCTGTCTATCTGTTGGCCTTTGAAGAACCTCACTGTAAAAGGTGGTTCCAGTTTAGTCTGATTTCTTGGAAATGTATGCCTCACAATTAAAACGATATAGATCTGTAATTGCCATATCTGTGTATTTGCTTCTGTGTTCCTGACCTAGCATAAGCCTGTTCATATGTCCTCTTTGGTCCAGGGTGCTCTTACAGGTTACATGTTCAAACTGCATGTCATTTGTTCTCATTAAGAAGCTGACAGGCCTCACACACACACACAACAAAACACAACATGCCCATTTATTATACCTGACACATGGGAGAACTCATTTGACCTCAGAGTGTGGCCAGGCCTTATGAGTATTTAAATCGTTATAATTCTTATGAAGATTCAAAACAGACAAAACATATGCACTGAGGTGGTAGACATTTGGATTTAAGAGTATTTGATGCCTAGACTTTGGAAGAATACTGTGTGACAAATGAAGAAGGGCTCTCAAATGAATATTCCACCCGAGTCTAGACCCTGGTAGTGGGTGAACTAATGATCTTGTAAAGAGAAAGTCCCGCTGATGAGGTGGTGAAAGTCAGAAGGAGGGTTAAAACAGCACAAGCTAAACGCTGAATGTGAGGAAGAGATGAGGTTTGTTTAAGACTGAGTGACTGTGTGACAGAGATCTGAAGTCAAAGCAATGCTACCTGCACTTGCAAATAATACAAGGGTTGAAGGGTTGTAAATACAATATATATATATATATTTATATATATTATATATATATATTATATATATATATATATATATATATATATATATATTATATATATATATATATATATATATATATATATATATATATATATTTTATATATATAAAATAAAATGATCCCTCTCACCCTACGCGGGTGGTCTCATCCGCTTTCCAAGCTCGGGTCCTCTACCAGAGGCCAGGGAGCTTGAGGTTCTGCGCAGTATCCTTGCTGTTCCTAGGACTGCACTTTTCTGGACTGAGATGTCGGATGTAGATCCAGGGATATGTTGTAGCCACTCATCCAGTTTGGGGGTCACGGCCCCCAGTGCACCGATCACCACGGGCACCACTGTTGCCTTCACCTTCCAAGCCTTCTCCAGCTCTTCTCTGAGCCCTTGGTATTTCTCTAGTTTCTCATGCTCCTTTCTCCTGATATTACCATCGCTTGGTATTGCCACATCCACCACCACGATGTCTGGTTGGTTCGCCATTACCATTCTGTCTGTCTGTATCTGGAAGTCCCACAGGATCTTGACTCGGTCATTCTCTACCACCTTGGGAGGTGTTTCCCACTTAGATCTTGGGGTTTTCAGTCCGTACTCGGCACAGATGTTCCTGTATACTATGCCAGCCACTTGGTTATGGCGTTCCATGTACGCTTTCCCTGCCAGCATCTTACACCCTGCAGTTATGTGCTGGACCGTCTCAGGGGCCCGCAGCACAACCTACACCTTGGGTACACCCAACGTGGTTTCTCCTTTAAAATAATGATAGTAATACATTTGTCTCTCAATTGGAATGGTTTTCACAATCAAAGACATTTGAGAAATGCTTTCTGTCTGCCCCAACAGACACTCTTTTAAGAAGAGTGAAGACAATTCTCCACAATCAAGTATGTCAAATTTATTGGTGGCAATTTATATCATTTGTCTGCTGTCATCAGCAGCAGCTTGTAAACGATTACATCTTGTGGTCATCAAATCCTAAAAAAGCACATTAGACCAGAAATCTAAACTTAAAATGTATTAGCTGTTGTATTATATGTGCTTGCACAAGCTTACACTTTAAATTATTCTTAACTTGTCATGCTGTCGATGTGATGTCACTTATCACGTTTAAACTCACCTGCAGTTCATATACATTTATTTGCACTAAGCCACAGTCTGTCTTGTGGACTATGCTTCAGTAGTCATGTGCAGATGTCTTCGCTCTAGTTCTATAATGAATAATGAGTACATACAATTCAATACAAATAGTTTTTGGACTTAAACCATTTGCATTTTGATGAAATATACATTTGCAGCATTGTGCAGTACAATTGTTCTCCCTGTCCACTCTGGCCTATACAAGTGCATCTCCCTTCTCTCTGTCAGCACACCTCTCACATGCAGGAAGTGACAGATATACCTTGCTTGCTTCATTGGGCACTTTGCACTGGGTGACAGCGAGTCAAAATGGCCGACAGCTCGTGCACTCATCTGTATCTGTGCATGAGAGTGTGCTCAAACAGCCTTTGCTGTTAAGCATTTAGATCACTGGTAATCAGGAGCACTAGGTCATGTTCACAAGGCTTCTTCATTTTTATTTATTTGACAGACAGGGTGACCTTGTGACTGCTTTCTGCAGAAATTGAAGTTGAGTTGAGCAAAGACATGAAAATGAGTAACTATCAAAATGTAAAGTTTTACTTAAATTATGGTAAAAAAAAATATTGATTGGCTTGGCTCTATCTATCTATCTATCTATCTATCTATCTATCTATCTATCTATCTATCTATCTATCTATCTATCTATCTATCTATCTATCTATCTATCTATCTATCTATCTATCTATCTATCTATCTATCTATCTATCTATCTATCTATCTATCTATCTATCTATCTATCTATCTCATCCTGGTTTAGTCAAGTCTGGTAAATGTTTGTTACAATAAAGGGTTTGGAATACCTATGTGCTCAATGTAATGTGAAATTGAGTGTGTCCTTGCTGCTTGATGAGTGTGTAGCTAAAATGCATTAAGGTCAAAACTGATTTGAAGCATTACATAAGTCTCTTAGTATCTGCACACCCGGAGGACAATTTCATGCAAAACAAAAACAGTGTAGTCCTTTACTTCCATTATAAATAAGCTCAAACAAATGACCGGTTCCCTGCAGGCCACTTTCAAGGTTAGATCTGAGCCTCAATAGCACTTGCTGTTGTTCAGTGAGCATGGTCCACATGTTTGTCTGCTGTATGTATATGCATGTATGTATGGATAGATGGATGTAGGTATACTGTATGCATGCTTATGTAGGTCTGTTTCTCTGTCTGTCTTTTATGTAGTTTGTGCTCCATTTGATGTGGCCTAAAGGCAAGAACTGGAAATTAATGTTAGCTGTCTTAGCAACAAATTTGAATTTTATAAGCAAATAGCTAACTTCTGTACTTTTGAGCGTTTCCTATTTAGACACAAACATGTTCATGGTGACATATTCTTCTGATTTGTAAATTCTTTAGAATCTTTTCTGTAACATTCACCACAACTCACTGTTCACTGACTGATCTTCCAAGGAGAAATGCAGCTTCTGAACTAAGTTTTCATGAGGAAAAGTTGTAAAAGTGTGAGCAAACTACGCAGTCAGAAGCAACGCGCACATACAGCTAACCCTTTTCCCTACGAAAACCAGGTTCAGAATCTTGCACTTTTTATTTTTTCCTGACAGAGGACTTTTTGTTTATATATATATATATATATATATATATATATATATATATTATATATATATATATATATATATATATATATAATATATATATTATATATATATATTATTTTTTATTTTTACATCCTATATAGAGGATGGCTTCGGAACTAGTCCAAAACCTCTGCATCTGCATTTGGAGAAACGAACGAAGGATTTAAACTGTACACTTCCTCTTCTGTCTACAAAAGATATGTAGCTTTAGCCTAGCTAGCATGCATACTGGTAGCCCCTTCATAGGAGATGGACTTTCTGTGAACAACTAACATAGTCTGGATAGAGCCAGAATAACAACTGTGTCACTATGGCAACTATGCCACAGGATTTAGCAACCTAGGTCAATCTGACACCGAAAGACATCAGTGCAGAACCCCTATTTTGAACATAAACAAGCCCACTGATGTTCCGTGCATAGAGCTTGTTATTCCCCAATTAGAGTCACACGCTGAAATTGAGTCAATCATTATGTTGGCTTGACTTTATTTCCATTATTTAAAACTGCCCAAAATGGCTAAAAATGTCCTTTGTCAGATTTTTTTTTGCATGAGATAAAAAAAAAGTCAGTTAAGAAATCACTTTCAACTTAACACTAATGTCACTGAGCATGACATTTCTCTGCTCTGAGCTGTTTACTTAAGTTTATTAACAGATAAATATTGTGTTTTCACAAAGGTTAAGCTCATATTAAACTTAAAATAAGCACATTTAAAAAGGTATTGATATCTATGCTGTTCTTCGGTGATGTTGCCGTAGTCAAACTTTATTGTTTATGCACCTGCACAGAATCTTCTGGGCATGTGCACATTAACTTTTGATTTAAATTAGGCACTGACTCCGATTGGGGAATGACACAACCAATAGAATAGCTCCCTGACAACAGATGAGTATCTGTTTACACTTTGCCATAGTGAAGGCCACAGGCCACAGTGATTTTGAATGAGATATAACAATTGACAGTTGTGACTCCTTGGTGTGAACGTGAGCTGGGTTTAGTCCAACTCACCAATGTGTTCTGTATTTATGTACCATTCAAATTGTATTGCCTGTTGCCATGTGAAGAAAATGGCAGAAAAAACATTTTCTGTATTACTAACATCAAGTTGCAACCCATTTAAAGGTTGTGATCACTGGCATATAAACTCAATTTATTGTGACTGTTAACACTGTCATCTGTTTCGATTTCTGTATAAAAGTTGCTCTTCAGGTGAAACAAACCTGATTAGAGTCAGAATTTGCTTGCCTGTATAGTCCGGTTGGTTAGTTTGGGTAATTGTAAACACGCAAACAAATTCTGATGTGGTCCGAAACTCCAAAATCTGGTCCAGTTGGAGAGGTCGATCTCGGCTCGGTTGAATTGAGCCCTGGGGGGTTTCATTTATATTGTCAACGTAAACGGACAGAGTGGAAGAAAACCAGGAAGTGAACAGTAACGTGATCCATGCTGAGACGCATAAGAGACTCAGAATCACAACAAACAGCATGTGTATAATCGATAACGTTACAAATAATATGTAAAACACATGTAAGTAACAAGAGAAGGGCAGTGACTGATTAATTTATTATTATTTAGGATCACACAACCGTATCACTGTTTTCTTGAGTTAGGTTAAACAACAGACAGTAACATTTCAGCTCACTGTTTCATTTCCCCTGCAATGGTCTATTCATCCAATATTTAGTTATACAGCTACATGAGCAGATGGCATACCTTTTAGAGTCAGATTTACTCAAATAGATGATTTTTTTTGTTAGGTTTTACTCTGGGCATTTGGAACGAAATGCCCAGTCATCCTCTCTCATCTCTTCAAGTGACACTCTGACAAGTCTGTTACTCACACTGGTCCAATTAATGTGAAATTAGTTGTAGGATAGCTCCATAAGAACAAAGATAAGTCCACCAGTGTGTTTACTTTGGATGTAGACATAGCCACACTGATGAAGCAGAAACACCGGGTGTCTTCTTTTCTGTTGCATATTGTGCTTCTGTCCCACAGCACCTCTACAGGCAAAAGGCAGATTTGTCTGTGCTGCGCTGGTTCACAAGTGTATTGTGAACACGAACCAAGCCAGTTTAGAGAACGATACAATGTTGCAACTTTGGTTCCCAATCAAGCCGAGTCTGGTTCAGTGTTTAGCTTCTATTGTGAATGCAGCCTAAAACTAATTTGTGTGCAAATGAAAGAGTACCACGAGGCTTCCAGTTTTATCCACTTATATTAGTCTAACCATGTGCTGAACAGTAGGCCACATGGCTTTGCTGTCAATAACAAATCAGGCCATTCTCTGAATAGATGCACAATGATTGATATGTATACTGCTTACAACTGACGTTTATGTGCTGTGGCTCAAGAACATCTCAAGCTATATAAATAAATATATATAATTTTTCCACCACGGTAGGTTTTTCTTAAGTTTCTTGCGTCTTGCGTGGTGACTGTTGTGTGTGGGCAGCACCAGGGTAGAACAGCATGTGTCGTCAACTCACCGCTAAGTTGAAAGGCTGCTGATGTTAGCAGAGGAAAAGGCGCTCTAGGTGTTGTGTCCATCCAAAGAATCAAGTCGGGGGATCTTTAACAGACCACCAGAGCATTGTACAGGCTGATGGATCCAATATGCAAAACGTGTTGTTGAAAAGTTGCTGTTAAAAACACTAACACATCCAAAATGATGAGAAGAATATTCTTTGCCGTAGCATTTGATGTATAAATGTGGAAGACCACAGTCGTATAATTGATTTCTGGGAGAGACTTTGCTCTTGTATGACAGTCGCGGCCTCTCAGAGCTCCTCAGATGAACCATCTTCAGCCAATAGCAGTGTAAATGAGCCCCTGGGATCACGTAATGAAACATTAATTGTGCCCGGACACTTGTGCCTGTCCATTACTGACCACTTATTTTCACTGTGTTCTACATAAAAGCTATGTCTGCCAAAATGAGTGACTTATGGCAGCCCACACACTCAGCGAACGGATGGAGAATCACTCACACTGCTAAATGACTTCTGCCTCTATACTCCTATGCCTCTCCTTAGTTTCTATGGTAACAGGACTTCATTTTAGTTTGTTGGACAAGCAAAATGACATAAAACGGAGATACAGTGTGTTTTCTCTGAGCCGTCAAGCACAAATAACATTTGAGCAGCAGAAACCAATAACAGCTGGTGCCAGGGCAACAGCTGCAGAGCACATTCTCTTATCTGGACGTGCAGATGAGACAGTCTGATGCGGGCACTGTTAAGGTCCTTACGCTCACAAATCAGTCTACAAAGTTTTGAGCTGTGCTTAACAATTGATTTTTTAGATCAGATACTGTTTGGATGTTCTCATTCATTCTGTATGTTGATATGATATTAAAGATCCTGGTTATATTTTAAAAAACACCTCAATGGCTAACTAGTAGAAAAAGTACCTTTTGTCTGTATGATTTAGTGTTAATAAAGTTATAATGTTCATGGTCATACTCAACAAGTGATCAACCATAAACCATTGCATAAGACAGAATGCAGAGTATGTTTATGATATGTATAAATGATCATATTTAACTACATTTAAAAAGGGGAACAAAAGTACATATATAAGCCCCACTTGTTTATAATAGGCCAATGAGAATTGAAAGTTTAGCCACATTGTTGAAGGCTAGTGAACAAAGTAGCAGCTCCTAGTTCGCAAATCAGGTATATATACTGTATGTATATATATATATATATATATATATATATATATATATATAATATATATATATATATATATATATATATATATAATATATATATTATATATATATATATATATATATATATATATATTATTGTAGAAAATGTAGCTTTGCACATTTACATACACTTTACATCACACTTAGCTCAGTTGAACAGTTCTTTTGTCACAGCAGTCATTTCTGTCTCTTCTTATCTGTGTCTTTCTGGTGAGACGTGCCCTGCACTAACACTTCAAACCTACTGGCAGTGACATCCCTCTGTGCCTCCACAGGGGCAGCACTGAGCAGGGTACAGCCAACGCTCCATTACAGAGAGGAAGAGGGCTCCAAAGGTGACAAAAATATGAAACAACTGTGAGCACAGGCTGAAGTGAGAGAAGTGGAAGAATTATTAGAGGAGAGCATAGTAAATGAAAACAGAAACATGGGCCATTGTGAGCAACAATTCTATGTTTAAGTCAGACAAAAAGACAATGTGCACTGATAATTATTTTTCCAATTACAGTGACATATTGTACAAGCCTTTGGCTTAGATTTATGTGTATTGTACAAAAGCTGTATAACATATCATTAGTTTAATTCTGTACAGACACTCTTGGGTCAGCTGATCAGCTGATCCTGATAGTCCCGAAAACAAAAAAGAAACACAGAGGAGATCAAGTCTTTTCTGTGGCAGGGCCTAGAAGAGCTTACTTTTGTGTTGGAGATAAAAATGTCTTTTTATTATCGTTATTATTTTTTTAACCAACAATGAGTTGTTTGTTTTTCTGTTGACATTTTTAGTTTATTTACCTTGCTTGTTTTTTATTCTTTTCATGTTTTTATGCAACTTGCTCCATGGAGCACTTTGGTCAACTTTGTTGTTTTTAAAGCACAAAGAGCTGGATTGGATTACTTTGATTGGTTTGTTTTTAAGCAATTCACTCATTTACATAGTTTTTACTATTTGCTGTCTGCTGATCCACAGATTGTTTGACAATATAAGTGCCTTAAAGGTGAGGTAGCTGATGCTCACACTGCAAACACAATTTAGGTTTTAAATCTAAGTACTTCCTCTTGTTCATCTTTTGATACATGGTTATTGTTGATATGTATTCATTTTGGTTGCATATACGGATTATAAACTTCTGTGTGCTGCATTTGACTGCTAATTAAAACTAAAAATCTTTATTATTCAATTCAGACAATGGTTTATTTTATTTATTTTCTTCCTTTTTTCACATGTATCATACACTTTTTAATGGAAAACACAAAGTTGACTAGTTTACAACTGAAAAAGGTGTTACCCCAAACTTTAATTCCCATATACAATATATTAAAATGTGATTCTTGACAACAGCCATAGTCTCCATTTCTATCATGGCTTGCCCTTTTGCAATAAAAAAGATCATTTTCAAACAGATCAATGTGCCTAAATGGCAACAAAAATGTGAACTGTCTCTCCTGGTCCAAATGGTGGGTTCCATTAGACGGCTGCTGATTGAGCTATTTAGTCTGTGAACGGGGTGCCATGAGCCCAAGTGGCCCAGACTGAGAGCAGAGCCTGATTACTGTAATCAAGACTGTTTCACAGACAAGACAAGAGGTGTGGACAGAGGACGCCTAATTGACACATGCTGACAAAGTGACACAAACAGGGAGCGGGTGGTGACAGCTCAGGACAAGAAAACTGTTGAGTAGTGGTAAGACACATATGGGACGGTTTATAAATGTGCAGAATGTGATGTGTTAGCCTCTAGTGCTGAAATGCCTTGGATTTATATGGCACTTTCAACATAGTCAGTCAGTCTCTCCTCACACTCAAAGTTGATAGACTACATGTGGTCATCTGACAGAAACATACCATTTTGTTCCCTGCGTACATACAAATAAGGAAACAAGCGTGCAAATACTGTATGTTAGAACTGGGATTGAACCTGCCATTCCTCGAGTTTGTGAGTGCTGGATCTGACCACCACTAGATGTTGTATGAGATGCTGTGCCTGAAATGTTGCAATTGTGATTAGATTTGCAGTTAATGTTTAAATTCTGCTCAGAGTTTTATTGTGTCTGGAAAATAAGTTTGCTTTATGTGACATCGCAACATAATACAGGCCAACTTTGAGAGCAGCTAAATGTATTTTTATATTACGAAGTTAATTCTAGTTCTAGAACATGAAATTTACCAATTCCCCCCAAAATTGAAATATGTCATTCTGTTCATGTAACATCACAATATTTCAGATATTCAATTTTGATTTGTTTTGATATTTGTGTAGTTAAGGCCACCTCATCTTCGTAGAAACAAACAGGTAGTGTAAGTGAGCTATTACATCTGAAGACAAAAAGAACAATGATGTACAGTATATCATGATGAGCAGTATTCACAGGCCTTTTTGGTTTAGAATGTGTTTCTGAAGCAGGACACCGATTACTGAAATGATAATCATTAAAAAGAGCAACAGGCAGCAGGAGGTGCAGACGTCAGGCTTGCTTTTATGATTACTGTGAAACCTATTACCAATGACCTTTCTGCTGCTATTGCTGAAAATGACTGCATATTGGCTTACTTAACATCACAGCAGTCTTTTTCTTCAAATACACTGAAGACTTCAGGTATTACTGCTGACCATACAGACCAACAATGCCTTTCTTGTGATAAATGCATAAATTAGTGCTGTTTGATATCAAAAAAGAAAATTATTCTAAGAATGTCTGTAGTGACACAATGTTTTTTGAAACCCAGTGGTCTATCCCCAAGCCTCTGCTATTTAGCCATTTCTACATTTGCCAGTGACCGCATGTGTTCAGTGGAGAAAAAAAAAACACCTTCGGCTGGGGTTTTGTTGTAAGATTCCCTGTTCACATTTTCAATTCCTTCTTCTACAATTGTGTGATAGGATCTCACGCCCTCTCTCTTTGGATCGGGTCTGGTGCCGGCCCTGATAATTGATCCCTTTGGGCCGCATGTATGCAACCTACGGTCCAACTGTGGCTTGAACACAATCACTACTAAGAAGACAGCTGCTTGGCCACCCCGGACACGCCAATGGGAGAGACAGACTGAGAGCTATTAGTGCTGTCTGCCAAAGTTACACTCTGACTACTTGCGGCCAACTCAGCAATACTCTGGAATAACTCTAGATTTAAGTTTTATGTTTTGAATAAACCACACAAAATCAATGATGTTTTAAGCACAACTTGGAGTGAGGAGTTGATCCTCATTTACAGTCTAAATGAGCTGTACAGCTAAACATGGATTCAGACCCAGTGAAGGAGAGACTGCCAGAGCCAGTCTAAATGTCCATCAGCCTGGTCCATTTGGCTGCACTGCAAAAAAATGTAAAACAGGAAATATGGGGTGTGCTCCAAACTAAGTCAATTAGCAGTGGTGCTGCATTTGGGACTGGGCTGGAGTACACTGTTACAGAAAGGAGCTGTGGGACATATGAATTACATAAATTAGTGCATGTATCTTTCTTCTGTGTTCAAAAACAAATTAACATATCACAAAAGACAAATGTCACACTTTTTTTTTTTTTTTTTTGGTCCAGTCCATTTAAACATGCTCCTAAGCAGCTCCACTTTGGAATTCCGTGCACCAGAACCAATAAAAATATGTAGTAAAACAAGTGGGCAAGTTCCATCAAAAAAGTAATTAGTTATAGTCGGGGTGGGATTTGCTGGGAGTTGGAGGGGTTCATCCATCTCTCTGCTTAAACTTTCTCCATCCCTCCTCCTGACAGACTGTGTTTCATATCCTATGCTGTTGCTCTGTCCCCTGCCCTGCGAGATCATGGTTTAATCCACAACTTTGCGCAAAGTGAGCAGGAAATCAGAAACAATATGAGAGACACGAGAATGTTGATGTGCGATACAATTCAGAACAGGACAAGAGACGTATGAAGCAACCAACTGCACTGCTCATGTTTGTAGCTGAGAGAACAGGACAAACTCGGATCTAGTGTTAGTTTTTGGATTCCTCAAACTAATTTGTCAGCTTCTGTCATGTCTTCTTTGAATTAGTTAGGTTCCATTTACGTTTGTCTTCTTTTTAGCCATTCTATGTTTGAATGTCTTAAACTAAGTTTATCTGTAACACATTTAATACTCAGTAACACAAGTAATTTACAAGTAATGGGACGTTTTGAGAAACCACTGTGCTATTATTATTATTATTATTATTATTTATATTATTAATATTAATTATTATGCTTGAGCTGTACATTTTTTGCAGCCTCCAGATTTATATTTTTGCCAAATGCATAAAGTGATCTTAAATGCTGAAGTACAGAGGGTTATAAGAGACCCTGAAGGCTTTGAATTACCACAGAAAATAAAAAGATGAGATCAAATGAAAAGTGCAGTTGAAGATGTGGATCATATGTGAAAACAGCAGGGGAGCAGAGTAAAGAGGCAGACGTACGTATAAATCAGGCACAAACCCAATCAATGTAGACTATCAAAGAACTATACTAGACTGGATAAAAATAAATCACTTTAATATAGTGTAATTAGCATGGTGGCAATAATTAATGGTACTAATTAAATAGCAAAAAAAAAAAACATAATTTAGTCTACTATTATTATTATTATAATAATAATTATTATTATTATTATTATTATTATTATTATTGGTAGTAGTAGTAGCAGTAGCAGTGTAGTGGTAGTAGTAGTAATCATTGTTATATTGTTATTATATATATTATTTTGTTTTGTATGTTGTTTTATTTTTGTGTCATTCTTTTCTTTATAATAATTTTCTTCCTGCTGCTTGTGTTTAAAAACCCTGTGCTAAAATGTATTTTGAAGGATTTTTATGATGCAGCTTATATACTGGATCTCAAAGTAACTTCTGAGACTCTCGCTAACATAATAACAGTTGACCTTTTGATTTGAACTGGTCTCCCTCTCTCCCCTCAGGCACTATGACGAGACAAGAGTCCCCCTGGACACTCTTGCACTATGGGCAGCACTGATGACCTTTTGACAGACAGCCACAGACCAACCACTCGCATCAACCACCAGCACCTACACTCCACCTGCTCCATCAGCGCTCCACCCTGTCCCTGGCACCGCTAGCAGCTCGCAACAACTGCACCGATATAAGGTAACAACAACTGGATGTTCAAATAAATGTGCATTTTTGGGTCAAAGTATGATCAAATGTAATATTCTAAGCTGTGTATATGAAATTTTCAAAAAAAAATTACTTCCAAGATTAAAAATTAGACTCTTTTAATCAATGTCAGCACATCAATTATCTTGTAGTTTTGCAAACAGCAACTTGTCAGTGCATTAAATATTTTGTTTAAGTTAAAAATCTACAGGTGATGACAACTTCAGTTAAGTCCTTATGCCATTAAGAACTTGATGTTAAGATGTGTTTATTTATAAGTATAAGGATGCAGTTTTTTATATGTACATCAACTGAAAGTCCAAATGTGTATTTATTTCACATGATTCAATTTCAGCCTAATTTGAATAATGTAGGATGCTGCTTCAATTCTTTTCCCTTGTTCCAGCAGCACCCTATTTCTGTTGTGCGCTCATCACATATTGTAAAACCGTGACATGCTTACAGTCAAGTGAAATCTTCACTTGCAGGCATCAATAAAGAGTTCAAGCATGGCACCATTTCCAAGATTCTGTCAGCATTTTCTGGACTTGTGCACAAAATCTCTCTAGAAATCAATTAGTCTAGTCTGTTAGCTCCACGGCCTGATGCTCACAAATGTGTTTTCTTACACACTGACGCCTATTCAACAAAACATGTATGATATCTTCATTTAGTATCTCCTTTTTCATAAGTTCAGAAAATCTAAGTGTTTGCCAAGGAAGTACTTGGCTTTATTTTTCAATGTAGTTATATAATATTACATTTTTAAATGACTTGGCTTGTATATCGTCTTTAAAACATCTAGATGCGCAGTGGGATAAAACAAGGCGCCATCCTGGCTCCAATATTATTACACGCGATTGGGAAATAGAGAGATGTCAGTGCAGTAAATTTAGCATACAGCACAGTAAAAAGGCTGAGGCCTGACTCGTAAAAATGCCCAGTCTCATAGAGTTTGTCCAAAGCAGGGGTCTCTGTCGCTCAATACCGTCAGTTTATGGCCTGTGTTATGATGGGAGCAGGTCTGCTGCAGATTTCAACTATAAATAGACCCAACTCCCAGAGTACATTAGAAGATTATTGTGTATTTACTGTCACAACACTTGATCCGGTAATGCACAGAATATACAGGAAGCAGCAAGTGCAGTGGAGCATTAAGTTTCAGCAAACACGCACAATTATACAGAGGTAATGCACTCATAAGTTTTATGGTGGTTTAGTAATAAATATGTTGCATCTATGTTAAGGTCTTTCTTCAGAATCATTCAATTACAATAATTCTATTTATTTATTTACAAACAGAAAGCACACATACATGTATCATGTGTAGGGCTGGGCGATATTGACAAAAATGAATATCTCGATAATTGACCTATCTCGATGACGATATTCAGCTGATATAATTTCAAAACCTAGCATCCAGCATGTGCTTCAACTAATTAGTTGAAGTTTAATGATCAGGAAAGATTGGGCTTGACTGGATTGACTACAGACATTCTTGATTGACTTAAGACATGTGCTACCAATCGATTAGTCGGTTAAAAGCAAAACTAGCCTCAGTGTCTCAATGATTTGATTAAAACTCTGACCCAAATAAAAACAGCAAAAGAAGTTTTTAAAGCAAAAAATTCTGAAAAGGTTTGCTAAGTGCTTTCTAACTCAAACAATTGTTGGTCAACTACGACACCAATGAGTGATCAATTGACAAAAATATCACCATCTAGTTTTGTTTGAACATTTACAATGTCATTGTCTCAATTTGTTGGTTTTCTAGAACCTTTTTGTTGCCTTTTTTTTCACAAACAATATAATCAATATTTCATTTTTGCATATCTTCAAGACAACAATCACGTTAATTATCTATAATTCGATATATTGCACACCTCTAATGATGCAATTCTTCTCAAACTTAGATAACTTTGATTGACAAGTGGAATAACCAAAAACAAATCTGCATGCTCATCCATGTCGCACCATAATGTTTACAACTGAAAATGAAAGAAAACATCTACTACAACTTACACTAATCGCCTAGAGTTTATATGAAGGACAAAAGGAGTGTCCTCGTATGAAAACACAGCCTTCATGAATAAGGCTTTAACCGGGCTGCTTTGTTAGACAGTTGGGTGACATTCAAGCGTCCTTCTGAGCGTTCCCTGATGCAGCCTCTCGAGTAATAGTTTTATGATCACTTTGCCGGATGCAGATAGTGTTTTCTTTGATGTTCAGAAGAGGAACTGTATATAATGACATAACACGCCGTTGGCTTTGAACCATCTCTTAATGTGGAATGGGGGCTTGTGTCTGGGGGCCTTTACATGTTCATGTATTTTGATCTAAGCATCTGCTCCAGGCATTATCCAACTTCAGAGCATGTAATGAGTGATTTCACATCTCTTATTAACCTGTGGATCCCTGTAAACCTACAAGTCACCTTTTGAATATTCATGCAGCCGACTATTGTGAAGGGAGCCTGTTCTAACACACAACATCTGGTTGACTCTGCATTAAAAATTAAACAAATCAGTATTAGTGGGATAAGGTCAGTTCCCAAAGGCTCAGTGTTGAGCTAATCTACAATGTGCAATTTGAGGCTCATCTAACATTTTTAAATCATATTTTCTTGAACAATACTGAAAAGAAAAGACACATTTATGCAAAAAGGTTTTGAACAAGTAGCAATGTGGTGTATGTGCACATAGTCAAGCATTCAGATATACTGTATTTCCTCTCAAAAAGAAGATTCAGGATGATTTCTGTAAATTAAAAGTAATTGTTTAAATTTTGTGTTGACAAGACTGCAAAGCGAAGTATCTCAATTTCACATCAAAGCAGAATCCAAATAATACCATTTTAACACTGAACCAGTTACAGATGCTTTTACAGAGAAGTCATAGCACAGTATTTGGATAATCAGGAAGGTAGAAAGTAGGAAGGAAGGAAGGACTGGTTTGCTTTTCATAACATCAAAGTTTTGCTAAAGAGATTATTCTAAATTTTCAGGAAAACAAGAAACACTTTGGAGGGAGACTGAAACAAAAATGAAAGAGAGAAAATGAACCAAAACAAGACCACATTTCCATTGCTGGTGCCATATTACACTGGTTCTCAAGTCCAATCTCTGACATTTCTAAATCTCGACCTTGGTGCGTCCAATCAATTTGCTCACATGTTTACTGGGGCCTGCGGGAGCCATATGTTTTCTGCACAGTAGTTCCCAGCTGCCTGATGCTTGTATGTGTGTTATAGTGGTCTTTGCACTGACAGATGCTGCTGCTGCCTCCACCTCCACGCAGATGCACAACAATCTCTCATTTATTCATCTCCACATTATACACAAGCCCCAAAGACAGGAAGAAATGCATAATGTTCCTCCAATCCAATAGTTGCCTTGTTTCCGATACAGAGCCAGAAGCGTCGATTCCTATTGAGCGAATCTTTTGTAAAAAATAAATAAATAAATAAAACATTGTCGATAAGTTTTCAGCTTGTTTTTTGACACATTCACATTTGTTTTCTATTCTTCCCTAAAACAGCAGTAATGTTGCATATTGACTGAGCAAAGGCTTGTGCTTCTACCTTTCTTAAAGTGTTGTCATGACTGTAACCAGTTCCTTTTTTAAAAGTATTTTACAAAAACAGCTGATTTGTTTTTTATGTGTATTCGTTTGTAATGTTGCACAATAATGAGCAAATATATCTTTTATTTTTTCAGCTGTCAATTTTGGTTCTCAACTAATAATAATAACGATACCCCAAAAAATACTTAATAAAAGTACTTAATGTAGATACTAATATATTTTCGGAGTAGATGACAACACCATCATTTGCTGAGCTATCTTAATCAATGTATTTCTGTTGCTCGCTTTTCCTATGTAAATCTTGGATACAGATGACGCTGTGATAATCACACGCGGTGTAAGGCAATTTCATCTGATATTTGCTCAATATGGTTCCTAGTTTTAATCGAAGGCTTGTGTTTTGCATGACGAGGTAGCAGGAGAGATTTATGAGAGCAGTGTGTAACAGTGTGGGCGTGAGGAATAGAAAGGGCCGGCGAGTGCAAAGAGAGAAGACAAAATTAACATAATGCACTGTTACATAAAACAACAAGCTTTTTCGTGAACATATAGTGAAGTTCAGTGTGAAAGTGCTGGGTTTTTGCTGCTGATTACACAATTAAATATTTTGGCTCCAGTTCATAAGAAGTGTTTTTAAAAGCACACACTTTATGTAAAATGGACTTGGAGTTTTAAACATCTCATAGCCTGTGTAACTCATTCTCGCGTCATACTATATGTGAACTATCCAATACTATACTTCTCAGTCTAAAATACTGAGCTACTTTACATCTGAATACAACAAAATTGTGACGATAAATACTTTCCCACAGAGGAAAAATTCGGCGTTGGCAATACATGCTCATAATCCTCACAACACCTGCACATTTATGGCCTTTTGCAGCCTGTGAAATTGCCACAAGAAGATTGTTAAAGTGCATGGATAGAAGGTGCTAGTTGGCTGTGTGGTCACTGGAAAACAGATGGCAACAACTAACAAGCCCTGTTGGATTAAATGTTTTTTTTACTTCCCATATTTACTTTGTTACTGCATATACCCACTCCTCAAATGGCATTTCTTGACCTGATTATGACTTAATTTTGTGATCTCTTTGTGATGCTGTTGTAATTAACTTTGCTCCATCTATAAAACAAAAAGGGGAGAGTATTTGATACGTTTCCTTTTCCTTACATTAAAATAGTCTATTATGTTCCATATTAATGTAAAAAAAAATGGGCCGATGGTCAAGAAAAAGAGAGGATAGATCAAATATATTTGAAATCAGATCAAGGCGAAGTGGGTGAGTCATCTACTAGTCGACTTTCTCTCTTCCATTAAATGTCACTGTTGACAGTGTGTAGTGCTTTTCAGGATGTAGACATTCAGGTTAATTGTTCAAGTAAATAGAAAAAATGTCTATACAGGATGTGAATGTGGTATAAGTGTCTTGATCTTATCCCACCTCATATCACTGCTGTTACGTCCTAGAGTCTAGAACATAACAACAGTGTGAGAGCTGGGATCAAAATGTCAACCTGTAAGTCAGACCATTTAGAATTTAAACTTGCTACAAGAAAATGCATCTTTCTTTACCTTTCTCATGTTTGCTGTCCTCTGTTTCACAGGTGTCATAACCAGCGCTGGCGGTCGGATCTCCAGGGAGTGACTGTTGTTTGAGGTAGCTACCTCCACCTCTCCCTTTCTTCTCCACCGGATATTGAACAAATTGTTCCACCTCCACACCTGCACCTCAGATCTATTCCGGCCGGTCCATCTTGCTGTCTGTCGGGGGGTCAACACATGGCCCCTGCTTTGTTTGTGATTGGTGGATTGGACAACCTTTACATGCCCAACAAAAAAAACGCCTCACCCAGATATGTGGCTTTGGACAAAAAGGGATTCCTATGAAATACCTGGATTGTAATGTTTGTGGGACCACCTTTCTGAGGCGGGCGCTCTTGCTGTGAATAGGCCTTCTGCTGGAGTAAAACCTCCCATATTTTTATAGACCAAAGAGAAAAGAGAAACTGAAATCAACATGTGACATAAAACCATGCAGACATTTTGGATAAGACATTGTGAGATGCCAGCAGAACTTAAAAAAAGACGTCTTGTTGGATACACATAAGACCCAATCAAGCTGGAATACTTTTAAACTTTGCAGACTTTTTTGTCAGACTAAGCCCACCACTGTATTTTGAAAACTGAGGATATAGAAACTACATACATATAACTGTGTATCAAAAAAGTTGCATTTTTATCAGTAGCTGCGGTGTTGGTGAAGGCTCGTTGGCAGAAAGAAATCATATCAAAGAAATATCTTCAGAGAAAGTTTAAATTCCGTTGAGTAGAAAGAGTAAAGAAATGTCATTAAATGTATTTTGGAAGGCCCTAAAAGTTATATATTTAACAATTTTATATGTTGTACCTTTGTAGAGAAGCTTATTGGACTTACAATGTGATCACAATGGCAGTTTTAAGTAGTAGGACGTGAACAAAATGTTGTTCTCACTGAATTGTAGTCCCAACTTAATTTTTTTGTTCACATTGCTGTAGCTGCTTTTATTTCATATTCATTAAGTCACTGTCTTATCAAAATCCATTACTGAAAAAAGGAAATCTATTGAGGACTGGTATGCAGCCAACTGAACATTGTAAATCTATGGTAGTCAGTGGAAGCCATTGAAAACTGCTAATTTGCTATGATATTGTATTGTACACGGTGTGGAATACTGACTCATTTTCTCTCTATGAGTTTTGATGTCTTTAATTTATTATTTTTTGTGCTTTGGTGTTTGTTTGCACAAATGCGGACAGGCAAATCTACAAAGGATGCAAAGAATAGAGAAAGTAAGTCAAGAGACGCAGAGGAACACATTGCTTAAGAGTTATTTACATTTTTATCATGGAATATTTTATGAATAAATTAAAACATGTAAAACAATGTCCCCTGGAAATTCAGATGGTTTTAGTTTTTTCACATGTTTGCTGAGATTAAAAAAAAAAAAAACTATATTCAGGTTCAACAGACGTGGCAATACATCCAAGCAATGCAATTGAATAAATGATAACAGTTATTTATTTCTATGATGTGTCAAGACACATTTCAGAATTATTAATAAAAGAAATTACCCACAAATATTACAATTTTTAAAATGTCAGTTTTTTTAAAGTGAAAGAAAATAAACTCATTTGGGCATCTGTCATGTTGTAGTTAATCAAACCTGTGAGGATATTATGCTAAAATCTATTACAGAGAAAAAAGTCTTGCCAGCTGGTAATTAAGAAATAAAGTTGCATAAATTGGGCTGAAAAATGGGGTAATGGGTAAGAGAATGCAATAACACGACAAAGAAGTGGCAGTTCTCAGTTACTTTGTGCATTTTCAGCTGAGGTGTTTCTTAGTGCCAGTGTTTTAGATTTATAATGCAATACAATCAAAAATTAGGAGTTTATGTAAGTGATGATAAAGGTTTTTTTTTATCTTCTTTCGTCTTCAGTTTCCGGCACAAGCGAGTTTGGATGACATCATAGTCTGCTGGTGCACATTGATTATTAAACCTTGAACATCAGTGTCCCCATTGGAACAACATCCACGTCAAAGTCGGTGTGACCTTGGGGTTATATCTCCAGACAGATTCTGCTCCTCCAGTGCTCAGCTGGTGCGCCGCTATTACGTTGAACCACAGCATGTAACCTCAAAGAAGGAAATTAACAGTCTGCGAGTTACACAGTCAAGGCAGTCATCAGGTTGTATGGTTTAAAACCCCTTAAGCTAAGTATATCCATCACTCTCTAAAGCAGGGGTGGGCAATTATTTTTCCTCGAGGGCCATATTCAGATCCAGATTAGGCCAGACCACAATTATTGGTATAAAAATGTATCATTGTTTTGAGCACATTTTAAAAAAAATATGTAGGGTATTATCTATTATTGTGTCCATTTATATTAAGAACACAAGTACAAATACATGCTTTATAGCCAAGTCAATCAAATAAAACATGCAATTCTAAAAATGTACTTCTAGATTTGCTCAAATTTCTTAAAATCTAGATATTTAATGTTTATTTTGTCTAGTTAGTCTTTACTTGATGGACCAAGATTATTTCACTTGCTTCAAAAAAATTGCAAATTTGATTCAAGCTAAAATATCTTGTAAACAGTCAAAAATGTCTTGTGAAATATGCTGCCAAATATTAGCAATTTTATTTTAATCTGGCTAAAATTAGTAAAATAAAGATGAAAATTCAGAGTTTGAGTAGTTTTAACTGAGACTATAATGTTTCGCAGTGTAATGAGTAAAACATGATGGAGGCCTGATCCAAACAGGTTGAGGGCCGCATCTGGCCCCCAGGCCGCAATTTGCCCATGTCTGCTCTAGAGTCACAATATATTCAAAGGAAAGCACAATCTGTCTTTTTAAAAATCACACTATCAACATTAGCCCAACTGAAATGTATTTTTGTGGATTCTTATCTTTGCATATATATTGCTTTTTTGTGTTTCCAACAGAAAATATCTCATTGTATGTTGAAGTTTAAATAAGAAACAGAGGTTAACTAAGGTGAGTTAAGAAAAGAGCCATCATTTCAATGAAAGACATGAGATTTACAGTAAAATGTGTGACACAGTTCAATATTCTGTTTCCTGCGGTGATACGATAAAAGAAATGCCACGACAGACGTCTTTCATAAAGCTCCCTTTGCCAAGGTAAGTCATGTTTATTGCATTGCCCACAGCCACATGCTCTGCTTTGCACTGGTCTACAGGAAAAGGAATTATTCTGTAATAATTCAAAATGTGTTCTAGCTCAGAAGCAAAGGCTAGACTTAGTTTTAAAGTGCAATAAACTCAAAAGGCAAGAAAAAGACAGTTCAATACAAAAAGAAAACAAATGGGAAGAGTTAAAAGTGTTGATTAATCTACAAAAAAAAAAATAATAATGAAAATGTATCTAAACCTGAAAATTTAACTAAACATAAATGTCATAATGTAGCAATTTGTAACTTATTAAACCACGAATACTTCATATGTTCAACAATCATTATCTAATAGGCCGCTTTGGTCTGAAAAGGCCTTGCTCATGAGGGGACAATAGATGTGTAATGAAGGATAGTGTGACTTCAATATCATTAATCCATATAAGCACACAATTATGGCCTCTGCTGAAAGCTTTTGTACAATGATGAATGCTGTCATGACAATCTCCAATACGGTTTCAAGGGCTATTGAGTTGACTTCAGCTGGTGACACTGGGGATAACAGTGGCTGGATGAAGAGGAGGAGAGCTCATTATGGCACTAGACCGGACCAGATTTAGCAGATGTTTTTCCACACAGTTGTTCAGAAAGGGTGAGAACATGAGTTAGAACAAAATCACAATGAAATAAACTACTCTAGTGGAATCAGAAATCTTCCATCCATAATCTTTTGCCCATTGTTCTCTGATGAAAAACAGATGTTTTGTTTTTTATTGAAAATCAAAATGATGGAAGTTGGTTGTTACTATGTACCTGCTAAACTTGCTGACTACTTTCACTTAACACAAGTAATGGCGTGGAGTCAGCTGGCACTATCTAGGATACAGGATATGTTTGTAAAATACTTGTTTCCAAGGTGCTTTACCCTCTTTTTGACATCTTTAAAAACCTAAGCAATAAATATTTATATTTTATTTGTTTATTTATTTGTAATTATTTACAGTACTGCATCACAATTTTTGCTCTATTACCAGAAACATTCTGAGCCTCGAAATGATTTACCACAATGTGTTTTGAAATATTGTTTCACAACTTTTGGAATCCAAAATGAATTTAACCATGCTGGTGTGGTAAACAGCCTTCCAATGCCCCCTTTGTACATTTTATTAAACAAATCTATTATTCAATGTGGATACTAGATTGTAATTTTCAGCCTTTGACAATATAGCTATGCTGGGAGAGTTATTTAATCAGAAGCTTTTTGAGTGTGTGTTCTAGCCTAGACACAACTCAGATCATCTGTCCTTAAACCAAAGAAGAAGCTTTGGAACAATCAACATTGTATCGGTCATATTGGGCTGATAACATCTCTTTGAGTCAAGCCAGCGATGGACCTCAAAAAGCACAATGTGTATTTATGTATTCATTGGAATGCCGTCATAACCCTGGTTGTGTCGTAATAATCAGAAAAAACTCTTGAGACAGACACAGAATAAGTTTTCATGTATGTCCAGAATAATGTAAAAATGGTAGGAGGAGATGGAGCTGGAGCAGGAATCAGAGCTGGTACAAAGTTCTGCACAAAGGTAACTTTGGGAAAGTATCAAAAATAGGTTTCCGAGTTTTCCGAGTCAAGGACTTTACTACAAAACATAAAGGGCAATCAGACAATGATTGAAAGAATGGTGAATGTGTTATGCTAAAGCAGGTGAGTGTTGATTGAGCTGATGAACTGCAGGTATGCTGAACTCCTAGAGGACCCCGTCCAGCTCCATACACAAACAAAACAAGAGGGAGGAGGAAAAGAACACGGAAGGAGGGAGGGAACTGAAACTCCTTACTGGCTGGTTTATCAATGAAAAATTATTCAGTTCCTCCTGTTTACCACAATGTCAGACCAGAGTTCCTGCCTCTAGGTCTGTGTGCTTTACCAGTATTTTCAACATCCTTCATTACACCAGTGGGAATATATACTGTATACTGTGTATATATAATATGTATGTGTTTGTGTGTGTGTACTTCCAACGAGAGAGAAAAAAATCCATTTTAATCCTTTTTTTCTGTTTGACTGGAAACAAAATCTTCTGGTTCCAATACAAACATGACTAGTAACCTGACTTCTCTTGTTAAATCCACAATTTAACCCTTTCACTCACATTGTACTTGACTTTTACACCCCGAGCTAACAGCACAATCCCTGGATTACCCTTCTCTGGCACACAGACGGAAAAGAGAGGGGAACCAAGGGACGTTTTTTCTCTTTTTTTCCTTCTATAATACACTGACTGTCAGCTAAAGGAAGAGGAGGGGAGGTCTGTTTAATTACATCAGATCGAATTCCAATAATCTGTGCTGTATCCTTGAGCTGTTACTGACATTGTGTGGAGCTGAAGCATCACACAGTTAAACATGATTATAGCAGGACAAGGAGGAGTTTAAAGGCTTCTTGAAATTCGAGTGCATCTGTTGAAGACCACAGTGCCTCCAGGTTCTTGTCTTAGTATATAATATAATATAATATAATATAATATAATATAATATAATATAATATAATATAATATATAATATAATATATAATATATTATAATAATTACAATAAAATATCATATAATTTCATATCATACCATTAAATAGATTATCAGGAACACTTTCAGTATTTTGTAACTTGATTCAGAAAGACAAACCAGTCTGAAATAATTGTCAGGCCTGGAGAAGATCAGTCTGTGGCACTGCTCAGGTGGAATGGAAGCCCAGGCTGCTTCAACTCATCTGCAGTATTGAGTTTGGTCGTAATATTATTCATTTCTCAAGGACCATTCATTCATTATTTATTTATTGATTTAAAGAAGTGATGAACTCTACCACATTTAGCACTTGCTACTTTTGATCTGCAGTCTCTTCAGTTTGGTCTCTGTCATCTTTGGCAGCAGCCCTGGGAGCGAACTGCTACTTTTGTCATGTTTCCATTATGAATGTTAAATTACTATAACTGTTGGTGTCTTGTCTTTGTGTGTCAGGTCCCGGAAGCACTACAGTAAATTGTTTTAAATGAATTAACTAAAATGGACAAAATAACAAAAACATCTATTGTATTGGAACCCAGTCTTTAACCAACCGGTGTGATCTGATAATTATGTTTAGTTAATGTATTTTTATTTTCCAGCTGATAGCAGTGGCATTGTTGGTATTTGTTTCATTTTCAGTTACAACTAAGGAGTTTAGCGGCTAATGATAATCTAAACAAGTGATTTAAACATTTTAAAGTGTTGTCTTGTCCAGAGGAATATGAGAGATACCAGATCACACACTGCATACGAGCTGAAGGCCACTATCAAAGCAGTCTGGTCTTTTATTTTCACTTGACCAGTGTCACAGTTTTACGTAATTCCTTCACATTAACACAATGTTGCAATAATTCATGCAGATGAAGACACAACTAAGTGGTACTTAGAAATGAACATACTTTTCAAAAATGTGTATTTAAAATATCTTTGTTTTTATTAATCTTGTGCAATATATTTACGTACATTTTCAGAGACACCATTTTTATCTTAAGACATGATGTTGATGACATGATGACATTATGACATTATGTGGCAAGATTCTGGTTTGTCTGATTTGGGTGACAAAAACACTGAAACTAAATATCATGTCCAGGTATTTAAGTTCAATAACTGAACTACAGAAGGTCTTTCAATCTGTCAAACAAATTCTTCAAAACCTTTTCCACATGCAAAAACTACATTTGGTTAAAAATGTTTTTTAGTGTTGTTATGGAAATCTTAAAATGTAACGTTGATGAAACTGAAGTCTCAGGGAAAACCCATACGACAGGACTCTCGGAGCCTGTAAGTCTGTACATGTGCTAATGTAGATCACATCTTATACTGCATAGGCTTTGTTGTATGTGACAAAGACTCCAAACTCCCCTGGTGAGCTTGAGGCTCCCAGGGTCTGACTATCATATGCTAAACTCACCTTAGTTTCAATGCTTTGCCCGTTTGGCCTGTTTGCCCCCCTGATGGTTATAAGAGACAACGCAGCCAGAGAGCAGGGGCAGAGACCACGGACAGAGACAGGAGAGGAGACTGAACCACTAAGCAGGCCTCTGTTCATGGCCTAGCAGGCCTTAGCTCATGAAATGTCATGAGCTAAAGAACAATGGCCTGGGAAAGCTGAAATGAAGGGAACAATATGGACCTCTCTCTCACAACAACAGTGACTAGGACTCTCTGGACTATCGATTATGCATAATTGTACTTTTGTTAATATAATGCTTTTTGAGATTAGGGAACTCTCAAGCTATTCATTGTTATACATGAATACCAAACTAATCCACAACAGTGTCAATTTACCAAAGATAATTGTTAGACTAATCCACTGATTTTAAAATGTTTTGACTAATCAAAAACTAAAGCAATTATTATTAGCAGTCCTTGTTAGCATGTTCAACTTAAAATGGCAAATTCTTCAACTGTACATATTTGACCCCACACAAGGCATACAACTAAATAGTGCATACAGTGAAACTTCATGGGGTCCTCCAGGGCTCTCCCTAATCACAACACTGGAAATGCAAAATCAGTTTTTTGTCTTTTTTGTTATTAAACATGAGCTGACAGCAGTGTATTTGCATTGGAGCGTGTGTGTGTTTGTTGTGGATCGATGTGTCTGTCACTGCACAGACGACGGCTCAGAGCACTGGCGGCATGCAGCTGTGAGTCCTGCTGTAAAACTAGAGAGAAGAAGGCTAGAGACATTTACAATAAACATAAATCTCAGAAATACCAATATTGCATCTCACCGCACAACATTATTATTTGCTTTGATGGATAACATTTAGCTGGTAATTCAGATTTCATGCAGCAAGTCTTTGTTTACAATATAAATCTAATTAAGTACTTGCATTGCAGCACAAAGCCAATCGATGCACAATATGGACAGCACAGATGCTTACCTCACAAGGATGCCTTTCCATGCCAATAGGTTCACACCATAAAAGGCTGCAGCCGCTCTCTGCCCTGTCCAATAATCTGTCAAGGTTAGGGCCAGCATTAGCTCGAGGGACACCATTCAAACATTGCTCAAGTGTGGTTTTATGTACATATTCTTTAGGGTAGTTGTTTTTATTCCACACAGAAGTATTACTGTGTGCAAAGATTTTGTGTTATTGTTGTCGCATGATTAGCATTCTTTGAGCATTGAATCAAAGGTATCACAGCCTATTAATCACAGGAGACACGGTTAAAGTGAATTGAATTCCTGACTTAGAGTTCTATGAATAACAGTCATACTACAGTGATCTGACAGGTGAAATCTCAGCTCACCTTCACAGGTCTTCTTTTGTGCTCTGTCCGATCAGCTTCTCTGTGGTGGACTTCACATTGTCAGCCGGGCGTGCAAGCTCCATTTAACTCCAACTAAGTGCTTTCAGTCATTAAAGCGATTCAGGAATGCTGTTCTAGCAGAGTACTGGACTCTCGATCCTCAGAGAAGGAGACTATGTGGAGGGAGACACAGGAGGCTAAACATACTAACAAAATGAATTACCAGCTAATATCGCTCTAGTTTATTGTACTATTTACTTGTAATCACCATGCTTTGAGTTGTAAACTCATATATCATGCATTGTTTGCGTTTCGTTGTTAGAACAGGGTTAACAACTGTCTTTTAAATAGCATCACATGCAAAAGGATTCTAAGTGTTCTTCTGTAAAACACTTATTGAGCTTCTCTATGCCTGAGTCGATCTCAGGGTCAGTCAGGAGTCTGTGGTCTTAATGACTGCACATACATGCATGTACCTTGTGAACCTTAATGACCCATAGAGAATGACTAAAGATGGTAGACAATAATAAAAGGGCTTCATTTAAGCTGAAGGCCGAAACCAATAATATTTTGTCAAATAAAAATAAACAATAATAATACAAGTGAGCTTACAAATAATTGCATAATTATCTAATATATAATAGCTCTGCTTCCAGAAACAAATGCATAGTATTGTATCTTGTTTTGTTTTATGAAACAAACAGGGCCTGAAGATGCACAATCTCACTAAAAAGCGTACATTTACCATGACACAAAACAAAAAACAGCGTATTATGAGCATGTTTTCAGCCTTTTTTAGCATACTTATGTTATACCATGGACATAGCACCATACGAAAAAGCGTAAAAATAACACGAGATTTCACAGCATAAAAAACACACCAGTTTTGGTTGCAACCACGTGTGGACATTTTCTTTAGGTTAGTCATCAAGTTACAAAAATTAGTACATTTAGGGCTGGAGCTTGGACAGTTTAAGATTAGGATCAGGATTTTGTAATATTCATAAATAAGAACACATCTTAACAACCACCATAGAAATGAATTGGGACTGCGACGCGTGGCTTATTTACGCAAAAACGCAGCAAACTTGTGCTAATTATACGCAATTAACATGTCATGTAATGTCGTGGTAAATGTACACTTTCTTGTGTTTGCTCATAGACCATAAAAAAGCAAAAACTTTATTTATTTTTTACAAATAGTATGTTCTCATATTGATACATTTGTGGTGGAAATAGAATAGACCTATCATACTTCTACACCCTAGCTGCTACTGTCTTCTGAGTGTACCCATGATGACAGCTGGGGCTCGCGCCAACACACTGGACCACTAAATGAGAAAAATGACCATCTTTCAGCACCTCTTTTAAAAACTCATTTACATCCTGTCAGATCCCATTACGGACCAGGCCAGTATCGGAGGCTGCAGGACAAGACTTGGAAAGCGCTCATCTCTGCTCCTCCTCGCCTCATCGCTTCACCACACCACAGAGTCTACTGCGTCAGGGTTTCTTTGGCTCTCTCCTCACTCATTCATTCACAGTCTTACCTTTCCGCAGCTGCTTTAGGTGTGCTCTTGCCAAAGACAGGGTGATTACCAGAGAGCCTGAAACCAGACTTTTACTCTTTTATATCACTACAGTACAGTACGTGTATTTAAAAACCTGGGCAGGCAGGATTAGGTTGGCTGAATGCTGAGCGCTGGATAAATGATCTACCGGGGGGCGTAGCATTAACGCTAAGACGAAATGGGGAAGGAAAGGAAAGAACAGCAGGTGGATTTAGGATTATTAATACAAAAAAGGGTTTTAAAATGAGACTGAAGCCAATAACACTCGAAATCCAGGGGGTAAAAGAAGGCTAGACAAACCTGCTTAGTTTAACATTATCCATTATAATAATTAAATTACGCTGTTTTCTTTTTTGCAATTTGACCTAATCCTGAATCGTTAGAGAGCCGTGTTCCCTTAGTATATATAAGAATGTGTACTTGTAAGCTTAGTAATCATGTGGTTTTGTTGAACCGGGTCGTTAGTTAGCTCCTTATATTTGGTGGTTTTCATCTGGATAGTCATGTTTCCTTCAGGTCAAAAGACATCCAAAATAGTGAGGCACATAACTACTGAGACGAGTGACCACTGGAAAAATACCTAATCTAAACAACTCAGAGTCTTTATTCAGTTTTTGAACTACTTTAGTTTATTTGCCAACCTGTCCAGCCCCTGCTTTTACAGAGCGTCTCTACGTATATAATAACTGAAAGAAAAAGTTTTACTGTTTTCAGTGATCCTTATTCATATGTTCATTTAGAATTCGACTTGCATGCTAAATTGATACTAACCCAGCTATTGAACAGCCTGTGGTGATGCATCACATTGATTTGTGGCCCACCTTGATGCTGCAGCAGGGTCTCTAGCCTGAGCTCATTGGAGTGGTGAGTGTGCTCTGCAGGGGAGCACCTCAGTGCTTCTCCTGGATCAAATGATGTTTGAAATGTTTTAATCAAATCCTGTGTATTCATTAGACTAACAATAGGCTTCATGGTGCGAGCACGTCGCGGTTCGGCTCCTTACTGGCCCCAGGGGAAACATCCTGATAGAGTGACTTCTCCTGCTAACCTCCTCACCATACATTTAAATGGGTCTTTATCTAACCCAGCACTTGTCACACAGTTTGATTTATATATATTAAAGAAAAATAATCATTGCAGCCTCAGCCCACGATCTGTCTTGCTGAGTGGCGTTTCCATCTCAAGCAGATTGCATGTCACCGCTGAATGTATATTTTGAACTGATCAAGCCGACACAGGAGACAGACAGAGTGTTACTAATAGCATCTCGCTGCCTGCTCACATAATCTCTTTGATTTTCTGTCACTGCACAGAAGCTTTGTCAAGTGCCATGCTGGAGAATATTGTTTGCTGGATTACTCCGGATAACAGGCAATAAGTGTCTCCTAGACCTTTGACTCTCTGTGGTGTTAATACTCCACTGTGTGTTCGAGAGGCCTCAGACTACGGAAGCCTTACAACATCAGATTAAAGCACTAAACAAAACTCTGTGTATGTGCTTCTTCTACAGTCTGTGTACCATCTTTAATCCAGGTATTAGGATCAGGATACATTTTTATACTTTCTAATAATATATTGATTGACTAAAGCTCTGTAGTTGGAAGATTTCCACTTGCAGAACAAATAATTGTTACATCATGGTAATCAACACATACTAGTAATGGAGAGATCTGCTGGTGTGCCGCTGTCTCTAATGTCCACAAACCCATCACAGTGTGGTGTGCGTAACACTCTTTGTACTCTGCCACATGCTTTTGTTTATGTTTTCAATATTTATTTAGGGTTTGCTATATATCATGAACACATGGTGATCTATGTGTATGTTTACACTACAATCATTGATGTACTAGCTAGATCAAACAGGAGAAGAGCCAGTGAGAAATGTCTTGTGAGCTCAATCTCACAGAAACATGTATGCATACTATGCAATGTCTCCTTTTCTGAATATGTATGATCCTCATTGCTGTCCCAGTTCATTTCTAACCTAACCCTGAAGTCATGAACTCACAAATTCTGTAACGTCAGACCTAAACTTAGCCGTTAAACCCAAAGAAAATGTCCCCATGTGGCTTCAACCAAAACTCATGTCTAAAAGATGCTAAGAAAATAGCATCTCTATTTTCTATTTCTCACAGCATGAAATAGAGACGCTGTATAACAGACACACAAATAAGTGGTAGAAATGTGCTCACGATACACTGTTGTCATAGTATAGATATGATTTCTGTGAGGCTGTGTTGATGCTGTTTGTAATGGCTGACTTGCCCAAATCACAAAAAAGAAGCAAGCTTTTCTGTGCATATAAAATATTAGCATACCAATTCTTTTCTAAATTCTCTCATCCGAATAGGTTGAATACTCTCGTTGGTTCCAGTGAAGTGCACACATGACCAAACCTTTTATTTATGCCTGCGAAAACCATTGTGTCCTTTTTTTGAGAGGCCAAACTGGAACACTTCAATCCTTTATTTCCGAGCATCATGGCCCTCAGGATGACCTACTTTAGAATGTAATCAACCAGTTCCTGTTTGTGGCCAAAGCTCTCTCTATTTTCTCCAAGTAATATTTCAGAAGCACTTCTTAGAGCACTAACCAAACAATTTTTTCTCAAACACTATTCAAAATCTGCACTGAAAAGCTCAATTATGTAAGCTTCATACTTTCAACTATTTATTTAAAAAGACACGCCGGTTATTTTTGTTGGAGATGATTGATGTTGGACAGTGCGGACAGCGGTGACAGTGTTTTAGCTCTTCCTTCATCCAAGAACCACACCGCTGCGGCCCTTAATCTGAGGAACGAAATGTCCCCACATCGCCGCACCACTAAATCTACTTTATTGTGTTATTTCAACCTGTCAGACCTATTGATCAGTGGATTAAGACAAAGATGATGTGTTAAAGCTTTGACTGAGGGTTTCATAGCTGTCCTGAAATCCAATACCAATTGGGCTCCACAGATCCAGAGCAGGATTTAGTGCAGCAGCCAGGATTGATGGCATGGAGACCGGCTGTAATAGAGGAGGCATACAAGCTCCATCTTTCAACATAACTCACCTTAACACTGTGTATTTTTATTTGGCTATACAGTCATTCACTTGTCAGCTTATTTAAAACATATTGATGCTGTTTTATTCTACACTGACATTAGTGATCAAGGTTTCAAAATCAAAGCAACATCAAATAAATTTCAGTGTAAAATGACATGTGCTATTTCTTTATATTACAATCTAACTTTGGTTTGTATCACATATAGGCTTTGTTCAGTAAAGAACTAATGGAAAAACATTATGCATAGCAGAATAATTAGAAACCATAATTTGTTTGCAAGTGGTCTGCAAGGCTTTGTTAAACCCTAAGTTGTCTTTTGATAGCTAGACATTTAAATTGAAGATTTACTTTGTATTGACAAAGTGACAAAATTGAACACTGAAAACACTCATAATAACTAATGGAAACAATTACTGAGAATATATGTAAGTCACACGCGACTCTAACTAAATGTGATGCTTAGAGTAATGATTTTATTTTATGTATTGCATTTTATGTATGCATAACATGCACATGCTGGGTGCGTGAGCGTGTGTGTGTGAATGGTGAGTGGTTACTTCATGTAAAAGCATGAGTACCTTAAAGGTAGAAGAGAATATGTTGAGAAATGAACAGATCTTGGAACAGATCTAAAAATACACAACATATTTTATGAGGCAAATAATAAGCAGCCATAGCTCCTTCATTTGAATATTGCTGTAGCGATAATAACAAATCGTTCAAAACAGAACTGAATATTTCAGACTGAAACAAATATTTTAGTTTTTCTTTAGTTGACAAGTACAATATAAATGAAGACATATAAATGTCAACAAAAGGTAGTCGATGTCAATGTACATAAGTCATCTTGATATTGGCTAATTTTTATCAACTGTCTCCGATTAGTATTTCTAACACAATAGCTGGGAATGAGTCCAACATTACAACTTTATAAGATGATAGGTGACAGGTTTAGCCAAAGATTCATCACAGCTGAGTTCTACATTGAAAGTGATAATCAAACTAAGAATCTGAATGATAATCAAAACTATTGCTCTTGTTTTAACAGTCAATAAAAGTAGCAATTTAAGAGATTAAATGAATATGAATAAGCCTAGTATATCAATAAACACATTTACACATCCAAAACTGAATGCATTAAAAAACTTAATTAACTTAGCACTATTTTACAAGGCAAATTGAATTATACTTTCATGAAATGCACTGAATTTTGTATCGCACTATTGCACCTGTTCATTACGTGATTGCACTTCATTAAAAGCTACTTTTTCCTACAGGTTGTGTTTGGCTGAAAATCACCACCAGCACTTTAGCAATCACAGATATTGTAAAGTTGTTTTGTTGACCTAATTAGCCTTTTACTCTTGATTGATTACAAGTGAAGCTTCTTTGAGTGGAGAACATTTACAGTCTCACTGCATAATGTGGCCTGTCTGAAGAAGTCACAGTCAGATTAGACTAAAATTATACATTTTTAACCTTATGGACTGGCTTTGTAAAGTTCTGCACTGCGGTCATAACTGTTTTCAACTCATGTTATGCATTTGCTTCTTTGGCCAACTACCTTGAGCAACTACCTCTATAATGGTGATGAAAGAACTGCAGGTATTGTGGCTATTGTTGTAACAATAATATTGTGAGAAACGATAAATAACCTATAACAAATTTCTACATAGTTTTTGGCCATTAAACCCAGATTTACTTTCAGGGGTGATTGTGGATCTTGTATGTGAAGTGGAAGTTCGTCAATAAGCAACGTTTCAGATCAATTTTTAAAAGAAGGTGGAAAATATACCAGTTTCCAGTTGCCTGGAATCCATCATAAGTCATTGGTGACAGGTTTGTTTATTTTACCTAATATTTCTCTTTGTAATTGCATTTGCAACATATAAATTAAGTTGTAGCTCAACTCTATGCACTCTATTTTTCAAACATGATCTGCTACAGAAAAGCTATCATGAGCCTGTTTAAATACTCCAGATGGTTCAAATGATGTGTTTTTTATCGCTTTTCTAACCTGTTTCTAAAACTTGACTACAACTAATGCAGTTTTCTGTTGCACTGTGCCCAGACTTGTCCCATCTCATTTAGTGTAATTGTCATTTCTTTTGTTTTTCTGACGTTTGTTAAGACAATGTAACCATAATGAGGTCATCAGTTTGACAGCTCTATTTCTTCTTTGTCAAGCCATGGTAATTACTTCAAAGACACAAATGTCTCATCACTCCAGGGCACTGATTGACTCTTTAATGGACATCAGTGACTGTTTTCTCTCTTCAGCTCAGTGATGGAGGACCCAGAGTCTGTGCAGCTTCAAAATATCTCAGATCAGATCAGACAAGGAAATAGTTTCATGTCAAAAATGATTCTCAAAAATATATGAATAAAGATTCAACTGTTTTATGCTCTTTTAATTTGACTGTATTTGGAGTTTGGGAAGGCTGAAAAAAAGAAACTTTTTTTTTTACTTCCACACTTGATGTCACTAGCTTTAAAGAAATGAAAAAAAAAAAAAAAAAACTTTTTTGTTGGTTTGCCTTTGCCTTTTTTACTGTGAGCTACACAGCTATACAACTTTATCTTCCCAAGAGACATTTTTTTTTTTATTTTATTTTTTACCTCTGGGCCAGAGATGTGCAACATGCCACCATTTTAGGGCTGCAACAATTAATCAAATAAGTGTAATAGTCAACAACAAAGAATCATATTTCTTTTTTGTTAAACATTAACAGGACTACTACACAGACTCTAAATGAATAAAAACATGTTGTTTTCATGCATTAGTTCACCTTGAGTCTATCATGAATTTACCATGAATTACTGTGAATTCACGTGGTTAATTAATCTAATGAATTAACTTGAAAATCATGTAGGTTTAAAAATCATGGTTAGCTAACATGATTTCCATGTTCATAGATGAAATCATTGTCTAATTCATGAAAGAATTCATTAAACCACATAAATTCATAATATACTATATGCTGAATTAGTTCTTAATGACTCATGGTGAACCAATGCATGAATACATCCTGAGTTCCCCATTCATTTTTCATTATCAATGAATTTATGTCCTCATATTATAAAACGTTATCAAATATTATCTATATTAAAACACAAAAGGGTTTGTAAACTCAAAAGTAACTTGTATCCACACTTTGACTTTTATTAGGGCTAATGCTAACGACTATAACAGGGCAATGCCCCATAGTTTTTTGAATCATATTGTACTATGTCAATGTAGATTTAAATGAAGTTGGGATTTTATGATTTAAGTTTTTTGTTCATGCCAGGTACTGACTATGGGCAATAATAATAAACAGCTTACTGTTATGATTTAATTTGGTACACACTGTACCGATTAGCATTTTCTTAATTTCCAAATAAAGCTTAACTACATTTGTTTGTGTTTGAAAGTGACCAAAATGAGCTCGCTCACACCAACTAACAGTGATGTAAGTTAACATATATCATCCTACTTTTTATAAAACTATGTCATGTTATGGTATATTTTATGATAATACTTTACAGGATTCTATAGAAACGTTGACTGAAGAGATGGCAGCACTCCGCGTGCATTGCCCTCTGATTACTGTTGAAATTAGACACATTTTAGAAGAAATCCTTAAACGTGTGACTGAGCTTTCAATTAATGATGATATGGAGACAAGTCCCAGTCCTTCACACCAAAGCAGCCAATTTAGGAGGGAAGGACCAACACCACGACGAGGTGGAGTCATGCACAGGTATTTTAAAATTAAATGTCATTCAAGACGCAATAGAACTGATCTGATCTTGCTTGTGTAAAGCAAATGTGAACCCAGTTAGAATGTGGAGGAGCATTTTCATGTTAAACTATTGACTAATGTGTAATTGACTGCAGCTAGTCCTCCAATTACCAGCCAACAAAGCTAAGGAAAGAAAAATTTAAACTGAAAAATATTGATTACCATGGAAATACACCATGTTTACTGTCAAATAAGCCAAAAGACATACATTAGGACATTTGGCAGTAAAAATGGTGTAAAATAATGCAAGATCACTATAAATACACAATAACACTAGTATTGTAACTTAAAGAATGCTAAACAATGATAATGCTCTTCAGAAGTGAGAATGAGTGCCATGTTGTGAGGCTCAATCCTCATCTTCCTCGAAATGTGAGTGATCTGCAAAATGAAGACATCAAAGCAGCCTCCACACCGTCTCTCTCAGACCTGACTGCACTAGTTAAACCGCTGTCTGCGCCTCAGCAATAAAGAGCTCATTTAACCATTTGCGTCTGTCTCTTCTTATTATTGTATGAATAGCTACTGTATGTTCAAATCTCATAGTCAGAATTTTGGTTACAGTACAAAAGAAGTTACAGTACGTACATAGTTTAGTTACTTTCACAGACAAACTGCATAAAGGTGAAGAAGTTGGATATATTTGCAGTGTGGATTTTATCAGAAGAAACCCTCATTTGGAGCACTATTACAGTAAATAAACAGCATAAGCTGCTGCGTGAGATGAGAGGAGAAAGGCTTTGGTGCATGAGAACTAACGTGTTTGCATTGTTGATTTTTGAACTTTGAAAAATAAAAGTTTAAGCTCAGAAGCTGTTTTAAGTTTCCACTCCATTCAGCCAATAAAACCAATGCACTGCACTGGAGCACAGGCAAGAACAGCATAAAAAGTGAACATGTTGGAAAGACTGCTCACAAGTTGCAACAGCTCCACACAAGGAGACTGAAGCAGCTGTGACAAACTTACTAGGCTGAGAGTGATAACTGAAAACCACAGTATTGAGCTCAAAGTTGTGTAATAGAGTTCTATGTAATAATAAAGTTATCTAATTGGACCATACTTTGAAGCATGTTACAAAATATGTTTCAATGCACATTTTCAGTTTTCTTTACCATGCTATGTGCATGTCTTTGTGATCTTTTTTTTTTTTCAGAGTTGTTTTTTCTAAGTTTATTTCATCTGTTTTGGTGGAGCTTCTTCCATTTGATGGGATACTTACTTTTCCCAGTATGATTCTACAAATGCATCAACAAAGCGACATTCCATTAGTAATCAATCATAGATTGAAATGTGACTTCACGTAGGATGGGTTTGCCAAGAAATATTCTAAATCTATATTCATTTATTTGTTTTTATTTTATTTTTCTTAACTTTTTCAAACAGCAACAGTATCAATAACTACAGGTCAGTATCACTTTATAAACAAAAACGATTTAGAGAATGTTAAAATGTGATATGAATCATTTATTTTGCATTGCGACTTGAGTCATTGCAGATTGGAAGCCACAAGCCCTTCACCCTGCGGATGTTTGTTTGGGAGCTGATCATCCAGACAAAATATGTGCTTTTCTGCTCTATTTGACAAAGCCACTGGGTTTAGCTTTAATTTGATGAAATAACAGAGAAGAGAAAACAAAATCATTATCATATAGCTCATAGACAACAGTTGCATTGGGAAATATAATGAGATTTAACAGACTTTCTTTTGTTCTGACGTATTTCTCATTTGGATGTAATGTACTGCCATTTGGGTGAAACCACAGGCAGCGCTGATCTGAGAGTACTTGTCCTTTTAAATGTCACTTGTGATATTTTTGTAAATGCAATCAAGAGATGAGAGAGAGAGAGGTCAGCAGGGTTTTAGTCAAAAGCACTGCATTAAAAAGGCTTATCGCTCATCAGCAAGTCATCTATCGAACTGATGTTAACATATGCTATGCAATCAATAGAAATAGGAAAAACAAAGCTACGTAAGTGTTAATGCTTGGTACATGAAAAACAACTTTATTTGCAAAGAAGCTGACTTAATTGTATGCTTGCTGTTGTTAGAATAATGTGGTTTTGTGTTGTAATATAGAAGTTGGCATTGATTCCCATTCATCCGATCATTTTGAGTATACAAGTGTCCTTGCAGCTCATTCGATTGTTGTGTGGCTGTATGATTTATTCTGCAAATGCATGTTTAGAAATGATTTGATTACAATCTCAAAACAAGTTTGTTGGATTTTGTCAGTCGATGTTTTTCAGCTGTTTTTTTTTTTCTTATCGTTCAACTCATTACATGAAATTACAGTCAAGTCTACTTGTAAGTAAGCAAATTAGTAATTGGCAATATTAAAATGTATTTATGTATTTTTTGGATGACAGACCTTACATTACTCTAATTTCTGTAACAATGAGATGCATCTACCTGTTGAAAAAGTATGGTATTTAACTTCTAATTACGCAGGTCATTGGAACTAATTCTCATCTACAGTAAGGGTTTTATCATTTATAACATTGTTTATGGCGTAACTTTATAAAGTGCACATGACAACCTGGTGCCATGACACCCTTACAGCACTTTGAGGACTCATTGCCCCTAAAACATTATAATATGAACTATATTTGTGTTCTTCTGCACCACGGTCTGTACTTGGACCTCTGTGGGTGTCCAGGTGAAGTCACTAAGAGCAGGTCTTGAACAGGTGATTATCTCCATTGTGAGTCTCATTACACTCCTGATACGGCAGAACATGCAGCAATCACAATGGCACATAATGGAGCAGAAAATTACAATGTTCTGTTAATGCTTTGAGATTACCACCTTTGCGCTGACTTCCTGATGTTTTTAGAGTTGACTTACAGTTTTTTTTTTTTTTTCTTTATAGTTTAGCATTCAAGGCCATGAGAGATGTATCAGAACCTGACCAAGCTCTGGCTGTAGTTATCCCTATGGCTGCCCAAACATTTATACTCCATGGGCCAAAATAGAGGTAGAAAATATACCATGATGAGCCAAAACTAAGTTGAACTTTGCCAAGATCCAAATCTAAATGTGTGAGAATTAAAAAAAAAAAAAAAAAAAAAAAAAAAGAGGATTTAAAGTGACATTCAACTTTTAACTTTTATTAATTTTTATTTTATGAGATTAGACTGTTGTCCTTTGTCAGTTTTACAACATAATATCATTTAATCAAATACAACACTTTGGGAAGCACTTCGAAAAGTTCTGAAACGCTCTGCCCATCCATTGCCCCAAAGTGGAGTGTTTCTTAAGACCCATTTTATTATCTGAAAATCTTCATTTAGCTGAACTTTCTCTTTTTCTAGGTTTGGAACAGCCCAAGCAGTGTGGTCCTCTGTCCTTAGATTTGTTATACATAGATCTTGGTGCAACTTATGGTTTAGATTATATGAAGCAGTTTTCTAAATTTGTTTTTCAGATGCATTGTTTTAATAAACTACTATTCTAGAACTGACATATTGTGTGTTTTGTATCTGACGCGAGTATACAGGTATGTGGCACATATTGAAGAATGAAGCGCAATTATTATTAATGCTAATTTGATTTGATATTCATGTTCTGAGATGAGATGACCTTGTTAAAATATTTCATTTAAGGGAAAACAAAACTTAAACAGGTAATCTCCTTTTAGCTACCAACCTGTCACAAGTGAAGTCTGAAAGACTATGCATACAAATGTGTGGTCAGTGTTTTAGTGTACTTCTTTTTGCATCATATATAATCAACACTGACTTTATTAAAAATCCAGCATAAACCAAGAAACCATATTAAAAACTTTCATAGAGAACTTGACACTGAACAGTCAGTCATCTTCTTACAAAGTTGGATAATATGTGGCTTAGTGGACTTCCACTTCACGTGGAACATGTTTCCTTGATGTAGTCATGGAGCTGTGACGTCCATTTAATAAGCGTAATAAGCATAAATTAAATTGTACTAACCTGTAATTCAGCAGTGCACAAACATGTCTTCTTGTATTTTTTAAAAATAGGAATACAATGTCCAGTGATATTTTCAGTGTATACTAAACTGACTAGGGTGCACGGTAGCCTAAGTAGCCTTATTGAGAAGCTCTGGCTTCCCAATAAGGAGATCGTGGGTTCGACTCCCGGGTCGGACCATATCAACATCACACGATCTCTCTGGGTGGAGTTTGTCACCGTGGGTTTTCTCCGGGTACTCCGGTTTCCTCCCCCCTCCAAAAACATGCATGTTTAGATTAATTGGGCATCACTGCAAATTTCCCTTAGTGAATGAATGAGAGAGTGAATGGTTGTCTGTCTAACCCTGCGACGAGTTGGCACCGTCCAGGTGTTCCCGCCTAAGGCCTAAAGTCACTGGGATAGGCTCCAGTCACCCGGCTACCCACGTTGGTGGGACACAGCCTTGGTATATAGATAGATAGATAGATAGATAGATAGATAGATAGATAGATAGATAGATAGATAGATAGATAGATAGATAGATAGATAGATAGATAGATAGATAGATAGATAGACTAAACTGACTAAATAAACAACAGATAATTTAGGTCAGAGACAGTTAAGTTAATAAAAGTGTTGGGATGAAAATAAGAATGTGTACTTTTTATGCTCCTACTAATATACAGTATAGAAGTGTGGCTCTGTGGCTTGTCAGCAAAAATGACATTTCAAAAGTCACACAAAAAACAAAAGAACCTTTTTAATCATTTAAACTTCGGAACAAGTTCAGGGGTTAAAGGCTTGAGCTCAAACAATAATTATTAACCTAAAGTTTGATTTTAGTACTTTTAATAAATACATTTACCGCAACAATCACTGACACACTTTTACACTCTTCCCGGAACTACACTGATGTGTTTGGCATTACACATGCAATGACAAGTTAAAGCAAGAAAAAAAAAGTATGTGTCAAGCGAACCAACTTTTATTTTATTTATTTTTTTTGACAAAACAAAAGGCGTTGCACATCATTTTCACATCACATAAAAACATATATTTTTTTTATTTCTAAAGATAGGCCTATCTGCAGTTTTATTGCTTTTTTTGCACCTCTTCGACAGTGGTATTGGTTCCCAAAATCAGACGGTACACATTGGGGCACTTTTCTATATTTTCTGTATATTTTAATTCTTCTCTCCTGTCTGCTCTAAATAATTCATAAAAGAGGAGTCTGCTGTTCTAACGATTAGTAAAGGGGTCATACTGCTTTGACCCCCCGATTGCCAGCATCCGCCCCATAATCCCCCTGATCCCCCAAACAATAGGATTCTCCTCCATGCAGGCGACTGTGGCTGATTTATATCTTCCTGCTTAGAGGGATCAGAACTGGCAACACAGTAATAATAACAGTTCAGGGAAGCACAGCCCACAACTGTCCAGGCTTTGCAAGCTTAAAGACATGGCTGTTATTTGGAGCACGTTTGTGACAAAACATGCTCAAGGTGGAGTGCAGTGGAGAAGCAAAGACAAAGTGCCTTGCAGAGAAAAATGTAAAGAGCCGTGACATGTGTAGTTATGCATGTGTTTTGATCTTTGAGAAAGTGTGTGAAATAGAGGTTGAGATCAAATGAAATCACACCATTTTTTTTTTCAATTATGTTCATTCTATCAAATCATGGAGTTGAGTTTTTGCTTCATTCACACTTGTTTAGCCCATCTAGACTGTGTTTTTTATCCCAAACTGGAGAAAGAAAAAAAAGAAACACACAAACATTTCCACATCGTGATGTCAATAAGTTGTAATACAGAAAGAGCTCCTATGTGTGTGTTTAAACTTCCACTCGTTTGGGGGGATGTCACACCAGGAAATGCAACATTTAGCAAATTGCAAAAGCAAAGTGATACATTAGTCACTTTTCTGTGCACAGTAACATTGAGGGCATGTTTTTTTCTTTTTTTTTTTTTTACATGAATTGGACATTTTATTTTAAAGCAAACACAAGACAAAACTAATCAGAAAAACATACTCTCAATTGTTATATTGACAGGGTGCACTTTTATAAATGTGGTAAAAGAAAGAGCTGTTAACGGTATTCAGATTTTCCTAGAGTAGGCTAGAGTAAGAGAGAGAGGCTAGAGTAATTAAACTTTTGGATAAACTATGAATCTGTGTCAAATTTCTTTGGAAAGTGAAAGGATTATATGTAAGAGAAGTAAATCATTTATGTAATTAATGTTCTTAAAATGGTTTGAACTTAGACAAGTGATACAGTCTATTTTGTCTAAACTACCATCATCAGTAGTGAATATAAACTTGAATCATCTGGTTCATGAAACAATTCCCCAATCAGTGCAGAGGTGTCAGAGGAGGTATTCATGCAGAGTTTACACACTCATTAGCAACACCTCCATGTGGAAATTATACAGCACCTAGCAGAACCCTCTGACCCACCTGCTCAGTCCCTGTGAATACGCTAACTCGAGCGTTCACATTCTCAACACATTTCACCCCTGAGCAATATAATGATCTGTCCATCCAGCCGCAAACACTCAGTCAAACTAATACATGCATTTTAACTGGAGATGAAATATGCATCAACAATAATGACCAGGGTTGTAGATTTACAAGTGATTGACCTTAGACTTTAGTATGCATGATTTATTTAGCTGTATCCTGTTTTCTCTGTGTAGTAAAGTGCGCAAGAGTAATCAATTTAAAACTTCATGTGCGTAATGTGTTATCTAGCGAGTAGATTGGGAGACCTTTGAGAAAGGTGACCAGATTTTTAACGTTAAAAACTGGGACACACCCGTGTTGTTGTGTAGTAATACAATTCTGAAAAGAGTAAGTAATTACATTCTTATGCATTTAATCACATCTCACACTTAAATCTTATTTTAAGTTTTTATTGTTGTTGTTGTTGTTGTTGATGTTGTTTGCAGTTGGAGAGTGTCAAAAAACCAGGACTGGGACATGTTGTGTATTAAACTGAGACATTTTGTGGAATGCAGAAAGAGGCGCGGCTGATTGACACAAACAGTTACAGCAACACTAGCTAGCACTGGTGGACCCACACACGTTACATTCAGGTGAGTGAGAATACAGAGAGAAAAACACAGCTTCAGCCAGATGTTTGTCACACTGGTTCAGATTTGATCCCAAACAGCTAGCTCTCATCCCATTTTGTTGTTTTAATCAAATTAGTTTATCCAGCCAACTAGATGGATAGCATCTCTTTCCAAAGGCGATATGAGCAGTAGAGTGGAAAGTGACATCGACCGGCAATCCCTCTATAAGGAACTAAAACAGTTTGAACTGGAAACAAGTTTAGGATGTGAAAACACAAACTGCAGCTGATTTACAGCAGCTGCAACACCATATCCAGATATTATAATAGTGCCGTGAGCATTGCCTATTGTTTACTTTACTGCACATGTATATTCCCACTTTACTAAGTATATTTAACAACACATATACTATTTTTTGTGAACAATGACAACAACGTGCTTCTGTTCATTCTGCACAAACTGTTGGCCACGCATGGAGGGCTTTAAGTTTCACTTTCTCGCCACACGCGCCACTGTAGCAAAGGAGCGATGTTTGCTTTTGACGCTAAAACTTTCAATCTCATTACCTGGAGAAAATTTGTAAATGTTATATTCTGCTGGCTTGTTTGGCATCATGTTTTGGGATTATGATTTCAAATAGAGCGATGAGAGATAGGATGTTAGAGAAAAGCTTGGATTATATAAACTGTTTTGGCGACTTTCTTAAGTGCAAACTTCAGACTGTGAATGGATCATGTGGATTTTTAAAGCTCAACACACACACTTACTGTATGTCAGAAAGGCTGGCACTGGAGGCTGTGTTTTCAATTGAAACGGTAAGCTGACACACAGGTTTGTTTGGAAGACTGCAATCATAAACTTGCCACAGTTTGTTTGAGAGAAGCGAGAGAGATATGTACTGCTAGTTTGTGCAGTGCATAGTCATAAGCTCACCCAGTTTGGTAGAGGTAACCCCGGATTTATACCAAAGCGGTAACAGCGCAGCAGGGCGACATACGCGCAGGTAACGCTCATAATACAAACAAGTCTGATCTGGAAAAAACAATCTACACCAGCGTCGTCATGCGCACGTCTGACGGCCGACATTATGCTATGCACCACTCAAATTAGGTTGGAGTTTTAATTTTTCAGCATCAACGGCGCGTCTCCAGGGTCTTTAACAAGAGAATTGCTGGAAAGAGACAAAGTAAAGTTCTGATGCTCTTTCAAAATAAGTCAACTACAAAAATTACAGCCACTAACATAATGTGTATAATGTCCAGAACTCCGTGAATGACTGATGTATGAATTAGAACAAGTTTGTTTGGAAACACGTTCCAAACATTCTGACGTCAAACATTAACTTTTTTTAAAATCACGTCCTAATGAGATTCTTTCTCTATGAATATGAGTTGTATTGTTATAAACCACACAACATTTTACAGCTTAGCGTGTAACAAACGTGTCTGTGGAGTCAACGCTGTTCCATCCCTTCACATTCGCCTTGTATGAACTGTTTTAGTTCCGGTCCTGCGTGTTAAGGTGCCACTGCGCGTGCACGTGGATGAGTGAGCGAGCGAGAGATTGCCTCAATCCTACACTATTAGATGCGGGATTAAAGTCTTTCAAGTCCAAGCCATAAAAGTTCAATGGTGGTGGTCACTGGTTTCCTACATTTTATGTTGACTTGTTGGTTTCCACAGGAACAGTCTCAAGATAGTCACTCCCGTTGACTTGTTTTGCAAGTCTTGCAGCAGCAGTTTTTTGTAGCTCCTTGGGTTCAGCTTCTTTGGAATATGTTCTTCTTTACTTCCATACCCGTGTTTGCAAATAGTCCCCCAGTCACTGAGCTTTATAAATTAGATGAGTGACTGATTTATTTATATAGCACATTTACACAGACAGATGTCTTACAGCAGCCCCCTCCCCACTCAGTGATGGCAAGCTGTCCTGAGGCAGCTAAGCAGAGACCTGACGCTCAACCTCTGATTACACCACGCGTCCTAACTTGCATGGTGGTGGTGGTGAACGGATTCCAGAAGAACACTCATACAGAAAGCCTGTCTGAGCGGGAGTCGAACCCGCAACCTTCTTGCTGTGAGGCAAGAGCTCTATTTGCTTTTCCGCCGTGCCGCCATGATCCAACAGGTACACAATTGAAAATTCTCAACAACACAACACATAATAAAAAGTCAGTCTGATGGCAGGTTTAGTATCTACACTTTGGTCCTGGGGTAAAGCAAGTTTTTTTTAAAAAGTACCTGGTTCCAGGGATTGGCCCCAAATGGAAAAGTTCTGCACCAGGTTTAAGTTGTGCCAGGAGCAGAGAAGGGCCATACAGGCACTAATGAAAAATAATGAAAATAATGCTAAGTGTGACAGTGTTTTTGTCACAGAGCCTTCATATACTGTAGTGCAGTAGATGAAGAAAGAAAGTCAGAGTTCATTCAATGAAAGGTTGGTGGGGACTGTCCCTATTGGCTAAGGACTGGTGTGGACATGTTCACATCAGTTCTACATAAAATTACATCTTTGTTGCAGTTAAATCACTACTAACCTCTGCCTACTACATGCCCAAAGTGATGTTAAACAAAACTGTGTGCTGATCACAAACACCTGCTGTCAAACCAATCATACCTTAGCTTCTATTGTGATCTTATTCTATTGCTTTCCAAGCAGCTAGTTAAAATGTATCAGCAGCTTAAAGATATGAGATATAGCTGTTTTCATTCTTTATTGTTTACCCACAATGTAAATCCTTTGCATAAAAATATTTACTTGGCATTTGAAAGTAGCATACATACATTTAGCTAAGGGTTGAACTAACAAAGCATAGTCTGAAAAGGTCCCCACACAGTGATCACTCTTAGTCCATAGGCAGTGCTTATTGGCCAAAAGTAAAATATCTCTTACGAATAAACCCAACAATATCAGTCAGCTATTAATGAGTCACATTGGCAGTTCTTTGTGTATGCAAGGGGCTTGTTCTTGCGTGTACTTATAGTGATAATGACCAAATGTTTAGCTTACAAGCAGAGTTTGGACACTAGAGTACCGGTGTGCAGTGGTAATAACAGTGAGACTAATGATACAGCCAGCTGGGTCTCAGCTGCTCTGGTCCTCCATTGAACCTCATTCAACATTGCATTGATCCACTTCTACCAGGAGAGATATTAAAAAAGTGTAGTTCTTTATCATCCAGCTGGCCTTTGGTGCAGTGGGCCACCTCATATTTAGTATTAACTCGACATCCCATATTGGAAGGGCCCAACCTTTTTATAATTTACTACTACAAAGCTGAGATAAGGGGCGAAGAAGACTACTGACAATAGTAATTCTAATAACTCTAATAATAATAATATAATAATAATAATAATAATAATAATAATAATAATAATAATAATAATAATAATAAAAGAACACCTCTGAAACAAATGTGGTAATATTTGAATGCAATATCTTGCAAAGTGCCTGCTACACCAGATGCGGTCAACTGCGGTCCGATTTTGTCCAAAGTCATGTGGATTCATGTAAGTTCCTACGAGAATGCTCGTATAATGAATTGAAAGTCGAAATTAAACCGCTGCGGTCTCCAGGAAAAATAGACTTTCCACAGACCCTCACGGCACCCACACTCACATCCGCTTTCCTCGGAGGCAGTGTACATGAGTGCATTAGTTTTAAGCACTTTCTAAGTTCTGCAGGACATGCGCGAGTCCCGACCCTCAACAAACTGGTACGATACTCGCGTTCAGTGTACATCCAGTGTAACTCTAGTGTTGGGAGTAACATTGTTTTAGTATAACAGTGTTGTAATGGTGGTTTTTTGATGAGGAATGTGTATCGTATCATCAGATAAGAAGCAGTGCAGCACACACACATGTACACACTTTTAGTCGTGAGAATGAACTGTAAGACCAACATGTGAATGGTAGACTTTGATATGAATGTGTTTGCGTACAAATGAATGCAGTATGTGTATGTAAATTGCATAGAGATGCTCCATGGGTTGTATGTTTTAATCACAGTGCACTTTCACCTCTCCCCCCAGAGGACAACCAATAGAGCTTCAAAGCTAGAATCTGGTGCATCCCTCTGCTTTTGTGGTTAATGTCATTGTACATTGTCCTAATGAATGAATACATATTTAATGTGGGTGTTCTGAAAAGCCCTGTACACATCCAATGATGAAATAAAATGCACAGTTCTTATCCAAACATGTGCACTTGTGTTGTTAATTTTACAGTTCATTTGCTTTTGTATCTATGAACCTCACTCAGGATATCCAGTTAAACTATAAACACAAATGCGCTGCAATTTTTAAGACATAATTAAAAATGCATCATCACACTTTTTCAGTAGAAATTCCTTCATAGAAATATAAGGGTTTTGTTATAAAATTTCAGGACTGGGAATGTAATCCAAAGAAAATATACTTTCTTTGTACTCATAGCTTTTTGGAATTGCATATCACAAAAGCTATTAGAAGAATCTTATTACAAATAAAGACTCAAGGCAGAATAAAGGCATATTTTACTGCAATCAGATTGAGTCTTGACATTACACATTACAGGTATGAAGTTGCTTGTACACATCAACGATTCTCTTTCAAATAACATCAATTTAGCTTTAGAAGTATCTCTTGAAGAACAGCAGGTCACAGAGTCAGACAATATTAAGCAGCATAAGTAAATAACCAAATGAAAGAACTGATTACTTTACAACCTGAATCTATTATTGAAATCTGTGAAAACTTCAATTGTCCAGAAAGAGTCTATTCAAAGAGGGTTGAATTCTGTCAAATAGAGAACATATTAACTCCAGAGACATTTGTTCAGCTGGCAAAAATCAATCTTCTTTGCAAAGGAGCTCAGATAACTGACTTGCTTAATGGCTTGTCATATACTATAACTGTTAAAACCTTTATAGAATTGTATGATTTTTGATCTAAATGTGATCATTCTGAATCAAGTTTTATTCAATTGTTGATCTATGTCAGATATTAGTGTTTATTTTTATTTCAGAAATATTGCCACTCCCTCACCCTTCACCCTGCTTGTCAGTGTCAACGCTAAAGACAAGTTCAACTTTACTAGTGTTTGATGATTTTTTTTTATTTAAAACATTATGTTAATTTACTGTATTTAAGGATTTCACACATTTTTGTTTTCTCTTTTGCAGGTTCTAAATATATGATATGACAACATTTTTAGACATCACAAATTGCATAAAATTGTATGACTCTATCCTGTTACTACACCCTAACCCTTTTAATTGCTCATTAGTTATACACTTATTAAAATTGTACAACGTTTACCTTACTGCAAATAAAATGTTCTTGTACTTAATTACATAGTGGAGTGCATTTTACTGAATCTGTGTCCTTCCCCATCACATGGCACACTGTTTTTATGCTTCTGTCAGCGCTGCTCTCATTTCCACACTCATCTCCTCTGTGCCGGACCCAGTGACAGGTGACTGACCGCACTAACAATATATGGTAGCGCCTGCTCACTGGACCACACGCTGCATGATAAATTACCCTCATCAGTTTGTTGTGCCAGCAGCCCACACAGGTCAACACCAAGGCCGGCCGTGACATTTTGTAGCGTACTGTATATGCAAATATCTGCCAATCAATTAGCACGTTGCTCCCTCGGCACCAGCCCTGCCCATTGTCATTAAAATGAATTGATTGTGGCTAAAATCAACAACCGCCTGCCTGCCAAAAATACACCAAGGGTCAACAGGACGTGGGACAGAAAATGCACTGAGCTAAACTTAAAGCTGAACTATGCTGTTTTAGATTAAGTGTGCTGTCACGACTAAATATTGTATACCTAGTGTGGCTTATCTGCTCCATGTGTTTGCTTTTGTTTAAAGGTGAGTATTGATTTTAAAATGCAGATGCCATACTTCGGTAGCACTTTAAAAGACCTCCACGGTACCTACCAGTTAAGTACCATGTCAGTTACTAGTAACTAACAGTGACACTTACTAGTACTTACTCTGGTACTTACTGTGGTACTTACACTGGTACCTAGAGTGGTACTTTGAGTGGTACTTGTACCAGCAGTTACTGGTACATACCACTGGTAGTTACTGTGGTACTTACTGCGGTACTTACACTGGTACTTACACTGGTACCTATAGTGGTACTTGTACCAGCAGTTACTGGTACATAACACTGATAGTTACTGGTACTTACTGTGGTACTTACTGTAGTACTTACACTGATACTTAAGGTGGTACTTGTGTCATCAGTGACTGGTACTTACAGTGGTCACTATTAGTACACTTACCACTTTTAATAATTTGTGGCACACACATATGTTTCAGTGGTGGTATAATTGGAACTAAATTAAATAGTAGAGCTTAGAAATTAAGAATAACAATAAAATGCAAGTGTTAAAAAAGCACAACTGTCTTTATCTATGTCACAACAATATTGGGTATTGACAAATACCAAAGTAATTATTTGTTTCAGTAAACAAAACAACAGAAAACAATTTACAACAATCTTAGCTTAATTCCAACATTTATTGATAAATACCATGATACATAATGGTAAATAGTGGTACTACAATGGTACTTATTACAGTAGTTGACAGTCAACTACTAGTAACAACGGGACCTGTTCTAAAGTGACACATACTGGTACTTCAGTGGTACTTACTACAGTAGTTGACAGTTAAGTACTAGTAACAACGGGACCTGTTCTAAAGTGACACTTACTGGTACTTCAGTGGTACTTACTACAGTAGTTGACAGTGAAGTACTAGTAACAACGGGACCTGTTCTAAAGTGACACATGCTGGTACTTCAGTGGTACTTACTACAGTAGTTGACAGTGAAGTACTAGTAACAACGGGACCTGTTCTAAAGTGACACATGCTGGTACTTCAGTGGTACTTACTACAGTAGTTGACTGTCAACTACTGTAGTAAGTACCACTGAAGTTGCCCCACTGTGGCACCAGAGGTTCTTCTGTGGTCTCCCATCCGAGTACTGCCGAGGCCCAACCCTGCTTAGCTTCTGAGATCTGACTGGATCAGGCTTTGGCATGCTGGTATGGCCACGACCATACCAGCATGCCAATACTGGTGGTAAAAGTACCACTGTAGGTACCAGTGTAAGTACCACAGTAAGTACCAGTTACTACCAGTGGTATGTACCAGTAACTGCTGGTACAAGTACCACTCAAAGTACCACTGTAGGTACCAGTGTAAGTACCACAGTAAGTACCACAGTAACTACCACTGGTATGTACCAGTAACTGCTGGTACAAGTACCACTCAAAGTACCACTCTAGGTACCAGTGTAAGTACCACAGTAAGTACCAGAGTAAGTACTAGTAAGTGTCACTGTTAGTTACTAGTAACTGACACGGTACTTAACTGGTAGGTACCGTGGAGGTCTTTTAAAGTGCTACCCATACTTCTAATAAACAGTCTGGTCATCATGATCTCTCTGGGTGGAGTTTGCATGTTCTCCCCGTGTCACCGTGGGTTTTCTCCGGGTACTCTGGGTTCCTCCCATAAACATGCATGTTTAGGTTAATTGGGCATCACTGTAAATTTCCCTTAGTGAGTGAGTGAATGAATGGTTGTCTGTCGAACCCTGCGATGAGTCGGCCACTGTCGCGAGTGTTCCCCCCTGCCTAAGGCCCAAAGTTACAGGGATAGGCTCCAGTCACCCGCGACCCCTAACGGGATTAAGCGGTAGAAAATGAATGAATGAATCATGTTTATCTCTTGAGAGTCAATGGGCCTAATTGACATAAATAAAAAAAAAAATCAGGAACACGGATCGTTTAACACATGCAAACAAACATGACTGCTTAAGAAGGAAAAAATAAATGAGAAAAACATCACAGGCTATACTAAAAAACATTACAGATTTCTGCAGACTCAATAAACAAAGCAAAAACGTTTTTGATTCTGCAATACGTGTAATGTAGACCAAACTTACAGGGGAACAAACAAGTCTAAAACACACTATTTTCTGCTTTTTAAACACATCATGCAGCATATTCAATTTTTATTTTATCTGAGATTATTAGAATCATTGCTTTTCTTTAATTTAATGGATGATATGAGGTTGTTTCTTTTAACACATCAGGCAATCTCACACTTTCCTTCACCTGATTTTATATTGCCAGACCACAACTGGAGGCATAAAACACAGGGAAATGTGCTGAAAACGAGAAAAGCTCTATGTAAACAGAGGCAGTAATAAATGTGAGGAGCTGTCAGGCTTTCTGAAGATCAGGTGATATGTGATAGGGAAACGATGGCAAAGCAATATCCAAACAGCTGCACTTTATCAAACAGCACAGTGAGTCTAGTATGTCTGGTGTGGTGAGTGTCCATACATATGCATGTGCTGAAGGTTAAATGGAGGAACGTTTTGTCTGGTTAACAATATAAACTCAGGTCATATTCTTTTCTGTGTCCTTAATTGGACATGAAAGAATGAGGTGATAGTTACCATTATTTTCAGACTTACTGATTTTCAGCACAGAATCTTTTTCAATAAAATCCAAGACTCGAGTAACACTTCAGGAAGTAACTAAATAAACATAAAAAGAAAATAAATTTTAAGCTAAACCAACTAATTATTTTAAGGGAACAAATACGAACATACATACATATTACATATAAATGTACAACAGTGACACAAAAATACAAACAATGGTCTGAGTAATTTCATAAAGTAATTGTATTTAGTGTGAAAGCAGGGAGAAACATGGGGGATTTGATAACAATATCAGGTTATACAAACTATTTATAGAACATTAGAACACCACTCCCATACATACTACAACTATATTTTGATTTTAAACAGGGTGCATAGATACACTGACAAATACTTTAAATATGTAATAGTTATAGAGCACAAGGCTATTCAATAACAACAGCAAACAAGAAGAGAAAATATACAGTGGTGTGATTTAGTATCAAAGGCTTAAAGGCAGGGTAAACAGAGTGCTGATGGTTTGCAGAGGCTGATTAAAGGAAGCACTTATCATTCAAAACCAGGTCTGCTTACATAAACAATATACCTCAAGGTGATAGAGGTGCGGTTTCTCAATGATTGGTGGTTTAGAGATACAACATTTTCAGTGAACCTATAAAGTACATTTCATTATTTCCTCTTGGATGTTTGAATTGATGTAAATGCTTGTGTGTCAGGCATATATGGTCAAGGGCATGTGATTATTTAAACTACTGTTTAATACAATAACTTGCCCAGTCATACAGTGAACAATGTGCAGATCTGGTAGTACAATTCAATTAAGAAACAGAGATATTTAGTTGGAGCATTTACAGAATTTACATTATTAAAACAGCAATTTATAGTAATTCATCATTCAGTGTTTGTGCTTTCTTAAAGCTGATGAATGTGTCAGTTAGGAGATGATAGCCCAACTCTGCCTCCTGTGTAACTAGGCTTAGAGGTGCATTCCCAGCCATTTTCTGTCTACCTTTACCTGTGCTGCACTGAGGCTATTGTGGGTGCTGCTCTCAGTGCCTTCAGCTCATGTGTGTTATGAGCCCAATCCGTGATGCGCCCAATGTGATGCGCCCAATCCGGCACAACTGTGGTATGCGTCCACATGATCTTCAGAAATGCTGTCCAGATGACAACTTTGAAGCCTTTCCACTATGTTGCTGATCAAAACATTTTAGACCATGCTGGTAATACCTAGACCTGCAACATTTAATGAGAAATACATCATCCTAACAAGTATAATAATATTGTAATGGACATTCACACAGACAAGCCGAAGTTCAAGTATTTGTCTTGCTAATGCACAACGTACTTTTTCCTCACAGAGCTCATGATGAATGATGCCTGTCTTTACATCAGCTGAGGTTTTATAACAGTGCATGTTTGTGCCATTGTGTGTGTCTAATTCTAATGTGCCCCAGCTGCCTCTCTGACTCTGTTCTGTGTTGAATGAACAAGAAAAGTGGAGGGAGGGGAGCGCAATATGAAGCACTGAGCATGTATAATTCATGTCTCTGCATTGAGCCATGTTTGGTGTGTGCACTAATAAAGCAGCCGAGTTTGAACATGATGCGCTGAAAGAACAGTGCATCAGAAATAGGAACACAGTCTTCCTTTGAAGGATGCTGTTCCTTCAAGCTTTAAATCAACTCTTTGTCACATCACTGCAGACAGATACAAAAGCTTGCTTTGGACAATAAAAAAGTCCTTTGTGGTAACTATAAACAAAATTAATCAGGCTTTAAAGGGAAATTAGAGGTGATGGAAATCTTGGATCTTGAAAGGATACAATTTCTTTAAGATACATGTCTTATGATACAATTCGGTTTGATCTGCCCTTACTACGATGCATGTCCATTCACTCAGCAATGTTTTTTATTCAAATAATTAAAACTATTTGGTAAGTTTGATCAAATATTTTTTACCCGAGATAAATTTCAAATTGACAATGTGAAAATATTTCAGTCAATTGAAAAAAATAAAATAAAAAAATACTAGCTTTCTAAGATTTTTCTTATTATTCAATATAATTCCTACTGTTACATTACAGAGACAAGGATCAGAGAGAAAGCAGAGCAGAGCTATTTAGGATAAATAAGTTACATACTCAGCTCTTCTCTGCTTGAGACTTGACCCAAGTTTGGTTTTAACTCTTGAGCCTCAATGAAGACAACACAGAGCTAAAACAAACACCGTCTCTGTCGTTAATATTGTGTTAAGCTGCTTTAGAGCTTCATGTGAGTTTCCGTTCATGTTTGAACTGCTCTGGGTTAGCGTTAGCATTAGCAGCATCATCCGCTTCAGGCAGAGAAAACTGGAAAAGAAAGTTATTTTTGTGCGTGTGGGTGCATGAGACCACATTGGTTATATTTGTTAAAACTGTGGATGAATCGAGATTCATTGAGACAATAACAGGAAGTGTGGTCTGCTTTTGTCACACGATCTGCATCAATGCAGCACCTTTCTATCGACACACTCGCATCGTGCATGTGCAAATCGATGCATCAGTGCAAATCGGGTAATCTTCCCATCACTAGAAATCAGAACAAACTGTTAAGCGGCTAATCTAAATCGAGTCATAATACAATGGCAACAAACTTGCTGACATACATATCGACAAAAAGTCCACATTGAACCCACCAACTAAGAACTTTGAACTTAGTGTTTCTTTAAAATCAATGTATAGTTTTCTACAAAACAGAGGGACTACTTTCTTTCAGCTCTCTGCCAACTTCTTTTCCATGTGATCTACCAGGACACAACGGTTTGCCGTTTATGTAATGGAGTAAGGTGCATTAGCATTAGCCTTTAGCAGCACATCACTCGTCCAGTGCCTTTCTCCTCTCCCCATCACCCACCACTTCCAGACTTTAGCTCTGTCATGTGCACCGGGGTGAGACGGATGTGCATGGCTGCCCCCTATAGCACCACGCCGCTCAGCATCAGGATATTAGTGTACTCTGCCACACGCTTTGGACACACTGCTCTGACCTCCGCGTGTAAAGAATCAGTTTTCTATCTGTCAAGGGCCTCCATATAATACAGCGGTGAACAGCGTGTCTGGAAGTGTCCAGGCGGCACACATCTCGGGGCTGTGAGTGCCTGATAAATGCTGACAACAGAAGACAGTCAAATTATTGAGCTGAGAAAATGGTGACAGTGAGGGACACTTTCGGGGACACTGTAAATACATCCAGAGAAAATAAGCAGAGTCTGACATCTTTGCTGCCAAACATGTTACACTTGTCTCTATCCAAACTGCAGTTAGTATGTGCTTCATAATAGTTTCTTCTTCTGACAAGATTAACTTCTAGTTGAAAACAGCACTCTCTGAGGGTCTAGCACCGATTTGGGCAAACTGTGGGGCCCTGATGAGACTGTTTTTATCAGACCCCGGTACTTTTATGAGAATAAATGGTACTCTTTTCTTTCACTTAGCTATTAAGCATGAGATATTTTAAGCAATTTAATCCTAACTTCTGAATCCAAGTTATTTTATTCAAGGAGGATCTTTATGTATTTATTTATGTATTTATTTAATCTTTGCCCTTTGTCATTTCTGCATTTGATTATAGCCCTCAAAGATAAAATAGTTGCCCACTCCTTTGTTTTGAATAACTGCATGTTGGTAATTTTGTTCTCTCCCTTTACATAACATATATTTACTAATCTAAACATAATCCACGCTGTGCGCTTTTATGTTATAATGGCATTTTTATCTTTTTGTTGTTTACTCCTGTTGTACTTTAAGCATGAAGCTACACTTAAGGACAATTCTCTCATGTAGAAAGATGCCACTACTGCATTTAGAAATCATTTTGACTCATGTCACTCAAAATCCAAACCAAGCTCACTTGAAATATGTATTTGATGGATTGAAAACAACATCACATTGTATATTTTTGAAGGGCAGGTTTAGGACAATGTTGGAATAATCAATAATAATACAGTTTCTTTTTTGGGGCTAGAGATACAACAATTCAAGCATGACAGTCAGTAAAGAAAGAAGTGGGTGTTTCTTCTCCTCAGGATGCAGGATTTGAATGAAAAGCTCAAAGCAGTGGAGTCTTCAGGCGAGCTGTTCTGGCACATTAGTCTCACTGTAGGCTGCTTGACTGCACTTAGCTGCTGCACCGCTGCATATAGGACCTCAGCATCAGAACACAGAAGGGACAAGAGGCTTTTTTTGGCACACTTTTGTTTAATATCATTTGCTTAACTTTCACTTCCTATAGGTCGGAGTTCACTATATTAATTTGATTAGAGTTAAAGGCATATTTGAGAATTTGGGAGGTCCAATCACGGCTGAAAATTGTAAGTGGATCACATGAAGGATTGCTTCTGACTCATATCATTCAAATGTAGTTTATTTACTAGAGAAATGTTCACCTCAAATTACATTTGTTTATCAGCAATGATGGTATTAGTATTTGTATTGACTGAGGATCGACATTTTTTATGTTACTGGTATAGAAAAACATTGATGTGGATACTTTCAGAGGAGTTTTTCGAGTCACTGCATGCACGTCAGTTCAAATTTGTCTCAAAACATCCAAGTTGTTATCTAAAAATGTATATATATATACATAATAAAATTAAATGTATTTGTTAGGGCTAGGATAACCCCGTTGAATCATTTTGTTTTCAAGTGGGTCTTCATATTCCAGAGAATATTTTACTCTGATAAATGTATTTATTTATTTAATTATTTTACTTAAGTGAAAAGTGAGATTGTGATCTCATGAGTCGTGCTGTTGAGTTTAAAATGCAAATATCGATTTCAGCAAATAGCTGGAGGTCAAATAATGGATATCAGTATCGGCTGAAAAAAAAAATCCATATTAGCCCATCCCTAATAGTTATCCGGTTGAATCACTCAATTGTTTTTTTTTTAAGAAATTGTGACAATGCAACATAGTCAATGATTTTCCGCATTTTTGTAAAAAAACATGAATTTAGTATTGAACTTTTTTGTCATATTTTATACAACCCAAATGGAATGGTCCACTCCTAAATGTAGTACAGTATATATGTGTCAATCTGGGTTTGTTTCCGTCAATCATCCCTGTCAGTCTGTGTGGAAAGGCTGCTGTACGAGCCTCTTGTCCTTCACCCTTGATCAGCTCATGCATAATTCTCACCGACTCTCTCTGCATCTGAGAGAGAGGATCCTTGAATTGAAGGAAACTTTTAGCTTAGCTGGTCCACAAGCTGGAAGGATTAATTTACTTTTAGTCAACAGATTGCTGGTGGTTTTCATATTTCAACTTCAGTTGCTTTAGCTGTAGAGCTTATTTGTCAGTTGACCATAAAATCTGAAATGTTGGCAAGAAAGGTTCCACTTTAAGGCCTGTTTTTGAGATAAACGCTGGAAGGCAATAAGAAGACTAAAGAGATTTTTTTTTTTTTTTTTTAGGCTTTTTTTTTTTTTTTATGTAATATTATTTTGTCATTTAGTGAAAAAGCACTTGATATGAGATAAGTTATGCAGATTACAGTCTATGTAAAAACAACAGTTGACGTTTAATTCAATCACTGATTAACCTGTTGGAGAGCTAGTCTGTGCATCAACTCCATGCAGGGGACAAGGTTACACAATACAGGAAAGTTGTCAAGAACTCAATCTTGGATTCTGATTCAGTATCTTCTTCTACCTCATCCTCAGAGCAATTTGTGGCATCAAGATCCTGGATAAAAGTGCATACAGATCATTTATTAAGGTCTTTGGACCTCCCAAAGGCTTTTAAAAACATTGCTTTGGCTCAGTACTATGATATTGTGCTATCAACATTTGCAGAGTAAACAAAATAAAACTATTTGTTTTAAGAGGCAAGGTTATATTCATACATTTCACAACGTAATTCAATAGAAATTCAGAACATTTCCGAATAAAACATTGATATAGAGAAAAGGGATTTTTGGTATCTGGGCTGGATTCTCTCATGCAGAAAGGTGGTACATGATTGACATGCTTTGTTTTGACTGATGCCTTTGACTATTGAGATCACAAACATGATGTGACCAGAGCTCAACAAGAAAGTCACGTTTCCATGGTGAGTCTAGAATCGCTATCATGTTTTCAAGAACATGACTCTACATACCAAGGACAAAGGTCTGTTACGTGAACTCTCAGCAGTTCACAAAAAAAGGTTAAAAGATTACAAGTTTGAGGTGCTGAGAGATGAGGCTAAAGCTACAGTTTTGTGGTTTCATTTAACTTCACCTCTACACTGCACATTAATTCCTCTTGATATAATGCACTGGGCCTGGCTGATATCGTTGTTCTTTGGTGACAATGACAATAAAATATTCTGAAAAATCATGCTCTTTACTTAATCTGATTTAAGGTAAATTAAACAAAAAATGTGTAGTAATATTGGACATATATGAGTAGTTTGCATTTAAGATCAGAGCGTAGAGGATCATCAAAGGTTACATTGTCAGAACTAATTTGAAACCAAAATTAAAAGTATTTCCTGAAATGAGATTAAGAGTTAGAATGTCTTGTGAATTTCAAAGCTCAAAAGATCAAAGCAATGTGTTAATTCGAGTCTGATAGTTTATAAATTTTAGATCAATGAGCTGTTCACATCTTTTACTGCACATTTGCAGTTCTCGAATCACATGTAAGAAAAAATATGTTTCTTGCAATGTCTTGTAAAATTGACCTAATTAAGTATGATTTTCTCGACATTTAATTTGTCACGCATTGGCCATACATTCTTTATTCTCCAGTGTTTTACATTGTGCCTTCTCTGCAGTAGCAGTGGTTGGAGGCCAGGTATTTTCAGTAGCACATACTCACGGCCTGACCCGATCACTGTGACCTGCTGCTTCCCGTGGCATCATGGGAAACGCGGTCCCTGCAGCAGCTGTGTTCCAATTAGAGAGGCCTGACTTCGTGGCCCGTATTAGCATTTCATTTAGGCTGGCTGCTCCTCACTTGGCTCCTACCGCGCAGAACTGGTGGTGGGCCGCACACTGTCACCTGGACGGACCACGGCTGGACCCGTCCCACTAATTGACTCTGGGCGTCCCCACAGCCCCCACTGAGCACAGGTGAGACCGCACTGCATTAACTCAGATTTAACACGCAAACTTGAGAGAGAAAGGTTTCTAAGACCTGCTATTTTTGCAGAGGATTTTGTTAAATAGTGGTTTGAAAGGTGCACTGTGTTTTTTGGTAGAGGGTACGCCACCTGTTTGTCTCCATAGAGATAGATTCTGGTTTTGCATTTGCCTGACCAGCCAGCCCCTCCTACATTCTGTTCGAAGATCTGCGACCAAAGACGGAGCCAATCACTTCGTCGTCCAAAATTGGGATGATCCAATATCAAACGCGTCTTTGTAAAGTTGTCTGTCAAAGCATGTAGATGCTTTGTTAATCATCAAATAGATTTTACGTATTACCTCCAGTGCACCCCCCCCCCCGACAAAAAAAAAAAAAAAAATGGCTTGGCTGTCCCTTTTTGCTCACAATCTCCCTTCAAAGACAGATAAAATCAACTGCCATTGCTGTGACATTAAAGGTATCGTGTTGTGAGCTGTGGGTGATGAGGAGTGCCCTGCGGCGGAGAGGAGATGGTCTAATCACTGCTCGTCCCCAAGAGCAGCTTCCTTATCTTCAGCAAACACATGAAGCGAAGGCAGAAACATGCGACAGGCCATGCCATACATGTGAACTAAGGCACCACTGGCACGTATAGGGCAGAGGGAATAGGCAGCGTGTAATGAATGATACAGTACTCATGCGTTTTACATGGCTCCTATATAACAGGGGACAGTGATGAGGCGAAGGAAAGGGCAAGGAAGTGATCATTTTCAGAGAAGTATTAAAGGCTGGCTAAACAGCACACAGAAGCATCATAGTAGCTGTCAGCAATGTGAAGTGGATTTTGTGATTAAAGAAGACATGTATTATGTTTTATTCAAGTACTTAATATTAAAAAAAATAGATCTCCTGCAGTGGTTGTCACACATCACCGCCATGGTGATGAAGCTAGCTCTCTAATAAAAAAGAACAATTAGAGAAGAATAATTTTTTGCACACACAAATTTTTTATACAGATCGTTTAAGCATATGTAGCTTAACTTTGATTAAAATGTACTTTGATATTTTATTTGGAGAATGATTTAACTATTGTCTTAAAATAACCTAATACCTTTTTTTCTCATTGGTGATGATTCCATGTTCCTAATTTATTTGATAATAGAGACAGAAAGAGAGGGTAAGAGTGTAAGGAGAAAGCCACTGTAAATGTTTTTCAAAACAGTTGTTGTATAACCTGGTTTATAAAAAAAATAATGATAACAATCAATGATGTTGATATGTTGAGATAGTTATCCTCGGGCATTCACAATCATCAGATTACAATTAATATATTATATATATATATATATATATATATATATATATATATATATATATATATATATTATATATATATATATTAGGGGTGTAACGATACATTTTTAGAACGATACGATACATTTCGATATGAGGCCAAGAAAAACGATTACAAAACGATTTTGGAGTTTCAGGGAACGATACGATTCAGAACGATACAGCAGTTTTAAAACGATATTTCGATTCAGTTTGATAACTTACAACATAAATAAATTAATTACCAAGATTTTGCATTAAATCAAAACTCAATAACAAATAATAAAATGATAGAGTAAGGATAAGGGTAATAAAGATATTCAGCTTAATGACACAATTATTTTTCATTGCACTTTCCCCTTAATTCACAAGTTTAGTATCATAATAAAATAAGTGACTCACATTTCACCATCTGACTGAATCATTTTCACACAGATGCAGAAGTGTGTTGAGATGGGAGTCTGTAACTTACTGTATCTTCATGACTTATCATTAGATTAAATATTAAATCCACAAACATGTGCAGACTCGAAGTTTAGATCCAAAGCATGGTGATGTTGCGTCACCATGGGGGGGGGGGGGCGGCGTGTTTGCAGCTCGTCTGGTTCTTTTCGGAGCTCGCTCGAGTCGTTTCGCGGCGTTACCTCCGTGGGCCAGTTTGGTTTCGCCTTTACGGCTTTGTCCCTCATGGTCTCTGCTCTGTGCGCTCTCGCGGGACGGTTTGGATCCAGCGCTGTCCGTCTCCTCCGCTGGGCTGTGCGGCAGCGGTTCCGGGAGCAGATTCCGTGTGAAACAAGTGCTGCAGGCTCTTGATGATGACGCAGCACGGAAAACCAGCGTATTAAACGTGCATTTAATGAAACATTTATGTGAAAAATAAACTACTTAGAATGTTGTTTGTCTGTATGGTTTATGTTTCGCCATATATCTAAATAAATCGATTCTTTGGGCTTAGATTCGAAGCGATTCAAAGTTGCATCGATGTGTGGCCTGGATTAAGGCCAACTAGTAGAACGCCGATCGATGCAGTGGATCGTAAGGGCTGTGTATGGATACTTCGAATATTTAGGTGAATCGTTACACCCCTAATATATATATATATATATATATATATATATATATATATATATATTATATATATATATATATATATAATATATATATTATATATATATATATATATATATATATATATATATATATATATATATTTATTTATTTATTTATTTATAAAGCATTATGGGTGTCATTACTTGGTAAATATTATTTACCTCATAACGACTTGGTTTCAAACATTTCCCCAAACCACAGCACGTATTTATCTCCTTCTGCATCTCCGTTCTCCCCAAAGCTTCAAGTTCCAGTAACAGACTTCAGACCGTCTGACAAGAAATGGATTGTGGTGCTTTGGCAGCCCAGTAAACCGGCTTCCTGCTTCTGAAGGTATAGATGCCTTTGATATAGGATGCTGTTTAACCCAGAAACGACGGTGTGGCCCGCGGGACAGCCCATTCCTCTCACTGCACATCCATCATGTGGGGCAATCGAAGGAGCGGGATACTGGCTTTTCCCAGGGGAGAAGAGCGGAGGTGTACAGGGACCAGGGGAGAGCAGGGTGTCAGAGTATGGGCAGAGGTAACAATGGGACCGCCCACCACATTCCCACACTTACTCTGTTCAGATTTAACAGCTTATTTTGTATGCTTCACACCATGAGCTGACTACTTAACGAACAAGGGTACACAGTAAGTCAGTCTTTTGCAAACAAACGTGATGCAATTACACCAAGGAGCTGACATTTGGAACCATTGACAGGATTAGTATAAAAACAAACAAACAAAAAAAAAACAATGATAATAATTATAAAAGGCAATTTTTTTGTCAATGTAAGCAGCCAGTTGTAACACTTAATTTGTTGGGGTTTTTTTTGATAAGGAAAAGAAGATATAGTAATTGCCTTCCTTATGGAGGCGTTAACAGTAACAGTAAATATATATAATCTTTTTTGTTTTGAATAGATATTGCAACATCCTATAAACATTATAATAACATAAAAATACACATAAAAGCCATACTCAAGAATTACAGAACAAAACTATTCAAGAACAAATCTAAGTGTAACAAAATTGTTAAAAGATGAAGACACATGTACTACAGTAGTTTAAGAATCAAGAAAATAGTCCTGCCCCTTGGTCACATGTTACACCTCAAGCTCATTCAGGCACTTTTGTCAACCTCCATCTTGTCTTGACTGCCAAATGAGGGAGCAAGGGCCCGCCAAGGAGCCAGGTGAGGCACAAGGGAAATCTTGTGTTTAAGTCTGAAAAAGAGAATCTAAATTGGTGTAGTCATAGCTGGATTGGCAGTGGGTGCAAAGCGTCTTCAGTGTTTACTAGCTTATTTTCATGTGCCAGATCTTGTAAGACATTTTTGGTGGCAATATCTCCCATGAGACCTATGAAAAAGGCAGACAAATTGTGCTTTGCTCATCACTAAGTGGTAAAGCTGTGAATCAAGGAAAACCTCATTCCAGTGTGATTTTATGAAATGTACATTATATATTTATGTTTGCAATCAACTCACAAATGAAAAATCATTCATACTACAGTAATGTTCTATCACTGTCTTGATGGTTAGTGATAATGACTCACATAGTCTTAAATGTAAAATCTGTCAAATCATCCACTGACAGTCAACAATCATATACTGTCTTCATTGCAATATTGAGCTGTGCATGTAAATAAATAAATAAATAAATATATGAATGTTTAGAGTGATTCATCATTTATATGTTTATTGTAGAATGTAGTTGTGTCCTTGGGCAAGACACTTAACCCACATTGCCTCAGTGTCTGTGTACACTGGGTGAAAGTATCCCTGATTGTAAAGCACTTGGAGAGACCATTTACGTATATTATTTTTTTTTTATTTACATTTTACATTTGATGTTTGCTTGGCTCTCATTTACAACTCAGTCTTCTCAAGAAAAGCACGATAAATTTTAACCCTAAATAACACTAACCCTAACTTAGAATAAACAAATACATACATAGTGTTTCTTTAAGCAAAATCATCCAGCCCGAGAATGCACTTTGTTCCAATTGAGAAGTTAACGCCAAACCTTTACAAAAGGTTATAAAACAAACCGCACAACTCACTAGACAGGTGACATCTCTTTCTCGGAGCAGGTCGTCGTAACAACACACGTGATTGGCTCAGACATTAATTATGCACTTGGCTTACTTTGACCGTCGCGGTGTCCCCTCTCGGTCTCCGCTCCTTCCTTGCTCTCTCCGCTGAGTGCTCATTAGTGAAATGGATTACTAATGGATTATTAATCTGAGAGGAGGGAGGCTGCGGTGACCCAGCTAACCACACCTGGAAAAACAACAGTAAATATCAGTTTACGCAAAAACTCACATAATGACATTCATCTACATATTCACGCACACTGCCTCTTAGCTACAAGCCTTTTAGGCCCCAAAATAGCCTGGGCACTTGATTTATAGTCGGCCTAGTAAATATAACGGATACATCTAATTAGCTGTAATTAATTGTTGCTCCATCTTTGTTTCTCCAGGTTTTGGCCTTCTGATACACAACCTACTGTCCTCCTATCCTTACCAGCGGCAGGGGGAAAAAACAGACACGCATTACCAAGCACCACACACACAACATACCATATATCTTCCCCCCATATCCGAGGCACCATTGTTTTTGTCATATAATTATTTCTCAGGAGAGGCAATTAGCCACCATGCTACTGCTATTGCACAATCCTGTACACATATATGCATAAGCAGGTGTGCAGGGCTCTTAAAGTGGTATACATGGTATCAAAAAGCTAACAATGCCATGGGGATGCTGATATCACTCAGAAATGGTAAGGTCTAAGGAGATGCAACATGAAAGAATGTACAAAAACAGCATTATATCTTTAGATAATTAATGAAATCAGCACAATAAATACAGCAGTTTATATATGTGTTCTCCATATCAAAGACAGACTTCAAACGAAATGTGCGTCCATTTGGGGGTTGTTCTGTTAAATATAATCACTGGAGTAAGCAGAATTATCACAAAGGGAAAATGGAGAACAGATAAGTAACTGTTTTAAAGTGCATAGTTGGGCCAAGTTCATGAGGATATTTTTGTGTAGGAACATTTTGTTTGGGCTTCTCATCCATATTCAATGAACCAAAAGTGAATACTGAAGTTTTTAGCATTGCTTTATATATTTTTCACTCTCATAAATATTTCAATAAAATGTTGAAATTGTCTGGGTAGGAGCATTTGTTTTCCAAAAAGGGATGAACTGTTAGATCAGAGGATTGTTAGTTTAAATAAGACGAAGGTCAATTCGTCAATGACTAATACTTCACTCATCACTCCTACAGCAGTCTGTATTAACAGTCAAATTCTTACATGCATTATCATTTAGTAAAGTTTTGTTGCAATTGGTCAAAATGAAAAACCCTTGGGTATCATGTTGAACTGAAGCGGAATTAGTGTCTAATAGTCTGTTGCAGTTTTCTCAGTCGCTTTCTAAAAGCAAATTTGCAAACCAGCTCACACAGAATAACAAACGGAACTTATGCTTTTAAAAAAAAAATGCAGTCTCAACAAAATTAAGTTTACATTCTAAATGATTTAATGTTTATTAAGGACAATGTACAAATACATTAAGGACAATGGCAGATGCATGTACCAGATTCTTTCTTACAACTAATTTCCATCTGTAGTCTTGGAGAGAACTCTCACAACTTGGGTGTTTTTCATGTTTTATGTCACATACATTTTACTTTACAATTCACAAGCTTTAGTCCTGATTTCAGAGAAATGACCAAAGGGATTCACACTTCATACAAATCAATTGTTAAGTGCATGGAAGAGTTGTGTTTTTGACACACTGGAAATATATATGGTTTATATTTGATACGTTCTGACAGTTGTGCTCAAACCATTGTTCTGTTTGATTCATGTTCATTCTTTGTTGTTTGATCTTGACTTCTCATGTATTTTGAATTTTGCTCTGGAGTGTGAATTTGTAGATAAAAACAAGTCTGTTGAAATTCACTGAACAAGTGAGTTTGTGAATGAGAGCTGTGTGAACTGTTCTGAGAAATAACCTGTGTGAATGAATGGACTGTTGCAAATTCATAACTGACAAACGATGAAGTTTAAATTTAACCAACATCTTCTCAACAAACACACAGCAGAGTGATTATTTGCACTTGTTTCCTTGTCCCAGATCTGCCATGTTTTGTGTCATCTGATTCGAGACAGCCTTGACGATGACACAAACATTTACAACTTGTCAAACCTCGCACTACTCTGTCAGTTCCCATCATGCGCCAATTACCAAGTCTCAACTGGGACGCCACAGTTTCATAGGACAGACACAGGCAGACTTTAGCTTGTCCTTTATTAATGTGAAAACACAGTGTAAACTGACAATCTCGAGTTCATTATAAGCCCTGAAAACACCAGTGAGAGTTAGCAGACTCCCTAACATTGTTTGCCCCACTTATAACGATTTAATAATGAATGCATTGTACACAATATTATGTGTGTGACATTTATTTCCTGAATGATCTTATTATTGGGAAATGACTCAATGTTTTGCCTCTTCTTCTGCTAATGTCCTGGGAGCTGATTAATTCTGTTGGTATCTCCAAATACAAGTCGACGAAGATACCGGGGCGGTCTAGCACTCTCTATTTTCTTTGATTGCTTACAAAGGTCTCCTCTATCCTGGCTAGCATTATTTGGCACTAGTGCGCTTTGTGCTCGGCTATGCGCGCACACACACACTTGCTTTACCACGTTATTTGTCGAGGCCCCTCCACAGCGTTGTTGATTAGCGCCTGGAGTTTTAGGGATGCACGACGGAGCGCATGAAGAATCTGAATTCCTGGCAGAGCTATCAGTAAAGGTTATTAAGCCGTTGTTGATGCATCCATTTGTCGTGGCTGTACGTGGTGCTCTGACATTTATCAAGTATGTCCAGCTAAATGTCAGCTGGAGAGGTATAGCGCTGGCTGTCCTGTCCCTAATTAGGACCTTGAAAGTCAAAGTCCCCCTCTCATCCACTACTCTTCCACTTCGGGACAACATTGATCTCTTTCTGGGGCCTATATCCTCGCCTCTATTTTCTACACGCTCCACCTCTTTTTTTTTTTTTAGTAGCACAGGGACTGCATGTTAAGCAAACTTGGGCTTTAACAATTGATTGGGAGATAGGGATAAAGCACAGACAAATGGGGAGGCATGTAGGCCATCCTTCACGGACATGGGGCTCATTGTGTGCAGATTTTAACCTATGGGAGAGCCAGCTTCTTCCCCAGTGGGCTCAACAATCACGGGCAGGCAGGGAGAGCAGCGAGAGCAGGGGTAGGCAGACGTGGTGTGGGAATAGGCTGAAAGCAGGACTCAGGTGGAGAGAACAAATGCAGAGCTTGTACCAGCCGCCTCCACTGCAGCCGGCCCGAGTCCTCTGTGGGACCTGCTTTACGAGATGGCTCCGGGAATGATAAAGGAAGGCACCTCAGGCCCATTCGTTATACAGGGATTCTATTGCTCTTAATGCAAACCATGTGAAACTTGAGTAAAATTTTATAAGTTGAAAGTGGTAAAACTAAAATGTAGAGCACAAGAATTGGACTTTTTTTTTAATATAATTTATCTTGATAATGAATAGTGAATAAGTAAAATGAATGAGTCATGCCAAAGGATTAAATTGGTCAAATCATTTCTAATTTCAGAAAAAAAGGCATCATGTTTTCTAGAAAATGTCATGTTCATTATATTGACATCATGGTGGTGCAATGCTTGGGACTGACTTCTGGCAGCATGGGACCTTTCTTTGTAGAGGACACATTCTCCCTTTGTCAGTGTAGGTTTCCTTCTGGGGTCTCCAATTTCCTCAACCCAAAAAGAGTTATCACTTAAAATGTTTTACATTACACTACAAGTGAACTAAAAAAGTATAAGTGAAAATATGTATTTTAACTGCATTAAAAGACCAAAAAAAAAGAATTGATACAACACGATTCCTCTCCAAGTCTACTTGAAATTATTAGGACATGATAGAAAACCCACTTGCTTGACTGCTGAGATTTTATTGGTCTTGTATTTTAAAAATCCAACTTTATATTAATGTTTCTCTAAAAGTTAATTCCTCATTCCAAGTTGCTGGACTGTAAAGTGCAATGTTGAATTAAAAAGCAGATCTGGGACTAGTTCAGGCAGGACAAGGTCTCAGCTGTGTTCAGCTCCTCACGACCCCATTCCTGCGGATGTTCCTCCTGAAGTGTTTGAAAGCTTAGAGTGCACCTGCAGGCTATCGACTTATACAAAGATATACAGGACAAGTAATCCATTTAACACTTTGTGAAATCGCAAGCCAGACAAAAATGTCAGTGGTATAATCCTGTGTTGAAAAAGAAAATAATAACCAAAAAAATAATAATCCAAATCATTCATCCTAAACAGCAAAAACTAAGAAGTACAGTATTAAATTCAAACTTAGCAATAAAAAAACAGCACCATTTAATATCCTCATTTGGCATGGTGTTAAGTTAAACAACTACTGAGGCGAGTTAGCAGTGTTGTCACTTGTGTCTACTGGTTGGAAACTTAAAATCTAGTCTTTTGAATGACTGATGCTTGTTTTTGCTGTGTGAGCTTTGAAGATGTGCCGGTAGAAGAAATCCTCACTAGAGACTGTGGTGATGTACTGGACACACTGAGTCAGATCACACACAGTCACAACAATACACTGCATATATTATTCAGAGAGGGGCAGGGGCGGTCTGTGATTTACTCGTGGAGGTGTCGAGACATTCACTTATTTACAGAAGGAGCCTCAGGTAGGACAGCAGAGAAGGGGACATGTACAGGTATGAGTATACACAGCAAAACAACACCAGCCATGGCAAAGTGTAATGTGTTCAAACTGAGAAGGCACCTGCCAAATAGACAAAAATGTCAACCTATTCTTTGCTTGACAATAATAACATTTACTTAGTTTAGACTGTGGGTCTTTACAAAATGTGCCTTTTCATCAGAATCAGATTAATAAATTTTTCACCATCCTTTTAGTTACATTTTCTTCAGCTTTTAAAGAGGAATTGTCAAAACCCCAAATAAAACCAAAGTAAGGTTCCAGGCTCCAACACTGCTCTGTTTATTATTAATGAAACTTAAAACTGAAATTAAGCTCTTTTTTTTTTTTTTTTGGAGAGATTGTTCTTACTTGATTACAGTGAACTGGGTTAAACTGCGGAAAAGAAACAGATTCAGTTGGAATGTTATGTTATTTTGGTCAGGTGTTTTAGAGAAAATAGGCTGTATACGTTTTTTTATGACTTCTATAACACCATTTCCACTAATAATATAGGAAAACTTTAAGAAAAACTTTTCTCTCCAAAATGAGTTTACATTTGCTCACTTTTTCATAGAACAAGAACAAACAAAGGCACATTTGGCTTACAGTGCTTCTTAATATGAGTAGTATGTTGCATTAATGTGGAGTGAGCTAGCTCAGTGGTGAGTGTCTGGAGACCTCCTACCTGCTCAGAGACGGAGCCAAAAACAGAGCAGCAGACTCGGGGGGCAGAACAGCTCTGAGGCGGGAGATTGATGATGCTGGAGTGTTGTGTGTGTGTGTGCTATACTTATTATATGTATTCTTAGACTTGTGTGATTAAGCCATGTGGAAAGAAAAAAAAACTTGTAAATGTGTATCCCTATGAGAATTTGGTGTGAGTGTGATAGCAGCGTTTTCAAATCTGTGTGAATGCAAAATGTATTCCCTCGATTATACGCCCTTTGCCATTTTCTTTGTCATTTAATTTCCCTGTGCTCGTTACCTGAAGATCCCTGATGATTTATCTGGCTCCCTGGCTGGCCCTCACTCCAGGTTCCTCTAACTCGGTCTTGTGTGCCTGGGTCTCAGGGCTGTCTGTTGGGTGTAAGGTAAATAATTCAGTGGGTTTTAGAGCTTTGGTAGAAAGGTGATAATGCTTTTGTAGGGCCTGCTGTGTCCCAGAGGAGTCACAGAATGTTACAGATTCACACAGGATGATGGGAGAGTTTGCATAACCTTATCATAGCTGTAAATACACAGAGGATAGTAGATTGCAAAAGTGACAACAGAAAATGTATATTTGCTATTTGCTTTTAATTGATTCATGGATGTTCAGTGAAATTTAAACTGTGTCTATGATAAGAACTTAATGAAACATGCCTATAGCCTATTTTTAAAAGTACTAGATCTGTTTTTTTGCTTCCCTTTAAAATGTGAGCAAACAGAAATAATTCATTGCAAGCTTCTTACTTCAGTCTACATGTTTTGCTCACTTACCTAATGAATTTTGAGCCTCCGAATAATGTGTTTTAAGCTCAATCACAGCTTGTATCACCACCTTCCCTATTTTTTTTTTTTTTTACCAGTTAGGCAATGCAAGGGTTTAGATTATGTGATAGAAAGTAAATTAGGAAGTGATTTGGTAGACAGTGACGTTTTACAGTGTTTACTTTATTATTACACAAATTTGGTTTGTTACTATTTTAAGCCTGGATTGGGTCTGCCATGGCCAAACTAAGGATTCCAGTCTTTCGGTCTGAACTTTTGTATTAGCTTCATTTTGTGAATTCAGTTTGATAGTGGCAATACATTTTTTTTTCTGAATCTTATTTTTAATAGAAACTTACTATAACTGAAATGAGTAGACTTCATTCTAGAGGGGCATGTAAACAACAAACACAAACAAAAAGTCCTTGCCCCAACTGTGTCGTCATGTCCAAACCTCATTCCATATTTGCTCTGATATCTGTTGCGCCGCCTGACTCTGCCTTTGACTGTGCTTGCCTATTCTTTTGTTTATTATCTTCCATGATACATTGCCACAGAATTCCCTCAGTACACAAACCTTAACAGAACATCCTGCATTTGCTGTCAATATGTCTTTTAGGAAATCCCCACTGGCTTAAAAAGCCACAAGGATAAATGGGCCTTCCCTCTGTATCTCTCACTGAAACTGAAAGATGCTTATTTTTGGCAACACTGACAAAAACATGCCGTTTGCAAAATGTTTCTTGTGTAAAGGCCAAGTTTAAATGTGCAGTCATCGTCTCTGCTGAACCAGCATCCTGTTGTTTTTGGAAGACACTTAATTAAAACGAGATGGGCTTATGGTAAAAGGATTGGATCTATAGCTTCCAGGAAGTAGAATACTATAAATAGGTCAAAGTAATATGGCTATATAATAATTGAAATCATTTCAGCAAGAAATTACACAAAACATAATGGTCTCATCATCAGTGCATTTTGAGTAACAAAAAGTGCCTTAAATTGAAACAACAATCACACATTTGTCACATTAAAAAAAGAAACAGTCCTTAGCTCAGTACTTGTTTGTCTGATGAACAGTTGCACATCTCAGTGTCTTCACATCTCTGTCAAATGAAAGAGTCCTTCATGTAGCACAAACTAGTTCAGATCCGAGCTGATGGCAGATAGTTAGCACAAAGAGATTGTGCTCATGCCGTCACATGCACAGCAATGTTCTCTGAAGAAAACTGTATTTTGTATTTTAACCCCATCACTGTTTTGTTTGGTGGAGGTTCAGAGACACAGCTGGAGACTCCAGTTATTGAAGAAGAACAAAGAGATGACAGGGACATGGAACATGAGCAGATCAATGAACTGTCGAAGAGATGCATGCTGGGAACATGGACTTGTGTGTTGCCTCTGACTTATGACCTAATTACAAATGCATCTATATACTGTAAGCATATGATTAATTAGTGCATTATTAATTATTTCTATATAAATAATGCCGTTTCCCTCTCTCCGAACATGAAGGCTGAGTGTTTACTCTTTTAAAAGTGATAAATAGAACAGAAACTAGAATGCTACCAGCACACATAGTATGTGTTTTTGTTGATTTAAAATAAGGTTTTAATATGCAGAATGCACTCAGCAGTCTATCTTTGACCCTGACAGCTGCTGTTGCAACACATACTGTACTGTACTGTATTGAGCTGTACAAACAGAAAAACACTGGGCAAGAAGTCAAACAGCTTGAACTGAGACTTTATGTATACTCTGCAATTTGTATTGTAATTTTAAGCTTTTATCATTACAATTAGTCAAAAACTTTAATATATGAAAAGTGAAACAAGTGAGTTGTATACAACATTTTTGAGAGTCTGCTGTAGAACCCTAAATTCAAGTGACAAACAAAACTATATGATTTGGACATTGCTGTGTAAAAATGTTTCAAAGGATCAATCATTGTAGGGTTAAAATGAGACAATTTTAACAAAACAAAGCAAGAGATTGTGTAAATTGATTTGGCTTGTAAGGGTTGAATTCATTGATCACTTAATAAGTTTGTGTGGTAATTGTGTCTCATGATGAAATTTCTGAGATGCGTTTCAGACTTTGGACCATCCACAGCTCCTTCACTGCTTTAACTTTATATAATTCTTAGAAAACAGTAAAAAATGCATTTTACTACATCTATATTTAACAGCAGACCGTTCCCATGCTTCTCTGCAATAAATTCCCAAAGTTATCCGAGACTTATTTCCCAGTCAAATCTTGTCCTCGTCTCTCCCCCTGGTCGCTACCTGCAGTTCTTCCATTTTATCATTCACTGTCTTCTTTTCTTCCCACTCTTAATCCTCTCTTTGCACAATCCCCCCGCAGTATTTTCATTAGTTATTAAAAGCTGCCAGGCGGAGGTCGGCCATCGCTCCATCATCCCCACGAGCTCCCGTTCACGCAGTACTCCTGAACAAAGTCTGCACACCATCTATTAAACTCAAACTATGTGAGGGAATTGTGCAAGATACTCACTCACTCTGCACCATTTATAAATTATCATATTACTAAAGAGGGCATTTGCTATGTATGGTTTGTTGCCTTGGAGCTGCCTGGGTCTAATAGTGGCCATAAAGCAGGAGGAGGCAGTGGACTCTGATGTATGCTGGCCGGAGCACACTGTCAGCACGCGGCCCAGCTATCATCAATCAGATATTTTAAGAGATGGCCAGATGGGGATATTAACGAGCATTTCTGGCATGGCTAAGTCTATAAGAATCTTATGCTTTGCTGCACTTTATAAAACAATGTGTGGAACTTATTCAAAACATTTGGGACAATTTTATGGCATGCATTGTTGTGAAAAATGGCATCTAAGCCGTTTTTAATAGCATTATGTTTTTAAATGATGATAGCGCTTACCAGACAACAAACATGTCATTAAATGTAATAATATGATGTATATTTCATAATTTTAATTTATTTGCTCTAACTTCGATATGTGTGTGTTCTGCAATCAGTGCAAAATTGTTATTTTTCTTACAGCTGCATAAGTAAATAATGTCTAATTTTGGCTTTGACAAGCACTTTCTACTTTGAGAGAACTTTGGGGCTGAGTCTGTTTAATTAACTATCACTATATATACGTCATACATATATATATAATGTTACTTGATTGATATTGCTAATTCATTAAAAAAATAAAAAACTCTGATCTAATTATTTGGCTAACATTTTTATTCTAGTGTTTTCTGGCTCTGTGAATGTATCTATTGTTTTTCTTCTGTCGCCCCATGACAACTGACATTTTCTTACACCTATTTGTTCTGACAGGAAGCACAGCGACCGCGGTCTTTGAACACAGCCACGCCGCTGTGGTGGACTGAGTGTCATTAGACGATGTTTGGCAGCTGTGATCTGACACCACAACAAAAAGCTCAGAGCAAAACGGAGGAAGGAAAGACGACACATTACAGTAACCAGACTCATTGCCAAAGTCTGCTCTGGATTTATCCTTTTCAATTTCACACATCCTCTTTTAAAAGCTGCTGTTTCGCTCCGCTCATCCTCTCCTCACAGACCTGAAAGACCACTGTCATCTCTCCAAACTATGTTTCTACCACAGTCAATTATTACAGTTCTCTAGCTAAGCAGGCGGAAGACTGATTAGCTTTTCTCTCACTCAACAATAAGGACTAGCCTTATTCCTTTATTTCATTTTTATGTGGACATAGCAATTGCATTGGACAAACCAGATGCATTGTTTTAAGTGTCATAGCACAAGTGCTAATAAACGGCTCCTGCAAAAATACAAAAATGAAAACAGTAAACATTAAAAATGTACATTTCACTAAGCATGGTCGTGCGCACAGCTCTGTTGTCATTTCAGCCACAGTTTCAGGCGTCTAATGTTTGAATCAGTGGGGATTTTAGAGTACAACAAATAATTTAAAATACAAACCATATAAAATACAAACCATATAAAATATAAACCGATCAAATCTAATCATTGAAACTTTTATGAACCTTGTACTAATCTTTTATCTAGTCAACTACTGAAATGATCTGTTTAGAGTCCCAATAGTTAAATAATGTTTTAGGCTCAGAGAATATTCAAGAAATATGCACATAAAAAAAATTCAGAACAAGCTTCTACTCCATGTTGTCATTTCCAGAGTCTCCTGTCCAGAGTTGCTCTTCTGTCGCAGACCTTCTCCTCCAGAACTGATTGGCTGCAGCAGGGAGTGTCCGCCCACCAGAGTCACGTGACTGCACTGCGCAGCGAGCTACTGGATGTCTGCCTCTGCCACAATCAGGCCTTCACTCCGTGAGAGAGTTTTTCAAGGTGCAGCGTGTAACCTTTGAGGGGAAAGGTTAAGATTAGGTTTATGTACACTTAAAAGCACATTACATGGTTTTGGATACATCTCATGTGTTTTTTGTAGATCGCAGTGCCGTTTATTGACAGTGTATGCGCTCTGCCTCTTCCTGCGGGGATTTGCTGAAGCATGTAACAACCTAGAGTAATAAAGGTAATACTAGATAGTCAGGTCCGGTGGGATGGTGATAAAGTTTAGGAGAAGAGTTAGGGTGATGGGTAATGTTAGGGAAAAGGTTTGGGTAAAGGTTATGATAAAAAATATATCAGTTTAGGCCCATTTAGCAACAGTTATAAACTCATTACCATGGCAACCAGCTCACTTATGTCCCTCCGTACCAGACTATCTAGCACTAACCACTAATAAAGGTCAATTTTTTTTGTATTGGAAAAAAAAAAATAGGCTACGTTAACACTGCAGGTACATTCCAATTTTTTCAAATACGACACGCATCACTTTCATATGTGGAAATAAATCTGATATTTTCAAATGCAACTACAATCTGAACACTCATGTCACATTCATCCGATAATCACGTCACAAAACTCAACAAGTCAAAGCAGAATCAAAAAGCATTCTAAGTCTTCACCTGCATCTCCTAAAGCCTTGTAAAGCCCCTGTACTATCCTGTAAACAACTCACAAACTGAACGTGAGCTAGACAACACAATCATACACAACCTATTTAGTAACCTCAAAATGATTGTATTTTCCTAAAAATAAAAAATATATCGTACACATCCAAACTGTTTGCTGTTTTGGACCAAATTTGTTTTTTAGTCAGTGCTCAATTGTTAATGAAATATCTTTTTTATTATGTTCCTCTTAATTGGAGGGTGAAATAAAACACCATTGCCCATATGTTTAGTGCAATGACAGCGAGCTTTCTCCTCTTCACAGCCCAAATCAATTGAATTTAAATTACTTTCTATAGAACTCAATCATGCTTTGCTTTATGTAAAATAAAGCCTTGATTCACTCACTCTTTCTTCCATCCATTTTCACTCATGCAACGTGCAATGTGTTATTTATGTTTGGCAAGACAAGGTTTTCTGATCAGTTTGACTGACTGATCAGTTTTCAAACTCCGAACGTTACACAATAAAGGAAGAATTATTGAGAGTTTGAGGAAAAGCTTTGTTTTTTTTTTGCGTGAGAGAAAATTGTACACTAGCTCTTTACAGGACTCATTTCTCATAAACTAAATGCTCAATGACAATTTATTACTAAACATAAACCTTACCAAGACAAACAGCTAAGCGATAAGCCACTAAATCTGTGTCTAAATGTGTGATGTACTTTGACAGGCCTGAGAGTCTTACCTTCTAATGAAAATAATCGACAGATGAGTACACTATTGATCTCCAGCACATTTCTTTCTCAAAAACATGTCCGAGTCGCAACAGCCTCTCACCGGTTCAGTCTGAGGCTCGGAGGGACAATGAGCCGCTGAATCGGGAGCCTGGACAGGGGAACATGGGAACGACCCTCACTCGCTGTGGTACGAGGTGGGAGTTCTGCTCCACAACAGCGGGAGTTTAGCCTGACTGTGGCCCGACAGCGTTAGCTTTGTGTGGGGAGCTTAGCTATGAAGTGTTGCTACTGTTGATATGTGTTTAGGGGCCGTCAATAAAATACTCGTACTTCATGAAAAATGTGACATCTTAAGAATGTATTACAGTACTTTTTTCATAAAGCACAAGTAATTTATGGACAGTCCCTAAGCACGTACCTACCCACGTAGCAGTCGTGTGTCATTCTGACTTTCATCTGGCACTGCTGGCTAAATGACGACTCGATTGTCAGATGCTGCTCTGAACTGTACACATGACATCTTGCCCAGATGAACCGGGAGATGAAACATCGTATGTGGGTCGTCAACGAGCCACATAAAGTTTGCTACGTGGGTACACTTCACAGCTAAGCTCCCCACACAAAGCTAACGATGTCCCGGCTACAGTCAGGCTAAGCTCCCAACACAAAGCTAACGCTAACGCAGTCAGGCTAAGCTCCCGCTGTAGTTGTGGAGCTACATATCGAACACAGAACTCCCACCTCGTACCACAGTGAGTGAGGGCTGTTCCCGTGTTCTCCTGTCCACACAACCATAAAGGGTCTCAGCGGCTCATTCTCCCTCTGAGCCTCAGACTCAACCGGTGAGAGGCTGTTGCCTCGTCGCAGACGGTGAGCGAGTGTCACAGGCCCAGAACCCACCTGCCGCAGCACGTACCCCAGGCCCAGGTCACGTATCTGTCCACAGGAAAACGAGAAGCTTGGATGGGTGTTTGGAGCTCTCAGGTGTCGTCTGGTGCTGCGTCAGCCCCAGGGTCGATGATCTGTCTCGGGCAAAGACAGAGTCTGGAGCGGCGCTTCTACGGAGCGCTCAGGGGTTGTAGGGTGGCTCCATATCTCCCGGAAAACGGTGATATGTTCCCCGGCAAACGCTACGAAAGGCACCTTACCCGGTGGGTTAGGGTAACCCTAACCCTAAAACCCCCGCACAGAAATGGACTGATCCAAAGCGGAGGAAGTCCCGTCCACTGAGTTTGATGAGTGAGACTGACAGATTTATTTCAAGATCGCAGCACCATCATGAAATGTAAAATGAAATAGTTAAATAAATAGATATATATTTTTAATGTTTCTTTAAACTATTTATTGACACATTTATTTATTTAATACATTATTTGTATAATTATTTCCACTTTTTTTTTTTAAGCATTTAATAATGTATTTTATAATTTATTTGTGCAATACATTATTTAATTAATTAAATAAATAATTATTTATTTATTAAATTAAATATTTAATTGTACATTTAATACTTGATTTCTTTATTTATTTCAAAAACATTTATTAATTGGCATATTTAATTAATTATTTAATAGTGTATTTATATCTTGAATTGTGGCACTCTGAATCCTCCATACTGAGGTCACATTTATTCAGTCACATTTCCATTTTCTGTGAATGTAGGTCGCAGAAATGAATACAAATGATTTAGTCTCCCTTTATTATCTCGCACCTGTTTGAGTCACATGACTTCGCCGTCTGTTCATGCACAATGTCAAACCAAATCTAGAGTGGGGTTTTGTTTGGCAATTATAAGTTATGTGATCAAATTTGTGATCAAATTTTCTTTTCTTTTTTTACAGTTTTAATTCTCCTGAGATCTGTGATCAAACTTCCCTTACGGAACAAAAATATATTTCTCAATATATTGAATGACAATATATTTCATGATAATTCATATATTGTGAGATTTTCATAGCAATATATGATAATATATATTTTGTAATAATATATTTTATATGGAATAATATATATTTCAGTATATGAAAATACTGCAATTATTGCCACTTTCGTATATTGAATAGATATAAAAATATACTCTGGAATATATTGCTATATATATTAAATACATCTTACATTATACAAGGTTATATATTGCACTATATATTAAAATATATTTCATGTTATAAAAGATTATATATTGTTCTATATATTGAAATATATCTTACATTATACAAATAATATATTGTTCTATATATTAAAATATATAGACCCGTTCAGAGCTACGTCATTTTGGGGGCGGAGCTTCACTGGTGCCTCCGCAGAGTTTCCCCATAAGTTTCTATACAAAACAAGTAAGCTGTACTAACGATATTAAACGGTTAAAAGACTTAACAATGATTTCAAACGAAGCTCTGACCATTCCTAATGTGTTCCTTGGGTTTGCACCAGTTGACACATTTTATATCTCGTGATTTTTTCGGGCTAACTAGCTTGCCGCTAAAATCTATAGAAAAAATGAGGGATCACTATCAAAAACAAACACATGGCCTCAGAGTCATGTAAGTATATCCTTGAGTCTTTTATACAATAATCTTCTGTAGAAATCAGCACAAAATAATGCCACACAGGTGCAGTTTACTGTAGTCTAATTCTCCACTGATAATTGATAAATAATGAACACAACTTGCACAAAAATCTTAAGCAATGTCACGTTAACTCACCTCCTGTACTTTTCCGCAAATTACGTCGTCAAACTCATCAAAGTATATGTATGATCAAAGCTTTTCTCTTCTGCACATGAGTTTTTCCCATCAAATATAAGTAAATATCAGGTCGCTGAATGTCGGGACACTTACTAACGTCATGCTAACATTCAGTAGATAACTGTTCATGGCTTTGGAGTCGCTTTCTGTTCGTTAAATTGAGTTTTTAAAGAGAGTTTTGCGATTTTTTAATGAAAATACACCTGCGTAGCTTGAAAAGCCTGAGACTGGGCACCACTCAGGGCTCCAGTTAGCGCGCGCAGCCATCTTTGTTTACTAACAGTAAATGGGTCTATTTCCTAATCTATAAGAATATATATTGTAAGAAGCATTATAAATATATGACATAATATACTTTATTATATGCAAAAATACATTCAAACTTAATATACTTTGCAATATATATATCTTACATTATATGAAATTATATGTAAAACTATGACAATTTCCATCCTTTATTTCAAAATATTTTGAACAGTGCATCAATCTACTACCATCAAATGAGAGGTTTATTTCAAAACTAAAAGTAAATGAAGTCCAGACACAGTCAAACTCAGACAGCAGACACACAGTTAGCTAAGTTAGCTAAGTCCTTAGCAAATGTCCACAGCTAATGTCCACTGGGCTTGTCCACGTGTCTGGAGGTTCTTCCTGTGTCACAGCAGACTGTCCTGTTGTCTGCATTAGTAACTTTACACTATAAACCTCTGAAAGTAACCAAAACGGATCTATCCAAAAACATATAGGGCATTGGTAGCTTTAGCATTAGCTCGGTGTTAGCGCGTTAGCTTTTAGAGGCTGCTTCAGTCCAATTTGGAGACTTGGCTTTCATCCAGCAGCCTGTCCAGACTCCAGGCTTCACTCAGGGCCGTCAGGCTCCACGATGTCCCGTCGGGTTCCGAAAAAGAGGGACGAATAATCCAAGAGCAAATGTCTGTTCCACTAAGTAGTCAGACCTAGCCGAGGTCCGCGCCATGTTTACACCGGTCTAGAAGAACACGCCCCCTGCGAACACGCCCCGCGCTCCCCCCGCGCCCGCATCTCTCCAAGCACCGGGACAAATTGCGGCCCGCGGGCCAAATGCGGCCCGCTAAACAATATGATGTGGCCCACCATGGTAAAATGGGCCATTGAACTGGACCACATTGTGAAGAAGCCTGGGAAACACTGTATCTTTAGAGTGAACAGTGGTGGATACAGCAAACATAATGCTAAGGAAAAAAGACTGGCCCATCATAGTAAAGTGGGCCAGGGACTGGGCCACATTTCTTGATTAGATCTGGTATTCAGTAGTCTGTAGTACTTTTAAATCAACTTAATCAACTAAAATGCCCACTGATCAGTTTTGATCTGGTCCACAAATTGTGCTCTAGCATTGACTTGCTGTAAATAGGTTGAATAGCCCTGCTCTAAGAGTATTTTTGATTGTAGTTTTTTCTGACCGTTTAGTGACTTTTTAACTTGATAGATGCACATTGTATGGACTTGTTAGTGATGGGTAGGTTTGGTAAACATAGAATAACTTAGTATTTTGGGGGATTTTTTGGGGGTATTTGTTTGATACCAGTACATCCTTACAGATGAAGGCATTTAAAAAAATAACAAAACAATTCAGCAGGAACAGTTAGCTGAAGCTGATGTGAGACTGACACACACAAATGAGGAAATTACCAAGACAATAATTTAANAGCTCATTCAGGCACTTTTGTCAACCTCCATCTTGTCTTGACTGCAAATGAGGGAGCAAGGGCCCGCCAAGGAGCCAGGTGAGGCACAAGGGAAATCTTGTGTTTAAGTCTGAAAAAGAGAATCTAAATTGGTGTAGTCATAGCTGGATTGGCAGTGGGTGCAAAGCGTCTTCAGTGTTTACTAGCTTATTTTCATGTGCCAGATCTTGTAAGACATTTTTGGTGGCAATATCTCCCATGAGACCTATGAAAAAGGCAGACAAATTGTGCTTTGCTCATCACTAAGTGGTAAAGCTGTGAATCAAGGAAAACCTCATTCCAGTGTGATTTTATGAAATGTACATTATATATTTATGTTTGCAATCAACTCACAAATGAAAAATCATTCATACTACAGTAATGTTCTATCACTGTCTTGATGGTTAGTGATAATGACTCACATAGTCTTAAATGTAAAATCTGTCAAATCATCCACTGACAGTCAACAATCATATACTGTCTTCATTGCAATATTGAGCTGTGCATGTAAATAAATAAATAAATAAATATATGAATGTTTAGAGTGATTCATCATTTATATGTTTTTGTAGAATGTAGTTGTGTCCTTGGGCAAGACACTTAACCACATTGCCTCAGTGTCTGTGTACACTGGGTGAAAGTATCCCTGATTGTAAAGCACTTGGAGAGACCATTTACGTATATTATTTTTTTTTTATTTTACATTTGATGTTTGCTTGGCTCTCATTTACAACTCAGTCTTCTCAAGAAAAGCACGATAAATTTTAACCCTAAATAACACTAACCCTAACTTAGAATAACAAATACATACATAGTGTTTCTTTAAGCAAAATCATCCAGCCCGAGAATGCACTTTGTTCCAATTGAGAAGTTAACGCCAAACCTTTACAAAAGGTTATAAAACAAACCGCACAACTCACTAGACAGGTGACATCTCTTTCTCGGAGCAGGTCGTCGTAACAACACACGTGATTGGCTCAGACATTAATTATGCACTTGGCTTACTTTGACCGTCGCGGTGTCCCCTCTCGGTCTCCGCTCCTTCCTTGCTCTCTCCGCTGAGTGCTCATTAGTGAAATGGATTACTAATGGATTATTTAATCTGAGAGGAGGGAGGCTGCGGTGACCCAGCTAACCACACCTGGAAAAACAACAGTAAATATCAGTTTACGCAAAAACTCACATAATGACATTCATCTACATATTCACGCACACTGCCTCTTAGCTACAAGCCTTTTAGGCCCCCAAAATAGCCTGGGCACTTGATTTATAGTCGGCCTAGTAAATATAACGGATACATCTAATTAGCTGTAATTAATTGTTGCTCCATCTTTGTTTCTCCAGGTTTTGGCCTTCTGATACACAACCTACTGTCCTCCTATCCTTACCAGCGGCAGGGGGAAAAAACAGACACGCATTACCAAGCACCACACACACAACATACCATATATCTTCCCCCCATATCCGAGGGCACCATTGTTTTTGTCATATAATTATTTCTCAGGAGAGGCAATTAGCCACCATGCTACTGCTATTGCACAATCCTGTACACATATATGCATAAGCAGGTGTGCAGGGCTCTTAAAGTGGTATACATGGTATCAAAAAGCTAACAATGCCATGGGGATGCTGATATCACTCAGAAATGGTAAGGTCTAAGGAGATGCAACATGAAAGAATGTACAAAACAGCATTATATCTTTAGATAATTAATGAAACCAGCACAAATAAATACAGCAGTTTATATATGTGTTCTCCATATCAAAGACAGACTTCAAACGAAATGTGCGTCCATTTGGGGGGTTGTTCTGTTAAATATAATCACTGGAGTAAGCAGAATTATCACAAGGGGAAAATGAGAACAGATAAGTAACTGTTTTAAAGTGCATAGTTGGGCCAAGTTCATGAGGATATTTTTGTGTAGGAACATTTTGTTTGGGCTTCTCATCCATATTCAATGAACCAAAAGTGAATACTGAAGTTTTTAGCATTGCTTTATATATTTTTCACTCTCAATAAATATTTCAATAAAATGTTGAAATTGTCTGGGTAGGAGCATTTGTTTTCAAAAAGGGATGAACTGTTAGATCAGAGGATTGTTAGTTTAAATAAGACAAAGGTCAATTCGTCAATGACTAATACTTCACTCATCACTCCTACAGCAGTCTGTATTAACAGTCAAATTCTTACATGCATATCATTTTAGTAAAGTTGTGTTGCAATTGGTCAAAATGAAAAACCCTTGGGTATCATGTTGAACTGAAGCGGAATTAGTGTCTAATAGTCTGTTGCAGTTTTCTCATTCGCTTTCTAAAAGCAAATTTGCAAACCAGCTCACACAGGAATAACAAACGGAACTTATGCTTTCAAAAAAAAATTGCAGTCTCGACAAAATTAAGTTTTACATTCTAAATGATTTAATTTTCCCCTCAGAAACAGTATGTTTATTAAGGACAATGTACAAATTACATTAAGGACAATGGCAGTTGCATGTACCAGATTCTTCTTACAACTAATTTCCATCTGTAGTCTTGGAGGAACTCTCACAACTTGGGTGTTTTTCATGTTTTATGTCACATACATTTTACTTTACAATTCAGAAGCTTTAGTCCTGATTTCAGAGAAAGTGACCAAAGGGATTCACACTTCATACAAATCATTTGTTAAGTGCATGGAAGAGTTGTGTTTTTTGACACACCGGGAAATATATATAGTTATATTTGATACGTTCTGACAGTTGTGCTCAAACCATTGTTCTGTTTGATTCATGTCCATTCTTTGTTGTTTGATCTTGACTTCTCATGTATTTTGAATTTTACTCTGGAGTGTGAATTTGTAGATAAAAACAAGTCTGTTGAAACAAACTAAATTCACTGAACAAGTGAGTTTGTGAATGAGAGCTGTGTGAACTGTTCTGAGAATAACCTGTGTGAATGAATGGACTGTTGCAAATTCATAACTGACAAACGATGAAGTTTAAATTTAACCAACATCTTCTCAACAAACACACAGCAGAGTGATTATTTGCACTTGTTTCCTTGTCCCAGATCTGCCATGTTTTGTGTCATCTGATTCGAGACAGCCTTGACGATGACACAAACATTTACAACTTGTCAAACCTCGCACTACTCTGTCAGTTCCCATCATGCGCCAATTACCAAGTCTCAACTGGGACGCCACAACTTTCATAGGACAGACACAGGCAGACTTTAGCTTGTCCTTTATTAATGTGAAAACAGTGTAAACTGACAAGCACGAGTCAGTAATAAGCCCTGAAAACACCAGTGAGAGTTAGCAGACCTCCCTAACATTGTTTGCCCACTTATAACGATTTAATAATGAATGCATTGTACACAATATTATGTGTGTGACATTTATTTCCTGAATGATCTTATTACTGGGAAATGACTCAATGTTTTGCCTCTTCTTCTGCTAATGTCCTGGGAGCTGATTAATTCTGTTGGTATCTCCAAATACAAGTCGACGAAGATACCGGGGCGGTCTAGCACTCTCTATTTTCTTTGATTGCTTACAAAGGTCTCCTCTATCCTGGCTAGCATTATTTGGCACTAGGCGCTTTGTGCTCGGCTATGCGCGCACACACACACTTGCTTTACCACGTTTTTTGTCGAGGCCCCTCCACAGCGTTGTTGATTAGCGCCTGGAGTTTTAGGGATGCACGACGGAGCGCATGAAGAATTTGAATTCCTGGCAGAGCTATCAGTAAAGGTTATTAAGCCGTTGTTGATGCATCCATTTGTCGTGGCTGTATGTGGTGCTCTGACATTTATCAAGTATGTCCAGCTAAATGTCAGCTGGAGAGGTATAGCGCTGGCTGTCCTGTCCCTAATTAGGACCTTGAAAGTCAAAGTCCCCTCTCATCCACTACTCTTCCACTCCGGGACAACATTGATCTCTTTCTGGGGCCTATATCCTCGCCTCTATTTTCTACACGCTCCACCTCTTTTTTTTTTTTTTTTAGTAGCACAGGGACTGCATGTTAAGCAAACTTTGGGCTTTAACAATTGATTGGGAGATAGGGAAAAGCACAGACAAATGGGGAGGCATGTAGGCCATCCTTCACGGACATGGGGCCTCATTGTGTGCAGATTTTAACCTATGGGAGAGCCAGCTTCTTCCCCAGTGGGCTCAACAAATCACGGGCAGGCAGGGAGAGCAGCGAGAGCAGGGGTAGGCAGACGTGGTGTGGGAATAGGCTGAAAGCAGGACTCAGGTGGAGAGAACAAAATGCAGAGCTTGTACCAGCCGCCTCCACTGCAGCCGGCCCGAGCCCTCTGTGGGACCTGCTTTACCGAGATGGCTCCGGGAATGATAAAGTGAAGGGCACCTCAGGCCCATTCGTTATACAGGGATTCTATTGCTCTTAATGCAAACCATGTGAAACTTGAGTAAAATTTATAAGTTGAAGTGGTAAAACTAAAAATGTAGAGCACAAGAATTGACTTTTTTTTTATATATATATAATTTATCTTGATAATGAATAGTGAATAAGTAAAATGAATGAGTCATGCCAAAGGATTAAATGGTCAAATCATTTCTAATTTCAGAAAAAAAGGCATCATGTTTTCTAGAAAATGTCATGTTCATTATATTGACATCATGGTGGTGCAATGCTTGGGACTGACTTCTGGCAGCATGGGACCTTTCTTTGTAGAGTTTGACACATTCTCCCTTTGTCAGTGTAGGTTCCCTTCTGGGGTCTCCAATTTCCTCAACCCAAAAAAGAGTTATCACTTAAAATGTTTTACATTACAACTACAAGTGAACTAAAAAGTATAAGTGAAAATATGTATTTTAACTGCATTAAAAGACCAAAAAAAAAAAGAATTGATACAACACGATTCCTCTCCAAGTCTACTTGAATATTAGGACATGACAGAAAACCCACTTGCTGACTGCTGAGATTTTATTGGTCTTGTATTTTAAAAATCCAACTTTATATTAATGTTTCTCTAAAAGTTAAGTTCCACATTCCAAGTTGCTGGACTGTAAAGTGCAATGTTGAATTAAAAAACAGATCTGGGACTAGTTCAGGCAGGACAAGGTCTCAGCTGTGTTCAGCTCCTCACGACCCCATTCCTGCGGATGTTCCTCCTGAAGTGTTTGAAAGCTTAGAGTGCACCTGCAGGCTATCGACTTATACAAAAGATATACAGGACAAGTAATCCATTTAACACTTTGTGAAATCGCAAGCCAGACAAAATGCCAGTGGTATAATCCTGTGTTGAAAAAGAAAATAATAACCAAAAAAATAATAATCCAAATCATTCATCCCTAAAAGCAAAAACTAAGAAGTACAGTATTAATTCAAACTTAGCAATAAAAAATACAGCACCACACTGTTAAATATTTCAGCGTAAAAAACAGTTAACTACTGGCAGTAGAGTTGCCATTATTTAATTGTTTTTTTAACAAGAATCTACTATTACATTTTTAACAGTTAATCACCGTTAAGGTAAAAAACATTACATAACTGTGATGCAGTAGATTAAACATTATCATAATGTTAAATTACATTTCAAAAACACAATAATATGTTTTTTTTTGTTTGTTTGTTTTTTTTTTTTACTGTTGCTTTGTGCACTCTAAGTATGTTACTTTTTAAAAGAAACACAGCACAAATTTCAATATTTTCATTTCCAATTATTTTTAATTAACATATTAAATAATTCACTGTGTTATTGTTAACAACAATAATAAAACATAACAATGAAACTAAAACCAAGCAGCACCTGAAATTAAAATATAGTGCTTAAAAAACCTTTTGGAAATACTGATTAAGGAACAAAGTCACCTGGAAACAGGAACATTCTTCAGTGTCACAGTGTCTTTATGGCTCTGGGAAGCTCTAAATAAATCCCACTCAAAGTCTATGAGCTTCTCAGCAGGGTGGAGACTCGTGATTTACTGTCACTGGACTTTTTCGAGTCACCTTCCAGTTTTCTTGGAGACGATCTCTCCTCTTCTGGCCTTGCTGCCCCTTTCTGGATTGATTCCTATGAAGCGCCTGAAAATGTCCATAAAAACTTACATTCAAAAAGTCTATTACCTTGGAATATGTAACATAATAATACTTTGATTAGTACTGTTCTAACCTTTGAATGAACTCCAAAGTGCAAGCTGCCTCTTCCTGATACTGAAGATTAAAGTTGTAGAATGTGGAAAACACGGTAGCAAGCCCTGTTCGAAGGTTGGCTGGATTTCCTTCTGAAATGATTGTGCCCTCAAGGCTAACCTTCCAGTGTCTGATGCAGTTGCCACCAGTGTCACCTGAAACTACAACAATTATGTAACATCCAGACAAAAAAATGAGGAGTAAAAAGTTAGTACTAAGTGACATACCACAAAGTATGAGTCCGAGGGGTGGCAGGAAGGGATTGGGTTCCTTCAATGTCAGCAGCCGTCATGTGTTCCTTTCAGAGTAAAACACAAACAAAGCAAACTTAGTTCGTTGTATTGTTTATTGGCACATTTATAATATCAAAACTTGATTTCTAGCCGATCTCAGACTTTTCAGGTTTCAAACCACTTGGTCCCAGACCTGGTCTCAGATTTGGTCTTAGACTAGGTCTGAAACCTGGTCTCAGACTTGGATCTTAGACTTGTCTGAAACCTGGTCTCAGACTTGGTCTTAGACTTGGTCTGAATCCTGGTCTCAGACTTGTCTTAGACTTGTTCTGAAACCTGGTCTCAGACTTGGTCTTTAGACTTGGTCTGAAACCTGGTCTCAGACTTGGTCTTAGACTTGGTCTGAAACCTGGTCTCAGACTTGGTCTTAGACTTGGCCTGAACCTGGTCTCAGACTTGGTCTTAGACTTGGTCTGAAACCTGGTCTCAGACTTGGTCTTAGACTTGGTCTGAACCTGGTCTCAGACTTGGTCTTAGACTTGGTCTGAAACCTGGTCTCGGACTTGGTCTTAAGACTTGGTCTGAACCTGGTCTCAGACTTGGTCTGAAACCTGGTTTCAGACTTGGTCTTAGACTTGGTCTGAACTGGTCTCGGACTTGGTCTTAGACTTGGTCTGAACCTGGTCTCAGACTTGGTCTTAGACTTGGTCTGAAACCTGGTCTCAGACTTGGTCTAAAACCTGGTCTCAGACTGGTCTTAGACTTGGTCTGATTCCTTCAGACTTGGTCTGAAACCTGGTCTCAGACTTGGTCTTAGACTTGGTCTGAAACCTGGTCTCAGACTTGGTCTTAGACTTGGTCTGAAACCTGGTCTCAGACTTGGTCTTAGACTTGGTCTGAATCCTGGTCTCAGACTTGGTCTTAGACTTGGTCTAAACCTGGTCTCAGACTGGTCTGAAACCTGGTCTTAGACTTGTTCTGAAACCTGGTCTCAGACTTGGTCTAGACTTGTTCTGAAACCTGGTCTCAGACTTGGTCTAGACTTGGTCTGAAACCTGGTCAGACTTGGTCTGAAACCTGGTCTCAGACTTGGTCTTAGACTTGGCCTGAAACCTGGTCTCAGACTTGGTCTTAGACTTGGTCTGAAACCTGGTCTCAGACTTGTCTTAGACTTGGTCTGAAACCTGGTCTCAGACTAGGTCTTAGACTTGGTCTGAAACCTGGTCTCAGACTAGGTCTTAGACTTGGTCTGAAACCTGGTCTCAGACTTGGTCTTAGACTGGTCTGAAACCTGGTCTAGACTGGTCTTAGACTTGGTCTGAAACCTGGTCTCAGACTTGGTCTTAGACTTGGTCTGAAACCTGGTCTCAGACTTGGTCTTAGACTTGGCCTGAAACCTGGTCTCAGACTTGGTCTGAAACCTGGTCTAAGACTTAGGTTTTCAGACCAAGTCTGAGACCTGGGTTCAGACTTGTTTAGACTTGATCAAAACTTAAATGACAGTTGTACTTTACATTGTGCTTACCTGAGCTAGCAGTATTAATCCGTCGAGCTCTTCCTCAAAGTGTGCCATCAGGAGCTGCATCACCAAAAAGGGGACCTGGACATCTGGACTTAGCTTCAGAACTTCCTTAACATTTTTGTTTGTAGGCTTCCTTTGAAAGAATTCAACGATCGCTCTACCACATTCCTCCAGTGCCATCTCCAGTGTACCTAACACTGTAATGTCAGTCAAAAGTTCAAAATGATTGAAAAGGCCTTTCTGAGTAAAAAGATAGGGCCACTTGTCTTTAAGCTCAGTGATTGTTGGTGTTGGGAGGGCATTGATTTGTTGTCTCTGTAAAGCAAATGTAGTGGTCATTAATTCTTGAACCTCAGCTCTCTCGCCTCCAGTGATTCCTTCTCTTGTATACATTTCAAGAAGTTGCTTTCTCTTCTCCTCCAATGTATCTTTTGTTTCCTCAGGAGGGATATCAGGCTGAAATCGGGTGCACCCAAAAGTGTCTGTCGGTCCTCTTTTTTTCCCCTCGCTGGAACGATGCTGTCTGAAATTGCTGACTCGATTCACATTTTCAATTCTGTTTTTAATCTGCATCAACAAAGACTCATATCCAGCTCCAACAATTTGTCCACTGCTCATCTGATCTGCAAATGTTTTTGGATATTGCCTGACAATGTTATGGCATATCACAGCGCATTGGGCGCGGGTAGGGTTCTGCTCATACTCTCTCATTTTGTCGGCTAGGATTCTCACCATCTGACGCCTTCCTGCTGGTGATGCTCTCTTTCCTTCTGCAATTGCAGATTGTATATCTGCAGGCATTAATTTCCACGGCACTTGGAAATTTTCAGGCCACTTTTTTGTGATTTGAGAGGTGCCTTGACTTTCTTCATTTTCATTGAATAGGAAGCTGGATGTTGTTGAGCTTGAGGGACTTGAAATTGGCACATCGTCCAGGACGGATGGTACAAGTGAAGAACTTGGGACTGATGCATCAACTGGGACGGATGGTACAAGTTCCAAATTTAGTACTATGGATTCGGTTTCTATGGCAAAAAAAAAAAAAAAAAACATGATAAAAAACATGCAAAAAAATAATACAGTTGAAACAATAAAATATTTGTTATTCGTACCCATCTTGAAAGCTTCCATCAACTTCCTTTGTTGAATAACAGGTAAAACATCTTTTATATCCTCTTGTTGCAGATACTTAAGATCATCTATGGAGTCCACTCCAGAAATTACTAGTTGTTCAATTATGCGTTCTTGGGTCTCCTCTGAAGAAGTTGGTAGAGCCCTTTGAATGATTTTTCTAACATCATTTAAAGATGCCATTGCCTAAAAAGAAATAAGCGAATGGTGAGGGACAATTACTGGCATATCACACCATGTGTACTGAGGTAATGGGTAATAATCTACCAGCTCATGTTGCCTAATGCATGATACATCTCCTGTTGGTTGAAAGGCATAAAGTCCCATATCAGGGATAAATTGCGTTTGGCAGTTCTTTGTGATAAGATAAACAGATTCATTATTTTGCAGCACTAAAATTATCTGCCCCAATAGGAGGTCATCTGATGTATTTTGTACTGCCACAAGCATATTTTTCTTATATTTTGTGCCTGTCACTGTTGCTTCATGAGCCACTAGTGTGTTTAGAGGGTTGACATTGTTTCTGATGACAGAATCTTTGATTTTATCATTGTAATCATCCAGACAAAAAACTGTTGCTTTTTCCAGTGACACAGCTGGAGGGAAGAGATTACCTGCAGTGAGATATGCTTGGAGGAGCTGGTGCCTTTCAGCAAGAGTTGAACAGAGATTTTTGAAGTTGTGGAGTTTTCTGGCGCATTGCTTGAAATAGGTGTGTTTGCTTTCAAAGCGTAATGTCCATAAGCGAATTAGTGGACCGAACTGAATGATAAGCTCAGGATAATGGGTCACATAGTGATGTTTGGGTCGTAGTTTGTGGTCAGGGAAGGTTTCTTTTCGGAAAAACAAATACTCTTCATAAAGCACTTTCAAATACGCAATCTGTCCAGGGGAAATAGCAGGTGCACAAATAAGAGCAACTACTTCTCTCAGTTGTAACACAAGCTGCCAGACCTGATTTTCACCTGGGTCTTTGATTTTGTCGCCAATCAGCAGTGGAAGAAGTCTTAAAAAACACCAGTTTTGAACAGCATGTCCACTCAATGTATTGCTGCCTGGAGAGAGTGCACAGGGACTGTCATTAGCATCATTTCCTTTATATCTAAATTGTTTTATTCTTCTGTTCAACTCAAGGTAAGTAAATTGCTTGTCCACAGTCACAAGATGTTTAATGAACAAAGCCAAATCATATGACACAATTCCCTCAAATAAGTCATGGCCAATGCAGGGAGGAAGTCCGGGCTTGCATACATGAAAGAAAGACAGCTGGTTAAAGATAGAATCAAATTTTATGCCACCAGAATGAGCTAAACCAGTTTCAATCTTTTGGATATGGTCGTTATAAGACTCAACTGTGCGATCTGGAGCTCTGGTTAAGGGGTCATCTTGAAAGGTATTTCTTTCAATTTCGCAAAACCTGCAGAAATGTCCACTGGTGCTGAAATTCTCCAAAAAAACCCCAATACCATGGGATCCCAAATTATCACCAGAAATGGCCAAGAGAATACCTTTACACACTTTTCCATCAGGCAACACAATGCCATTCTTTTCAAGCTCTAATAGGTCTTCGACCAAAGGACCAAAAATGTTATTTTGACAAAAATGCTTGAAGTCATTTTCTCTGCAGAGAAGCAAAAGTTGCATTTGGTCAATAGTTGACCTGTTGTGAGGTTTTAGATTTCCTAGTGTCAAATATACTGCCATAATTTTGTGCTTTTTTCGCCCCGAACCAAGGGGATTTACCACTTCAAATGCATCTTGATAAATAATTAAGCCCAAAGCTGGATTGTGGTAAAGAATGTCCTCAGTTATGTTTTTACCGTCCCAGACATCTTTGAATATTTCACTATCCGGTTTTCGATTCTGTGTGTCATTAAACTGTTCCTTTACAGATTTGCATTGAAGAAGAGACTCTAGAGTTTTTTTAATGGGGACATATTGAGCAAAACATTCTATACCAGCTTCATTTTTCCCCAAACAAACAGGCACTGGTTCAACATAGTTAAACATGTTTTTAAACACAGACTTTCTGCGTTGATCTGTCTCAGAGTACTTGTATTGTGCAGGTGTAAAATGTCCTCTTCTTTTAGATCATGAATAAGAGAAGCAATCAAATCTTCTGTGATGCCAGATGAACGCAATTTTTGGCTCAATTTGAAAAACAACTGTGATTGGTTAATGTCATGAACTGATTGAAAATCCTGTATAATTGTTTGAATAGTTGATGCAGGGAGAAGCAACTTGGCTTGCAGTTTAAGATAAAAAAGTGCAAGATTTTTCAAAAACATTGTTTCATCAACACTTTCTGCATCCACTTCCATTTCTTCATTAATAGTTTCTGAAGCATCAGAAACTTGGTCATGCACTGAACTGCCCAGGTCATGAGATAAAGGAGTTTGTGCACTATATGTACTCTCAACATAAGTTTTCAGTTGGTTCCTTCCACTGTGTTTATGCTTTCTTGATAAATGAGAGGAAAATGATGATACCACTTTAAATGTTTTATCACAGTTCTCAAAAGGGCATGCAACAACTCTACCTTCTGTGATATGAACTCTGAGGTGAGCATATAATGTACTCATAGCATCAAATCTGTTATTACAAAAATTGACATGGCACCTCACATCGATTGGTAACATCTGAATGTTAGAATCAGTGACTGAGTTTCGATGATTTCTATAGATGTGGCTTTTTAATCCAGTATATTTTCGAAATGTCATTTTGCAGTCAGGCATGCAACAGTGTAGCAACAGATTAGGTAAATTGCTGTGAATTTTTGTGTGTCTTATGAACTCCATCAGTGTGTGGCACAGTTTGCCACAAATATTGCAAGAAGATGACATTATTAATGGCCCTTTACAGACAAACCTTATGATGCTTACTTTCTATTCTTTCTTTAAACTGGATCTGCGAAGTGTAGAAAGAAAACCTAAAAAAAGAAAAAAGAAATAGATGTTAAAAACATAATAATAATATAATGTTAAATAATTATTAGTAGTTTATTATTATTATTATTATTATTATTATTATTATTAAACATTATTTAAACAGCAATAAAAACAGTAATAATAATCTAGGCCAATGGATAAATAAATTGCACATTACTAAGCTAGACGGAGTCTTAGTGGGTTATGGAGCGTAAACTTGAAACATTTTCAGATTAATCCAATAACTATATGAGAATATCATCTATTTATTAGAATGTATGATTATTACATCTTTATTCTAATAAATTAGACTTTATTATAATTAGACTATATTTTTTATTTTTTTAATAGATTCATCTCAAAATGTTCCAAGTTTATTTTCATAGCCCAAGCTTTGTTTTTATTTTTTTTTACTTGGTTATTAATACCCCAAACTAATTAGACTTTTTGACTGTTCTATAAAAATCAGTTAAATGCGGAGGTGGGGAGAGGAGCGCACTCAGCTCTGTGCGAGTGACAAAAGTCTAGATGTCTGCATCATTCACAGCACATAGCGCAGAAACAGAAACCTTAGAAACATTTTGACAAAAAAATGCTCCTCACACCAGGAGACATTAAACAGTCTTTAATTCGTGTCATTCCGTCAAAACACCCGTTTAACTAATAGATCTGCAGTTTCAATCAGGAAATTACCGCGACGAAACACATTCCTGTTAAGTTCTTATAGAAACCACGCAAAACATGACAAAACCACGTCATGACAAAAGTATCTGACTTTAGTATTTCTGTCGAGAAGGTCGACTGCGAGGCAAAGTGATGCTCAGCGCACGGAAGGAGCGCGTGACGTGTGTGTATGTGGATGTGTGTACCTGGCGTAATGACAGCGCACAGATTCTGCGAGGTGATTAGTTTTGGGGCATGTGGGACAGGATTCATATGCGTGAATTTCGGGACTGTCTGTCCTGATTTTTTCGGGACGTCTTGTCACCCTAGCTCATTCATAAAGTTAAATCATATCTTTACCTTCGCAGATCTATTCTTCTCACACTTTTCAAAGCGTGCGCTGCAAGACAGAAACCCTCCTCGAGTCTTCTCACACGCAGCTCTCTTCTTGCCTTCCACATGCTCCCCTCACTCACACAAGGCGCCCTACCTGGCTCTGCTAGCGGTCGAATAAGGTCTGACCGCTCGCTCCCATGCAAGGCTCCAGTCTTTGGCCAGCGGACTTCAAAGCCGTGTTGCGTTTTGCACAAGCGTGTCGATGTGGAGCGATTTTACCCTGCATAGCAAAGCATCTGCGAGCTGCAACCGGAGACCAAGAGCGAAAACGAGTAAAGAAGCTTAACTTTTGCGGAAAGTTAGCCTACAAACCACTGTCATATCGCGTGGCAGCCAGATGGATAAAGAAATCCACATCTGGCGGCTAGGGCGTTATTATGCGTATATAAAGTCTTGCAAAAACTCGCATAGGCCTTAAGTGCATTAATATTGGAATCTTACTTACCAAAAAGAAGAAATTTCGGAGGATTAGGCGATGGCACATGGAGCAGCGTGGCATGTTATACAAATTACCCAGCATTCCAAAAATACAGTACTTCCCTGTTAAGGGCAAATCATCAGCGTAAATTAACACTATGGAATATTTTTTTTGAATTACATTAAATATGGATAAAAAAACACAACAATTATTGTAATTTAACAAAAACAAATCTTTAAAAAACATTTTGAACTCGTATTTCAAATTAACTGTGTGTTAATGCTGAAAAGTAGCTGTAAATTTACATGAATTTGTTACAGTGCATTTAATATCCTCATTTGGCATGGTGTTAAGTTAAACAACTACTGAGGCGAGTTAGCAGTGTTGTCACTTGTGTCTACTGGTTGGAAACATAAAATCTAGTCTTTTTGAATGACTGATGCTTGTTTTTGCTGTGTGAGCTTTGAAGATGTGCCGGTAGAAGAAATCCTCACTAGAGACTGTGGTGATGTACTGGACACACTGAGTCAGATCACACACAGTCACAACAATACACTGCATATATTATTCAGAGAGGGGCAGGGGCAGGGGCGGTCTGTGATTTACTCGTGGAGGTGTCGAGACATTCACTTATTTACAGAAGGAGCCTCAGGTAGGACAGCAGAGAAGGGGACATGTACAGGTATGAGTATACACAGCAAAACAACACCAGCCATGGCAAAGTGTAATGTGTTCAAACTGAGAAGGCACCTGCCAAATAGACAAAAATGTCAACCCATTCTTTGCTTGACAATAATAACATTTACTTAGTTTAGACTGTGGGTCTTTACAAAATGTGCCTTTTTATCAGAATCAGATTAATAAAATTTTCCCCATCCTTTTAGTTACATTTACACGACACGGTGGCGCAGCGGTTAGCGCTCTGGCCTCATAGCAAGAAGGTCCTGGGTTCGACTCCCGGGCCGCCCGGGGCCTTTCTATGTGGAGTTTGCATGTTCTTCCCGTGTCTGCGTAGGTTTCCTCCGGGTACTCCGGTTTCCTCCTACAACTAAAAACATGTCCATTAATGCCTGCCCTGACCCTTCCCCCAGGGCTCCCCTGCAAAAGAGATTCTGAATCTCAGTGGGACTTCCCTGGTTAAATAAAGGTCAATTAAATTAAATTTTCTTCAGCTTTTAAAGAGGAATTGTCAAAACCCCAAATACAACCAAAGTAAGGTTCCAGGCTCCGACACTGCTCTGTTTATTATTAATGAAACTTAAAACTGAAAATAAGCTCTTTTTTTTTTTTTTTTGGAGAGATTGTTCTTACTTGATTACAGTGAACTGGGTTAAAACTGCGGAAAAGAAACAGATTCAGTTGGAATGTTATGTTATTTTGGTCAGGTGTTTTAGAGAAAATAGGCTGTATACGTTTTTTTTTATGACTTCTATAACACCATTTCCATTAGTAATATAGGAAAACTTTAAGAAAACTTTTCTCTCCAAAATGAGTTTACACTTGCTCACTTTTTCATAGTGTAGAACAAGAACAAACAAAGGCACATTTGGCTTTACAGTGCTTCTTAATATGAGTAGTATGTTGCATTAATGTGGAGTGAGCTAGCTCAGTGGTGAGTGTCTGGAGACCTCCTACCTGCTCAGAGACGGAGCCAAAAACAGAGCAGCAGACTCGGGGGGCAGAACAGCTCTGAGGCGGGAGATTGATGATGCTGGAGTGTTGTGTGTGCTATACTTATTATATGTATTCTTAGACTTGTGTGATTTAAGCCATGTGGAAAGAAAAAAAAAACTTGTAAATGTGTATCCCTATGAGAATTTGGTGTGAGTGTGATAGCAGCGTTTTCAAATCTGTGTGAATGCAAAATGTATTCCCTCGATTATACGCCCCTTTGCCATTTTCTTTGTCATTTAATTTCCCTGTGCTCGTTACCTGAAGATCCCTGATGATTTATCTGGCTCCCTGGCTGGCCCCTCACCTCCAGGTTCCTCTAACTCGGTCTTGTGTGCCTGGGTCTCAGGGCTGTCTGTTGGGTGTAAGGTAAATAATTCAGTGGGTTTTAGAGCTTTGGTAGAAAGGTGATAATGCTTTTGTAGGTCTGCTGTGTCCCAGAGGAGTCACAGAATGTTACAGATTCACACAGGATGATGGGGAGAGTTTGCATAACCTTATCATAGCTGTAAATACACAGAGGATAGTAGATTGCAAAAGTGACAACAGAAAATGTATATTTGCTATTTGCTTTTAATTGATTCATGGATGTTCAGTGAAATTTAAACTGTGTCTATGATAAGAACTTAATGAAAGATGCCTATAGCCTATTTTTAAAAGTACTAGATCTGTTTTTTTGCTTCCTTTAAAATGTGAGCAAACAGAAATAATTCATTGCAAGCTTCTTACTTCAGTCTACATGTTTTGCTCACTAACCTAATGAATTTTGAGCCTCCGAATAATGTGTTTTAAGCTCAATCACAGCTTGTATCACCACCTTCCCTATTTTTTTTTTTTTACCAGTTAGGCAATGCAAGGGTTTAGATTATGTGATAGAAAGTAAATTAGGAAGTGATTTGGTAGACAGTGACGTTTTACAGTGTTTACTTTATTATTACACAAATTTGGTTTGTTACTATTTTAAGCCTGGATTGGGTCTGCCATGGCCAACCTCAAGGATTCCAGTCTTTCGGTCTGAACTTTTGCTATTAGCTTCATTTTGTGAATTCAGTTTGATAGTGGCAATACATTTTTTTTCTGAATCTTATTTTTAAATAGAAACTTACTATAACTGAAATGAGTAGACTTCATTCTAGAGGGGCATGTAAACAACAAATACAAACAAAAAGTCCTTGCCCCAACTGTGTCGTCATGTCCAAACCTCATTCCATATTTGCTCTGATATCTGTTGCGCCGCCCTGACTCTGCCTTTGACTGTGCTTGGCCTATTCTTTTGTTTTATTATCTTCCATGATACATTGCCACAGAATTCCCTCAGTACACAAACCTTAACAGAACATCCTGCATTTGCTGTCAATATGTCTTTTAGGAAATCCCCACTGGCTTAAAAAGCCACAAGGATAAATGGGCCTTCCCTCTGTATCTCTCACTGAAACTGAAAGATGCTTATTTTTGGCAACACTGACAAAAACATGCCGTTTGCAAAATGTTTCTTGTGTAAAGGCCAAGTTTAAATGTGCAGTCATCGTCTCTGCTGAACCAGCATCCTGTTGTTTTGGAAGACACTTAATTAAAACGAGATGGACTTATGGTAAAAGGATTGGATCTATAGCTTCCAGGAAGTAGAATACTATAAATAGGTCAAAGTAATATGGCTATATAATAATTGAAATCATTTCAGCAAGAAATTACACAAAACATAATGGTCTCATCATCAGTGCATTTGAGTAACAAAAAGTGCCTTAAATTGAAACAACAATCACACATTTGTCACATTAAAAAAAGAAAACAGTCCTTAGCTCAGTACTTGTTTGTCTGATGAACAGTTGCACATCTCAGTGTCTTCACATCTCTGTCAAATGAAAGAGTCCTTCATGTAGCACAAACTAGTTCAGATCCAAGCTGATGGCAGATAGTTAGCACAAAGAGATTGTGCTCATGCCGTCACATGCACAGCAATGTTCTCTGAAGAAAACTGTATTTTGTATTTTAACCCCATCACTGTTTTGTTTGGTGGAGGTTCAGAGACACAGCTGGAGACTCCAGTTATTGAAGAAGAACAAAGAGATGACAGGGACATGGAACATGAGCAGATCAATGAACTGTCGAAGAGATGCATGCTGGGAACATGGACTTATGCTGTTGCCTCTGACTTATGACCTAATTACAAATGCATCTATATACTGTAAGCATATGATTAATTAGTGCATTATTAATTATTTCTATATAAATAATGCCGTTTCCCTCTCTCCGAACATGAAGGCTGAGTGTTTACTCTTTTAAAAGTGATAAATAGAACAGAAACTAGAATGCTACCAGCACACATAGTATGTGTTTTTGTTGATTTAAAATAAGGTTTTAATATGCAGAATGCACTCAGCAGTCTATCTTTGACCCTGACAGCTGCTGTTGCAACACATCTGTACTGTACTGTACTGTATTGAGCTGTACAAACAGAAAAACACTGGGCAAGAAGTCAAACAGCTTGAACTGAGACTTTATGTATACTCTGCAATTTGTATTGTAATTTTAAGCTTTTATCATTACAATTAGTCAAAAACTTTAATATATTGAAAAGTGAAACAAGTGAGTTGTATACAACATTTTGAGAGTCTGCTGTAGAACCCTAAATTCAAGTGACAAACAAAACTAAATGATTTGGACATTGCTGTGTAAAAATGTTTCAAAGGATCAATCATTTGTAGGGTTAAAATGAGACAATTTTAACAAAACAAAGCAAGAGATTGTGTAAATTGATTTGGCTTGTAAGGGTTGAATTCATTGATCACTTAATAAGTTTGTGTGGTAATTGTGTCTCATGATGAAATTTCTGAGATGCGTTTCAGACTTTGGACCATCCACAGCTCCTTCACTGCTTTAACTTTATATAATTCTTAGAAAACAGTAAAAAATGCATTTTACTACATCTATATTTAACAGCAGACCGTTCCCATGCTTCTCTGCAATAAATTTCCCAAAGTTATCCGAGACTTATTTCCCAGTCAAATCTTGTCCTCGTCTCTCCCCCTGGTCGCTACCTGCGGTTCTTCCATTTTATCATTCACTGTCTTCTTTTCTTCCCACTCTTAATCCTCTCTTTGCACAATCCCCCGCAGTATTTTCATTAGTTATTAAAAGCTGCCAGGCGGAGGTCGGCCATCGCTCCATCATCCCCACGAGCTCCCGTTCACGCCGTACTCCTGAACAAAGTCTGCACACCATCTATTAAACTCAAACTATGTGAGGGAATTGTGCAAGATACTCACTCACTCTGCACCATTTATAAATTATCATATTACTAAAGAGGGCATTTGCTATGTATGGTTTGTTGCCTTGGAGCTGCCTGGGTCTAATAGTGGGCCATAAAGCAGGAGGAGGCAGTGGACTCTGATGTATGCTGGCCGGAGCACACTGTCAGCACGCGGCCCAGCTATCATCAATCAGATATTTTAAGAGATGGCCAGATGGGGATATTAACGAGCATTTCTGGCATGGCTAAGTCTATAAGAATCTTATGCTTTGCTGCACTTTATAAAACAATGTGTGGAACTTATTCAAAACATTTGGGACAATTTTATGGCATGCATTGTTGTGAAAAATGGCATCTAAGCCGTTTTTAATAGCATTATGTTTTTAAATGATGATAGCGCTTACCAGACAACAAACATGTCATTAAATGTAATAATATGATGTATATTTTCATAATTTTAATTTATTTGCTCTAACTTCGATATGTGTGTGTTCTGCAATCAGTGCAAAATTGTTATTTTCTTACAGCTGCATAAGTAAATAATGTCTACTTTTGGCTTTGACAAGCACTTTCTACTTTGAGAGAACTTTGGGGCTGAGTTTGTTTAATTAACTATCACTATATATACGTCATACATATATATATAATGTTACTTGATTGATATTGTTAATTCATTAAAAAAATAAAAAACTCTGATCTAATTATTTGGCTAACATTTTTATTCTAGTGTTTTCTGGCTCTGTGAATGTATCTATTGTTTTTCTTCTGTCGCCCCATGACAACAGACATTTTCTTACACCTATTTGTTCTGACAGGAAGCACAGCGACCGCGGTCTTTGAACACAGCCACGCCGCTGTGGTGGACTGAGTGTCATTAGACGATGTTTGGCAGCTGTGATCTGACACCACAACAAAAAGCTCAGAGCAAAACGGAGGAAGGAAAGACGACACATTACAGTAACCAGACTCATTGCCAAAAGTCTGCTCTGGATTTATCCTTTTCAATTTCACACATCCTCTTTTAAAAGCTGCTGTTTCGCTCCGCTCATCCTCTCCTCACAGACCTGAAAGACCACTGTCATCTCTCCAAACTATGTTTCTACCACAGTCAATTATTACAAGTTCTCTAGCTAAGCAGGCGGAAGACTGATTAGCTTTTCTCTCACTCAACAATAAGGACTAGCCTTATTCCTTTATTTCATTTTTATGTGGACATAGCAATTGCATTGGACAAACCAGATGCATTGTTTTAAGTGTCATAGCACAAGTGCTAATAAACGGCTCCTGCAAAAATACAAAAATGAAAACAGTAAACATTAAAAATGTACATTTCACTAAGCATGGTCGTGCGCACAGCTCTGTTGTCATTTCAGCCACAGTTTCAGGCGTCTAATGTTTGAATCAGTGGGGATTTTAGAGTACAACAAATAATTTAAAATACAAACCATATACAATATAAACCATTCAAATCTAATCATTGAAACTTTTATGAACCTTGTACTAATCTTTTATCTAGTCAACTACTGAAATGATCTGTTTAGAGTCCCAATAGTTAAATAATGTTTTAGGCTCAGAGAATGTTCACAGAAATATGCACATAAAAAAAATTCAGAACAAGCTTCTACTCCATGTTGTCATTTCCAGAGTCTCCTGTCCAGAGTTGCTCTTCTGTCGCAGACCTTCTCCTCCAGAGCTGATTGGCTGCAGCAGGGAGTGTCCGCCCACCAGAGTCACGTGACTGCACTGCGCAGCGAGCTACTGGATGTCTGCCTCTGCCACAATCAGGCCTTCACTCCGTGAGAGAGTTTTTCAAGGTGCAGCGTGTAACCTTTGAGGGGAAAGGTTAAGATTAGGTTTATGTACACTTAAAAGCACATTACATGGTTTTGGATACATCTCATGTGTTTTTTGTAGATCGCAGTGCCGTTTATTGACAGTGTATGCGCTCTGCCTCTTCCTGCGGGGATTTGCTGAAGCATGTAACAACCTAGAGTAATAAAGGTAAATACTAGATAGTCAGGTCCGGTGGGATGGTGATAAAGTTTAGGAGAAGAGTTAGGGTGATGGGTAATGTTAGGGAAAAGGTTTGGGTAAAGGTTATGATAAAAAATATATCAGTTTAGGCCCATTTAGCAACAGTTATAAACTCATTACCATGGCAACCAGCTCACTTATGTCCCTCCGTACCAGACTATCTAGCACTAACCACTAATAAAGGTCAATTTTTTGTATTGGAAAAAAAAAAAATAGGCTACGTTAACACTGCAGGTCAATTCTAATTTTTTCAAATACGACACGCATCACTTTCATATGTGGAAATAAATCTGATATTTTCAAATGCAACTACAATCTGAACACTCATGTCTCATTCATCCGATAATCACGTCACAAAACTCAACAAGTCAAAGCAGAATCAAAAAGCATTCTAAAGTCTGCACCTGCATCTCCTAAAGCCTTGTAAAGCCCCCTGTACTATCCTGTAAACAATTCACAAACTGAACGTGAGCTAGACAACACAATCATACACAACCTATTTAGTAAACTCAAAATTATTGTATTTTCCTAAAAATAAAAAATATATCGTACATCTGTTTTGGACCAAATTTGTTTTTAGTCAGTGCTCAATTGTTAATGAAATATCTTTTTTATTATGTTCCTCTTAATTGGGAGGGTGAAATAAAACACCATTGCCCGTATGTTTAGTGCAATGACAGCGAGCTTTCTCCTCTTCACAGCCCAAATCAATTGAATTTAAATTACTTTCTATAGAACTCAATCATGCTTTGCTTTATGTAAAATAAAGCCTTGATTCACTCACTCTTTCTTCCATCCATTTTCGCTCATGCAACGTGCAATGTGTGTATTTATGTTTGGCCTCACCACATTGAGACAGAGATCATGACTATCGGTGTTGTTGACTAATAAAATTACAAAACACCACTAAAGCCCGCGCTGTGTTAAGGGTTTACTGATCCTGGATCACTTTTTCAGTCATTTAAAGGTGCACTACGTAAGTGGCGTTTTGTGGCACTGCACCCACCCTACTATCTTCAGTTGAAGACGTATTTTACGGCTTAAAAGATTCTTTTGACACGTTATTTTCTGCTAAATGTTTTCTGAGTTAAGAAGACAAGGTTTTCTGATCAGTTTGACTGACTGATCAGTTTTCAAACTCCGAACGTTACACAATAAAGGAAGAATTATTGAGAGTTTGAGGAAAAGCTTTGTTTTTTTTGCGTGAGAGAAAATTGTACATGCTCTTTACAGGACTCATTTCTCATAAACTAAATGCTCAATGACAATTTATTACTAAAACATAAACCTTACCAAGACAAACAGCTAAGCGATAAGCCACTAAATCTGTGTCTAAATGTGTGATGTACTTTGACAGGCCTGAGAGTCTTACCTTCTAATGAAAATAATCGACAGATGAGTACACTATTGATCTCCAGCACATTTCTTTCTCAAAAACATGTCCGAGTCACAACAGCCTCTCACCGGTTCAGTCTGAGGCTCGGAGGGACAATGAGCCGCTGAATCGGGAGCTTGGACAGGGGAACATGGGAACGACCCTCACTCGCCGTGGTACGAGGTGGGAGTTCTGCTCCACAACAGCGGGAGTTTAGCCTGACTGTGGCCCGACAGCGTTAGCTTTGTGTGGGGAGCTTAGCTATGAAGTGTTGCTACTGTTGATATGTGTTTAGGGACCTTCAATAAAATACTCGTACTTCATGAAAAATGTGACATCTTAAGAATGTATTACAGTACTTTTTTCAAAAAGCACAAGTAATTTATGGACAGTCCCTAAGCACGTACCTACCCACGTAGCAGTCGTGTGTCATTCTGACTTTCATCTGGCACTGCTGGCTAAATGACTACTCGATTGTCAGATGCTGCTCTGAACTGTACACATGACATCTTTGCCCAGATGAACCGGGAGATGAAACATCGTATGTGGGTCGTCAACGAGCCACATAAAGTTTGCTACGTGGGTACACTTCACAGCTAAGCTCCCCACACAAAGCTAACGATGTCCCGGCTACAGTCAGGCTAAGCTCCCAACACAAAGCTAACGCTAACGCAGTCAGGCTAAGCTCCCGCTGTAGTTGTGGAGCTACATATCGAACACAGAACTCCCACCTCGTACCACAGTGAGTGAGGGCTGTTCCCGTGTTCTCCTGTCCACACAACCATAAAGGGTCTCAGCGGCTCATTCTCCCTCTGAGCCTCAGACTCAACCGGTGAGAGGCTGTTGCCTCGTCGCAGACGGTGAGCGAGTGTCACAAGCCCAGAACCCACCTGCCGCAGGACGTACCCCAGGCCCAGGTCACGTATCTGTCCACAGGAAAACGAGAAGCTTGAATGGGTGTTTGGAGCTCTCAGGTGTCGTCTGGTGCTGCGTCAGCCCCAGGGTCGATGATCTGTCTCGGGCAAAGACAGAAGTCTGGAGCGGCGCTTCTACGGAGCGCTCAGGGGTTGTAGGGTTGCTCCATATCTCCCGGAAAACGGTGATATGTTCCCCGGCAAACGCTACGAAAGGCACCTTACCCGGTGGGTTAGGGTTACCCTAACCCTAAAACCCCCGCACAGAAATGGACTGATCCAAAGCGGAGGAAGTCCCGTCCACTGAGTTTGATGAGTGAGACTGACAGATTTATTTCAAGATCGCAGCACCATCATGAAATGTAAAATGAAATAGTTAAATAAATAGATATATATTTTTAATGTTTCTTTAAACTATTTATTGACACATTTATTTATTTAATACATTATTTATATAATTATTTCCACATTTTTTTTTTATTATTTAAGCATTTAATAATGTATTTTATAATTTATTTGTGCAATACATTATTTAATTAATTAAATAAATAATTATTTATTTATTAAATTAAATATTTAATTGTACATTTACTTTATTTATTTCAAAACATTTTTATTTATTGGCATATTTAATTAATTATTTAATAGTGTATTTATATCTTGAATTGTGGCACTCTGAATCCTCCATACTGAGGTCACAGTTATTCAGTCACATTTCCATTTTCTGTGAATGTAGGTCGCAGAAATGAATACAAATGATTTAGTCTCCCTTTATTATCTCGCACCTGTTTGAGTCACATGACTTCGCCGTCTGTTCATGCACAATGTCAAACCAAATGTAGAGTGGGGTTTTGTTTGGCAATTATAAGTTATGTGATCAAATTTGTGATCAAATTTTCTTTTCTTTTTTACAGTTTTAATTCTCCTGAGATCTGTGATCAAACTTAACACCTTGATTAAAAGCATTTAGCATAATAACCAATTAATCAATTAATTTGTTATTGTTAGAGTCAAAATTACACTGATGTGAGGCATATGTATGTGGTTAAGGTACACTTTTATGTTCTCATAGGGAAATATGTTCTCTGCATTTGACCCATTCTTCAATGTCTCTGGTACATCTGTGAAGCAATCGGGGACACATCTCAAGATCTTCTTGAAAGGCTTGGTCAGGACTACCATATCTGGAGGATATTTCCTGACATGCATGTTTTGGTTGGTAGGGAAAGGAGTCCCACCCAAGGCCCGAGCTGTACGGGAGTCGAACCAGTGACATTCCTGTTGTGAGGCGAGAACTCTGCCACCGCTCCGTGCAATGTGTTTTATGTTTCGTGTTGTTCTTTTGTATAATAGCAAAACTTGCTTGTGCATCTGAAAGTTGTGAAAAATCTTTAAAAACTCATATGTATCATTTTGAATCTCAGAGTAAGTGAGAAAGAGAGGAATGAGTTTGAATTTTTAAAGTTTGTTTAAAATGTTAAAATGATTTAGTGCTTCTAAAAAGGTAAGTTTTTGTTATGTTTTGTTGTTCAAATTGGCAGTCTAACCAACTTGCATGAAAAATAAATAGATCTAATAAATACAACAAAAACTGAAAATTTCAACTATCACATCTAGCTCAGTAGTGAAATACATTGTCCCTCTGAAGTACAATAATAACCTGCGGGCTGTGAATTTAAAAGCTGGATAGGACTCAGGCGCACCTGGCCATATGGCACTACTTTTGCTTCGGATGAGGTAAGAGCAGAGGAGGAAGGGGAGAGAGGGGACAGAAGCAGGAGGGAGGGACTTGGCAGGTTCAGCAGTGGTCAGAAGGATTGTGACCAGGAGCAAATGAAGTAGAATAAATGTGAAGCGGTCACAGGTGCATGCGCTTCACCTGCCGCAGGACTGAACGCTAAAGCACCTTAACACGACAAAGCCAGGGAGAAGCTGTTATTAAAGAGCTAAGATTAGGTAAATTAAGAAATATCTCTGCTAATTTCAAAAACAATGAATACAAGGTTGAAAAAAGGTTGTAACAAATCCGAAAGCAAAATTGTGAAGAATACACAGTGAGTGAAAAAAGGATTTAGACACGCATTCACTGAGCAAGTTGTCTGTACTCTACATGCTACAAGTTTTAATGGCACCTGTTTGAAATTGTTACTTTAAGCCCTTCACAACCCTTAAACAGCCAGACCACAATCTCTCCACCATGGTCAGGACCTGAGAGATGTCAAAAAAACAAGAACAAAATAATAGACTTGCACTAGATTGAGATGAGTTTCTGCAATATGTAGCTAAGCAAAGTGGTGAGAAAAGCATTACAAACTGGAGGACATACAAGATTACTGACCATGTTAGATCCGACTGTGTGAGACATCAATGATCCGGAGAATAATGAGGGGTTAGCTCTGAACTACACAAGGGGACCTGCTCATTGACTTGAAGGAAGCTGGAACAAGTAATACACTTTGCATCTGCAGCCACCTAAAGACGTGTCCGGGCCTGTGTAAAGTTTGCTAGAAACCATTTGGATGATTGGAGGAATGGGAGAATGGTGTGTAGTCTGATGAAAAAAAAAACAAAAAAAAACATTTCTGATGTTATCCAAAAACAGTACTCAGGGTGAGGCATGGGATGGAAACATCATGCATTGGGGCTGCTTTTCTGCAAAAGGAACAGGACTGATCAGCATTAAGGAGAAGATGCATGGGGACATGTACAATGAGACTTGGGCAAAAACCTCTCAGTATGAGCTGTGAAGATAGCTCAGTCTTCCAGCATGACATTTACCCTAAACACACTGGACAAAAACTATAATGAATGATTGATCTCTCTATGTATCAACAGACTTTACAGTACAAAGTATTGAGTTAATGCAAAACTAGTAACATTTATACCAAGGTAAATGTCTTTGTAAATCTCTGTGAGTTATTTTGGGGGTCTTTGAAGTATTAGAAAACTGAGGTTTTATATGTTTTACAACTTGTCCAACTAAAAAGATGAAGCCAATTTTTCCATTCCTTTAACTATTTGTAAAACCCTAATTCTGTTTCACAAACTGATGTGATGACTATTTTAGTTTGGATAATATTGAACAGAGATACATTTGGACAGTGCCAAAATATGCTTAAAATTTGAAATTTAAAACAATAGCCATTTTTGATAAAGCAGAACGGTCTCTTTAGGGCAGGATTCAGTTGGAGGGAGGACAGACAGTGGGGCAGGTGTGTGAGTCTGTGGGACCCAAGGGTGTCCCGGACGGAGAGGGCAGACCAGGAACACATCAGTCCTGTCAGAAATGGGCTCGGGCCCTTGGGTGCACAGAACGAGTTGGCCCGTAGAGAGAAGGGTAGAGTGGGGCTATTTTTACCCTGATTCTGCTCTTAAATGTTACACTAGTGCGAAGGAGGCCGAAAAGACAAGCCGCGTTGAAGTTTTACAATGGAATATTGTTAAAAAGTCGGCTGAACAGATGTCAGCAGGATTACTCATATCAAACTGCAAACCCCTGAGCTAAAAACAATGTTTCTCATGTGTTATTTTTTAAGTTGCATTTTTAAAGTGACATTGCTAAACGTTTCAGAGGTGGAAAGTCACCTGCACAATTCTACAGAAATAGAAAGTTAAAAACATTATTTTCGAGATTCTTTATACACATTTTATGGCTTAATGTGGAAAAAAAACACTGTTAAAGGAACAATAGTTTTATAGAAAAAAAGTTGGAGGAAGGCAACTTCGAAGTACATTTTTTGCCTATGTAAGCTTGTGTTTATCATGTTTTTATTGCACAAAGAAACATCTAAGGTATATGTTTAAAAAAATACAAAACTTGTAATTACTTTTGGCTAAAAATTGCAAGGTGGGGCATTCATCTGATTTTAACAAGGACCTGTTAAAGTGACAGATTCTCTTTTCCATTTAAAGGTAAAACTAAAACAAATATATTTTAAAAGACTTACTAATAGAAAATGGTGCTTTAACTTCTACTCTCAAAATACAAACGTGATATAAATAGATAAAAAGGCACTGTGATGTTTAGAACCCAACATGCAATTAATTGTGCGTGAAAAATCTGCTGAAATGAGTAAAAAACACAACATAATACAGGATTATTCAAATTTGCATAAACCTGTTTAAAATACAACTCACAATAAACTAATGATTAAACCGAAGGAAAAATACTTCGAAGTGTCTAACAAGTGGAAGTCATATGGGATAAAAAAACAAAGATTGCAAAAAAAAAAAACATATTTGTTTGTTACCATTGTTTCAGAGTGATGATGTAATTCTTACAATGATATCTAACAAACATGTAATGCTGAAATATGAGCCTTTACGAGCACATCTGTGCATGCATAGCACATCAGACTAAATTCATTTATCAGTCAATTAAGTCTGTTTTTTTCCCTCCAGAAGGACGTGCAAAAACACAGTACATCCTTTTTGTCATTGTGGGCTGAGGCAGGGACAGAGGCGCAGAGGTAACCCAGCTTGTCCCACTGCAGCGGGGACAGCGCACACTCCAAGGTTAATTAAGCTCTGGAAACGAGATCAAGAAGCTCCCTCTTTACGACTCATTACCTAATTATAACGCTTCTCCAAACAGTGCTGTGAGTGTGCAAGCAATACTGAATAACTATCTGTCAATGAGGATCAAAAATCAAACTCTGCCATAAAACGATACTAGCCACAAGCTGTGGTGAAGAAGTAAGTCCTGGATTTCAGTAAACAAACAGTCTTATTAAGACCTTTTAAAAATGTACTAAGAATTCATTTATAAAGTTTTGCCAATTTGCAGCTTATTCACAAAATGATAAAACTTCTCCATTCATTTCCAAGTCTTAGTTTTATAATCCTCTCTAGATTTTAGTAAACCATGAACTCATTTTGTTTGTTCTGTATAGTATTTTAAGAAACCCCACTGCATTATATCCTGGTGACATCCAGAACAAATGAAAGAGTTAGTTTCACACCACTCCCATTGTATAGTTTTACTTAACAAAGAACTAGACTGTACATGATTTAGATCTAAATGTCTGCAATGGAATACATAGTTGTACTGCAGCTGTAGTCACTGTAAGGGGGTAAAAACATATTTGTGCGGGAGTAAACGAAAATGGACCGGAGGAGGAGTAAAAGTAGCCAGGAGCAGAAAGGGCACAAATAGGTTGGATAAATTCACCATCCACTCGCTCACACACCTCCACTCGCCTGAACATTTGTCTTAATTAGAACATATCCCGGCTGTGCAGAGGAGAAATACATCCTACAGACACACTTTTAATACTTTCAGTCCTCCTCCAGTTGATTTCAGTTGTTTCACACCAAGCGAGCTCTCCAAAAGTCACACTGTATGTTTTAGATTACTTAAAGTATATATTGTCCTGAGAATGGAGATTTGCTCACTGGTGCTGAGGTAAACAGACCACTGCGTACACTGCAATGGCAGCGACAGCAAACTCCTCCAGGACTACTTCCCAGGATAGATAAATTAAATACACAAATGCAAGTACCACGAACATCTGGTGAGAAAGAAGGAAGGTGTGTATATTTTTTTGTTTATTAAAGGAATGAAACACTTTAAAGACAAATTATTAGCAGCCGCTGCACAACAATTCAGACAAAACAATGTAGTAGGACGATGTACAAAATACAGTGTTAACCTCTCATACATTAGAAAATACATGGATAATTTACATTGTGAAGCACTCCACAAATTCATATACACCTACTGTACATTCATTTCTTAACCATAACCATCAGACATAGAAAGATCCTAATTTATATGCACTTTCTCTAAGTGAAATGTTACATACACTATGTATATGAATAAAAATATAATCCTGACTGATGCAGGGCAGGCGAGCAGACATTATTAGCGCTAAAATCAATTTGTGTTTAATCACTGTGTGGACAGCTTTGGCTGTCCATGACCTGAGTGTGGGAAAAACAGCAGAGTGTGGGCAGCTCATGCATTGTTACTGGAATTTTGTTTGAGAGGCTGGGAAAGAGAATACAGTGTACTTTTTCCAAATGGAGTTGTACAGTCAAACATAGATTAAATTTGACTTAGTTTGATCCTTTTGATTGACTGATTATTTATTTATTTGTTTATTTATATATTTGTTTGTTTAGTTAGTTTGCTAATCTTTTGACAAACATTTGACAATGATATTAAGTCTATTTATGTAGAATTTCAAGGGCTTTTGTAAATAGTTGCAATGTGGTCTTGCATACTGATACAGAACATCATAGAAATAATAATTTCATGTAATATGTATGTGTTGATATGTACTGATAAACCACACATTCCTCTTTTTATAGCACACAAATAAACAAAACTCTAAATCAGTGCCATACAAATTGGACATCGTTTATTCCAATTCCAAGCTACATGCTTTTTCAAGACTTGATTGGCTATATTGGCTTTACCTTTTGGCACGTCTTGATCCAGTTTTTCTGTCCTTTTAACAATTAAAACATTAATATGGGTGAGCGCAGTACTTTTTCCCTCTGTGTCGCTAATGTAAAATATTTAGTTTGAGCAACAGTATCTCCTTGACCTCACACTTGTGTTCTGAGTAATGACAAACACAAGTAGCAGCAGCTGCAGTCCTCTGTTGTCCTTCATAAGCCACTGACCAGCTACACTTATATCACTATATGTTACTCTATCAAGTGTTTGACACAGGCACACGGGAGCGCGGAGGGATCAGAGCTGTGAGCAAATGCATGACGCTCTTTGACCCGTGTAGTTTATGGTTAATACAAGTCTGAAACTGAAATGATGAAAGACATTTTGATTCGCCCCCATGTCCTTCACACTGCAATCTAACAGCTATAGCTGTTCAAGTTATGTTTAAATAAATATACATTTAGACCGTTTGTATTTGTTTTTGAACTGCACATCAACAGCTGTAAATGTGGACCACATTGAGTTGTTAAAAAATATACATAATGTTTAATAATTATCAAACAAGTAAAGACAGTGCAGTCTGAATTTGCAACAATTATTTGTCTTTGTCTCACATTTGCAGTCGAACTTTAGTTTATTTAATCTGCTTGTAAATTATGTGTTTAATTCCTGTTCTCATACTTGTGTTAAGGCCAACACAGACCAAAATGAGACTGCCCATGTCAACACACACTGAATGCCATGATGCTTGCTGTATTATTCAATGAGCCGCTGTCATAGTAAATGAGGAAAATCCTAACAATGTCTAAAAGGTTCTTTTATTAACATGAGCGCCGACAAGTAGACGAATTTGGTTGAAACCTCTAATGTGTTTTCTGAATCATTAAAGAAAAAACTACGGATACTGGGAGGGACATTTTCAAGTATGTCACCATGTTCTAAATTAGCAAAGCAGGACGGGCCACATGCCATGATCCGGCTAGCATTCCTTTCCCATATCCTACAAATTAAACAACCCAACCTGACCCAATTCATAACCCTATTCTTAAATAACTTCCGGAAGTAAATATTAAGCTTTTAATTTTTTTTACTTTTGCTAGCATAGCCATCAATACAAAGTGATGGTGTACGGCATACTTGGGTTGGGGAAAAAATCAGGCAAGCAGACAGGCATCCGATGTGTGCGATGCTTCAAAACAACTGGCATTGGTTTTGAGGCAGGCAGACACATTCTCTCCATTTGACCCATTCTTCAGAGCTGCTGGGGAGTCTGTCATGAGCAGTGTGCTGTCACAGAACAATGCACAGGGACTGGTCTTAGCTGGAGAATTTGGTGCAGCTGGAGATGGAAACTGCAGTGAGACACAGATGAACTACTGCTCTTTCAGTCAGTGGTAGGTCCATACTCTCAAAATGTTTCTCTGGAAGATCTTCTGCTGCTGATATAAAAGTTATCTAGCATTTCAGAGATTCAAAATTATCATTCATAACCTCATGTCCCATCTCCATGGTCACAAGACAACAGACAACTCTATTCACAAAATCATCAAAAAGTTGGTTGAAATTCCAAGGTTAAAAAGTATTAGAAGTCCAAATCTAGCATAGGTAGCATTAGCTTTTGCTTGAGCTCCATGATTACTAGAAAAAGAGACCCTCTCCTTTTCACAAATCTGACAGCACTTGAACCATGTGTGTTGAATATGAGAGGCCACACTTCTTAGCTGATTGAAGTCCAAACCTGTCCTGTTAAAAATTGAGCTAAAAATGAAAAAAGTTTTTAAAACTTCCTGGTGTTTCAGAGAGAGCAGCTAACCACTCTGTTTCCATGACACTACTACAAAGGTTATAATAAAAGTATCACCCTGCTGCTTCACCAGTAATGTTATAAACATTATATTGTGGCTTGCATTCATTCTACAGGTGTTTACTGCTTAGCACTGAACACTATGCAAATAAGTGCACCTGGTTTGTCATTGTTTGGTCTTTTTTCTTCTTTGTATATATTCACATGCAGAATAATTGCATGTAGTGATTGTGGTGCCCCTGATCTAATTGTAAATGAGCTAAACAGTGTAGTCCCCTCAGGCCCACTGTGGTGCTAAACGTCTCTATTAGCGTGCTATGGGGAGACCTGTGTGTTTATGTTATACTCCTGTAGATTATTCATGTCTTTGTAGGCCTGCTCCGGTCTCAACCAGGTCATTAATATTTCATGCCTCTGTCTGGGTGGCTTAGTGCACAGCTCCTGTTTGTGTTTGCATGTGCATGTGTGTGGTGCTAACTCTACACAGTGTATCTGCATTTGAGTTTTAACCTGACCTTTTGTGGTCCCATTAGATACAGGTCTCCAGGGAATAACCAATCACAAAGTCCCAATGACAAGACAGAGAATTAGGCCTCTAACTTGCTGATCAAGGAGAATGCTTTCATCCATTTACAATATTTTCATGAACTTGCAATGTGATGTGTGTTTTTGTCTTAAACTTTTTTTTAAGCAAAAACACACATATCTCCTCAGAACCTTCTCATCATTTATACAAGTCAGGCTGTTTCCAGCTCTGTCCTCACAGCTCTAATCCTTGTTATCTGTTTGATTGACCAAAACCCTTTTAATCACACAGCTATCTGCAGGATGGAAATGGCACAGACTAGATAATTGGCTCCTTCAAAAATTCAAGCTTTTCTCTCGCTTTCCATTCTCCCATTGGTCATTCCTGGAAAAACTTCATACTTAATTAGCTATTCATCACGAGCCATCTGACGCTTGCTGAGTTGCGAACATTACATAATTTGAATTTCCGAAGAGAGAGAGAGAGAGTTGAGAGATGTGTCACGTAGTAACTCAGAACCGCACTTTCACACAAACAAAAGCAGGTTAGCTAATGCTTCCCCTGCAGATTGGCTCATTTACATGCACAGTGAAGGTGGCAGCTCATTTAGTCACTTTGGAGTTTGATGATGTGGTAAACAAAGTGAAACGAATCAAAAACAAAAGCAGAATGAGGCTCAACTTGGCAACTGTATAAAACTCATGCTCCCTGACAGCGACTAACAATGCAATTGACATAGGAAGGGCAATATGAAGTCACAGTAGAAAACTGTAGCAAGTACGCAGCTTCTAAAGTTATTTGGAGAAGGAAAATACATTGTTTGTGGAAGACAAACAAACAATTTGATACACCTTTTATGCTGAGATTTTGACTGATTACGGATCCTTCCAAAACAGTAGACTCAGTGAAGTGCTTGTTTATTTTCACGGCTTAGACATAAATATGTATGAAATATATTTAAGTATTTCAAAATGGCTCTCCAGTGCCCCTTGAAAAGTAATAATAGGATGGAACAATTTAGTTCTAACTTGACAGCAGCAATTCTCAAGTTAAGGTTGATGAGCAAACCTCCCAATGTTGCAAGGGTCTTTTTGTAGATTTTATGATTTGTAAGTGACTATAGTTATTTATTATTTTCTTAGTTAACATGTACACTGCATACGAAAAAAATAATAATAAATATAACTTTATATAAAATAAATGTATATAAAATAATAAATATAACCATAAAATATATAGAGCTCATTGAGTTCTAATTTTTGACACTAGACTTGGGCAGGTGCATTGTTTTCGCAATTTCTCCCAGTAGCATTTTAAGTCCCTTGATGCTTGTCCTTTGAGTCGGGCCTAATAATAATAGTAATAATAAAAATAATATTAAAAGGGGTGCATGGTAGCAGAATGGTTAGAGCTCTGGCTTTCCAATAAGGAGGTTGTGGGTTCGATCCCGGGTCGGTATCTCACGATCTCTGTGAGTGGAGTTTGCATGTTCTCACTGTGTCACTGTGGGTTTTCTCTGGATACTCCAGTTTCCTCCCACCTCCAAAAACACGCGTGCATGTGAGTGAATGGGAGAGTGAATGGTTGTCTGTCTAATCCTGCGACGAGTTGGCCACTGTCCAGGGTGTTACCCCGCCCAAGGCCTAAAGTTAGTAGGATAGGTTCCAGTCACCCGCGACCAGCAGTAGAAAATTAAATAATTAATCATCATCATCATCATTATTCATTCAATAATAAGCAGCCTTAAACATGCCTCAAACATTACTGTCTTTGTGAACTGGTGATTGTATTACTCATATTTCCTCCATAAAAAAAAACCTTAGAGCCACAGTCACAGCCAAATCCAATTAGTAAGTGACTGGTGGCGTTAACACTGTCGGCAGCAATGATGTCCAAAAAGCCTGCTTTCAGTTGACTCACTCACCAAACTCTGTCATATTCAATTTCAGCGGATCCTCTCACGGGTCATCTGCTATTTATTCTTCCTTTTTGTCAATTATAGTTTAACAACAAGACTGACAGCTCCCCACCTGCCAACTCAGACATCTGTAGCTCCTGTTTATTGAATACGCTGAGGTCCGGACCCGCTGCAAACAAGACTGCCAATCATCCAGTGATGCAATTGTTTCCTAAACTTTACTGGTGATAAAAGGCATGATACAAAGAGAAGAGACTTAAAAGAGTGTATCTAATAACATATTCCTCTCAGTTAAAGTGATTTATAACGTTTCACAACTTGTATAATGAAGAAGCTCTGTTCACTCTAAAAGTGTATCACTTTTTCATACATAGTTTTAACCATTAGCTGCTACTGTCTGTGCAGCAAACAGCAGGATAGATAATACAGTAACCCTTTAAAGGAAACAGACCATTACGAACACAACCCAAATGTCTGCATCTCTGAAGTTCCCAGTTAAAAGTAGCAGAAAAAACATGACTTTCTCAACTTCTCTTGACCAAACTTCCAATTTTTTTGAAAACATTTTATGTCCCATTTTATTAGACAAACAAAAGAGAATATTATTTTTTGTTGAATATTTGAGTTATTTTCTAAGGATTTTTAAGTTACTTCTACACTACTGACACTGACACTAACAATAATAAATAAATAGAATTTAAAAAATCACAAAAGGGCTTTACAAAGGAAGCAGGTCAAATCAAATCAAAGAAAATGTTGGTTTGGAAAAATCTGTAAACCTGCAAGTTGTCTTATTGAAAAAGGACACGGAGAAGGAAACAACAAAACAGTACAAAAACAAGATATGTGATAGAACTTTTTTTGTTTAAAAAAAAAGATAAGAATGGTGCAAGTAGAGAGCTTCAGAATAAAAAAAAAAGTGCTTTGTGATTCTTCAATATATTGGGTAAATTATGCAGATTAAGCATTTCATAAGAATGTCTGGTTTAGAAGTAGCGGTGTTGTAATCTAACATAACTTAAATATAATGACTGGGCAGAATCAAATTCAAATAAAATGTTATGCACAAAACAATGTTAAGATGGTCATTATTGTCTCAGGTTGCACTTGACAAGTTTGACTTTGCACAGCCTAAATTAAAACAACTAAAAGCAAGCACATACTGTATTCATTATTGTCTGACAGCAACATATCTTAAAAGCACATGTTGGCATGTAACCGTTCATGTATGACTTCACCCACCTTGCTTGAATATAAAATGAGTAAGTGATTGGTGCTTTTATCAGTCTGTCTGGGACTACTAAAGCTAACCACTAGAGAATAAATGAATAATATTTAACATATTTTAATTATTTACTAATTTAAAAATACAATAAAACGCTCATATATAGGTCAAGGTGCCTCTGTCCTTGTTTACCACCTCTGAACACACAGCATGGAGTTGACCTTTTCCTTGTTTATTCCTGGCTCTTGTTTAGCCATGATTTAGCATTCATAGTTTAGTTTTACATACAGAGATGGCAGGATCATCCCCGCTACCTACAAACACAGGCAAAATAAAGGTCACACATCTCGCTGCAGGCCAACCTCTGCTAACTCCTGGTACATGCACTTATGTTCTTCGAGTGATTCGGGGGTCTATATCTTACCCCTGCATTATGAATAAGGATGAAGAGGTTGAATGAATTATTAAACAACACACTCTGAGCTTTAGCGGGGTAAGTTGCCAAATATAGTTGGAGAAAGCCAGTGGGTGAGGAAAAAAATGTTTGGTCAGAAGACATGTAGCACAGGTGTATTTGAAGACTGTTTCAGAGAAAATAGATATAGTCAAATAAATAATAATGAATAAACACTTGTTTCATTTCTAGCTTATGCCACTGTAGTTCTTCTCTAAAACTTAAATTTAGTTTAACAATTGCACCTCATAAAATATGCATACAGTTTGTTCTGGACACAGACGCAGGGTGGTTCACTTTCCCAGCGCTGGCAGCTGGCTTTGTCAATTCAATGGCTCAGCGTTAAACATCAGCACGCCAAGAAGCACACAACACAAAACGGTTAGCACACAATTCTCCTCCATCCTTATTCTATCTGTGCTTTCTATTCCCTACAAATTAAAAACAAGTTATTTACTTTATTTTTAAAGTCCACCGACCGTTTTTTCTCGATACAGACCTGCAGTGATGTCGCACATATTGTGACTTTTTTCCTTGTTAAACAATATAAAAATCCCCCAAACTTTCTTATATTTAATAATTCCTCATTTGCCACATGATTAAAAAAACATTTTGTATAATTGTCTCACTGTAAAGCCCATTTTACGCCATGGTGCACCTAACACCAACTTTATAATTTAACTTTTTTTAAGTAAATTTGCACTTTTGCATTTTTACTCAAGTAAAGTTGCTGCAGCAAGACTTTCACTTTTACCAGTAATTTTTCAGACAAGTAATTTCAAGTAACAAAAGAACTTCAGTACTTTTGCCACCTCCGCGAAACTGAAAACCATTTATTTGTACAACAGCTCTTATTTAAAAACACTTCAATGCATGTAGTTGTCCAACATCTGACTCTCCTCCTCAAATAGTGCTGCACCTCTGAAAGCTGATGTATAAATTGCTTTCTAATGGGCAGGTGGTGTGTGAGGGCTCGGAGCGTCTGAAAGCTTTAGATCATTGCATTTATTACCAGGTTGATTTAATCAGTGCTGCCCACTGATTTGATGAATTGCTCTAATAAGCCGCTCTGTGAATTGTTAATCTTTGGGGCGAGGCTTGGCATTCAAAAAGTCTTTTAATACTGACAACACGGATAAATAATTGTGGGTATTAAATGTGAAAGCACCATATGGAATCAAAGGCGAGAAAACTAGCATGATTTCAACTAGTGAATGTGATGATGCTGTTCTAATGTTTAGAGCAGTGGTTTTGTGATAAGTACCCCTAGAGAGTCTCAGATCTCTGAACTTAGATATTAGACAAATGTATCTGTTTCCCAAGGCAATATTGTCATTTACTGTTTTATTGTCTTTGGTGTTTACCTATATTAATGTGTAAAAATGCTATTATTCATATTTAAGAATGTACAATTTATTGTTTTGATTTGCGCTCTGACAAATAGTCGCAGTGACCAAGACATAAGGAGAGAAATGACAAAAAAATCTTTTACAAAAATCCTTACTCTGGCCACACCTCCCCGAACTCATAGAGGGGCACATTGGGCTTAAAATCAGGCCAAAGCTCCTGTAGTGTGCAGAAGGCTTAACTGGCTCCAGAGGAAAATACAAAAACAGGAACCCAGCATGTAATGTTGGCTTGCAGTTGTTCATTTATTTTCATACATTTTCTACTGCTTGTTGTTGTTTGGGAGGAGCCTCTCCCAGTGACTTGTCCCAGGGTTAGAGACAGACAATCATTCGCTCACTTTCTTATTCATTCTTTAAGAGAAATTTGCAGTGATGTCCAATTAATCTAAACGCGCATGTTTTGGGAGGTGGGAGGAAACCGCAGGACCCAGAGAAACCCAAATGACACAGGGAGAACATGCAAACTCCACCCACAAGGATCATGAGATGTTGACTTGACTTGACCTGAAAGTCAAACCCAGAATCATCTAACTGGGAAGCCAGAGCTCTAACCAGCCTGCTTCCATGCACTTTGTAATTAATGCAATTTGATGGTCCCCAGAAAGTCTGGCTATTTTTCAACTTAAAAGCAAATCTCGCAACTCCACCTATGACATAAAAATGCTTAACAATTTGGAGTGGAGTATTTTTCTGAAGCTCAGAGGAGATATAATTACTAAGAAGGATCTGTGAAAAAAAAAAAAAATAAATATACATTTGTCAAATAAGTAAAAAAAAAAAAGTAAAAAATTTATTGTACAACTAAAGGTGGGGTAGCTAACTTTTTAGTTGTAAACTTGTAACTTTTGTGTTTTCCACTAAAAAGTATATAGTAAATACAGCACTTTGTGAAAAAAATGAGACCTCTGAGTACTGTCTGAACTGAATAATAAAGAACATTAGTTTTAATCAGGAGCTGAATGCAGCGCTCTGATTGGCTAAGCTGGGGTGGTCCTCTCCAGTTTCACTTTGTTGTTTGTAAAAAAAAAGTTTGTAAGCCATGAATGCAACCAAAATGAATACATCTCGATATGAACCATGTGTCGAAGGATTAATGAGAGGAAGTTGTCAGCTTAAAAACCTAAACTGTGTTTGCGGTGTAAAAATCAGCTACCCAACCTTTAATAAATAAACAAGGAACCAAAATCAGAAACGAGCATTTCTGAAATCATTTTTTTTACTTGCTGCAGCTGCCTCTGTTGTATCAATATCACAGATTACTGAATAACTGAGAAGTGGACTTGCACCACCAGGAGAATCTATTGGAATGCATGCACCATCCATCAGCCCCATAATAGGGGTTGAATTTCAATCAAGCAGCAGGCCGAGGTAAGACTTCTTCATCTGCACAGAATTTTATGGCTGAGGAATTTAATTTGTCATCTGTTTTATTGCCTTTACAATTGTTGTCGACAGTTCATAATATGGATATCTTTTTCAAAGGTGCATTCATAAAGATGGAACAACAAAGAGGTTGTAACGGCTGGGATGTGTGGAAGAATGATCAACGTGGTATGATCAAAATAATTAATGATCTGGCTACTACAGGAAGTAAGTACAATAAGAAAATGATGCTAAATAAACAGTTTAGTAGGTATTTAAATGAGTCACACATTCCTATCACATGAACCTCTTGGCACACTGTTAAAATACAAACAGTCTCTGGCACACACACACACACACACCTTTAGAAAAGCTTCTTTCAAAAGGTGAAGTGAATCTCAATGGGAAATGTAATATCTTTTTTAGAATTTGCACCCCCTGACTTGAACAGTTAACCAATAAAAATGTGTGTGGCGAATAATTAAAAGCCACTATTCTTGTAGACCAAACTAAAAACACAATTGTATTCTTGAGTTAAAAAAAAATCATATTCTAATTTCAATAAATATCTACTTTCTACTCCTTACGTAAAAAAATCAATCAATCAATAAAAAAATAAATAAATACTAGAAATGACATTTTGTAATTAAGTTCACAAATCGTTTTTCCTTTATACTGTATCTGTGCTGCTGTTTATCAGAGTTTTGTGAACAAATTAAGAAGCTAAAATCCATAGCATTTTGACTGAATTGAATCTGTTTATCAATGATTTGGGTAATGTATAAAATTTTAGATAATGCCGTGATTGTTGTTTTAAAGATATCCAAAAATTGAATATCGAGTATTTTGTTAATCGCAAAAAAATGCTACATAACGAGCTGTGACAATGCAAACAAAGAATGTTACATTGTGAACATTTAAATAAGTAGAAATGTTTATATTCGCTCATTTGGACCTGACAATCTTGTTCAGCTGCATTATTTTTCTTTACAAATAGTTAACTAAGGTAAGGTGTTTTGAGTGTAGTTTGGGTCAGATGTTTGCTCTGTCATTGAAACACGTGTCTTAAGTTGACTAGTCTACAGTATTTATTTAGTTTGATCATTACACTTAAAATAACACACTTAAAGACACGTTTGAACATTTTTCTGTTGGTTTAACATAATATATATATCGTAATCAAGATACTGTATGACAAAAAATTATCATAATATCTATTTTTATTAATATTTCCCAGCCCTAATTTATCGCAAAAGTCAGATAAATAAAATGAATAAAGCCCATATAACTATACAAAGCACTACACAACAACTTTAAATTTGACATTTTACTTGTTTACAGTGTTTTTCAATTTACAGTGTTGTTGTGTTTTTCATCAGGACCAGAGTTGATTTAACACGTAACTGTACTTTCAGTTGAGTAGTGAATTACACTGCTTTTGCCACTTGTGCACAATTAATTTTGCACAGAAGTCTACTGGTACAGAAGTCAATACATGGCAATTTTAAGAAGAAAAAAAAAAGAGTAATGTGGACTTGTCTTTATCTGTACATCTGCATTTAGAGCACAAGGTGTTTTTGTGGCTTTCCGGTGCCATAGAGAGTGCACGTCATGAGCACTGGTAGAGTGGGTTGGACATGTTGACCCTGTGGAATACATAAGTAGAATGGGAGCGCAGCTGGACGACCTGGTTTCTTCCACTCATTCGCACCTGACCTTTCATGGCCTCTGAAATCCTGGCTCCCTCAGATCAGAGCAGGCACGGAGACACAAGGTTTAATGTAAGCACTGTTTATGGTCTGTTCAATGCATCAAGAAACCCTGGTCGACCTTAGAGACGCATGAGAAACACAGAGCGGTGACAATGGAAGAACAGACGTGATGTCCAGTCAAACTCAATATATAATATAACAATAACAAAAAGTCTTAATTTATTGTGGCCCTATTGAAATGCCTATTTACAAAATTAAAATAAATCATACAAATTATAACAAAAGCACGTTTATTCTCTTTTGGTGACTTGGTAATTTACACTTTGTTCACCAAAAAACATTGTGCCTTTTTGAAGGTCTAAAAGCAGCTTAAAAATTTTAGGCACAACGACAGAAGGAAGTATTAAAACTTATTAAATGGAGCGGCGCTGGCCTGTTTTGATCAAGGTGGTATCATCTGGGTTTTTGTTTGATCCAGTAAAGCTCTCTCATCGGTTCACTTCAAACTTTTTTTGTTTACTTGGCTTTTTCTAGTCACCAGTTGACTTTGTACATAAGGACAGCATACTTTGTCTTGTCAAGCAACACATAGACATACAAAAATGTTTTTTGGAAGACATTTTATGCTGCTCTACTGGCAAATCATATTAAAAAAAGAAATAAATTCAACCATGCTTAAATCTCCCAAATATTTTCTCCTTTACTTCTCCCAGTGTATATATTTACTTTTAACTATTTGCTGTTCATCATTGCTCAAGTTTGTCTTTAAATAGTTTTGAGCATTTACATACTTAATTAAAAATAAAATTAAAAAACAAGGTCAGGGTTATGTTTTTCAATTAAATTTGAGTTGAGCAGCTTATATGTGCAAACAACATGGGCCACTATTAACCACTTTTACAGATCAATGTGAAGAAGAAAAGGCTTCCACACCTCAACACACACACACTCAACACATCCATAAGTGAATGAATAGATAAGAAGCAGAGTGACCCTAATGTAAAGCCTATGGCAGTCAAACATACACAGGGCCATTTCAGCAGCAATTAGCTTGTCGCCGCCACTGGGGTCCTTGTGTGTGTATTTGCACAGACCAGGGGAAAGACACTAGTACTAATGATCTACAGCCGGGTCTATACTACGGTCACTAAGCACACTTTTCTATACGCTTCCATTCAAATGCACACTGAAGGTTTGCATTCACGCTTAATTGACTCAGTTCTGTCCGCGGGCTGGGTCCTGTCCACTGTCATATAATGTGTAACACACGCAGGGAGAAGTCTTTGTTTTACCAGCGGCCTGTCGCATATCAGGGCTCATTATACAGGGAAAAGGCAATAGTAGGACACTGCTGTAGAACAAAAAAGAAAGACTATGCTAATCTGCAGGGATTTAATGATAAGAAAAATAAAGGAATGCCTCCAGCTACATGGACACTGAACTAACTGTAGTGACCTGTTATTTCAATAAAAAAAAAAAATACTACATGCTGTGCTGTGGCTGGAACCACTGCGGTTGACTGTGAAATGCTAAAACCAAATTTTGTGGAAAAATACTCGAAAAATCTTAAAGTATGAAAACTCAGAGACTGGTCAGGAACTTGCAAACTACTGAGAATATTCACTGGAACAACATAGATCAGTGTTTAAACTCTGTTGGACATTTTTCAGAGCTGCAGCTGGTTCATTTGTAAATTTGTATTTGTTTATTTTTTTGGAAGTCTATGAAATCTGACACAGCAGTGAAAATGTCATTCAGAAATGTGTTACTGCAAATACATACAAACTAAACAAAAACTTATACCATTCTTCCATTTTTGTCAAGTATAGGGCACTCTTTACAGTAAGATTCTGTGAAGAAGAAAAAAGAGACTTAAACTACTTAAAACAATGTAAATATTATAGATGTGAAAGGTAACAACAATGACATTTCCCCAATAAATACTTCCAAAGTTAAATACTCAAGACTACGTATCTGCTTGAGACAGTCACTTTTTAAACCGTCTCATTACTAATCTGCATGTTCCATCACACTCCCATAAAAACGGCGCCACCTGATTGCACCCAATAAAAGAAGAAATTAAAGTCATAATGATGCTTTAATAATGTAATAATTACCTCAATCATTCCAAATATACAAAAACACTAATTAAGTATTTAATAAGGTTAAACAGACAATTATGATTTAATAAGATTGATGCTTCATTGAAAGTGATGCATGAGGGAATACGCAGGAGAATCACAAACTTTCAATTACTAGTTTTATTTGTATTTGCATACCGTGTTTATATTCCATGAGAACATCAAGAAAGTTTATTTTGGCACCACCTGAGAAATCCCACCAAGCTCCAAAACTGCATTTTATCACAAATTTGCATGCTAATTGAAGAAGCGTGTGTTTGACAGTCACCTAGGCCCTTAGTGGGGGACAGGAGATTAAGACCACGGGAAGTGAGGGGAGGAAAGTCAGCCATCTTGAAAGTCACGCAAAAAAGCTAAGTCAAGTCTCAGATCTGTTACTATAACTTTGACACACATGCAGCTCTTTTTCTTTTTTTTTTACACCAGAGGAAATGAGAGAAAACCACCCAAAGAAAAAAAAACTTGCAGATCAACAATTTGTATCAACTGTCTCAACAACCTGCATATAGTCAATCAAAAACAAAGAGTGACTATATTAGGTTTATTACTATATTGAAAACACAGTACAGAATTGTTGGTGAATGTTTTTGAATTTGCAATTGTGTTTTCGAATTTGCATTTGTGTTTTCGAATTTGCGTTTGTGTTTTCAAGTCCATTTGCAAAATAGATGCTTGGCACAAAATGTTGATCAACACTCATTCTGCTCCTTCAAATACAAACTTTTTTGTAATATTTGTGCTCTAAATATGTTCTAATATTTTAACAGATAATGATTTAAGCTTTAAAAAAATACTGACAAAACACAGAACATACAATACATTAAACATCAAATTTTCAGGACACTGTTTCTTCTTTTTTCTAATCGCTTTAACCTTGCATTAATATTTAATGATGATTGAGTTAAATGCAGAGGACAAAACATACAGTAAACTGACACTTTATTGATGGCAAACTGTAGGAAGTGTGAACCGTTTTATGTCCTATCACTTATACCTGCAATTACGATACTGTAGATGGCACAGCTTTTTGGTGAAAGACAGAAGCAGGCTCTGAAGTGGACCAGAGCGCTCACCGATCATCATTGTGAGCCACAAAATGAACAAGAGGGAGTCGGTAACGCGCGACCCCCAAGGAGGCCCTGGGACGGCATCGGCTTTCCCCCCAGTGCCACTTTACGCACAGAACACAACATGAGACAGCAAGATGGCAGCAGCTCACTTCTCCTACCCAATTATCAGACGCCATATTGGTTCTCTTCAGGAGGAGAGGAGGTAATTTTGTTTGGGAGTCCTTTTGGGAAATTAATTCATTTTACTAAAGTGACTTGGTAATTACAGTGACATCAAGGTTAATTGCCAAATCTGTATTGCTTTGATGCACGTCAACGTCAAAGAAATCTGTTCTCTAAACACTCAGCAGCAGACAGCACACACCAGCCAAGCAAAAAACATACAGAGGCCAATGGGGACACATGCATTATGCTTAGAGACCAGGAACATACCTGTATTAATTTGATGTTGGGCAGATGATAATTGGTTTATGCATTTATAAAAGGGAATACAAAGTTTCCAGCTAAAAAAAACAGGGCAGTATCAAGTTATAACTTTGCCCGGAGTTAAAGGCAAATCAAGCTTAAAGCTGTGTAGAAATTCAGCTTCTCAGAGTAAAAGTATACTTGGTCCGACGTCTGTCTTTGAAGTCTTTATGGGTCATCGCTTGACAAATGAGTGATTGCACATACTTGTACCTCGCCGTTTACTACTTTCCAAAGGCAGCCATAAATTCACAGTGTAAACATTGTTAACAAAACAAAACAAAGTCACTGGGGTGAAACCTCGGGAGTCATTATTATGAAATAAAACCCATTTGTTTCTCTGGAGACATAATCAACAATACAAAGACATGCTCCTCATTAACAGACTAGAATAAAGCTTGTTATGAAAAGAGCTTATTGGAACTTGATTAGCTCCAGAAATATAAATGCTGATTTGCACTCTTCCTTCTGCCTTTATCTTTGAACATTTACAGTGATATTATAGCAGTGCCCTGGGTTTGTGAACCCTTAGGAGTTTACACTTTGAAGTTTGCATGTTTGCTTTGTTCCAGTCTGGAGTTAACAAAAAATGTACTGTTGACTGCAACAATCATTCATGAGCTACAATGGCTTGACACACTTTTATTAGAGAGTGCTGTAAAAATGCAATTTTTATGCAAAATTGTCATACTGAATTCCAAAGAAAAAGTGGTGTATGCAGATTTTTCTGTCATTCAAGAAAAAGCCCAAGCTACTAACAACTTGTGCAAGAAAAAATGCCTCAAGAGGGAAATGCAAAAAATAAAGCACAACTGGGCATTTTAATTATGCATTGTCTTCTCAAACAGTTGTACATTACTCACTTGCAGTTCCAATTTGATTTTTGCTTGTCCTTTAGGGAAGTTTCTAAATGTATGCTCCTGAGGTGGAGTCAGTGCACTTCGATTACTGATCTGGGACTGTCCTAAGGTCCTGGTGGTGTGATTGTGCATAAATCCTGGTAGTGCGCTGACAGCTGGAGCTTGAATGGGCCAGACTGGATGTTCTTGGATGTAGTCCCTGAGGCCCCAGTCTCCTGCTGCTGCCTTTGCTGCCAACAAGCACACCTACAAAAGAATATATTGACCGGACACTGACACATTCCGTTTATGGGGAAAAGTCACAAGCACAATCCAATGTGTAAGACATTCCCTGGACAACAAACAAAACAAACAAAAAAACGTATGTATGCAGCCAACTGGTGACCAAACAGTCATTATGGGCTGAGGACAACAAATGACAGTGCAACTCACTCTGACCAGCTCTTTCCACACATGCCAAAACAGCTTGTTCACCATTCAGAAAATGGTAGACAACATGCAATGCAATACATTTCAACCACAAGTCTGAGGTCAATTTACAAGCTGCATTTGTAACCATGACCTATTATGCTGATCAGATCTTCTCCTAACTCAGTTGATTCTCACTCTCTGTCTATCCTGAAATAGCCACTCAACACCTGTCTGTCTTAAGTGGACTCTGACTATCTGCAAATGGATGTGTCCTAGTCACATTTACAGCCAGTCCGTCCATGTGAATGGAGCTCTCCTTATCTCCTCCTCTTGGTGAAAAGAAGCTTCTAAAGACCAAGAATGCGCTGCGGGGCTGTAAAATTCTTGGTTCTTAAACTATACTTTTTAACTGTTTTTGTTAGTTGTTCAATCAATAATTTTGTTACTTGCGTTGGGATGACTACTGCTGTGTTCTCGGGCAATCCAAAAATACATTTTCTTTAGTTGATTGTGTCGCTATGCTACAAGAGCCAATAAACATAGTCACTCTCAGGTACAACACAAGCAAAAATAATAAAGTTAAGTATTTTTAGCATTCTGTTTATACTGAAGACACACCTGGTCAAACTGCCCTGTTTGCAAAAGCCACAAACCCTTATCACTAATGAAGTGTGAGTGTAATATTTAACCCAGCAGGCATCAGAGCGTGCACAGCTTTTAACCAATCAGAAGAGAGCTCAAGGCCTGTTGATCCCTGATCAATGATGGCTCTTGATTTGCTCATTAAACCCAGATGTGAAGTCTAATTAGGCTCACTTGTCTCCGTTGGCGTTGTATTAAACACACACATGCACTGTGGCGCCTCCACACCTCCAGACAGGCGAGTGATCAATGCATGTGTCAGTCGGGGCAGTGTCCGGGTGAGGGGCAGAGGCTCGGGGCTGACATTAGCGGACATGAGGTGAGTGATGTGGGACCAGAGCTCCCAGGAGTGTGGCGGTCCGGGTACAGCCAGGCCGCGAGCACGGTGCTCTGGGAAAGGTCACTGCTCAGACTGCTGTGATTAATAAGACAAGAATCTCAGCGTCCCCCAATGCCATTATCAATATCCCAGACCACCATCGCCCCCTTCTGCATATGCAGCACCAACCCAACGCAGACCCACTGATGTACGCGCGCTAATAGCCGTGGTTTAGTGGTGAAGGTTTGGTCTCGTTAAAGTGAGAGGTCAGCTATCAATTAGATCACATTTATTCACAACAGCAGCACTGAGTAAGCCTGATTCTGCTAATGAGTCACAGCCAGGGAGTCCGAGGTGGAAGTGAGCGGCCCAAATGTCAGCACAGCCTCAGCGACAAACATGACATTTAAACACACAGCTGTTGGTGCCTCTGTGGCCCACTAAGTACAAATATTTAGATTTACCAAAAAGTTACACCATGCAAATCAGGAGAAATAATCCCAGCTGCACTCCTCATTTACATACACTATATTCCTCAGCTGTATAACACAGTCCCTTGGGTCTAATTTCAAAGAATAATGAAAGAAAATACTGTTTCTGGTATATGTTTAATAGTCACATAATCATTTGCAGTAAAGTATAATCACATGTATATGTTTGCTTTGTTACAACTACTATGTCAGAGCTCTTTCACATATTCAATAATTATGACTTAAAACTTGTTAAACTGAGCCAGAGTTGACTTGAATAAACTTAAATTGAAGATCAAAGCTGCTCAAAGAAGTTTACAGAGACAGTCTAACCCAGTGAAGCCTTGAAAACCCTTAGATCCCAGTCTTCTTATATTAGCTTTTCACACAGCCATCAGCACCAACAAGCACATCTCGCCTTCTTAAATCAATTAGCGTGTGCATGTTGAGTGTATCTAATAGCCCTGCTCGAGCCTAGATTAAATATGCTAGATACAAGGCGAGAATTAAGCAGTAGAGTTAAGATAATTAAGAGTGATAAATCCTCAAGGGTTTGGAATAAAGATTGTGTCTCAGCAAATAGAAGACATATTGAAGAGGACGTAAGAGGCCACCGAGATTTTCATCATTAAAACTATCAAATGCAAAGTATTTAAGGCACATGCTAAAACAATTGCACATTGCTAATGGATTTGTATTGTGTTGAATAGATACAAAAGAAAACATGGATGAATAAAATATTAGCCCAATGCAAGACCAGTCAGCATCAAGCAGTAGAATTAAGCAAAGAAGCAGACTCAAATGTCCTCTCTGGATTGAGTGATGTTGGGCAAAAGGAATCAACACATTACTTTGTTTACCTTACAAACCACATCATGAACTATGATATATAAAGGCTTACACTATCAAATAGAGTAGAAAAGCTTCAAAATTGTTTCAAGAGAGTGAGAGTGAGTCAATCTGAGGATGAAAACAACTTTTGGATGAGAGTCAACGTCTCAATCATCAAATACACTGTTCAAATGACTTTGAACAAGCCTTTCTATGGATCAATCCTGGTCTAATTAGGGACTACACCAACTATCAAATAGAATATACATTAAAAACATGAAAACTTGATTAGCAGTAATAATCAATTGTTAACCTGTATTAAGATTCAGAAATATATACGTAGTTCAGCCACATGACAAAAAATAAATAAATAATCTTATCAGAGCCCACAGTGACTTGAAGCTGGGGGAGGTGTTGTTTGGATGTAGCCTGGAGCAGCCCAGATGGCAAAGGTGGGTCTCTGTCTTGCCCTGAGTACATTTGGCAGTGTCAGTTCTACACTGGCTATGGAGATCTCTCTCAATTCCAACTGTCCTTTTGAAAAGCTGCATTTGCACAAATTTGTAAAAGATTAGCCATTGCTCTACTTTGGCCAAATTGTAATGCTGACGTCTATTCACATATTTCTCAACAATAATCAGATGCAACAAACTCAAATGACGGGTCAAATAAAAGTGAATTGTACTTGGTAGTATACAATATTTATTTGCAACAGCAGAGTGGCATGTGTAACAGCTGAATGTCATCTTCACACCACTCAGACATTCACATTACAGCACACTTCTCATCCACAAAGCTCAGAGTATTAGTGTTATGCAAATGAAATGCAGTTTTTATAGACATATGTATGCAGGCAGAGAGAACATCTTTTAAACAACACAACACAAGCCTCGGGTTAACAATGCACTTGTGCTTTAACTTACTGCTAGAGAGGCCATGGCTTAAAAGACACAATGTGGAAGGAAATACATGTGCTAAGTGCTTTCTGTATGTCCAGATGCTCTCTTTGTCAAATGCATATGCAAAAGGCCAGCATAATGTATGTATATGCTGCTATAACACACTGAGTCACTGAAAGATGGTGAATATTAATATTGCATGAGGTGAGATATTTAGATCTACAGTATATGCGAGAACCCTCTTTCTTTGAAATTAAACTTCATTATCGCTGCAGGAAAGAGGAGAGGGTTGGTGTCAAAATCAGGTTTACAATTTACCGGGAAACTCTAGATTGAAAGAAAATATCTATAGCTGTGTGGTTGTAAAACAGGGTAACATTAAACTTGAAAGGTGTTTGTTTGTTTGTTTGTGTTTTGGGGGAGAACCAGGGGACAGAGCAGTAAAAATCCTTGAAGTCCATATTATTATTCAATGCTTTAATTTAATGGAACAAGAAATGTTTCCAAACAGACAATCTTCTTTAGACCTTCAGACAGACGTCTACTATTTGTTGCAAAACGGATTAACAATATCTTTTTTGAAAATTGTTCAAGCCATTCAACAACTACACACAATTTTGGTATAATATGTTGGTATTTGAAAGGATATTAGTTTTAGGGAAGATACTTCAAGTGGAAAAGTATGTGAGTCATTGTCAAAAGTAGAACTGGAGCAGCATGCACCACAATTGTGGAGATTTTTTTGTGGGGAGGAAAATATACGTTAAGCTAGTGTATATGACATTTTTAAGATTGTTATTATTGTTATTGTGCAAAAAATGAATCAAGCACTCTGTAATTTAAAATTCCATGTGAATACAAGTTTAATAGCTTGTGTTTCTCCCCATGAGACGATAAAAGCTTCTTTTTTGGAGAAATAGCTGTTTATGTCTTTCATCACAGTCAACAGACAAAACCTTTTTCAAAGTCTATGGCCACAGGACACTGGCTTTTATTGTAAGGTATATTAGTGTTGGGACAGTGAGCTTCACAGCTGCACAAGTGTGAGCTGTAGTTACTGTGTTCAGACAGGACTAAACTTAGCTGCGGGGCATCCAGGCCTTTTGTCACTGCTCAGGGACCAATCAATTGTGTCATCAATAGCTTTGACCATTCTCAACACGATCACATTTTAATGAGACAAAACAGAACAAAGCACTTACTAAAGTGCAGCCACATGGTGCCCATTAGAAGGATCAGTCTAAATACTTCAAAACAAACTGTAACGAACTGTACCCATGTGATGTGTTAACAGTGTTTTGATTGGGAAAACCAGAACACTTAAGGGCGCTATTTGCGTGATTCAGTCTGTAGTGCCTCAAAACACGACAAAGTTGACGCAGTATCCACCCATCAGTTGACTTGAATGTATTTCCAAAAAACAACGCATAAGGAGTGCAGATAAAAGTAGCCTGCCTGCGCTTTCAGAGTGGCGTTAGATCCAGATCCTCTCACAACAGCACACAGCGGGAGATGACAGAGGCTTATAGTGCTAAAGCAGCGTCAGATTTTCAGACGTCTACTCTCCTCCCATGGGGCCGTGGATCATGTTATAGCCACTATTCTCCAGCACCGAGTCTGACAGAGAGGGGTAAAACCAGAGAGTGCAGCTCAAAACACACTGTCGGCAGGTTGTTTTAAGTGCACTATAACATGACATCCAGGCAACATGTGCTTCCCTTTTAGACCAGGCTGTACGGGCAAAAATAGACAGGCTTTTGAAACCACTAGACACATACTTTTACATATACAGAGCTGACAGCACTACGGTATTCATCCTTTATACATTTAACAATTTAGTTACTTCAGCTGCATTGTAAAAAGGGAGAGTAACTCTGCTCCCGTTTGGCCAGGATGAATGAATAACTAAATAAATAAATAAATGAATACATAAATACATACATAAATAAATAAACAAATTCACACTTCAGAAAAGAAAATTAAAATTGTTGGAATAACTTGTCCATTCAGTACAATAAAAGTCAATTCAAAATTCACAATTTGGTTTTTCCAAAGGTCATTAAGAACTGCTCTCCCCTCTCCAACTTCTGAACCAAGTAAAGCATGATTTCCTTGTGTAATGGCTGCTAAGACATCTCAAAGATTATTGCCTCGATGAATAAAGAGACCACTGACTCTAATGCATGGCTCACTGGATTGCAGATGACAGTTATGCCAGATAAAAAAAGACAGAAACTTTGTAGAAAGAGCAAAGAGATGAAGCAGACTGGTGATGATAAGACAGATATTTTAAGTTGAATAATTTATTCATATTACTATGTCTACATTTATTGTCGAAGAAAACAAGTTAGTTAGAATAACAAGATGCCAAAGTGCAAAGTGAATGCTTCTTAAAATTCACCTTGTTAAAGCATGGAAATGTTTCATTTAGACTTTGCAATACAAAGTGGAAAAACATATTTTACGACAGAAACGTATAAGCAAAGGTTGAGTGAGCAAAGAAATTGAACCATCTTCGCAGTCGCAAAATAGCAATCGAATACAAGATATGAGAAAAGAGAGAGCACCAAGACCTATTCTGTATTTCAACACAGACCAAAAATGTGAATTTTACAGCAAGTTTATTATCTTAAGGCCTCCAACAAAACAAACATACAGTACCTACAGCATATTCATAGTCTTCACCTAAATAATGATGTGCTCTTGAGGTTCACATTGCCAGGAAAGCGTTAAACCATCCACATACGAATCTGAACAGAGCCGGAGGTAAAGTTTTATAAAATAAACATGAGTGGGTGAATTCTACAGACTGTGTAAGTACAGTCGGGTTTAAAGGAAAGAGCAGTGAAGCAGAGCATGAGGAGGCAGACTGGCTCCAGGGGGCGCCGCAGGGCATTACTACCGCAGTCAGGGCCTGTCATATTCCATAGGGCTCAATCTATAAGAACCAGGCTGTCTATTGAAGTGCACATCAGACATCTACTGTACCTGATGAAGCAGAAAAAGACAGAGGCGCATTAGATCAAGAGTAAAGTGTAAAGTCAAAGACCTTAGTTTAGCTGCTATCATGTCTGTCTTGCAATACAACTATGTAAAGTTAATTGTGCACTATGTAACTTTTCTGGTGCGTCTTACATTTGCTTATCTACATAGAGATGTTATCGCTTTGTCAGGAAGGTTCCACACATTTCATTAAACATATAAATTGGCACTGCATCAGAGAAGTTTGGGGGAACACTGAGGTAAGGCAGGGCAAGTGTAAGGCAAATTTATTTGTATAGCACATTTCATACACAAAGCAATTCAAAGTGCTTTAGAGGGCACGAAATGCCCCTCTTCTCTCATGCTATCAGATTATTGTGACACAACAAATCATCCAAGGTGCACTGCGCAAGTTAAAATGTTCAAGATGCATGTCAATACAGTCTGTTTGCACTTGCCTGATACATGTATTACATTTATTCACATAAACTTTGTTTACTGTCAGAAATTGTTGTACTATGAGTGCTTAAAAAAACATTAAAAAAAAAGTATAGCCATACAAGTAAATTCACCATTTAGGTCGCAAACAGCAACCATAGAAAAGATTCATAACATAACACGTGCTGCTAACTTAGAGAATCTCTGAACTTTGCTGAATCATAGATGCTCATCTTGATTATTTTAAAAAAGACAGTCTATAAAATCTGTAATCTAACTTCCTTGATATGTCAATCAGTCAAAATGACAACTTAATAGTTAACATCTCTTTTTTACTATAACTTTATTTTCCTAGAAACGTATCTAACAATGATGTCAACAGAACTTTTAGCCATAGATTTGTTCAGTTGAGTAAAAAGACTGTTCTAAATTTTATACTGCACAATCACTTAAAGTAAAAAAACAGTGGCATTATCTATTTGTCTTGAGTTCAGTTATTAAGCATCTACATAGTTACTTCAGTCAACAAAAAGCAACATTTGTTATAATGATTGATGTTGAGTAAATGCTACTTCTTAACTGCAGAATTATATACTATAAGAGGGTTAAACAAACCTAGATTGCCCCAAACATACTAATGTCTGAAATGCTCACAACAAGCTGGAAATAAACAAAAACAAATGTTAGAAATACCATGCCAAAAAATGGCCAAACAAACCGATTTTGCATAATACACTGTTTGGGATAATATGTCCTTTATCAAACACTGTAGGCACAATGCCACATCACAATAATAGATTACTTTGTTGATGGTATCAACAATGTGCAGTAACTGTCTACAAGTTTGGAGTGTTGAACCTATGTAAACTCTTCTCCATGTCTTTGAGTCTGTAATGTTTCACTTTAAGTTTACATTTGCTTTTGCAGTTTTTTGAACAATTCAACATTAAAATGAACAGTTTAATTCCCCCCTGGAGGTGTTTGAACGGTCTCTTAGTGCATGCTTTTTCACTCAGCTGACTGAATCTATGTGATTGGAACTAGTCAGCTGAGTTATTCAACATTTCTTGAAAAATCAAAAGATGAGAGGAGCTTGAGATGTTTTACACAAATCTAACTTTCATAAATCTGATTAATAATTTGGTATAGCAGCTGTGATGCAGACGCCCACAGCAGTTTTCTCTATAAAAAAGAGAGTATGTGAAAAACCTGCACAACAAATTAAATGGGTGTTGTCACTTTTTTATTATTCTTTCTTTATTGTTACGTTTAGCTCTCTGTTGACTGTATATGTTCTCCTCCTTTGACCTTGTGACAAATAATCACTTTTTTATATTGTACCTTTTAATTTGCAAGTTTACCACATAGAAATGACAACCATCACTGACACACGTTTGTGCTCTATGCTTCATGAACAACAAAATGACCAAAAAGCAGTGAGACCATTTCCACAAAGTGAAATGAAACTGGCTGATGCATCATCAGGCTAAATATATGCATTATCTCATCATAAAAATAAAAGAAAATGCCCATACTGGTTCAAAAAATAAAATAAATAAATGCTCTTTCTGTACTTGATTTTACATAAATCATTACGTGTTATGTTATATTATGTACATTTTGACTCATTAAACAGACTTGAGAGGAAGAAGAAGAAAAAAAAAGTAACTACGTTGTTTGTGAGCGTCTTTTTCCTGACCTCAAAATGAAAACAGCATAAATTGAGAAAATAAAGACAGATCTCTGGTGTATTAATTAAGAAGATTATTTTTATAGCCCAATCTGCTGCCTCTCTGAAGGTTTTTGAAAGCACCACATGAGTTTGTTTCCTGTGAATTCACTAAACTAATTGACGATAATGAGGTTTAATCCACTCAAAGACATAGCACACTTGTAATGCTGTCCACATGGTCCTACATCATATACTAGATTTCAAACCTAAAGGGTCTTTCACACCAAGCCGAGGGTCGCTCATCTGAACTCGGTCTGGAAACTTTTGTCAACAGGCGGCTCACGTGTGTTTGGTGTGGATGAGGCTTGTGGAGGCAGGGTTTTGAAGAATTGCTTGAAGAGTCTACGTCACCAGCAGTCGCCAGTTACTGCATATGCAGCTGTTTGATTGGCCCGTGACGACAGGAGAACCAGCGAATCGATGCACAGGAAAATTGTGCTTACAGTATTTAGCCGAGCATGGATTGTTGTTATTTACTTGGGTTCAAATGAGACGTAAGTACAAAGGAGAATGGCTACTATTTAGTCTGAGGAAAACAAAGACTGCGCAGCAGCATTACGAAGGCTGAACTGTAGTGGAAAGTAGAAGTTGAGCTTAATCTGTGAGATGATAACGACAACGATGACAACGATGACGACGAAGAAACAAATGCTATGTGTACATTGAAAACAAGAAAAAACAAATTCTATAGGTGTGTTTAGAGCGGCTATCTTTCACTTATAGAACATTTTACTTTGGTAAGTTGTGACAGAATAAAAAGAATAAGAGTAGCAATAACTGTTTATGAAATAGTATTTTACTACCTTATTTAAAATTGTATTCAGAATTTGATACTGAACTGCTACGTTTTTTTGTTGTACAGCTTTACTGTTGCATACTAAAGTGCTGCTATTTCTGAACTAATCAATAACACAAGTTGACGTATGTCTATACAATACATAAGACAAATTGTCAGTCTTTCAAAGAACTTGGTCATTGTAAGTAGAACATCAGAGGTGTCATACATCAAGTATTGCACCTTACCAAGCCACACTCATGACTCTCATATGGATACACTGAAGTGCCTCTTCTCCCATCATGCTTTGCAACAAAGCTGCAAGTCAGTTCACTCAATGCACCAATCAGAAACGACCTTAATGTTGACAACAAGGACACCAGCAATGGATTACTTGTCAATTGGACTGAATAACAAAATCATAGAGTTGGAAGATGAATTACTTTGCAAACCAGGCTGGACAAGTGGTGGTGTGTTCATTTAAACCCGATTTATGTATTTAACGCCTTAGGAGGGCACGTACGTGAGGGAGTGCCACTGGCAGCCTAATTCTGATGTATTACAGCTATTGCCCAGCTCCAGTAGATGACAAGCAAAGTATAACATTTGGAGACAATTATTCATAAGTCAGTGGCAGTCACAGTGAATACAAGAGAGTTTAGCTGAAATTAATTTCCTCTTTCAGCTTCTATAAGGGTCTGCAGCCTTGAAAGAGTACAGTGCTGCATAATGATAAAGTTATCAATGGAAATGTTATTGGTTTACAGTAATGTGTCTGTTTCCATGGAGAAAAGCAGGTGACACCATTATTGCAATTTACAGGTCAGAGGCCTCATTTATAACGCTGCATATGTAAAAAAAAAAAAAAGGTAAAAAGTACATGGGAGAATACGTACGTGGCTTAGTCTGTCATGTTTAGGATTTATAAAAACGAAAACTTGACATGGCATTTTGTAGGTGGGCTAGAAAACTCCAAAGGATTTATGTTTAGAAGAGATAGTCTGAGTAAGTTTTACAAATGTGGGACATAAACGTGTTTTTTTTAACTCGTATTTCGTCATTTAGAAGTTGTTAATACACGCGCACAGGACGCACAATTTACTGATTCATAGCTTTTATTCAGGAAGAAGCTGAAGCTGTGCAATCACTGGACGTTTAAAGTTCATCAGCAAGTGTGTTTTATGACAAAGATCCTGAGGTCACACGCAGGGACTCATACAGATGCTCCCTGCTCTCTCGCACACATGGTTTATTCAGCGTGCGTGCGCGCACACAAACACACACATCAGAATCAGAATCAGAAATCAGAAAGGATTTTATTGCCATTGTCAGTGAGTTACAAAATTCACAGACTAGGAACTTGCTTTGATGCTAATGTGCAACATACAACACAGAAACACAAATAAAGAGTAAAAATATAGAGTAAAAACATTGCAGTTCTTCCTCTCCAGACTCAAACAACGTCAGACCTACAGCTTCACTCATCCTCATGTCACATACACTGCAGCATGGCTTTATTATTTCCCCTGTATCCTGTTGTCGGTCAGCTTGAGGACATTTGCACATTCAAACTTCCGCATGCACATACACGCGCACATCACACGTATGTGAAATACCATATTTTGCTGTTTTTGCGAGCCTTAACTGTACAGCAACATTCTAGACTAAAGGCGTATTCACACTTCATAAGAAGTAAGAAGTTTGTTCGGCCCACTCAAGTCGTAAAACAAGAACAAAGTTCGTTTCGGCCCTCACATTCATACTTCAGCAGACGTGCTGCAGCCGAAGTCCTGTAGACCCCGCCGCCGTGAGCCCTAACAATCGCTGCCACGCGGTTGCTATGCAGATTTGTATCACAGACACATTAGTTAATATAAGGGAGATTTTCTGTATTTTCCGCGTGCAGATACACCAGAGCGGGACCTTCCTATAAGCAGACTACGCAAGTTGCGTAGGGCCCCGCCTCCTGCGTGCTGATAGTTTTTCGAGTTTATGTCAGTTCAGTCCTCATGCCTGTTTGCTTCACCCTCTGGTTTGCACTGTACATAAACCCTGTGTGACCAATCGTACAAGCTTAAAAGTGATGGACCCTCCCCCTGTTCAGACACTTACAGCCGCTTCCCCTGTGCTGACCATAAGACTGACAAAAGCAGAAACAGGTGTCTGATCATTCTCAGCACAAAGCGCAAAATCAAAGACTCTGGGAGTCAATAGGACAAGTATTGGCTGAACTATGCACTCTAATAGCTGATGAACTTAAACGTGTGCAGATCGCAAAATGTACCGCGTCTAAAACTGCCGCGGCGAAATACGGCGGATTTCTGCACATTTATGTTAAATTATTGCAAAAGCCACATAAAAATGAGACTGTTTGTCTCGAAAAAGTTTCAGATTTAGTATTTCTGTCCAAACAGTCCAACGCGATGAAGCAGCTCATCAACTGTTCCAGCGTCAGTGTGAAGAGGGTCTAGAGGCGGAGCTCACAGAGAGAGGGACAGGGCTGGGGCCCCATTTGGAAACACTGACACAAAGTGAAACTTGAGGAGTGATATATTGATATTGATATGACATATTATTTATAAAACTATGCATAAAATGAAAGCTTTGTTGGTCTAAAATAGCTCACTCCAAATTTAGGGTAATGCATATGTTTTATTCAAAAGTTTCTGGGGCAGGATCTTACATTATCTCTTTATTGTGAGAAACATTATTTAGTCTACATTTTTTTTGTCTGTCGCTTTGTTATAAATTATAATGAAAAAAGTAATTTAAACTCTGCTTTGGCTTGACTGATTAAGGTTCGTAGAAGAGACTGGAGGGCCCCAAAGCTGGCTTTTGCTAGGGCCCCCAAAAGGTTAGATCCGGCTCTGAGATACACACACGCTGGGCACAAGCTCTGTTGGGTCTATCTGTCCATCCTCCGCTGTGTTTTACCTGTGAAGCAGGACCCCGAGTCCTGCCCTGCTGCGGAGGAGTTTTGACCTCGTCAGTAGCTCGTTATTTTGTTTCTATTAACAACAGGCTCTGCCTGTATTGCGAGACAAATAAATAGCCAAATGATGGGACGTTATCAGTTGACGGTCGTACTTTGCCCTGACCAGGGTAGACGACGGCACGTTCGGCAGCACAGAACTGTCAAAATAATCAGCAATAGATTCTATGAGAAATCCCGCCCTCTTTGGAAAAACTAGCGAATCAGAGCTGAGCTGCTGCACAGCTCTGCCACAGAAAGCTCTGCTCAGCTAATGTGTCAAGAACAACCCGCACAAACTGCTGAACTGAGGCTAGCCAAACAAAATTACGTCATTTTGTTGGCCAGCTTGAGCGGGCAGAACAAAGTTCGGACGTCGGCTGAAGTATGAACATCACATCTAAAACAGGCCAATATGTTTATCAGAGAAACAGAGTTCACTTCAAAATCCTCTCTGCTGCATTGTCTCTCCCTAGATATGAGAGTCATAAGATAATCAGGCCCGAGCCCCGAGCAGGGTTTGGGCCTATTGGTTCTGCAACGATGATGCTGGGCGAAGCGAAGATCATGATGGCTGGGCGAAGCCATACCCCGCCACCTGCGAGAACTTCTAAATAGCCCATGCCAAAGGCATGGGATGGGTATACTTACTTCTGCTAACACAGAAATACCCAACAATGTCAACGCACTTGCTGATCATAATGGCCGTGATGACGCATCGCGTAAGCGCTGCTCCTCTGACTTTGCCTCTATACTGCCCAGGCTCTTGTGAACCACAAACAAACTATTGAACTCCCTCTGAGAGTGCGTTAGCGCCATCCTTTGGTAGTTTAGGGGGGCGAGCAGACTTTCATGTCACCCCAAACAAAAAAGTCAATGGGTTCAATGTTGTATCTCGCATGATGTTGCCATGACGATGCAGCGCATAAGTGCTGCTCTTCTGGTCTACTCTGTATAGTCATCCTTAGGTAGGAGCAGGTCTGATAGTTGAATGTCGCTTGCGGCTTTAATTTGCAATTCCTTTTACAATGAAAAGGAGGTTTGAAAAGGGCGTGATGACGAGAGTCGAGATCCTAGGCCCAAATTCTGCTCCAGCTGTGAAAAGAAGTGATGAGGAGGAAATGCATTAATTTTAGGAAATTCAAACTAAATATTGATCTTAAAGGTGCACTGTGTGACTCTCTGGAAGTGAAAAGTCAACTTCACAATTCATTACAGATAAGATAAAATCATGTTTTACAACATTCTTACCACGGATAAATGCCACAATGTGAAAAAATAGCTAAAGGAGCTGCATTGCTATAAAAACAAACAGGAGGATGCCCATGGCCATTCAAGCTTGCTAAAAAAAAAAAAAAAGTTTATGTTTATGCCAAAAACCTACATGTACCTTTAAATTAAACTTAACATGATTTTGAGTTCCTCCAAAGAAATATTTTCTGATACATTGCATACTTCTCATATGGAAAACAATCCCTCACAAGCCAAATGAAAGTCACAACAATAAATACAGTATTTTTACCCCAAATGAATTTCCTCAATCTGCTCCAGTAACAATCTATGTGTGAACGGGAGCTTGTGTAACCTTTCCTTTGATAGGTGCCCTCAGTGTTATCATCATTGTACTGCCACCATCTCTGATTTAATCACAGCCTGTCAATGTGTCGGTGTGGCTGGAAGCTTTGTGTTACGCCCAGATCATTAAGTGCCTCAGACCATCCACACAAAAGGCAGGGCCGCTCTAGATCAATATGTCAACAACAATGACAAGCACGTCCCTGGGAACAGGGTGCGGGACACTCGGACACATCTGTAGCTTTAGCATGAATCAAAATGACACGCTGTTAAGTCTGGAGAGGCTTGGGCTGTAATCATTTCATCTCACAGTCAAGAAGCCCCTATACTCTGGATAATTGGGGGATTAAAGGGTATATTTTGTGTTCAGTTCAGTTGGAAATCCAGAATTTAAGGTTATGAAAAGGAAGTTAAGCACAAAAAAACCCCAGCTGGTAACCAATAGTGTTTCAATAGCATTGCATTAAATTGGAAATATTTGGCCAAACTGATCCAATTAGCAACCTTCAAGTAGAATAGTTGTAATTGTGTCTCACTGCAAAGGCCAGTTGTGAAATCAGATAGAGCTGCCCTCACAAAACTGTGTACTGATCACAAACACCGGCTGTCAAGCTAATTACATTGCTGCTCTTGTCTCTTAGCCCTTTCCTTCACATTCTTCTACTGCTTTTCCAGCAGCAACCCTGTTTGAAATGGGTTTCTGGGTGGAGTTTCGGGGTTTAGCTGTTCAAAAAGATGAATTGACTTAACTGAATGTATAGCAAATCAAAACTTTAAGGCTTTAGTGTCTGACTGATTTGTCAAGCCAGATTTATTACAGTTTTAAGATGAAAAATGCAATTTTACTCAAAACCTTTACCAAGAGTAATTAAATAACTAATGGGTACATTTCTTTGTAAGTAATATGTAAAAAAAAAAACCAATGAATGCAATTTGGCTCCCTCCATTTATCAGATGCCTCTGTTCCTTCTTCATGTGCACTGGCGCTCTACACGTTGATAATCTGTGACAACGCGCTGGACTTTATGGACAAAAATACTAAAAACTTTTTCAAGACATATATTTTTATATGGCTTATTTTTACAAGTACATATTGGGTTTATGAACAAATGTGTGCAATCGTGTGCAGCACGAACACCACCTGTTATATGCTTCACCTGCCTCTTAATCCTGCTCATTGTTTCCCTTTTCTGCAGTGGACCTTCCAGGCATCTTGCAAAACAATTTCTTCCTCTACACGCCATATCTGATGTAGCCTTCATTAACAAAGACGTGCCATAAATAGATAAATAAAGACAAATTTTCCCCATCTACTTGTTTATCTTTGCATCACATTTATTTAGACCTGGAAAAATGATTCAATTTACTGTTTGCATCTCGCCTAATTCAACGACCTCTCTCTGTGAGCAGAAAATGGGACGTGTGCAAGATGTGTTTATCCATTTTATTTTTTTTTTTTTTTTCCTGAAGCACCATCGTATCTCCGTAAAATCTAATTTATTATTACATGGGAGAAGAGGCTGGGAGGAAGAGGAAATATGAAGCATCAAATAAAGCCTGTGATGAAAAGCAAAGATTATGTTGTCAAATGGGTGCTGAAATGAGATATGTCATTTGATGATTATTGAGCGAAACAACAAATGTGTTAATTAGAACAACAACACACGCATTTCCAGCCAGCGATTGAGCCTGTGTCAGACACAACATTAAAAATGCATTTAACACCAAATTTATGACACTTAAGCACACTCTGAATTAAAGTAATTTTGAGTCGTAAAATACACTTTTAATGGACTGTTACATTAGCGTTTTACTGCCTCTGCATTCCTATTTAATATTGCAGCTTGTAGCAGTACAACAATGGTAAGTTTTGAACTCTAAGGAGCACTAAAAAGGCATATTAGCACGTCAACCTTTTTAAATTCTAATGCGACACCGGCAAATCATTTGTTGTGAAACTTAGCTGCTGACTGGTATTTGTTTAACCCAAGGCCTTGTTCAGAAGAAAACTGTATATACTGTAGCTGGATTTAATGGCACTATAAACAATTGTTTAAAATAAATACCTTAAAATCTGTTATGGTATCTATTTGGGTGAAAATTAGTCTCTACTGTCTCGTCTACGTCTAAAGCCGGTTTCACACTAGAAAAAAAGAAGGCCACAAACATCAGGACATTTACAACGATTATTTGTCTCACAGTCGCATCATGTCGCAGGAAGAACAGAGACGACACAGCCTTCGGGAGCACAGCAGAGAGCGGAGAACAGTTCATGCGTCACAGGATTGAGCATGATCATGTCTAACAAAGTTGCTTTGCACATCATTTAAGGAGCAGGTGTTGAAGAAGATGCATGTAATGCTCGTGAAAAAGAAAAAAAATAAAGCACGCACTTTGACTACATGCACAAAGCTTACGTGCACATTTATTTACAAATGACGCAGAAATGTTTCCTCTTTGTTTCACATTTTAAGAGCCACTGTCACTAAGCAGATGTATCAAATGCTGCTGTTGTAAAGATCTTTGCGCTCGTGCATCACATGAACCTTACGATGCACACTGACAACTGGTCGCAGTGACAAACAGACATAAAAAGAGAAATGACAAAAAATCTATTATGAAAATACTTACTTTGGCCACGCCTCCCCAAACTCATAAAGGGGCACATCGGGCTTAAAATTGGGCCAAAACTCCTGTAGTATGGCGAAGCCTTAATAGACATTGACTAATATTCAGGAAGAGTGCTTATGTTGGCTCAACTTAAAAGTTCTGAAAATACATCAAATTAATATTTGGAAGCTCAAGGCATAAGAACAGCAAAAGCACAGTCTCTTGAGAAAATGTTATGTTATGAAAAGTCAAAACCTAAAATACCCACAAACTTTGGTTGAAGCCACGTGGCGACAATTTTCTTTAGGCTTAATGGGCAAGTTTAGGCTTCAAGTTACTAAAATGGGTAAGTTTAGGACTGGGGCTTGGGTTAGGTTAAGATTTACTCATTAAACCTGAAGAAAATGTCACCATGTGGCTTCAACAAAAATCTGTGGTTATTTGGCTTTTATCTTGTAAAAAAAAATTATAAATAAATAAATAAGCTCGAAAACGTACTTTTTGTACGATTTGGCATTATACACTGCATGCACATTTTCTCTGGATACAAGGCTGCAAAAGAAGGATGTGATTGGGAATTCTAAAAACTATACTAAACTGTGCTCTTGTTTTCTGGAGATGGCTAGTCAGAAATATTCAATATAATTACATTAATATTTAGCCCCAGTACAAATAAATAGCAAGAGTTACATAAGAGAGAACAGGAGGGAAATGCCAGCTCTGCAGGGGTCTCTGCAGCACGGCTAAATCAATACCATGTTTGAGTTAATGGCAACATGTTTTGGTAAATCTGCTGCATCAACTATTAATTAGCTGGTGATTAGAGTCAGATGGTGAAAGCAATGAACAGCCTGAGGCCTCCACTGTCCTTGTACTGCACTTCAATACATCAAACAGCATCAAAAACCTACAGAGATCCACTATACGTGTGAGTTGAAGAACACAAAAAACAGCACAACGAATGTGTGTATGACCCAGTTGTGCACACTTCTCAAACTGTAAAAATGACATCTATTCACATTGGTCACAGAGCACCTTGTCCTCCTGCACCACAACTACACAGGCTGTGTTGAGTACAGGAATGTACACTTACTATTGATTTTACTGCCTAAGCACAGACAGACAGGAGAAATGCATAAGCAATTACAAGAAAGTAAATGTGCAAAACATTTACTAAAAAAAAAAAAAAAGATTTTGACATAATGCAGATAGTTTTTAAAAAACAAATGAGAAAAAAATGTCTTCTCAATGTTGAATTTAGTGATGTTGATGTCACAAGTCCTGCTCCTTTCAGAGATCTATTTGAGGTTGATGCAGCTGTAGGACTACCAATAGATGAAATTAAAATATCATAGAGCATGGTAGACATATGTAAAGGATATCTTTTAAGGCCTGGACCAAAGAAGAAACCTTTGAAATTAGGGATCAAGGCATTAAAATTAAGTAACCCTTGTCTATATAGGTAGTAGAAAGGCTTCAAAGTTGTCATTTGGACAGCATTTTCAAAGATCGAGACACTTCGTCTCTCAACCAAAAGTCATTTTCAATCTGATGGAAGTGACTTAAGTTTGGCCGTAATTTATACTAATCTGGGTTTAGCCCCACCCTAAGGAGGGCTACACCCTAAAACCTGTTCATAAACTGGTTTAGTGGGCCCTGCGTTCCCCCTGTTTTGTTTGTCTGGTGCCCTATTGTCCTGACTGAGCCTGCCTAGACTGTTTAGGGCAGAAGAGGTACCCACAAGCGATGAGGGTAGAAAAAGGAGACACAGCATGTGCAGAAAGCCCTCTCAGCCTCTTCACGAAAAACTGTACCAACACAGAAGACATGCCACAAGTGGTCCCCAGTCAGTTGTTCTGTATCTTAAAGCCACCAAACACAAATTTTAGGATGATGAGGTTCAAATTCTAAGCAAAGAAATGGGATGGTTTAAAGGTGTAAAAGAGGCCTTGTTTGTGAAAAAAGAAAACCCATCGCTATAAACAGAAGTGGAGGCTTACAATCTACCAGGAGTTTATAGTAGCATTCTAATCCCCTGGTTTACTGGAAATGGAAGTTAGATTCTTAGCAGTGACACTCTCTCAGTGACACTGGAACCAGGTCACTTAGGAGGTCTAGCCAGGCTCAATCAGAAAAATACGGCCCCAGACAAACAAAGGGGGGAAGCATAGGACTCACCAAACCAGTTTGAACAGCTTTAGGGTGTAGTCTCTCCTCAGGGGCAGGGCTAAACTCAGTCTAGTATAAAATACGGCCAGTCTTAGGTCACTTTCATCAGATTTAAAATGACTTTCGGATGAGAGTCAAAACATCTTGATCTTCTAATATGCTGTCCAGATGACAACAAGCCTTTCTACTTTGATTCACTCCTGGACAAATGAGGAATTACACTGTCTTTTATAGAGTGCTGAAGAAGACAGTGGATGTCTTGTGAAAATCATCCTTTTTAATTGGCAAACCAATAAACTGTGAAGCACCGATGGAGATTTAATGATTCAATTCAGTAATTTAGCCATGCACAATTTCAATTCACAATTTCTCCTTTGGTTTGAAAATCTTCCTGGAGTTTCTGGATTAAACAGGTAGCTGATATTGTTATGCGTCCTCTGTGTGAATGCTACTTGCTTGTTTGTTCTTAAGGGACTTTTTTGGTCTCTTGTTTGGTTTGAGATTGAGAATAATTGAAATGCACACCTCTATATTCAGTGCCCACAGAGGGGGAAGCTAAGGGGATATTGAATAGCTGTTCAAGTGTTTATTGTGTCTGGCTATTGTTGTGCTTCTGTGACTGTGATTACAAAATGCTCTTGTATCTCAAAGACACACACCCAAATGTCTTCTTATTATTTGCATGACGCTGTTAAGTTTAGTTTACTTTATTGACTTTTTGAAAGAATGTATCCAATGTTTGGTTGAAGTGTGACAGCTTGAAATTAAACAACAAAAAATGTGCTGTTTCTGAATGAATAACCACCTTCCCATGGGTCTTGGTCTGAAAGCGATGTCTAGCCCAAATAAACATCATTGAAAAGACAGCACCGGCATAAAAGCAGATGAAAAGAGGACATGTGTCAAGTACAAATGATGTCTGGGCCTTCAGAAAGCTGTGTTTGATGTAAATGGATAAGGGAGAGCACCAAAGCAATTACAGGCCGATTCCCTTTGAGAGAAAACAGGTGTGTGCCGAGAGCTCACACTTTAAATTCTTACTGTTTTTTTCCAATGAATAAATGCTCCTCTGTGGACACACCTAAAGAATGATAGTGCATTTTATTTTACTATTCTAGAAAGAATGGTTTTCTAGCTTTTTACTGATTGCAAGTAAAAAGCTGATTTAGCAAGCCAGGTGCTAAATTGCAGGTGCAAAAATGAAAAAGAAATGAGTGTGTTATTTATGAGCATTTTACACAAACTTTAATATTGGAAGATGCACATACAACATACAAAAAAAAAAAAAAACAGATATGAACACCTCAAGTTCTGCATCTTTAGTGTTTGTGAGAGAAAAATGTCAGCTCTGCAAAATTTTTTTAACCTGTTTTGCACATGAGCAAAGGCTTGATAAATGGGTCATTAGAGCTGTAATCATTAAAAAAAAAAACAGATTTAAAACTATTAAAAAACTTCACAATTTGTTTGTGAGCGTTAAGCAAAAATTTACATAAAATACATTTTCATTTTTCCCCTGAGATAGCACTTTGATTTGAAATCACTACAGTAATCATAGCTGTGTATGCTGTGTGAGTTTTTTTCCCTGGCAACCAACCACATGACCGTCACTTTGCACTGGTGTCTATGCTATGTTTGTTATATTCTTAATATTTTTGAAATCTGGGAAATATTATGGTGTAGACTCAGAACAGGCAATTTGTTTAAAATTAGAGCTTTAACCTTGTTTTGGCACTGATGTGTTGAGGGGTATAAAAAGCTGTGTCAGATACTTTAAATAAAGAAAGAATTCTTCTGCCTGAAACCCATACATGATCTACAGCATGGTTCTCAAATGTTTCACACCAAGTACTTCTTAACTCTTTCCCTACCAAAGACAAAATTATTTGTCATTGTGTAGCCAAATGTAGACTGCCAAGGATGGATATCCTGTCATTGGATTTTTTTTTTTTTTTTTTTTTATGCAGCAATAGAGGGCTATCTGATGCATGCTCTGACTTTGTCTACAGTCAAATACATGGTGCAGTTTCACAAATTCACCAGCAAAAGGTGGAATTGGGTGAGTACAAGGACCCAGAGGATGCCACATGACTGGAAAATACATGTGGCTTTTTGTTTTCATTAGAAAGTTGGCTCAGTTTTACGTGATCATGTGCTTCTGGTGGCCGGCTTTTTTTTTTTTAATGGATTACAGGCAAACAGCTTGAACTGAAGACCTTGAGTAAGTATAAAGCAGACAAATTTTCTTTAAAATTAGGAAAAGTTTAAGAACAGCTTCAAATAGCCAAAAAATAATACAAAAATCTAAACTTTCGCTTTCGTGAGCGAGCTAAAAGTGGCCAGAGTAAGTAAAACTATTGTATTTCTTCATGTTTGGAGGGTTTAATATTGTTCATGCACCACACAGCTTTTGTTGGGATAAAGACAAAAAAATGACACTCGTCCTTACTGTTTTAATCATGTAAATCTCATACTTTTATCCTAAAGACATTATTTTAATGTAGTAGCTCATATTCTTTCACCAAAAAGTAGAACACTGACATAAATTTTGTGTTAGAAAAGTATGTTTTCTACAAAGTTATCATCAAATGCTGAAAAAAAAGAAATTCAGATGAGGGATTATTTGTTTATCAACACGGGAGATGCACGCACACTCGGTATGCAGAAAGAGCTGCCGCTGACTGACCAAGCTGTAGCAACAAGTCAAGTCAGCACTGTTGTCCGCTAAATAGGCGACACGGTGGCGCAGCGGTTAGCGCTCTGGCCTCATAGCAAGAAGGTCCTGGGTTCGACTCCCGGTCCGCCCGGGGCCTTTCTATGTGGAGTTTGCATGTTCTCCCCGTGGTCTGCGGTAGGTTTCCTCCTACAACTAAAACATGTCCATTAATGCCTCCCCTGACCTTCCCCCAGGCTCCCCTGCAAAAGAGATTCTGAATCTCAGTGGGACTTCCCTGGTAAAATAAAGGTCAATTAAATTAAACTAGACAGACAGCAACTCTTTCTGCATGCAATAGAGTAGAAAGTGACATTGACCGTTAATCCCTCTATAAAAAGGGGAATGAATTAACTGTTTTTTTTTTTTTTATTTGAACTACAGCATGGCATAATTCCAGTTACATGTTTTTTTTTAGCTGTGAAAATTGGGCAAAAAGGCCTGGGCTGGCAGTGACAGAGTTAACATACGCACCAGCAGATCTTTATTATAACAGGCTAAAATTAGAGCTCACAAGAGCTTCACCAAGTTACATTACTAAAATGGGTAAGTTTAGGGCTGGGGCTTGGGGTAGGTTAAGATTTACCCGTTAAACCCAAAGAAAGTATTGGCACAGAGTGATTTTACGTTCTGGTTTTTCATAACATATTAATGAAAAAAAGGTGTGAAAATGTGTCTATCGTAGCTTCCTGACATTTCGTTATACTAGTTTTTTTTCCGAAGACTGAGCTGCAATAAAATCATGTCTTGCTTATGAAGTTTTTCAAACGTGTGGGTTGGTTGTAATAGTAACAGCTTCATCCCATGTCAGAGCATTTGAACCATTGTCTGCTCGTGTCACATCAAGGTCATCTGCAGCCGCCCCGCCCCATCATAACGTCCAGTTTGAACCTGATGCATCCCATTGACACGGACAGGGCATAAATAAGGCCAGCTGACGAGGGATATGAGTCCATTGAGTGGCAGAGCCTGCAGTGAAGAAAATATATTCTCGGCTCTTAATAGACCCGTCAACAATCACTTTGGGAGAGAGAGATGGAGGGGTATGGTGGTTTGTGGTCAGAACAGAGGGAGGCGTCATTACCATAGAAAACATTATAGTGGCCAAAGACATGCAGGCCATCAGAATGATCGTCTCATAAATCCAATGCAGTGCATAATGGACCTGTCATTCTGAAGGCTGAATGCAAGGATGTCCATAGTTGATTTTTATCTTTATTAGGGCTTTATATGATTAGTATTAAACAGGCCACATATTGTTAAAGTGACAGGGATTTGACAGTTTGAATACTTTTTATTAAAATCTTTCAAAGTCTGATTATCTTGCAGGTCAATGTCTGGGAAATTTCTAAACATAAATGCAGCCTTGCTTTTGAACACAGGGTGAAGGAAGAATGTCTATATATCAAACAACTTATAATAGATACAAAATCAACACAATCCAACAAAAAAAACCAAATGCTTAGGTGTTTTTCGCACTGCAAAAATCTGAAATACTGTAGGTCCAAAGTCATCTAGTTCTCACAAATCCTTAAGCACATGGTAATATCCACATACTGTATATACATGTTTTTGTCTTAAAAACATATTTTAACAGAAATCAAAGTGAGACTGTACGTGACCAAACACAGCCAATCAGAGCACTGCATTTGGCTCTGCAAGAGAAATGAAATGCCTTTTATTTTAATTCAGACATTACACAGTGGTCTAATTTTTTCACAAAGTTGCCGCATTAACAGTAAACTTTAAAATGGAAAAAACAAAGTTTACTAATTTACAACTACACAATTTAGATACACCAACTTTAATGTGGAGGTCCAGTTTTAACTACAGTTTAAAAAAAAAAGTGTCTTTTAGTCTCCCTTACCATTTAATAAAGCATATTGATAAGCAGTGAAAGAATAGCTGCAGTAAAAAGAAGCCACAGCACAGAGAGTCTATATACATATATACTGTATGTAAGCAACTGCAGTTAGCTCAGGATCGTTGTTTAAATACACTGTGTAATTAAGCATCAACAGAAAATAAGCATGGCAAAAAACTTTGATTATCATTGCAGTGCTGTATGTCGTCGATACTATGTAGTTGTCACTCAATGCAATCAAGCTTAATGCAGTCACACAGTAATATATCAGTGTTTTATGTATCTGACATTTGGCAAAAGTCATACCACTTCAAACAACTACATGTGCAGTTCATATTTGTAGCCATGTTTCCATCAGTGAAATTCAGAAGGTGTCAACAGAAGGAGCTTAATAATAATTATATAGATTAATAGATGAATACTATTACAGGATCAGCACTGGCATGATCTTTATCTGTAAAAAGTAGTACAAGCCAAGGAAGACACAGCCGCAGCATAGGATTGTGAGGATCAGCCAACATTGCTCTCAACATAACTGCATGGTCGTAATCATACGATGAGTGAGTGGATAATTGGAATTTTCCTTTGTTCTCACAGCAGCTGAACATCCGAACATAGTATAAAATTCAGTGTGGTGGAATAAGACATTAATTTCTTGGAGCACATGGCTAAATAAATGACTAATGCTTGAGGTACAGAGAACTCGATCCTTGTCTTAAAGGTCACCACTGATGTCTCCATTCTGCAAACTCTAGTCTAGACAGTGTTTGGAAGGATATTTGAGAAGGGTGCTCGCATTAGACAAGCAGTTTTCCTTTGCCGTAATTACATGATTAAACCCAGCTAAGGTTAAAGACTCTCTCAGAGTCCTGCATTACTAATTAGGATACTGCTGTCTGGACATCAAATCTTCATCATTCCACTCACGCACACATTTACCAGCACTTTAAATAGGTTACAACTAAATCACATTTTAACCATGGCCAACACCATGTTAGTGTGAGGTATTGAAAACTTTTAGGAATATACTATTTTGCATCATATAGATAAGTATACCAACAAAGGATAAGAGCTATACAATTTGCACACTCACTTGAGCAAATAAAAACTATAACAGAAAACAATCTCTAAGGCTTAAGAATATGAATATTTCAAGCTAAATTTGTATACTAACCATACTTTGTGGCCATACCTACATGTCAAAACCTGATCTCGTCAGATCTCAGAAGCTAAGCAAGTTAGGGCCTGGTTAGTACTTGGATGGGACACCGCTGGAACTCCAGGTGCCTAAGTGGGATGACAGGAGTGGATTGTCATTGTGTCCATGGGAAGGGCACTTAACCCACATTGCCTCATGCCTGCGTATACAGGGTGAGTGGATCCTAGATTGTAAAGTGATGTGAGTGTCTTGAAGCCTGAAAAGCACAATATAAATAGAACAATTACCATTGTAAACCTAAACCTAAAAAGGGTTGATAGATAAAACAAATGAACAAACAAAAATACAGTAGCACATAGCTTGATGCCTTAAAAAAAAAAAAAAAAAAAAGTTCAAAATCTGTCTACAACTGTTTAGGGAAGATCAGATTTAATTTCCATCCAGCTGTAGGTCAGGAATCGCATGACTGCAGACAGTTCCCAAAAAGCAGTAAGTACAGTCGTCCGATCAGCGAGAAGGAGCAGAGTGGTGCACTAACCATAATCAACCGAAGTTGAGATAGCAGACGGTAGTCTTCTCCTTTGGCTTTGTGTCAAATATTAACTTAGAAAATTACATTATACATATTTATTAGCAAGTTTACAACAAACGGTAACAATCACTGACACATGTTTATGCTCTACTTCCTGGATGACAAAACGACCGAAAAACCAGTGATTGTTTACATTTTTAAAATTCCTGTGAAGCTACAAACCCCAATGAAGCGATGTCAGACGGCTTCTACAGAGTAAAATGAAACTGGCTGATACATCAGGCTAGTTTTAGTATTTAGACAATGTGTGTGAGGTTTCTGTACTACCTCAAACTGAAAATATTTTGGTCAAGTGGTGTTGTTTCCACAGAGTTGGGACTTAAAACATAGAAAGAAGCAACAAACAAACATGCTGTAAATAAATGAATGAAAAACAGAATACACTTCATATTTGAAAATTCCTATGGTTGGAAAAAAGGCACATCTTTTTCCTATTCCCTACTCAGTTTCGCTGTTAGGCAAGTGGAGAAATGGTGATCTTTTCAAAGGTCATTTGAACCATTTGTCTTATCTTGTACTTTCTTCACTGCGATGGCAACAGCACAAAGAAGCTGCACTTTGAGCCTCGGCTTTGTATGTTTCACAAGTGGACAGCATACCCCTGAGATACTGCCTGTGTTTTATTGTGTGACCTGTAAATACTTATAAACACTTATAAAGCATAGCAAAATTTGTGAAATTGCTTACCTAAATGTAAGTGAAAAATTATTGTGGACCACAGTTTGCCTGTGTCCTACTGCGAAGACTACAGCGCCTCAGCCTCACCATTTACCTGCTATTATGACAAACGAGCACTGATTATTACCCAGGGTGCACTGGGGACAGCATTCATTAGAGCCACTTCCTGTTTTCTGTGGCGGCTCGTCCTCTCTGGTACCCACAAACACCTGCTACACACCTCAGGCACTAGCAAAGAAAGAAAAGAAAAAAATATACATATTTAAAAGAGGAAAATCTTGGCTTCAGACTAATTACAGAAACAATAGTCAAAATGCTGGACAATGGGCGACAATAGGTCCTTTACATCGTACATAATGGCTTGTGTTATGCCCTCAGTGCTGTGTTTAAGGCATATTGTTTAAATGTCGGCACTGGAATCCAATGAAATGTCATAGAGACTTCATCACAGCAACGGATGATTTTTGTTCCCTTTTAAGACAAATTGAAGCAAAAAAATTGATCGATAGACTAAAAAGACGTGGACGTGATGTGGTGTAAAGCTGCTCTTCTTTAGCCAATCAGCATAAACAGTGCCCTATGCATTGGAGAGCCATTCACCTGGCATGCCCTCTCCATCCTCTGACGTCACACGCCGCCGCTGCTGGGGCAGGTTCGGGGCTAAAACTTGTAAAGTCTGATGTTAATGTTCATTGTACTCAATTGTGATAGAAGCGTCCACGGTAAGGTCGTCATAGCCCATACAACAAAGAATAACACAACTGACGTCTTCCCATCACTGGGTAAGCGTCCACGGTGTGACCAATTCAGTCTTTAATAGCGCGAGACCCGCTAAATCTATTTACAGCGTGCCGGTGCAGGGTCATGAAGAAAGCTGCTGTAAAGCTGAATGAGCTGTGGGTTCAGCGCTACATCCACGTCCCTGTAGGTTTTGACAAGGGTCTTTGGTGCATAATGATAGACTTTGGTTACTTACTTATAAGGTTTGCCAGTGTCTCTGATCTCCTGGTCTTTGGACCTAAAAGTGGGCGGCGGTGACTGATATGTTCGCTGGATAATGTGTCAAAGGCTGGTCCCAAACTTATAGACTTTGGACTGCAACTGGGTTTCTGTGAAACTGATTAAAATGTGTCATGAAGACTTAACTGAAACCAAACTATAATTCAATTGTTCAAACTTTTGTAAACTTCTGCCTCTGTCCCCACAATTTAACAAACCTATGTCATTACCTTTATTTTCTGGATTAAACTCCATTTTCATTGTTGGTTGTTTTAGGAGTAATGTCATTATGTTAAGTTTGTCAACTCATCAAGTCACCATCCTCCTTTGGTTACAGACTCAGAGAATCTAAAGAGCATAACAAATATTATGTTTCATTTAAATCTAGTCCCATTCACTGCCAAAAATCACAGCCTAACAAAATGTAAAAAATGTAAAGGCAGGCAGAAAATATTGCAGTGATAAAATATTTGAATTTATATGAACACAACCCAAAGTGAACCATTCCCGCCTATGTGCCTACTTTTTCTGAAGCAGAACATGGTGGCAGGTTTTTCCAGTGTTTTGTGAGTAGAGATTATAAAAGTGAAGATTGACAGATGGAATGAACAACCTCTGTCAAAACTCCATCAGGCTCATCTGCTGTCTTTGTGGCTTCAAACACGCATAACTCTCACCTACCACTTTAAGCACTTTTACTGTGCTGGAAGAAAATAAGATGTTTTATGCATTTTTGTGGACTTAGTATGTGAGGAACAAACTACACAGCACTGCTTACTTTGTGCAGCCTGCAAATGGTGTTAATTTCTGTACTGCGCGGTAATACTAAGAGAATATAGAATACTATATACAGACAGAATAGTAAAGTTACATTATAGTCATTTACAGTAAAGGTTCAACAAAGGTCTGAAGGTTTGTGCTATAAAGAGTGCACTGATTGTAGAACAGGGCAGCTCCTCCATCACAGTTGCATTATAAGGCAGTCAGTGTTAGGCTCTTACAATTAACCTGCTGCTCTTTGGCTGATGGCATTTAGGCTTAGACAAGAGCTGAATCTGAAGTGCTCTCTCATTATCCCTGGGCTCTACAGTACAGGACTGATGCATGCAACACTGCATGTCTAGTGTTTGGTGCAGTGCTCTGTCTTCTTCGGCCTCTGGGAAAGGGGCCTTCAGGGTCTGCCAGATTTCACACTGCTCACAATGCTTTAACGCAGCTCAATACTGTACCATCACATAAAACATGGAACTTATCATTTATTGGCTTGAAAATGAAAATGTATACACCATGTCCAGGCAGATTCACTGTTTGCAACGGTCACAAATGTAATAACCCCCACAAACGCAAACAACAAATGTAATACAAAATTTTGTACTTTTAAATGTAACAAACATAATAACTTCTCGCAAAAATAATAATAAATAATAATTTTGTCTACCATAAACATAATTACAAACATAATAAATATTACTTTTTTTTATATAAGTATGTAAAAAGCAGAGCTGACCTCAAATGTAATAACTTACCACATTATTAATATGAGTCTATCATTTTCAATCTCATGGGGATTTCCATCTCCAAATAGTCACTCCATGAGTGCATTTCTATGGACTAGAACATGTTGGTAGAGAAAGATTATATATGTGCTTAAGGATAGGGTAAAACATGAGCAGTTTTTTTAAGAATTTAATTTTCAGTTCATCTGGACCTGGACCAGTATCAGAACTCAAACTTATCTGTTTGACTTCAGCAGGGGAAATAACAATAAAAGAATAAAACTTTTTTATGTATATATAGAATTTAATGTATTGAGGGGAGAACCAATTTGAGAACCAATAATTGGTTGGGAACTACACATTGAAAAGTGATTGCATTGGCGATATCCAGTGGATTTTTTTATTTTTTCATTGTTACTTTTTAGAAAGTTTATCCTTTTATTGGATGATTTATTAGTTAGCCTGTTTGTTCTTTTCCAGAACTTGTTTTGTGTTTTTACAATAAATTTTTATTATTTTTTTAAATAATTAGCTTTAGCATTACATGTTTTAGTTGTACAATTGCTTCTTAACTTTTTGTAGTTGTTGTGATCAAGGGGATTTTTTGATGAACACAATTTTTTCCAAGCTGCGTCTCTTTGTCTGTCCAGATTTATTAGTTCTCCATTAATTCAGGGTAAGTATCTGCCTTTAGCTTTAATTGTTTCCATGGAGCGTATCAACAATGTTTAGAAACTTTGTATAAAAATAATTGTGTGTCATTAACAAAAAGAATTAATTCAAATTTATCTCAAGTAATCGTTGTGATATAATATCGTGAATAAAATTCTCAGAATTAAACTTTTTGTCTTTTTTTTATCATTTTTGGAGGAGATCACTTTGGCTGGTCACATGTCAAATGCAAAATGGCACATTTTCACTAGTCTATATGGAGAAGGAAAAGTATATTTCTGATTTAAAGACTTTAAGGTGAGACTTTATATTTCTATTATTTCAATGTGAAGAGTTTTCAATGCATAAATGCATAAACACTTGTGTATTTATTTTTAGATAATAGATTTTAGATAAAAGGGCTTAAAAATGTAGAACATTTGACAGGCCCTGAGGGTAGTTTTATGATTTTTTTGTGTGTGAAGCAGTGTCTTGATAAATGATTTGACAAATTATGAATCACATTTGGTGATGAAAGCACTTATGTACACAAAAACTCAAACACAGTACACAAACACTGAATATGTGCTGTGACTCTCCAGACTCCGTCCAAATCTTGTCAGAACCAGTCCAAATCAGTTCAGAGCCAGTCTAGACCAGATCAGGCACAGTTTGGACCAAACTAATTCCAGTTACCACCAGATCAGATCTACACAGAGCCTGGGGGCATCCGAAGTCCAGGTTTCGACACTGACGAGTCAGGTCCTTGTCAGAACCCATCAGAGCCCAGTCAAAACCTGTTCATAATCGGTCTAATCCAGTCCAAACCAACTGAGTACCAGTCCAAGCCCACTCTCGATCAGTCTCATTCCAGTCTGAAGTAGTTTGGACTGGTCTGAACCTGTCTAGACCCAATTTGGTGTACCAGTCTAAACTCAGCTTTGAACAGTACAAACCATTACCAGATTAGGACCATTCCAAATCTGGTAAACATCTATCAGAACCTGTCCAAAGAACCTTTAGACCAGATAAGTGGTCAAACCCAATCAGAATCAGACCAAACCACTTCAAATTGAGTCTGGACCTCACAGAAACAGTAGAAACCCATCCAAACCAGTCAAAATCTACCTCACTGTTTTATTAGATTACATATTTAGTATTTCAAAAGGAAACACTATGAAAAAGGCATCTTCTCCAAAGCTTCCAGAAGTCAAAGGTTAAAAGTTGGTTTTATCATCTTCGTTTACTACCAAATAAAGACATACAAAAATGTATCTGTTTGACTTTTATGATGTGACCATGCGGTGCCCATGTTCTTTCTCTGAGGGCCTCGTTCATGGATAGAATGGTGCTGAGATAGCAGAAGGTTATATAAGGAAGCTGTTGGAGAAAAGAAGGAGCTACAGTTTCCTATTGTTTGGCGAATCACCTCTGCTGAACTGCTCCAGAGCTGCTTACTATCGCTGAGTGGGGTGGGGGTTTAGCCATCACTGTGAAGCACTCTGTGACTCTGTGTCTGTGAAAAAGCGCTATGCAAATAAATAAAGCTTACTATTGGGATGTGCACATTGAAATATCATTTTCTGCACTTGAATCTACTCTTGCTGGTCTTATAGCTTTTCAATGAGCAATGCACTGTATGAAAAATGGTTCCTATTTCAGACTTGACCCCACCTGATCTGTGTTATTGACCCTAGCATCTTATAAATGTGACTTTTCCAGAGCTCCGTGATCCCCTGACCTATGGCTCAAAGGTGCATGCTCATAAGTCACACATGCACATCCAAACGCATCGGCCAGTGTTCTTACCCGCAGGTGCAGGGAGATTGGTAATGACCACGGAGCTAGCTGCCAATAGACACACGACTCATGTGTGTAGCTCTCACTCTTTCTAAATGAGTGTAAATGGATCTGCTTCACACCAGAAGACAGGAATTAATCTGGTACTAATCACTAGCATAGACTTCTTAACGACTCCTCTCTATCATTCAGTTCAGGATCTATGCTTGCTGACAGAGCAAAATCACCACGGTGTGAAATGCTTCCTATGCATCTTTGTGAGGACCGTTTTGAGTTTTTAACCAACAGAGTGAGGACATTTTTGGGAAGTGAGGACATTTTGGCCGGTCCTCACTTTGCGAAGGGCCTGTTTTGGCCTGTTTGAGGTCAAGATGTGGTTTTAGAGTTAGGGTTAGAATTGGGTTAAGGTTAGGATTAGGGCTAGGGGGTTAGTTTGGATGGTTAAGGTTAGGGTGCTGTAATACATTATGCCTATGAAAGTCCTCACTAAGATAGAAAAACAAGTATGTATGTATGTATGTATGTATGTATGTATGTATGTATGTATGTATGTAACATATACAGTGTACTATTATTATTACAATTACAAATCGTTCTCATTAAAACTAAAGTTTATTGGGAAAGGTCTGGCACTGACATACGGGCCATTTAAAGGCAGGGGGTGTATTAAAAACAACAGGAATAAGAACAAGGTCATTTGGGACAAGTGGCCAACTGTGATAACAAGAGAACAGTGAGAGGAGCGAGGGGCGTGACTGATGGGCTCCGGGGACAATAGGCAGGGAGTGTAAGCTAAAATTTTAACGAAGTCATGACCAAAATGAAATCTTTGAGGCCATAATTTGGAGTATGATCTTCAAAGTCTGATGTGAATGTAATATGAGAACTAAAAAATTAAGTAGCACTTCACAAAAGAAAGTAACAGCTTACCAAAGAACAAATTATTTCACACGGTAAAATGCAGTGTTGTGTTAAAATGCAGTGATTTCAGTGACACTGTGATCAAAAGTTTAGTTCAGTCTGTAGTTGGAAATCACACATCACTGTAGTGAAAGATGCATTACCCATCTGATCATTGACGTTAGGTTTCAGCATTTTGCCCATTTTTTGAAAGTTGAATTGTCCTGAAATGCAAGACAGGACACTCGTGTCAAATCCATTCTCGCAAGCAGTTTTCAAAGGATGAATTGCCAAGTGTCAATAACATGCATATACTGTGCACATTGTGCCAAGTGCCTCATGAACTGCTCAGACTTTTGCAAGGAAGCTGAGGGTCAATGGTCAAAACAGAGGTTACGCTAGACTTTTTTTATGCCGGTCACTTTGACCGGCAGGATCTGGAAAACCGGTCACATATTATTGCCTTATGCAAACAACTGCACGTGAATTTTGGCAGTAGCCTACGTGCTTTCGCTTCCCCTAGTTTCTATGTAAAGCTAAAATTGGTGATTGTTAATGAAGTGTTATCATAATGATGAGACACGCTTTGATTCGCGCCCGTCTGCGTGTCAAGCCAGCGCCAATCCCCACGTGTCTGAGACGAAAGCCCTAAGCGCATCGGGACAGTGCATCCCACTTTTAAACCAGAGATTTTTAAGTTCAGCGCGAGGTTTTAATGACGGGCTTTACGTGTAAAGTGTTGTACCTGTTTGTTTCCAGCAGCACTCGTCTGTTTCGCTGACGCTGCTATGCAAATCTTCAAGAGAGCCTTCCCGCGTTTGCCTCTTTCTTTTTTTTTCTCCACCTGATAAGCGACGCACTTTCATTGCACGCACAATTCTCTTCACTTGGCGTATTAAGCCGCTGTATTCACACGTGAGTAACATTTGTCTCGAGTTGAGAAGAAAAAAAGAAGGTCTATGCAGCACGAGCATGCGCTCGTTTCTCTGAGCACCTGTCAATCATCTGCAAGCAGCGCCAGGATCACGTGTACCAGCACGAGCCTTGTCTATAGTTTCTGAACTTGAGAACGAACTAATGTGGAATTATCATTAAATGGTCCACAGTTAATCATATTGTTCCTCATTTTCTTCGACTTTTTATTTTTCACCTTTTATTTCTGCCGGTCAACCTGACCGGGGACATCTATTTTTTCCAGTCAACGGCACATTTTACCGGCCAAAGACCGGCAGGTGCCGGCTAACGCAACCTCTGGGTCAAAACTGAGAATATCAGGCCTCACAGACTCAACCAGAGCACATAGACTTCATCCTGACTGGACAATCTTCCTGCTAATGTGGGAGGAACCTTTGTCCAGTAGAAGTCAACTCACCCTATGTGAATCAGTCTCTGTTGAGTCCTCTCAGCTTGTTTCTCTGGTAAAGTGAGCTCCTTTAGGTAGGCCTTGGTGCAGAGCGATGCAGCAGAAAAACAGCACTAAGCTCTTGGTCCCTGGATCAAATCTTTTGGACTCATGGTTCTTGTAAGCTATGCTAAGAGCCGGAAAGTCACAGAGTGCCCACACCGCTCATTTTTTGAGAATCTTCAGGAAAGCTTCAACAACCAACACACTAGATGGAAGGACAAAGACATGCCCTAAACTCCATGTCTTTTCCACTCCACACTTTTGGGGATGTGTACATTGATTCAGGCAAACTCAAGTAAATGGACATGGACATTCTGCAACATTTCAGCCACTGTCTACTCAGCAACGTCTTTGATCATAGTTATCATATCATGTGAACGGCGATGTGCTTATTGAGGATCACTTTCAAGCAACGCCGTGTGCACTTTATGTACTAATTTGTTTAGTGTACTGCATAACGAGTTATGCTGGATTTTGAGCCATTACATTCTATTCTAGACACTGGGAAATTTGCACACAACCTTTAGAGACGGAACTGAGCGGCTACAGTATGTGCACGATTTTATGCACTTTATTCAGATTGTGTTTTGGTGATTCCATTGTTTATTAAACAAGCAGAGTAAGTAGTATGAGAAGAAAAAGTTAGCTAATGCTTTTCAAATCAGTCTTTGAATGATTTATGGTTTAATAAAAGCACAAACTAAATCTAAACCAAGTTAACCGAAGTTAAATCATAGTGATTTTCAGGTGTTTATCACAATGACATGAGAGAATTAGCTTATATCATGTAAAAAAAGCTTCACATTAGATGGAGAATGTGTTTTCACTTTTGTCTCAAGATCAGATTGCTTAAATGGTCAGTAAAGTTATTTGTACCGAACTTTAGAGTAAAATATATTTCACACACACATCATCAGGGAAACATTTTAATGATATAAGACGGTAGAAAGTGTATCAGATGTCCAGAAATGGCAGATTCAGAGCGCAATTTAAAGTGTCTATGACAGGTTGAACTACTCATTTCACAAAGACGTAGATAAGATCAACATATTTAAGGTTTTATTGAACATTTTTCAAATTTCATTCCAGTTTTTAGCATTAAACATGTACTTTCTGTTTACGTCAGTATCAAGGTTTGGCTTTTTCAAGAGAGGTTTAATAACTGCATATTTAAAGGACTGAGGAACATAAGCCCTTTCTAATGAGGTATTTATTAAGACCTATATTTACAGGGAGAGTATCTTTGAGAATCCTACTTGGGATTGAGTCTAAAAAGTTGAGATTTTAGAGGTCATAAAGGCTGAAGTTAATTGTGCTTGATTGAGATTAGCAAAGCTCTACAGGCGAATTTAAAATGGGGCCCTACTTTTACAGCTTGAACTTGCTCAGTGCTAATAACGGGAGTGATTTCATTTATTTCATCTCTAACATTAATTATTTTATTAAAAAAAAAAAAAAAAAGGTAACACTTTATAATAATGTCCAGATACAAATCATTTATGAATGTTAGTCAACCATTAAGATAACATTACCTGATCATCAGTAAATGATTAGATAGTATTTACTAATAATGAGCAAACATTTGCTAATCATTTACTTCCGTCCCCTATTCTAAAGGGATGACCATTTATAGGTTTTCTGAAAAAAGTATTTAGTGATATACTGTGTTATCCGATACTCGATATCAGTACCAATATCCCAAGCCCCAATCCTAAACTTAACCATAGAATTGTGCCTAAATGTAGCCAAATTGGTTGTTAACATTTTCCCATGGTAAGGTTGTTACGTCACAGAAGCCAGTGAAGGTGTTCACTTTGATCCCACTGGTTTACCTCAAAAGTGTAGATGATCTAACCACTACATGCACATCACTTTAGAACAGGGGCCGGAAGTAAATGATTGGTAAATGTTTATTTATTATTAGTAAATACTATCTAATAATTTAGTAATGATTAGATAATGTTATCTTAATTATTAACTAACATTTGTAAATGATTTGTATATGGACATTATTATAAAGTGATACCAAAAAAAACTTAAAAACTGAGTCTACCTAGGCTTGAAGGTTCCACTGCACTGTGGCAGTTTGTCAGCCAGCTAGAGTATTAAATAGAAACATAGGAATATTTTTATTTACTCTATTAAGTTAAAAGAGTATCTGGCTTGGGCCAAACAAAGAGCCTGTTTACAGGACATGCTTAGAGACTGCTCAGTGCGCCATTGGCAGTATGGTCATTCTAATTTCCTAACTTTTTGTTTGTGAACGTAGTTCCTCGGTGTAAGGAGCAAAATTGCCTTGGCCTAACATCTCTGTTTTTTTCAGTCCTTTATGTTATTAATTTATTCTGAGAAGCATAGAAATCTTTTAGCCTGGTCCTGGCCAGGTCTGTGTGCTTGTTATTACGGAAACTCAGAGCATACTATGGCTAACCATGTTTAGTGGAACAGAAATGCAGATTTCATAAGCCTCGACTGGCCAAATAAACCAGCTTTGGGTTTATCCAACTTTGTGGAATACCCCCAAAGGCATTACAAAAAAGTGTCTCCAAAAGCATATAGCTTCCATGTGAGATAGCTTTGACAGGACCTAACTTATATAAAGAACAACTTTTATGCAGATTAATTTAATCACAAAATCCAGATAGACTGATTTGTTAATTTTTTTACACTTCACCAGAGAACATGCTACTGTGGGCTATATTCACAGGCCTCCTGTTGGTTGAGTGGGTGACAGAATTCTAGTCTTCTGATGTGGGGTGCAAACATTCAGATAGTTATTTATTATCTCTTTATATAAATGTTTTAAACTAATATCAAGGTTTCTATGCTTTGTATATGTTACAGGCAAAGTTGATATTATATATTCTATAGAATGCCTGGATTATCAACTTTACACATATCAGCTGTTCTTAGCACAGCTATTTCTAAACAGGGAAGTTCTAAGTTGGATTCTCAGATAGACTTGCAAAATACTTTTATAAACCTTTATATAGTTGGAGGAAGAAAATTAGATGTGTGGAAGTACTCACCCTATTCGAGAGCCAGGATCCAGACCAAATCCAAGAGAATTTTAGCCTACTTCAAAGTAAGCTAACGAGTGTGTAAAAAGTAATGGCTCAAAATATAGCCAGAACTGGTATACTGTAAGTAATAAACATTGTAATCAGCAGTTTAAAAAACACCATCTATGTAAATGTGCTATATAAAACATTAATTCCTTCCTTCATTCAAAATAAACGTTTTACATTGTATCAACTGTGTCATTTATGTAGATTTTTGCACTTTTTGCAGTATGGTTGCAAAGTAACAGTGGAATTACCTCTACAGGCAGACTGTCATATTTGTTGGCCAAAAGGGAATTATAAACCTGATCAAAGCAGCCTGTTACGGCCCGCTATGAAGCCCTTCTGCCGCCGCCTCTCCCTCTTTGTCTGTGCAGGTCCTTTTATTCCTGGCTCCGCCCACTGCAGGCCGCACCTTTAAAGTGTGAGCGGAAATGGAGGACACGCTCTCTCTCATCCAGCAGCCATGCCACGCCACTCGCCTTCGCTTGATTTCCTTTTTACACATACACTCGCACCCAACACCTTACATACACACAAAACGTTATCTTACTGACTTACATTCACACCACACGCACTACAGCACACTCTTCATATACTGACAACATACTGACATTTATTATTGTTTATAAGAAAAAGACCCGTTGGGCACTAAAATAAAGTATAAAAACTTGTGTCGTCTTGTGTCGTCCCCACCTTTGTTGCACCTTTTTGAGCCACGAGGTTGTAACACAGCCCATGTATGGGAAAACAAGCCCAATGTATAATGTAATCTTAAATGTAATCATGTTCAACTTCTAGATGCGTAGCAACAGAGCTGACCTGACTGCTAGAAACAATAGTGAACACAGTGCAAGAATGAGAGCTAAAGTTACTAAAAACATGCTCCACAAAATCACTTATTCCCAACAAATGTGATTGAAAACCACAGCGAAGCCTCAATATTTTGACTGTCGTCTTTTGTTTTTATGAACTGTCAGAATGACTTTTAGTGCCTTCTGGTGCTTGTTCACAGGAAGAAAGTTTTGACATTAGAAACACATGAAGTACGAACAAAGTAACAGTAAATACACACCTGATCAAAATCTTAAGACCGGTTGAAAAATTGCTAGAATTTGCATTTTGCACATTTGGATCTTCATGAGGTTTTAAGTAGAGCTACAATATGCAAAAGCATGAAGGGGGAGTGCGACAAAAACATTTAGAACTGAATAAATAAAAAATGAAAAAATAATAAATTGAAAGAGGCTGTTTATCACCTGATCAAACGTTTAAGACTACATGCTATAAAAGTCAAAATCTGCTCAAAATTCTCCTTTTCTGTCAGGCTTTCAGACAGTTATGCCCTCCTGATTGTTGAAGCAAAAGGTTTTCACTTCTTGAACGTGGCCAGATCATTGAGCTGCATAAGCAAAGCCTCTCACAGTGACTCACTGCTGCTGAGGCTGGACACAGTAACCGGGCTCACACTGCATCCAGATCCAGATCCAGATCCAGATCCGGATCCGTCAGGCTCCGGTCGTCACTCACACTGAGACCGGATTATGCATGCGTATGTACGGACTCTGCCGTCATCGCGAGGCCACGAGTTCACGAGGGTTCACGCTCAAATTCGGAGTTCACGCGATAACTGAGCACATATATAGGAAGTACTTGTAAACACAGAACATTTGCGTCGAGTTTTGGACTTATTTCACTTCATTTCAACTTCTGTTTGACTTTTCGCCTCACAATGGGTAAGGACGGCTCGCTTATTTACATTTATGTGTATATAGTCGTGTATATGTGTATTATTTTTACGTAGATATCTTTGTATTTGTAGCTTACCGTTTGTTACGTACACGGGCAATAACGAGACAATTAGTTATGTAATTTTAGCTTGCTTTTTTATATTGCGTTCACAATCTAATTGTTTTGTGTGTGTGTGTATTTAGTTCGTTATAGCAGACGAAAGGCTCTCGCTCTTGCGCTCCTTCTTGCACGGCAGAGAAGGCAAGGAAGAAGACGCTTTTGGGTTCATCCCATTAACCAGCGCCGACAAGAACAAGGAGATTTTCACAATCTTGTGGCTGAGTTGAGGCTCGATGTTCAACGGCATCAAAGATATTTTCGGATGAGTGCGGAGAAAATGGACGAGCTCCTCTCCATCGTTGGCCCTGACCTGACGAGGCAGACAACCAACTACAGAGCATCTATAGAGCCCAAACAACGACTGGCAGTGGCTTTAAGGTAAACAAATTAAAGATAAATAAAGCCAAAAGGTCACTTTTAAAAGTTTTAGAAAGTTTATTCAAATTAAACACAGCAAAAATAAATGTAAGTGAAGGCACAAAATAAAACACACTTAAAGATTTCTAAAATAGTCCTCCCCTGTTGTTTCCTCCCACTGGCTATCACCTTCAGCCAACATGTGAGTATAGGACCCAATTGGCCTTATCTGTGAAGGTGGGGGAAATGGGTGCAGGGCTTGTGGTGTCTGTGGTGGGGGTTGGAATCCACAGTCTGCAGGTCGAGCTCTCCGGGGGGGAGGGTCAATGGGTGTCCACCCTGAGTGCTGCTGTGATCCAGTTCTTTGCTGCTCCTCATTTTCTATCTGGGACAGTGTCCGCAGAAGTTCAAATTTAGCCCTTGTTTGGCCCTCCTTGCTCAGTCTCAATAAAATAGGCACTAAGCTAAGTGCAAAATAGTAAAGTTCCTCCCTCTCGCCCTCTGGTACACATGGTCTTGGGGGTGGCTCCTGCAGAATTTGTAGGAGCCGGTCTTCAAAATTGATACTTTGAGCACTGGTGGTGGAGCCCCTCCTCCTTCCACTGTCCTGCAATGGCTGGACCCTGGGGCTCCGGGACCTACTGGGTCTGTCCACTGACTGTGCAGAGGTGGGGGTTGATGTGGAAGGCCTTGATGATGACGCTGCTGGAGAGGGAGCTGGCTGCTGTGATGCTTCAGCTCTCTCCAGCTCTGCTTCACTTGCTGGAGATGGTGCAGGGCGTAGGTTGCTTCGCGAACTGTACATAAACAAATGACAATACAAACATTATGAATACATTTTTGTAACTTATGCACAGCATTATTAAATCAGGCAATATATTAAGATTTTTATTCAAACCTTCTTGGTTGAAGGTGAGGCTGCAGGAAGGACATCATATTGTCGTATTTCCACTCCTTCTGCGTTCCACCAGCTGAACCGCTGGGGAGGTTGTTTTTTTTCTTGTGTTTTACATAGCTGTCTCTCAGCAGCCGCCATCTGGTCTTGCAAGCACTTACTAGAAAATATATAAAAATAAATAAGCAATTGATATTAACATGACTTTTCTTGTTTTTTCAGATACTTGGCATCCGGGGACTCCCTAATGAGCCTATCATTCAGCTATCGTCTTGGTCACTCAACCGTTGTGGAATCTGTCCACATGGTGTATGCAGCCATTGAGAGGACAATGCTGGCACAGTGTCTCCCAGTTCCAACAGAAGAGACCTGGACTGCAGTGGCGAACAGCTTCTGGACAAGATGGAATTTTCCAAATTGTCTTGGAGCCCTTGACGGCAAGCTTGTCAACATAGTTGCCCCAGCGCACTCAGGATCTCAGTATTTTGACTATAAGAAAAACTTTTCTCTCAGTCTTATGGCCTTAGTAGATGCTGAGTGCAGATTTTTAGTCATTCAGATGGGTGACTATGGAAGGAGCAGTGATGGAGGAGTGTTTGCCACATCTGACCTTGGTAGGGGAATGGAAAGTGGAACTTTACATGTGCCAGCAAGTGTGCCTCTCCCTGGTGCTCCTCACCTGGGCCCTGCTCCTTTTGTCATGGTGGGAGATGCAGCTTACCCACTGAAAACTTATCTGATGAGGCCATATGCTGTACAAAACCTAAACCATGACAAGAGGATTTTCAACTACAGACTGTCAAGGGCAAGGATGGCTGTAGAGCGGACTTTTGGCATTTTGTCATCACGGTGGAGAATCCTCTTGAGAGACATTAACCTGACTCCAAAGCATGTGGACACACTGGTGGTGGCAGCATGCATTCTACACAACTTTCTGCACAATCCCCGTGAAAACCAGGCTTGGCTTGACGATTTTGAGGAGCAAGGACAACACATGGAACCAGCTGGGAACATGGGACCACGCCGTGGTACAGGGCCTGCTTATGCCACAAGAGAACTGTACACAACATATTTCAACTCTCCGGCTGGTAGTGTTGCCTGGCAGGAGAGAATGATATAACTATCATGTTGCTAAGAATCTTTGCATTTTGTATTTGTTTATATTTGAGCATTTTTGGAAAATAAAATAATTAAACCTGTACTACTGTTGAATTGTGTATTTTATTGTGCTTTCACACAGATGTTGTAGCTACTTCACCTTGTCTGCCTCAACAACTTGGAAAAGGACAGCCACATTAGCATTGTTTCACACCTCCCTCCCCCACATTCACCTCTCAACTACCAAACACACACAAATCAGGCAGTAGCTGTGAGTTTGTCAAGTTTATACTGTAGATTTCAAACTATAAAGTGATTATTTTTCTACACAGATCAATGAAAAATGTATTTTTAAACAAGTTTTAGTTTTTTTAACAAAACCAAAAAAGTACAAACACATTTTAGCATTACTGAAAATTTTACAGAAAATGATTATACTGAAATTATTTGAATTACAGTTTTGAGGAATTAATAAATTGGCCTAGTGGTCTTTGAAGAAGGGTTTTTTTGTGTGAAATCAGTGTGTTTAGCTTGCATGCTTAAGTCATGCAATGTTACTAGTGCAATGTTACTAGTTTATTACACAAACTCACCGTCAACTCCAAGACTTTCTGCAATTTCGTCCCAGGCTTTGTCCTTTTTAATGTTATCTTTGTATAGGGGATGTGTTGTATCATATAAAATAACTCTGTTCTGCACCTCCGTGATCAGCCTCTCGTCGTCCATGATGTCAAATGCCAGTCAGATGCTGTGCTTGCTCTTTTGACCCCGTATAACCCCGGTTATGACGCAATGATAGCGCTCGCCGAGGCTACAAAATGATTTTATTTTGAAAACCACCGGATGCACTTTGCCCGCGCTCGCTTGGTTTCCTGTTTGTCGTGTCTTGTTTTCACAACTTTACCAAAAAGGGCTCCGGAGCGCTCCGGCAGTCCGGAAAATTTTAAATGAAACGGAAACGATACGGACGTACGGAGCAGAGCCGCGCGGCTCGCCGGACCGGACGGATCGCGGTGTGAGAGCCTCTCATTACTTTTCAAGAAACGGAAAGCCTCCGTACGCCGGACCGGAGTACGGACTGGATCCAGTGTGAGACCGGGGTAAGACAGTCATGATAAAGGTTCAAAAAACATTTTGAAAGATCATGAGCATTATGTAAAAACAAAGTCAAGTGGTAGACCCCAAAAATGACACCTGCGCTGAGTCGGAAGATCCTAATGAGTGTTTGTCAAGACACAGGGCAGTCCTCGACCCAAATTATGGCCCTCACTGGTGCCAACTGCAAAAGGGTTTCAAAAACAAAAAAACACTTTAAAGACCTCGTCTCCTTCAACGCCACAAAACGGTCCGTTTAGACTTTGCCAGGAGCAGCAAACATGAGACACTGAAAGGTGGAAAAAGTTTTGGGTGTTGTTTTATTCAGTGGAACGCTGGAGCTTCAGGTGGTGCAGGTGGTCAAACGGCGGCTGGTTACATGCAGATGTTGCAGGAGCATCCTGGTAACAGCTGGATTTGTCAACAGGACAACGCTGCAGTTCACAATGATCACTTGACAAAGGACTTCTTCTGGGAGAATAACATCACGTTTTTGGACCATCCTGCATGTTCTCCTGATTTAAATCCCATAAAGAACATTTGGGAATGGATGACAAGGGAAGTTTGTAAAAATGGTCATCAGTTCCTGACAGTTGATGCTCTTTGTGAAGCCATCTTCATCACTTGGAGCAACGTTCCCAATCACTTTTTTGGAAACACTCACATCCAGCATGCCCAAATTTTTGAAGTGATTAACAAGAACGGTGGAGCTACTCATTACTGAGTCCTACTAAGAAAATGTTTTTTTTCTGGTTTGGAGAGTTTTTTGTTGTTTTTTAAGTGATTGTCTAAAACTTTTGATCACCTGAAAAACAGCCTATTTCAGTTTAACTGTTGTTTTAAATGAATTACTTTTTCAAAGTGCCTTATGTTACACTCCCCCTTCATGTTTTTTAAATAATGTAGCTCTGCTTAAAACCTCATTAGGATCCAAATGTGTAAAAGGTATATTCTAGCCATTTTTCAACCGGTCTAAGATTTTGATCAGGTCTGTATGTTTGAAACATACAGCCTTGTTTACGTACTGTATTAAAAATTAGGCATAAATGTGAGCTTTAGATAAATGTTCAAGAGTAAGGTTTCTGATGACTTCTGTGTTAAGATCCAAAGTGGTAGAAATAGAAATCAGTAAACAGTATATTTTCTGTTATAGAAGTCTAAATATTCCAGTTTCAGCCACTCTCATTAGAAGCGACAGTCTCTCTCCGGGGGAAGTGCTTTTCTGTTTATTTGAGCCTGACTATTTGCATGATGTATTCTGGTTTAGACTCACTGATGGAGGAAAGATGGCATCATGGCAGACTCACATTGATACCCAGAGCTGCACAGACTTACGACTTGTACACAACAGGGATCAAAGTGCACACGTCTTTATCTCAAATTAGTCACTATTTATTCATAGTCGATTAAACTCAAAACACACAGAAAGATGCAGAGCGAACGTGATGTGGTTCAGGTTAGGATGCAGGAAAAAAGTATTTATAATACAAGTATATATATATATATATATATATATATATATATATATATATATATATATATATATATATATATATATATATATATATATATAATGATCCCTCTCACCCTACGCGGGTGGTCTCATCCGCTTTCCAAGCTCGGGTCAGGCCAGGGAGCTTGAGGGTTCTGCGCAGTATCCTTGCTGTTCCTAGGACTGCACTTTTCTGGACTGAGATGTCGGATGTAGATCCAGGGATATGTTGTAGCCACTCATCCAGTTTGGGGGTCACGGCCCCCAGTGCACTGATCACCACGGGCACCACTGTTGCCTTCACCTTCCAAGCCTTCTCCAGCTCTTCTCTGAGCCCTTGGTATTTCTCTAGTTTCTCAAGCTCCTTTCTCCTGATGTTGCCATCACTTGGTATTGCCACATCCACCACCACGGCTCTCCTCTGCTCTTTATCCACCACCACGATGTCTGGTTGGTTCGCCATTACCATTCTGTCTGTCTGTATTTGGAAGTCCCACAGGATCTTGGCTCGGTCATTCTCTACCACCTTGGGAGGTGTTTCCCACTTAGATCTTGGGGTTTCCAGTCCGTACTCGGCACAGATGTTCCTGTATACTATGCCAGCCACTTGGTTATGGCGTTCCATGTACGCTTTCCCTGCCAGCATCTTACACCCTGCAGTTATGTGCTGGACCGTCTCAGGGGCCTCTTTGCACAACCTACACCTTGGGTCTTGTCTGGTGTGGTAGATCTGGGCCTCAATGGCTCTGGTGCTCAAGGCCTGCTCCTGTGCAGCCAGGATGAGCGTCTCTGTGCTGTCCTTCAGCCCAGCCCTTTCAAGCCATTGATAGGATTTCTTGAGATCAGCCACTTCAGTTATGTTCCGCTGGTACATCCCATGTAGGGGCTTGTCCTCCCATGATGGTTCCTCCTCCAGCACCTCATCATCTGTTCCCCACTGTCTGAGACATTCACTGAGTACACCATCTGTTGGGGCCTTGTCCTTGATGTACTTATGGATCTCGGATGTTTCATCCTGGATAGTGGCTCTCACGCTCACTAATCCTCGGCCTCCTTCCTTTCGGCTAGCGTACAGTCTCAGGGTGCTGGATTTGGGGTGGAACCCTCCGTGCATGGTGAGGAGCTTTCGTGTCTTAACCCTCCTGTTATGTTCATTTTTCAGGAACATCAATGGTGTTCCGGGTCAATTTGACCCGGTGCCTTTTTAATTATTCAAATGATATCCAAAACCAAAAAAATACTTACAAGCATTGTTAATATTTTAATACTAAGTCAATTACAAACTTACAATCAATATTTAGAGCAATGCTGTTCCCTACCTGTGACATGTAATGATTGATTCAATTAGGATAGTTCATAAAAAATACATGTTGAAACTTTTTTTTTTGCCCCCAATCCCAATTCTCTTTTGTACCCCTACACCTACCCCTTAGCCTTACCCCTACCCTTCCCCTACACCAGGGGTGCCCAAAGTGGGGCCTGGGGGCCAAATTCGGCCCGCCAGATGGTTCAATTTGGCCCGCGAAGGGTTGTTCAGGTTTGTTAGGACTAACTGTTTGATTCCATTTTGAGCTGAAAAGACTGTCAAATGACAAAATTCATGTGCAATCTCTTAAAACGTGTTAATAAAAGATATTTTAATCTTCATCTCTTCTCAAAATGTTTTTTTTTAATGCCGAACAAAATTATGTTCGGCCCTTGGCATTCTTCGATGCAATACATTTTGGCCCGCGAAGAAAAAAATATGCAAAATTTGGCCCACCAAGGAAAAAAGTTTGGGCACCCCTGCCCTACACCTTAAAAACAAGGGCTAAGGGGTAGGACAGCCCTAAGAAATTGGACAGCCCTTGTGTGTATTTTATTTTATCTTTTTTTAAGACAAGCTCACAGACATGTGATGGTATAATGAAATTATGATAATCATAATAATATAATAAAATGTGGTTAAATATATAGTACAATAGAATAAATAATAAAACATATTATTTGTATTAGCATTATTAATAATATAACAACATATAGCATAATAGAATAGTATGTAGTTGCCTATAATATTCATTTATCAAGTTTCACTATATTACGTATAGACTACTAGGTTATTTTATTATATTGTAGGCCTATATTGTTGTGTATTGTATTTTATAAATAGGCTATATTCATTTTTAAGTAGTAAGTAGTATTAGAATGTTTTTTTTATTATTATTATTATTTATTAGGCTGTTAGGTCTATTATTGGTTCTTTTATTATGCAGACACCTTTGACCTTTTAACTATGGGATTATAATTTATCTTTTTCTGATCTCAGTCCAGCAACACAGTTGGGCAACTTATTTAAATGAACTTTCTTGCAAGAGGACTTTTGTGTAAAATAAACGTGAACTGTTTCACTTCCATTTGGCTTCATACGTTTCCTCTGTGAGTGGCAGCGTGTGACTGGAGCTCTGGGCTTGTGACAGATCCTGTCCCGCTCTCCAGCCGCAGAGAGCCGGGGGAGGAGCTGTGAGCCTGGGCAGCTCTGTCCTCCGGGCCGGGTGTGGATTCCCTAACACCGCGGAGAAACAGCGTCTATCACCCCGCGGTGTTGAACCCACCTCGGCCGGGGAGCGTCAGAGGAGTGCAGGCTCAATGCTCCCTCCCCTGCTGAGTGTCCATTAAATGTGGGTGGAGTTTTCTCGCGAGAATATAAATGTTTCTCATAAAAAGTCATAACACCTGCACGTGTGGGTGGAGTTTTCCCGCGAGAATATGAACGGTTCTCATCAATAGACATAACACCTGCATGTGTGTATGTGTGTGCGTGTGACTGATGCTGTATTAGGTGTATGTATGCGTGAGTTTGTGACTGATACTGTGTGTGTGATTGAGGTGAAATATCTCACAGTTACAAAGAAAGAAATAGTCTGACGTTATGACACCATTTTATCTCCAGTTTGACTTCCGGGTCAAATTGACCCGAACAGTATCTATGCAATATAAATGTGCAGGGGGTGGTTGCAAACATGTAAGATTAACCATTTTTTCAATAGATGTTTATTATACAAAATAAGGCAAGCAGAAGAAATTTCATACTGAAAAAATATTTAAAAGTATTTTTTCTATCTCTTCAAACTTTGAAACGGGTCAATTTGACCCGTAACATAACAGGAGGGTTAATATCTGTGGTCTGTATCTCTTCCTTTGGCCACCTTATTATTCCTGCAGGGTATCTGATCACTGGCAGGGCGTAGCTGTTTATTGCCCGGGACTTGTTCTTGCCATTGAGCTGACTTCTGAGGACTTGCCTTACTCGTTGGAGGTATTTGGCTATTGCCGCTTTCCTTGTTGCCTGTTCAAGGTTGCCATTTGCCTGTGGTATCCCAAGGTACTTGTAACTGTCGTCAATGTCTGCTATTGTTCCGTCTGGGAGTGAGACCCCTTCTGTGTGGATTACCTTCCCTCTCTTTGTCACCATTCTACTACATGTCTCAAGCCCGAATGACATCCCAATGTCAGTGCTGTAGATCCTGGTGGTGTGGATCAGTGAGTCGATGTCTCGCTCGCTCTTAGCAAACAGCTTGATGTCATCCATGTAGAGGAGGTGACTTATGGTGGCCCCGTTTCTGAGTCGGTATCCATAGGCTAAAATCAAGGCAGCTCGGAGGGAAGTGAGCCAGTTGATAGAGGCCCAGAGAGGTGCGATGAAAAGACCAGTACCCAGGAGGTACAGCCAGATGCCCATACCTGAAGCACTCGAAACTGCCAAGCAAAGGCTCCAAGCCTTGGCCAGCCGCCTAAAGAGATACACGAAAGAGAATGAAGCCAAACGAATAAACAGGCTGTTCGCAACACAACCTGCGAAAGTGTACTCTCAATGGCAGGGTAATAACAGCAGAGCAGACCCACCAAGGCTGGAAAGTGAACAGTACTGGAAAAGTATATGGGAGAGGGAGGCATCATACAACAGCGATGCACAGTGGCTGATGGATCTGAGGAAAGACCACAGCAATCTCCCTGAACAGAATCCAGTGACTATCACAGTGACAAACATCCAAGAAAGAGTCTCAGGTATGAAAAACTGGACAGCACCGGGCCCTGACATGATCCACTCCTACTGGCTAAAGAAACTCACTGCACTCCATGAGCGCCTAGCAGCACAAATGAACCAGCTGCTAAGGGATGGGACTCACCCTGAATGGCTAACCGAAGGGCGAACGATCCTGATAATGAAGGATCCCTCAAAGGGTACAGTCCCATCCAACTATCGGCCAATAACCTGTCTCTCCACAACATGGAAGCTCATGTCAGGCATCATTGCGGCTAAGATAAGTGGGCACATGGATCAATACATGAGCAAAGCACAGAAGGGCATTGGTAAAGATACCAGAGGAGCCATATATATATATATATATATAATATATATATATATATATATATATATATATATATATATATATATATATATATATATATATATATATATATATATACACACACAATGCATTAAGATAAAATTGTTTTATTTATTCATAAGCAGCCTACCTTACGACTGCTGCGTAAGCACAACAGTGAGCTTTTCTTCTGTTTCCACGGCCACACTTTGGACAATATGGACATGCTATACCTCTTTTGAAAGCTTACACTCTGCTCTATTCAGTCGCTAAAGTTGTTTTTCAATTGCAACAAGTTACAAAGCGTCCACAAGCAGTGAAGCACCAGCTGCACTTAGCCACGTTAGCCGCTACATATCATGAACAATAGCCTACGGCACACTGCGCCAATGACAACAACTGACAACATTTACAAGTTATAAATGTTTCCATTCTTCATGTGTCACATTTAGGTGATTTAGTCTGTTTGAAATGTGACATTAGGCCAATGTGAAGTAATATGAACAGCTCATTGCAGAGCTCACTGCTGCAGCTGAGAGGCTGCAAGTAAGTATGACTCCTCACGCAGCTAAGTGGTATCGGCGCTTGGTATCGAGGTCAAATTAACGAGTACGATTACTAGGCCCTGGTATCGATCCGATACCCGATATTGGTATCGGTGCATCCTAGTGATGGGCCAAATGAAACGGGCGTTTCAAAACAGTTCCGAAGCTTCGAAGCGCATGCGTTTCGAAGCAGTGCTCCGAAACATGATTCAAAACCCCAGTCACGTGACCTAAGTGTTTCATGAAACGCAGCAGTTTCGCGAGTGTTTCACTAGGGGGCTTGTGGTTCGAACAGGAGTTTGATTGACAGTGTTTTGAACGAACCACGGAGCAGGACAAGCCTTGCCAGCTCACTTCAAAAGGTTTAAATGAAAAGTTAGAGCGTCTATCCCATGGATGTATTATATGGGTTTGTGAGAGGCGAAAGTTTTTGCGATTTTGAGAGTGATTTTGACAGTGATATTTGATAGTAGTTAGCCAGACTGTTTGTTAGGAGTTTATAGTTACAGTTTAGTTATATACACCAACACTTAGCAGTAATAACATTCAATAGACACACATCATAACACGTAGGCTATATTGCCAGGTAGGGTTCGAAAAGATAATTAGAAAAGCATCAATCAATAGGAATAATTTAATATTTCTGCATTAGTGCAATTAGTGCCTTTGTTGCAGATATTAGCAAACATACACTTATGAAAGGCTCGTGTTTTTAAATCAATGCATCAGTAACATGTGCACAGAAACACAGAGTTAATTTAGTTTTTATTTTAAGGGAAAATATAGAGAATAAAACCAAGATTATCTGCACCAAATTATAGCTAAACAGCTTATGTGAACTTATTTTATTTGGAATTAAACAATTATTGAGTTGTCAACAAATAATATTCTATAGCTTTTATTAAACTTTTTATTTTACAAACAGAAAGTCATCCATGTCACACACGCATAAGTGAATCTTATAATGACACTTCACCACTAGGGGTCACTGCTGGGAGGGTTTCGAATCATGTTTCGGAACTTCGAAGCATTTGGTTCAACCGTTTTGCTGCTTCATGGGGCTTCGCTTTGCCCATCACTAGTGCATCCCTAATTCCCTAATATATATAATATATATATATATTATATATATATATATATATATAGTAAAACTCAATGCTTGCCATTTACACGATCATGGATAAGAGAACAATCCTCTTCTTGGAATCAGACCAAATCACCACTCTCTCCTTGTTAACTCAAATGAAGCCCCGTGCTCTCCATTCATGTTGCTCCAGTTGAAAGAAATCCAACTGGAGCGAGAGCGACAGTGCCTCACAAAGCCGTCATTTCACCACTTTCCCATGGTGGCACCGAGTGCGCTCCTCCGCTGACAGACACATACACACGACTGGGAGTCCAAGCAAAATTTGCAGCTCATTGCATCCTTTCTGCAAGGGTCTTTATTTTAAAGTTCATTTTCAGACACACACAATTCAGATAAATTCTGTTAAACCCACGCTCGCTTGGTTTCCTGTTTGTCATGTCTTGTTTTCACAACTTCACCAAAAGGTTCCTTCCAACAAAAAAGATCTGGACGACTGGATCAAGGATTGGATAACAACACTTGCTGTCACTAAAAGGTTGGTACAAGTGGCATTCAAGTTACTTTATAAGTTTAAGGGATATGCATACTTACTGTACTTTTAACCATTTCTGGTGGAAACAATTTTGTCCATTTGGTCTCAGTCATGCTCAAAGTAAAATTTCTGCCCGAGGCGCATGCTGCTTGTTGAGATGGAGACAGCGTGATTAGGACAGAGAGGAGACGAAGGAGGGGAGGGGCACGGATGCTGTGTGAATCTGTTAACCTTTCGGGCTTGTTGCAGTATCAAGCCTCGCGGACAGGATCGCACTCAGACACGTTTGTGGAGGATGACAAATGAGCTGTCCTTGCAGATGCCTGATTGTGTGACCTTTATTCACTAAGTGGCGCTGCTGGTCAGGGCAGTGACAGCGCTAAATGGAGCCTGTGTCAATAAGGGCTCACTCTGGAAATGCACAATTCATTCACTGCATTACAATCATCAGCAGTCAAACTACAGTACTACTCAGTTGAGTTTTAGCTGTAGGCTAAACTCTAGTTCAGTAAGTTTCTAAAGACAATGCACAATCTGTGAAGTTCCAGCATGCCTGAATGAACCAACAGTAAAAGAGTCAGATAAACTTTAGGTCTTAAAGATGCATCATGTAACTTTTCTAGTAAAGAAGCTAAAATTTACTTGACTCCATGGAGAGTTGATTTGCCAGGCAAGCTCCATGCTTTGGCAGTGTACTTCTTTATCACTATGGAAATAAGCAGGTGATGCTACCAGATGGCCCTTAAGTTCACGATCTGAGGTCTCATTTATAAAACTTTGCATGTAATTCCAACTCAAAGTGTATGTACGAAAACAATACATTTCTCATCTCTCTCAACAGAGATCTCTTTCTCCCTCATCTTTGAAATCTCAAAGGCTTAAACTTATTTATTGTTTTTGACTGCTCATATCTTTGTCAAGTTACTATTATTTTTTTTTTTTTACAAAGCACAAACTAACATGGAATATGACGTGTGCTACATTTAGACTGGTAAATTTAGGTTATGGACTGGCCCACTAGGCCAGGTGTGATTAGACTTAGAGTAGAAATTTTCAGCTGCCATCCTTGAAAAGCCACACCATGAGTCGACCTACTGCCACCACCAGGGAGAAAAATGAATTTATATTTAATTTACAACACAGACCCTTGGATCCATAAGCCCTTTATTACAAATAAATTATAATATAGGAAGGATTTGATGTAATTCAGGGAGATCTGGGGGCCTTATAACCTGGCTCATGCCAGATGGATATGTGTTGAACTCCTGAGTTCTCACTATATTCATCTCGGACTTTACTCGCTGAAAGCGTTCGAGAAAAGGCGGGACGTTTAGTGAAATACTTCGAACTGATTGGATGTGGGGCTTACCTTACAAGTACGCGTCACACATATGGCTCTTCTTTCAAAAAGAAATTATTCCGTATTTCTGCTAAAACCGCATCAAAAGCAGCAGAAACACGTACATCCACGAGAGCCGCCATCTTTGTTTGGATTGAATGTGACTCGGCAGCGGCACCGGGGCACTAACAGGAGTCTTAACACCGCCGAAACACCACTGGTTCGGACTCCCAAACTAAACGGGCGGCTGGAAGGCCAGATGGTTTATCTTGTGTTTGTGAATTCACAGATATCGCGAGAAAAACCATCTGGATGGCCAGGTTAGGGGCCCTAAGCAATTGCCTATATTTTGGTGTGTTTTAGATGTTTGAATATTCTTATTGTGTGATGTAATTTTTCTTTATTTAAATAGACATGAGACAGTGTCTTGTGTCTTTTTAATTCTAAATGGAGGGCCTCCCATAGAGGCCAGATTTAGGGGCCCCAGCCCAATATACCCTCCTTAGCTCTGACCCTGTAAAACTGGGGTTTAGAAGCATTAGTCAGACTGACTCAACCTGACAGGACTGTTATGTGTGATCAAAGCAGGAACAATACTGCTGCACAAACTTTAGTCAGGGAAGTGTCAAAACTTTAAAGCTTTAAAAATGTCCATGCTGTGTCGTTTCACTAGATTTGAGCAGCCGTCTTTTATTTCACTGTATATTAAGTTCTTTTCTCTGTGGATACAAGGCAGATTAGCACAAAATAAGGATTATCATAAACTCCAGTATCACAGAATATCACTGGGAATACAAAAGAAACAAACTGTTAGGTATATCTCTGCTTTGACACAGCACTGACAGTTGTATGCAGCTTACCGCTGTAGAAGGAGGGAAGGAGATAAGAGAAATAGAGAGAGAGAGAGCGTGTGGAGGCGCAAATGTTTTTGAATGAACCAAACAGCCGCACTCTGATTGGACGCATGTGGCTCACGAGCTTGAGTTTGCCACCCCTGCCCTAAGCCTGTTACACGTGTTTAAAGCTTGAGAAATCACCACTAGCATTTTTTTTTAAACATAGTTGAAAAGTTAAGAACTAATGGGCATCATGAAGTTCATTAGCACACATTTTTGGCATTCATAAAATGGGTTCTTAAGAAGAAATCAATATTCAGAAGCAATCAGTTGTTTTAGAATATTATTACTATATTATATATCAATCAAATGTTTACATTTCTCATTTTTATTTTATTTTATTGTTATTATTATTTTTCTTTTTTTTTTATTTTTTTTTTTTATCCTTGTATAGAGACCAGAGCACTGATCAGAGGTAGTAACAAATTTTGGCAGGAATGTACTAACCAATTTGACGTATTCAAATTCCTTGAAGACATGGACCTTTCCCTGCCCTGTTTCTCTCATAATCTTAGCAGCTGTCTCCATGTTCCTCTGCTCATGTGGTTGCTGCATGCTAAACAGTGGTATCTAGAGTCACTTTGCCTCAGTGCGTCTTCTCCACCTAATCGACTTAGAGGATGCCATCTCTATTTGCAAGCAGGACATTAAGCTTGTCTCTGGGGGTAATTCTGTGAAAGTAAATCACTTTTAATTAGAATAAACCTTAAGATTAGATCTGGCCTTTCCCTTGCAGGCATTTGCATAGCTCTTAGTCCCTGTGGTGATAAGTGGGATGTGAAGATGAGAGGTACTGAGGAGGGTCTGAAACACTCAACAAGTTATTTCTATATTCAACAGTAATTTATGTGGATTTCTTTGACAGTTTGACACGCCTAAGACAATAGGTTCTGTTCAGTGGCCAATGTTACTTCAATCGGTGGATTAAATTCATTGTTAACTTAGTTACATTATTGTTTAACTAGAGTTTATTTTTGCAGGACTAAAGGTTAATAGATTGAGTCATTTCCGAAATCACCTGATAATACATTTCTGAAATATAGTACAGTGTTATAGGAAAAACTTCCTATTCCCGATGAAATTCTAGAATGTGAAACCAACAAGTTCCTTGTTTTTCATTTGATGTTTGCTCAAAACACAATCAAAAGAAGAGTAATCAAGTAAGTTAGTAGGGCTGGGCGATTTAGCCAAAAATCCTAATTGCGATTTTTTCCAGGAAATATTGCGATTGCGATTCTTTTTGCGATTTTCTCCCACAGCATAAAGACAAGAGCAAAAGTAACACAAAATCATCAGTTTATTATAAGAATTGTTCCATTTTGCTAGAAATGTACTTGTGAAATGATTTTTTACTCAATTAGATCAACATGATTAATTAATTTGTTTATTGTGAAGGTGGATAAAATGGGCCATAACCAGCTCTGCTTTTTACAGACATCAACCACTTATAGCCTACTGAACTTATGCAAATTCATTCACTGTTTATTTTTATTTAAGTTCAAATGCGTGACATCTATAACTTTTATTGAATTCCAGAGCTACTCAGTGTATAAAAGGCTTTCATATCCAAAATAAGTGTGTTCCCCTTTAATATTACGCACGGGTCCCAGCATCGCTTCTCCTTCTCCACCTTCCGTCTCTACCGCACGCTCACTCATCCTCCGCTCCACAGACAGGACAGAAGGCAGGACATCTACCTGTCCCTGTTCACACAGACAACCCTCTGCTCCGTGTTTGGAATTAAATAGTTTATCATTCATTTGGCAGCGCGTCACCGCGGACCACTTCATGTTACAGCGCGGGGCGGGCTCGTAACGCGGTGGGATTTCGAAGTCAGAGGCACACGCGCATACGCGCTAAAAGGCAAAAAGAAGCAAAAGAAATACACCTGAAACAAAGTTATGTCTATGTATTGTATCACTAATGAAGAGAGTTCGCGGCGTGAGTGGAGAAAAGAGAAAAAGAAGGCAGCACAGCGCGGGCCCTGGGCTCACCTCGTTCACCGCCGCTTTAAGCCTAAATCCTTTGCTGTAGTTTTACAAGAGCACAGTTTTACACCGGTGAGCCTGGTATTGTCATTACATGTCGTCGATCTCATGCACACACAAATTACTGAGAGAAAAGTAAAGCACACGGAGGTGTCGGAGGAGTGGAGAAGAGCGGCTGCAAACCAGAGGCGCTGCAGTTACGCGGCCGCACTCACACGCGACGCTTAATTATTTCCAAACCAAAACGCACGTGGGCAATAATCGCACATCTCTGCGATTATGTAATCGCGTTTTGTTATATTGCAATCTACCGCAAATGCGATTAATCGCCCAGCCCTATAAGTTAGTCAAGACTCAAGGACATTCGCAGGCTGGTGAAAAAAACAAAAACAAGTTTCCGGGAAAACATGAAAATACAAAACCCATTTTGAAGAAAAACAACAAGTTACCACCACATTTTATTTATATAATGTCCAACTTTTGTTGTTGTCTATTAAAATTGTGTATGATCATACTTTAGTAATTCTGTAACCAGTAGAGCAAAAACCCAATAAATCCAAACATAACAGCTTATTAGCTTAGATACTGGTTCTAAAACAGAGATACAAGATCCACAGCTGTGGCATGTCCCAGTCCCCCTCATTCACTCAGGACAGTCCATCAGTCACCAGCCTCTCATTCTGCGCCCCTCCTGCAAAGGATCAATGTGTGCTGAGGTGGACAAACCGGACAGGACTTTGCATTAGTATTAGTATTCCTCTGAGATGAGGCTGTCCAGCACCAGCCGACAGCAGCAGACAGCAGGTTCACTGTCGATAGACTGATAAGACAAGCCAGCACAGCTCTGCGATGCACAGCCGTGATGGCAGATTTAACCGGCAGCTAGAGTAAGTTTAGCATCGAAGCTCACATAAGACACATAGTTATCAGAGTTCACAAGCAAAAGTGCATTGCAAAAAGTTCCGAATAATTTCTGCAGTTGTCAAAACCTAATTTGAAGTTTAAGAAAGTATTTTGCACTAAAAATCAGCTTTGAAGCTTGATAAAAAAAAAAAAAAAAAAACATTTTGCAATGATTTTGTATGTATAAATAAATACATTTATATAGTGTTTCTTTTGTTTGTTATTTTTGTATGCCTGTCTTTGTGAGTGTTGTATGTATGTATGTCTGTCTGTGTTTTTTCCTTGCTCCTTGTCTCTCTCCTACATTGTTATTTGATTAAATGGTTCACAGATAATAGAGACTGGTAAAGGGTTAAAATTTGTTCATTTTAACATAAGGAGCTTGGTCCCTAAAATTGACCAACTTAGAGTTTGGGCACCTCAGTTGCTGGGTTTCACTCACGTGACCTCGGGGACGCGCAAACTCGAGATTGGGGGCAAGGAGTGATTTGCTCCCATTCAAAACACAGCGCAGTGAATGACAAAGAGTACTTCAAAGCCTTAAATGGACCAGACAAACACGATATCAGGAAAAAATGACTGTACATATCGGATATGACCCCTGCAGTTTGAAAAACACAGACTTTTCATACAATCTGAAGGATTTAAATCAGGTAATTATCTGCGATGAGGCAGATGTGCTTCTATAAATAATGGCAGTCGTCTGGTTTTTGCTTGGGTGAGTAGCAGCTTAATACGAATGCAGAAAAACTGCATTCGTATGTATATATAATAATATATATATAATATATATATATAATATATATATATATATATATATATATATATATATATTATAATATATATATATATATATATATAGCCCTAGGAGCCCTATTTTTAATTTACTAATCTGGACTATGCCTTCATAAAAGAGTGATATGTTGTTGTGAGGAACTATTTTGTGGCGTAGTAATACCGCTGTGATAAGGTCACATACATACAGTTAAATGGCTGTTTTGAGGCAGATCTGTACGAATTCTAACTAAACATAAACTGTGGATCTGAAGCACTGCCACTTTCTTGTTGAGTCTTCTTACATTCAGACTTTCCCACTTCAGTAACACTCCACAACAAACAAGTAAAATACTGTTAAACATACGTATTACATGCTCTATGGTAAAACGCAGTTCTAAATGCGGCTAATTATTAACTATTTAAAAATCTCACAATGCTTCTAAACTCAAAAATGTCTTTTAACGAGGCTCTTACCTCTCTTAAATGTGATCGATGGGTTTGTACCAGCTGACACTCTCAGAATTATTCTTAACTTTAATTTATTTCGGGCTAATGCTAACGTCTATGGGAAAATACATGGGACTCCGCGGCTGCGGTAACTTCCTGCCCCCAATCGCATTTCGCGCTGTTTCCGTGACGTCATCTGAAACCCAGCAATATCTAATGTCATTACAACTTCTGAGACCTGGTTGCATAATAATATTTCAAATTATAAAATGAAAATTTATGGTTTTGTTTATATCGTGCCGCTGGAGGTTCAAGAAGGGGTGGTGTAGCTATGTTTCAGCAACTTTAACTTCAGTACGAGTCTTTCCATTGGTAGAGTCAGTTAATTTTGAATTTCTCTCTGTTGACATAAAGTTTGATGTAAATAATTACATGAAACAAGAACTGCACACCACATCAATGCAGCTAAACTCATGCAAACCCTATCTTTTGGCATGTGCTGTTACCAGAACATGAACACTGCTAGATGAATGTGTGGCTGCGTAAGGGCAGTGGGACAGCATAATAAAAGCCAGTGCAGGCATTAATCTGCTGCTGGGGAACGCTGATGTCTGCGGCATTATGGCAGACCACTAACATTTGTCACCACTGTGTGTGAGAGGAGTACAGCAGAGCAATGCTAAATCACTGTATGTGCATCGCATACAGGATCATGGCTATAGTCTGATCTGAGCTGCAGTCTTGCTAATTTCCTGATATGATAGAAAACATATGTAAAATTATGGATGGAGGGTAGCACTTTAAAATACAGCCACGTTAACTAGTAGTTAATTATTGTGACTCTTAATAGGTACTGACAGTGATACTTTCCTCTACAAAAACATGTCCATTAATGCCTCTCTTGCCCATCCCTCAGGACTATGTTCATTCACTGCAAGAAAAAAAATAATCATTAGTTAGAGATTCAAAATGATTTTGTATAGTGCACGCATCAGGTCAGAGCTGCCCAAGACCCCAAAATATTATCAATATACTGAATAAGACGATTCAACAAACTCCATGCTCAATTATTATACCTCATGAAAGTTCAAAGCAAACAAAATGATTCTCAAAGTAGTTCTAATAAATCCAATTCCCTGGATAGATGAAGAATGACACCATCAACAATCACTTGCATACACTTTGCATTATGGCCCAGTAAGCACACTAACAATGTGGTCAAGGGCAAGCATAATAATGAATTGATCGTCCTCTGAGAGTGTCATAATGAATGTGAATCAGACTGTGGTGTGTGCTTTTAACAATCAATATTGTCTATGAATTATCACCACCTACTCTTTGATTGATTAGGTTCATTTATGTTTTAGGTGCGCTAGATCAATTATGATTATCCAGTATTTTCTAAAACGCTAGTGGAAAAGTTGAAGAGGTTAAAAGACGATGTTATGTTTTTGTTGGTAATAAGTTCATTTTTTGAAATTAATTTCCAGCAACTTGTCAATATTGCTGAAGTGTTACACATGCAGAGCAGGGGTTCGGAGCTGCATTAAGCTTTCATGAAAGTGAAAGTTAATTAGATATGATGACTGAACTCCTGGGATCGTAATTAGCCGAACTGCGTGACTGCTCTCCTGTAATTAAATGTCATTTTCCCTCAGTTCAGTGAGCCTGAAAAAACTGGGAACAAGACGAAAAAGTGGAAGAGAGAAAAAACGAATAAAAGGTGGAACAACATGGCTGGCTCCCCCAGTCACTTGGTCCAATGCAGTTTTGGAACATGTAGTTTTGTAGTAATTTCATAGCTAACTTTTTTGTAGTATTATCGTGTGTTTATATAAAGGTTTATAGAGGCCTGCAGTCTTTATTATACAAAATTACTGTACATATAAAAAATGTCAATAGTTTTTTTGTACTATTGCCTGTAAAGTCTATGACCTGTCTTCAAAAATTAAAGTCTTTATTCTGATGTGCGTCAGAAATCTCTCATCAGAAAACTCTTCATGTTTTTGTTGGAGTAATGTCTTCCAGTCAACATCAAATATAAAATACTGAAATACAGCTACAGGTGTGTTCCTAAGCAAACTTATGACTTTGACAAAAGTGATTTTCTCTTTATTCTGGCATTTAGCAAATACAGATAATTTCAGGAAAAGTTTATTTTTGTTTTATTTATGACAGTGAGAAAAAAATGTTTTGTATAATGTGTATGTACATTTGGTTTCAACTACATTGCTATTTTAAAGCATCTTTCATATTTGGTAAAGTTATTTGCTCTTAACTTTTAAAGTCCACCGTGTAAAACTATAATGATGAAAGAAACATTTGGTTTGAATGAAAACAAATTAACTAGAAGCTACTCCAAGTTACAACAGCCACCTAATCAATTGTAACACATTTACTGCCTGGATGTAAAATCATCTTTGTCGAGTCTGTTCAACTGGACATTTCTAGGGCTTCTAGTGCTATGAAGTGAGCTGGAGTGATGATCAAAAAACTTTGAAAACTCTATTGCAAAAAAAAACAAAAAAAAAACAGTACTTTGAACCTCCCTATAAATAGTGGCGTTGACGTATTGTATTTACCATTCAAATGGGTTGCAGGGAAAGAGCTGAAAAAGATCACTTGCTAACAGTTACATTGTGGTCCGGGTAAAAATAAGACAGAGCCAGACTGCATGACAGTCTCCGTGAAGGTGATGAAGAGGACAGCGTATGTCTGTATATATTGGCAGGTTAAAGAGAAAAAAAACATCAAAATAGTGGGTACAGTGTGTTTGTGGCATGTGTCACATGAATCACACCAGGACAAAAGAAGAGCGACGGAAAAAAGAAGGTCCAGCAGAGTGCTCCACAGGTCTGCTGTCCTGTGTGACAGAAGAGAAGTCAAAGCTGCAGGAACCAAACTATTGACTGACACCAGAGGACAAGCGCAAAGGACAATCAACGAGACACACAACAACAAGCTACTGCTGAGAGCTGTAGAGGTTCATAGGCACACCGAATGATGTTCATGAATGCTGTGGATCACAAAACTATTAAAAAAAAAACTTAATACTTGGGGTGTAATGGTATACATGGCTGTAGTGAATCGTTTCAGTTCAGCACGTTAAGTTCGATGTGTACCGTTGCAATATCATTTTTATATAAATAAATGATTTTGCACACAGACACTTTTAGGCGATGCAGCGCTAGCTTATATTTTGAGGTTTTTAAACTTCTTCCTTGGTCTATCATTCTACTTATGTCTTCCTACTTACTTGGTGCCGTATGTACATTTCTGATGTGACTCCGTGCTCATAAAACTTCAGAATCATCGAGGCAAAAAGACGAACACTTGGACTCACCGTCGCCACACCACATTCACCTGTAGAACACGCAGTCACAGCCAGGCGGATTTTGTTTCTTTGAGATATTCCTGCTGCAGGGCATAAGCGTTAATTGTTACTTTTACAGTGAAATGTACAAATATTTATCGTCCTTTTTGGAATGAAAAATCTGAACTAGGGATGTTCATGGTTAATCGATTAACCGGTTAACCGTGACTAATGGCGTAACCGAGTGAGAAGTCTTTCACCGCTTAACAGACACAGTTGCTCCAGTGAAAGGCGCTACCTGCCCCTGAACAGCTCTGCGTTTTTCAGAGTGAAAAAAAAGATCGCTACAACTACATAAACACAGTTTATCTCATAAGGACTGAGCAGACCTGCGTGACACTGCGGTGTTTATGAACTAATATCAGTCATGCAGGATTTATTCACTTGGATTTTACGTTGGAGGAAGAAAAGAGACTGGATTACTCAGATTTGATCAGAGCTATCGAAGGTAAGCAGCTAACATTAGCAGCCAGCAACTTTAAAACGTGACACCTTATTTATGAGTAGTTTTATTAAATATCTAGTGCAACAGTTAAACACAATTAAAACAGTGTTTATAGAGGTTTTTATTCAGTCGTGTTGTACCAAATTCAAAGGCCTATCGTTGTTTCTGCTCTGTGTTCACTCTTGTAGCGCTGATGTGCTCAATTATAACACGACCAGTGAAAATAATCAAAAAGTACTGCGTTTACGTAACCGGTTAACAGATTATTGACCGTGAAGAGCTCCAACTAACGGTTAAAGAAAAAAGTGAAAATGTGCATTCCTAATCTGAACTGAAAGTGTATCGAAAAATACAGAACCGACAACTTTCAAAACTGACAACTAAACTGATTTTAGTGTATCGTTACACCTGCTACAATATGCATTTTATTATAAATGTACTACTAAACAAAATGTTATTAACCATTACTTTCACATTGCTTATACAATTTAGTGGTTGTATGAAGTATTGGAGATTTTGCGGTTCCGCATGTTTGTTTGACATAACAGTAAAAAGCCGTAATGGTTAGTAAATGTGTTATGGACAACTAAAATCATAAAAACAACTTATCGGCTCAGAATATACTGTATATACTACAATTCCAACATGAGGAGGAGACGTAACCTTTTTCTGCATTCAAAATTGTGTCACATCATTTGTGTATTAAAAAGTTGTTTTTGACGTCTGAGTCAAGGTTCTAAAAATAGAGATACAACTGTGGTATGTTTGCATACCTGTAGACATTATAATTGTTTTCTTCTTTGTAAACTTTAGAGCTCATGTAATTAGATTAAAAAAAAACATTTCCAATGAGCTTAACACTCCATTAAACAAATCACATTTTTGGTGTTTGTGCCAGCTTAAATTTGTGTCAGATGTGTGTTAGCTGTAAGTATTTATTTGTTATTGACACAATTATTGCACAGTTTGATGAGCAGTATCTGTTCAACTGATAGTGACTACAGGTCTTTTTAATCTGATTGTGAATGTGGACACTTTCATGTGCTACCCCTGAAAGAGAATGTGAGCTGAGAGCCTAATTAGCACTGACGGATGGAGACTTGATGAGTGTGAAAGTAATGAGACTTTGGGTATTTGCCTGAGAAAATGCCCCGAGGCATCCTGCAGAGATTGGAATTAGAAAAACGACAGGTTAAAAACCCACCTGTGTCTTTGACTCAATCAAAAATTAGGATTCTGAGTATGTATCGATTATCATTGTTTCATATTATCACACTGTGAGGCTCTGAGGCACATAAAAGCCATGCATCCAAGCAACTGCTGCTTTTTAAAAAAAATATGATTCTTTGAACAGAAAAATCTATTACCTTTTTGATGGAATTCTATCAATGGCTTATATTACACATAAGTTTGCAAAATAAAATGTGAAGCATATAGCAATTTGCCAAAAAAGTGACAAGACAGCCTTGGCTTGATTTCACTGTAGACAAAGTTGTGTATTTTTGAAAATATATAGAGAGGTTATCAATCGACGTCCCTTTGCGCTGCAAGTCGCCTGCAGAAAGATATGCTATATGTTTAGTTGCTGGGGAAACCGTTTTGATAAAAGCAACAAAAGGCTTGCTGTTTTGATCAGGTGTGACCTGACCTACATTCTGGTTATTGATACAATGAACAGTGTTTTTCTATGCGTTTTTCACTGACCTGAATGTAATGTGTATGAGTCACAAAGTCGCATTTCATTCACAAATGTTGAATTTGTAGTACCGCTTGTTTCTGCAAAGTGAAAAACTTTTGTAGTTAGCCAACAACAGCGCTAGCTAGTGTTGCTGCTACAGCTTGTGTTAGGCAGTCATGGCTCTTACTGTGAGGTTGTGTGCGCATCCCCAGAGTAAATAAATAGATAATCCCAGTGTATTTACTAGGTTTTTTTTTTTTTTTTTTTTTTTTTTTTTTTTTTTTAGGCATTCAATGCGATAGAAAAATATTTAATCACAAAAAAAAAAAAAAAAAAAAAAAAAAAAAAAAAAAAAAAAAAAAAAAAAAAAAAAAAAAAAAAAGCATATCAAAGCATTAAAAATTTAATCACAATTAATCTCATGATTGTCTTGAGTTAACTCGTGTTTAATCGCATTTAATTAAATGTTTTTATTTTATATTTTTTTATGTATTTTACATTTAATAATATATTTAGCTTTAATTCCTGTTTATTATGTCTTTATTTGTAGAATCTGTTACACTCTTGAAGTGTAAAATAATGTTTTGTAGGCTTTCCCAAAACATTAGGCCAAATCGTTGGAGTGAGATGTCTCACTCATTATAAGCATTTATTACACTGCTCTTTCACAATAAAGCGCTTTATGCAGCTGGAGATTATGAGGCTTTTATTGTGAAGGATTTAAAGGAAGTGTTAAATAAAACGAGCAAAGCTTTACCACTATAGCTAGCGCAGCCAAAGTAGAACTACTAAAGTTTTTACCAGAGTTTTGAAAGCCTATTCTAGATATTGGATATTTTCAACAACTTGAGTGGATAAACATCGCATTTAATGACCGCGGACACTTTATCGAGACACGGGAAGGTGGAAACACGTACGGAGCCTCGAGGAACTCATCAGCTGATCGAACTGCACATGGACTAAGCCGAGGTAAACAAACACACATCTCGCTCAACAGTCGTGCGATTGAGTGGAAACGTTACCAAAGTCTACAAAAGTGAGCCAGCAGAGCTTTGTCTACGACTCTTTCTGCTTGTGCTCTGTGTTTTTCAATGAACCTCGCGTCATTGGAGCGTTTTAATGGTGAAAAATAACCATGCGAAAATAGTTTTGCGTTAACGCGATAAAACTGACAGCCCTAGTTTTTACACATTCAAGATTCAAGAAAAAAATGTGTGCCTCAGAGCAAGCAAGTAGCACATACTATAGAAGGAACTTGAGTTTATCTGTGATTAAATAGTGTAGGCCAAAAAATATTTTAAATGTATCCACGTTTTTATCCACTATGACCTTACCCTCTTCTCTGGTGTTGACGATGCCAGTCGCCGTCTCCTCCCACCTGCCTGAGGGCACTTAAGGTGGCCATTGCTAATTCCACCTGAGCCTGTAATTACCTCATTAATTTGGTCTGACAGAGGAGGTCAGAACCCCAGAGTGATCTTCAGACTCCCAACACTGATATGAGCCACTGATCAAATAGGCCGTCACCCTAGCATCCCTTTAGTAACCCTACAAGTGTCTAACAAGGTTTATTGTGAAGCTGTATGCATATTCCAGCTTTCTTTCCTGGATATGGTCAGTCTTTTCAAAACAAATTGCAATGGCACAAAATGGAAACTTTTAATAAGCCCCGTTCACCCTAACAAGTAATTGTTCCAGTATGTGGTCAAGTGTGGATGATTTCAAAGCAGAAACAGTTAGAGGTGTGCAATATATCAAATTTTAGGTAATATCGCCAATGTTGTTTTCAAGATATCCAAAAATTGAATATCAAGTATATCATTTGTAGAAAAATGCTACAAAAAAGCAAGTAAAAAAAATTTTAATTTTTTTTACATTTAATTTAAATGTCATAGTTTTGTGATTGATTTCACATTTGTCTGGCAAGAGGTTGCATTCAGGTGGCATCAATTATATTTAATAGAGACTAGGATCAAGCAACTAAAATTCATTGTAGTGCAATAACAAAAAAAAAATGCGCCTAGTATCACTCAATTGAAAATGTTTGTAAATGTTATTAGGATGTAAAGACACATTTTAACATATTTATTTTGGATTAATAAAATATCGTCATCGAAATATGCCCAAAAAAAATATCGAGATATTCATTCTTGTCAATATTGCTCAGACCTAGAAACAGTGAACTTTTTTAATCTGGCATTTGACCAGTGTCACTTTCTAGTAAAAAAAAACCAAAAAAAAAACATGAGTAGTTGCGGGATTAAACCCGCGTAGGCATGTGTGAATGACAAATGTGACTTCTGCTATAATTCCCATGGCAATGGAATAACATGTTCAAAGCACGTGTGTACTAACCTGGCAAGCCAGATGGTTTATGTCACGGTATTTGTGAATTCTCAAACACGAGATAAACCATCTGGCCTTCGTCCGGCTCGATTGGTTTGTGAGTCAGAACCAGCGATGACCAGCCCAATCACATCACAGCAGCGTGGTTTTGAACCAATCACATTGTAGCAGGGCGGGCTAACACGGGTCGTTAGCTCCCCGGTGCCGCAGCCGAGTCTGATTCAAGCTAAACAAAGACGGCGGCTCCCGTGGATGTACGTGTTGTCTGCTGCTTTTGATGCAGTTTCAGCAGAAATACTGAGTTATTTCTTTTGAAAGAAGAGCAGTATGACACCCTCCTCCAGAGACCACCAGGCGACAGGAGGCGTGGTCAGTCTGATCGACGGGCTGACCAACCTCCAGGAAGTAGCTGATATATGACACGTCACCACCTACACCGGTGACTGTCCTGAAGATGGCTCGCTGATAGCAGCCGAAACATGTCGACAAGGTAAATAACATCAAACACCATCTTTTAAAAGAAAACAAAAGTAGCTTCACTTTCTGTTCACACTGATACCATGTGTGTTTCTGTGACATTACTGTTGTTCTCTACAGTAAAATAATGACTACAAAAAAGCAGAGAGTGAGATAAATTCTAGGGAATTCCATTTTGCTTCAGTCAAAATGGATTTCATCTTCACACATTTCTTGCTGGCTTTGGTCAAAATGGTTTGTTTTTGTGTAGATGGGCCATCACATATGGCCAAACCAACAAAAGCAAAGGAAGGACAAGCCAAGATAGAGACTGAACGTGAGAAGATCCCAGCAATAAGTCGTGAGAGAAAGAGACGGATTGCACCAGTAAATGATATAGTACTGTGGGAACAAAATATCCAGAAATCTGTGGAGATAAATGAAAAAACAGAAATGAAAAAAATGTTTTCCAGCGACAGCCCCAATTATTATTTTTTTTTAACCTTTATTCAACCAGGGAAGTCCCAATGAGATTCAGAATTTCTTTTGCAGGGGAGCCCTGAGGGAAGGGTCAGGGGAGGCATTAATGGACATGTTTTTAGCGGTAAGAGGAAACCAGAGAGTTGAACCAATACATGACAAATATGCATGGAAAAGTCAGAAACCCTGGATCACAATAATTACAAATATTTAATTTCAACAAAATATTGATTTTCCACAAGAAAATATAAATAAATTGCCTCAGATTTCTTCAAATTGCATAGTTGAAGAGTACCTGTGATGAAAATTACACACCTCTTTTTAAGTGGGACAGCTTGCACAACTGTAATAATTTACCCTCTAGGTGTTTTTGGATGGTTTAAACAAAATCAACAAAATGTAAAAATGCTAAAACCAGGTTCCTAAACAAATGCCACAGTTCAATTTAAGAAAACATCCTCAAAAAGTTTTTAAACGTATTTCCTGAGTTTTCCATTTGTGAAATCAAGTCAAGATAAAATGTTTTAGTAGGCTTATAATCATTACAATACCATAGTTCACTTTAGCAAACTTGGTAGCCATGTTTTGTAGACTCTCCTTGGCGCACCATCTGCTGCATGCCATGTGATTACTGCATTACTTTTGTGTACTTCCCCAAAGCTTTGCAGTAAGTGGCGCAGTGAAACGTAAACAGAAAGGCACTGGAGTTATGGTATGGAGTGTGCCAGCTGGAGTCTGTAAATTGGGCCAAAGTTCATACACTACACAGATGTTGTTTCTATTGAGTGCATTGGAACATGCTTTTTTAAAATGGAAATTATATGTAAAATTATTGCAACACGCACAAGCTCACTTCGATTGCATGTGGGTAACGAGAGGAATCCGATATAGGAGGCATGCACATCGATACAGTAAGTATAAGCTAAGCATGCAAACAGAAGGCCTACGTCTAACATGATTGTTTCTGCTCCGGAGGATGGCCTCTTGGATAAAGCCACAGTTGTGTTTAAAAACAGCTGAAAGTCAATGAAGTATGTAGATGAGTGTGTAAAAGCTGCACATCTGAAACACAGCTCACAGCAGTTGTGACCACACTTCTGAATCTGTGACCTGAGGCTTTACACAAAAGATCACAATGTAAAAAGCAAGTTTAGTTGTGTGGTATAGCACCATTTACAAAATGCTATAAGATATGTTTATTTAAATGTGTAAAATGTGTTTAGTCTGTGTTTAATATTCTTTATTATGTAAACAAAGTAATACACAAATATTTACGGTACAAACAGTGTCAGTCTTACAAATGAGGAAATTCAGAAGAGATAAATTTCTCAAACTTTCCGTTAACTGCTAAAAGACAAATTTAATGTCCCCTCTGCTTAAAAGACCCATTTTAAGAGATTGTATTTGGTTCAGCTGTAAATCAGATTTTGCATAACATTAAATAAAACAATTGGCCATTACTGAATAAGGTTTATGTTTTCTTTCTGTAAGTTGTAGCATTCCTTACACAAGTTACAGGGTTTTTGTGAAAACAGGTATAACAAGGCTTCTATTGTCTGAAAATGTATTAAGTTAAACCCAAACAAGACCCTCCAACTTAAAAAATACTCACATAGAGCAGCTTGAGGCGACAGGAAATGCAATAAATGAGATAAAATTATTAGATACATAGCGTACCAACTTTTCCTATATCGACTTTGCTAAACTGGGCCAAAATGAACACAAAGCAATAAATCACACCAATTTGTAAATATATCTTGATAGTTCATGCCACTGTGAACCCTGCTTTTTCTGTAACCTTGAAATACAGTACACCAGAGAGGCAGCCTACAGTCCATTAAATCAAGAGAGGGAGAGAGAAGGAAAGATAGAGAGAGACTCACATTTGTGTTTGTATTCACACACGGGCGAAAAGTGTTGATATGCCACAGCACTGGACATATGGAGAAAACTATGGCCATTTGTGATAAGCGAGTTGTGCCTTGAACCCTTCACCCTTGTAATAAGAGTTGACATCTACTTGTGACATATGACTGGCTTTGAAATTGCCTGGGGGCTAAGATAGCATCCATACATCTGATGAGGGGGATAGCCGATTTGAGCAATGAAGAAACCCCATGGTCTATGGTCACTTAAATAGTTTATCGGTGGAGATATGGGTGCAGTGAGGCAGCATGGTAGGACATCCAGACAAGCTGTGATCAAACTGTGTCAGGGATGGATAGACAAGGGGAGAGATGCATATTTGATTTTAAAGTGTCATAACAGTTTGTTTTTTTTTCTTCGCTGCATTTAAATGTGAAAACAATAGTTGTCAATTATAACTTTAACTGCAGTCTACCTCTCTGCACACTAACCTAAAGCACTCCAAAGCCACTATATTTTTAAAAAGCCACTATATATAAAAAAAAAATTAAAAAAAAAAAAAAAAAACACTAAAAACATGCACAAAATATAGACCCTAAAACCCCCTCAGGAGAGTATCTCAGATACTGCAGCAGTTCCTTCATAATGTATGAGGTGTGTGTGTGGCCAGTCTATCAGTGACATGTGGATGTTGTGAGTGTGCAGGAGGACACTTTCACTTTCCGCTCTACTGCGCATGTCACTTGCAGAAAGAGACATTGTCCGTCTAGTTGACTGGAGAAGCTTCTTTGATAAAAACAACAAAACGGGAGAAGAACTTGCTGTTTCAATCAGGCAGACATCAGGCTAGTGGAGCTTGAGATAGTGTTTTTCTAAAGACAGTTTTCCTTCACAAGTATTGATTTAGCAGCATAACTTTTGTTTTCACACAGTGGTAATCTCTTAGTTGAAAAAAGCGCTGGCGAGTGTTGCTGCTAAATCTTAACATGTTAGGTAGCCGCGGCTCTTTCTGGTATCCGGCTACGCACGCACCCTCGTGTTGATAAACAAATAATGCCTCTACTGGAGGAATGGGTGTAGAGGTGAATATAAACCCCTTAAAGGTATAGTTCGGGATTTTTGACTTGAATCTGAATGGCATCCCATCACCATTGTCAAGCATTCACACTGACTTACCCGGCAGCGTTCAGTGAGCAGAGTTCCTGTCCACTTTTGGTCCAGACGAATGTAGTCGGCAAGTTTGCTGAGGTCATGAAAATAAAGACTTTCTTCTCAAAACAATGAGTTCAAAAGAGTGATATGTCCAAAACCATTGTTCATTCATTGTCTGGTCATTTTGAAGTCATCACTTTCCCTCCTATAGAGGTATTACTTGTTTATCAACACGAAAGCACAATCGCAGAAAGAGCCACAGCTGATTCACACAAGCTGTAGCAGCAACACTGACCAACACTGTTGTCAGCTAACTACAAGAGTTTATCAGTGTGCAAAAACAAAAGTTATGCTGCTAAATCAACATTTGTGAATGAAATTTATCTTCACAACTAATACACATTCATTCAGTGAGTGAAAAAACAGTAAAACACCTTCTCAAGCTTCAGGAACCATATGTCCATTCAGACCTGATCAAAACAGCTAACTCTCGCCCGACATTGTTGTTTTTATCAGAGAAGCTTCGTTAACATGGACAGTGTCTCTTTTTGCTGTGACATGGGCAGTAGAGTGGAAAGTGACATCGACCTATAATCCCTCTCCAGATCAAAGAGAGTATTTCTTTAATAAGATGTTCACTATTTAAATTCAACTGACTTACTTCGATGAAAGAGGCTGAAGCTGTAAAGATACTGCATGTATTAAACATATTCACATAGAGCTATATTCGTCCCAGCTTTAATAGACATTAGGGTGGCCTTGAATGAATTCCCTTGTCACAGAGTACAGGGTGACACAGAGCAGAGCAGGTTGTTAAGTGCTGAACTTCATGATGAAACTGATATTGATTGTGTGGAGATGAGAGGCCTCTAAACTTGCAGAATGACAATCACCTCAGAGATACAGGTGTCCTCAGGAATAGGTTCTCCTAATGTTTTTCTTTTTGGTTTATTAGTATTTTGGGAAGGGTTAATGGGCTACAGTAGGGTGTATGAGCTAATGAAACAAAGTGCAAAAACTCTTAGAATTTAAAATGCATCAATGTTGATGATGTTTTTTTCATAAAGAACATACAAAATAAAATACTCCAAGTGTATAAATCTATAGGTTGCACAAGCCTTTGTTAATACAACTGAAGGTTAGCCTGGCTCTCCACTTTTCTTCTGCTATATATTCACACACAATCCGATTTTACACATTACATGGTGTGTCAGTTATTTCACTGGTTCCTAAAGTACCAACATAGCAGATATACATATGCTATGCCATGAAAAGACAAGCACAAGTGGCTACTTTAAATTCAAATCTCTGCAAACATAGCTTAATTCCAATCATTTATATATACACAAGTTCAGACTGCCTCTTCAGGAGGAAGCGGGTGTGCTAAGAACGACTTCAGAATTTGAACTCAGCATATTACAAAACTGACTTATCCTTTTTGATTTACATTTCATAATTATTGTAAAACTGTATTCTTATTTTTGAATGATATGAGTTTCAAGCCTCACCATTTTGGCTCAGACTCTAAATCAGAGCAAAAGCACAGTATGACAGAAATCTGTTTTTCCATCCAAGGAATCGATTAACCAGATGTTTTCAGTGCTGAGTGTAAAAAACAAATACATGAAATATTATAAAAGCACCATAAATGTCTGAAATGGTTATCTTACTGTTACCCAGGATGACAAGCCACTGAAGTATACAACATGATTGTGAAAGTAGTGTCCGTCAACAGCCAAATATCTGACCAAACTTCCACACTCTCAGTTGGACACTTAACAATAACAGTGTGTGAAATGAATGGAGGCCCTGGTGCATGCTGGGAGTGCTTTTAACACATGACTGGACTCCACTGTGCAGTCAGACCTCTCACTGTGCGCTGGTCAGCATTCACAAACGCAAGACAACCATTACTATGGTAAATTGATATGAACTTTCACAGCCATTACGGTATATCTCTTAAATATTATAATCATAATAATGATTAATAATAATTAATAATAATTTAGATAAATTAAAGGTAAATTTAATCTGTTTACCATTTTAAGTACCGGACATTTGTGAGCTATATATGGATGTTACTAGCTTCTTCACTGGTTTAATATATATATGTTGACGACATCATCAGCCTGGCCCTTCATTTCATTTTACAGGATCTGGTTTCCTGAAAAGCCTACAACAGGATCTCGTTTGATTTAAGATCCACATCATCCCCTTGTATATTACCACAGAACAAGCTCTCAACCTCAGCTCCAAGTACCTGCTTCGTCCTGTAGATGGATCACTGACTTTAAAGCCATTTTGCAACACTACCCAGGCAGACCTTAAGTGTTACCATAGTGTATCATAAACTGACATTTGTAGAATTTGTCAACATTCCTTTAGCTCAAAGAATAAACTTTAAAAAAAAGTCTGATATTTAAAAATTCACAATAAAACCTAAAAACAATTAACTTCCTGCACAATGAACTTACATACTTAAAAATGGGAATGCTGAAACTGAAATGGTGTATGCAAGAACATTTGGAGTTACTACAAATCACAAACTAAATTGGAAATTACACATAAATATACTTAAAACAATCTAGTGTAAAATAATTGCAAATGTATGTAAAATTGAAATCTGTAAATCAATGTGCTTCAACTCTTATTATACCATTCCTCCTAAACTATTGCATAGAAATATGGGATATAGGTTATAAATCAAACAAATTCAATATATTAAATTTTTTTAATTCAAACTTCTTTCTTCAAAAGATGGCTATGCTCGAAAAAACAAATTCACTTTTTTTTTTATTAAATACACTTAAACTGAACTAATTTAACTCAATACTGCAGTTACAGAGGTGCAGGAATGAAAAAAATTGCTCAAACTGTGGGGAATCAAACTTGGATCCTTGAGCCTGAAGACAGTTCATGTGTGTTAATGTCTTTTCCAATGCAGAGATGCGTTTATTTGGCCACATGCCTTGCGTTTTTGCAAAATATCATAATTACATGAATTATAAACAGCGTCAGCGAAGAAACACAGGCGGTATCTCTAGATTAAGCTGTATGAATAGAAGAGAATTTTTTTTTTTTTACCTTCATGGAGCTACAGGGTAAGTCTCTGTCACACATTTTCCTTGTCTTACCAGCCAGTCTCCACACGCTTTGACAGACAACTTTACAAAGATGTGAGGGTCTGGAATTGGGTGTCAATTTCGAGAACAGCTTTTTTTGTTACGAATTGTTTAAAACCGAACCAAGAGCCGAGTGTTTTGAAATGGTTAAAAAAAATCCATACGTTTTGAAATTGGCAAGGGGTGGGGGAGTCCTAATTTGGACGACTAAGTGATTGGCTTTGTCTTTGTTTCCAGACCTTTCTGCGTTTGAACAGAATGTAGGAGACGCTGGCTGGTCATGCAGACATGTTCCATGTTTTTTTTTATTTTTTTTATTTCTGTGGTTCTGTATTCAGCTCAGCAGAAGCGATTTGCCTTTACACCTGGGGCCTCAACTTCCGACCAACACCAAGCATTCCCTACCCGGCATGTTATTGATTGGTGAAATGTTCTGAGCCACTGTACACTCACTCTGTTGCTTGGCTTTGTACATATTAATCTTTGGGTGTGGATTGCTGATGTGCTATCATCTTTTTTTAAGTAAATAGAGTTGAGCAACAATACAAGTGCTAAACTTCTGCCTAAACCCTTTCAGTCTGTAGAATACTGATTTTAATTAAGCAAAAATGTTTACTGTTTGTTAAGTTTCGACCAATAGCTGACCGAAGAATAATAAACAAACAGAAAACTCAGTTTTAACTCTAGAAAGACCCTAGTGCACTGAATAGATGTGAATGTTCAGTTCAATGCATTTTTCAATGAAAGTCAGGTCTATCAATTTGTGGTAAGACGGCTGTTGAGGCCGGAATGCTGAAGTGTGTTTTACCTGGCGCCCCGCATGGTGAGCGGGTGTGGACTATTTAAGCGCTCCCCTTCTGTTGCTCCCCCTTTGCCCACACGCATTTCCGGGTCCTTTGATTTGGCCGCTCCGTCCTCCTGTTCCAGGTAGACCTCGTGCTCCAAATTTATTCTTTTAAATGTACCAAATTCTAAAGCTTTGATCCTTCTAGTGCTGTTGTCTGGCTGCGTGCTCTGCACATCAACCCTTGCTGTCCGCCGCTGCTTACAGCGCGTTCTCGTGCGCTCACGTCTGTGGCATTAGGTAAATCTACAACTTTTGTTCATTCTTAAACATGTCCGGATTCTTACAAGCTTCATGTACTTTGTAGCTGTCGGTTTGGTGCACCATTCACGAAAAGCTTGAGCCAAACGCACGCTGCTGCGCGCGCCCATCTGCTGTGACAGGTAACCGCTTCATGCACTTGCTTCATTCATATATTTACCCAAGCTTACGCATGTGTTCCTTGTCTCCAGTCACGCTGCTGGCCGTGTTTCCTCGCTGTATCTAGCGAGCCTCATATTGTGCTGCAGTGTATTGTCATCATAAGAAAAGGTAAATTCCAGGTCGGTTAATTCTGCAGCAGTATATTATTAATTGGCACTTTGATCATATAGTTGGCTCACGGCAGTCCTCGTGCGCCCTGAGTGGTTTGATTGTCGCACATGTGAACTCATTCACGGGTGCTCTGTGGCTGGACGCTGCCTCTCTGGGCTTGTGGCCGTGGACACTTGGTCCGTCAAATTGGTACGCTGTCTGTCATTTTTTTCTGTGTAAATTATTTTCGTGAGATTAGTTTTTGTTAATTTTTGTATTAATTTATTTTAGGTGTCAGCCGGAGTCAGTTGCGGCACTGGACACGCCGCTTTGCTGCTGCTCTTTGCTGTTCGCATATGTTGTTGGTTTAGTAGTTCGTGCGCTTGAGAGTTACCATTTACAGCTTCTTTATTTAGTTCCATTATAAGCACTGGCCAGTTGCTTTCAATGGCATCAGCAGCTTTTCCCAAAGAGAGTCATCTTATTGCAATTTGTTGTTTCAAGCTTGTCTTGTCTTCTCCATCGAGTGTTGCATTAAATTGTCGCAGACTGTTGGTTCTTGATGCAGAGTGTTTATAAAAAGAATAAAGTGTGTTGATTGTGCGCTTGTATTTGGCAACGGCCTGGACAACTTTTGAGGAATCAGTCGCTGCGAGTGCCACTCTGCGCGCAATACAAGGCACCTGCACATTGAACAGAATTTCTCTTTTCAAAAGCTCCTCTACTCCAGAGTGAACACCCATCATTACCCTTTGTTTATTCCTCTTTATGAACATCCTTTACTCTGTCAAAAATGCACTGAGCTGTTCCAGAATGAATGTTTTAATTTTGGGAAAATATACCGGTTTTATGTAAATTCTTATTTTTTTTATTTACTGCAATGTTCACAGCTTCGTCTATTATCATGTGATATATGTTTATCACATACACCGCGCGATCTTGCCCCGCCGGTCTATTACCTTAGCGGAAGGCGCAAAGATCTCTGTGTTGGCCGCTATGAGCTCCAGAGAGCAGCTCCAGCACGTGGCACGGCTGCTCTGCTTTGTCTGATGCCAGTTCAATCAGTGAACTTGCACAACATAACCGTGGAGCAGTGCAAGAAGTTCACTGCAATAAGAAATAATAATAATAATCATATTTTGCCATCAATTCTAATTTTGTCAGTTATGTAGTTAGAAAAGGTTAGGCCTACGTTAAATGCAGTTATTGAATTAAGCAATATATTTGTAAAATAAAATGGATTCACTTTTTAGTCAGACTTGGCTTCAATAAGTATGTTCTATATGTTTTAACAATACAATGTTGTGTCGACCTAAACTTATAATAAAAATGATCCGATGCTCATGGTAAGACTTACCTTGATCCGTGCGTGAAAAGTTTATGAAAAAGCAGCGGCGTGTCCTTGTTATAATCCTTTTGAATGAGACAACTGCCGTAAGCAGGCTCCCGGTCCTGGTTCAGGCTCCCGGTCCTGGTTCAGGCTCCTGGTCCCGGGGTGATGCGCGCGGAGGGTCCTTCATGTGTGACCGCGTCTGCAGCCCCTGAACAAACGAGCGCAGGGTTGTGTCCACCTCGGGTCGGTTCTCTGGATGCGCGCGGTGGTCCAGGTAAAGCACAGCGCGGGGCTCTGGTCCAGACTGTGCCAAACGGTTCCGTGCTCTTCCTCGTGCTCACTCACAGTGTTCACCGCGGTAAAAATCAACAGCCTCTGGTCAGAAACGTCCAGCGGCCTGGTGCGCGTGGCCGCGGCCAAGGGCGTGCTGGCTCGGGAGAGTCGGGACGTTTCCCGGTGGGCCGCTGGCCTCCGTGGTTGAAGAGAGAGGGAGAGAGAGAGAGAGAGAGAGGGAGAGAGAGAGACAGACAGACAGAGAGAGAGAGAGAGAGAGAGAGAGAGAGAGAGAGGGGCCCGGCTCATCAGCTGCAGCAGCAAATGTGCGCACAGTGATGGGCTCAAGTCTATGATGTGATTAACAGCACATAGCACATAATCAAAGACTCTTGACACATTTTGGAGCCCAAAAACACGCTCCACACTCTATAAGCTCTCAGTCAAGCTTTGTTTCAAGTAAATCCGTTGTATATTCTCGGAGTTACGATCAAAAACGGCTGATGAACAAACACTTCAGCAGATTTGAATGCGCGAATCACCGCGGCGGAGCGGAGCGCATTTCCACACACAACTTGACAAAAGAGAGACAGAGACAAGTTTGTCTTTGTGGGTCAGAACGCGCTTTATGTGTTTGTGTGAGCGTGTGCTTCATGTGTGTATGAGCGCGCGCTGCTGTGGAGCAGAGAAGAGGTCAGGAGGAGGAAAGCTCTGAGCTGAGTCCGGACTATGAACATGTCGTGACTAAAACCAAGTAGTTTACAACTGGAGACGAGAATGTATGAGAGATGGAATAGATATTGGTTAAAAGATAACAATGAAAAACAAAAAAAAATCAAGAGAGAGGTTCCTGAGCAGGACTCGAACGTGGGTGCTGAAAAGGAAAAAGTTCAAGTGCGCTGTTCTTAACCTCTCAATTACCAGCTAAGTCATGCAATAAATTTAGCAAATGGGCCAATCAAAGGTCTAATTTTCCCGGGCTGAAAAATGATCACAGCACGCCACTGGCCGTGGCCCGCGCTGACCCAAAAAGCGCTGAAGGGGCTGGGACCTCGTGCAGCACCGCGCTCTCCTGGCTTTATCTCTCTGCTCTGTCGTGGGCAGAGCTGCATTCACACTGACACTGTCTCATGTTCACTCTATAATCTGATTCTTTTTTATATTAAGTCAATAGGCTTTATGTAAAAGAAAATACATTTTTAGACAAAGTTGTTAAGGTCAGTCATTTGAATAGACTTTTACCAAATACATTTCTATTATTACACTTTTTCCCAAACTGAAGCTCTTGTAGTAACTTTTGCTGTGATATTAATGCACTGCTCATGTGTCACAGACATGACACGTCTAGGCCTATGGTTCACTGAATGAAATTGTACCCCACACATCTGGCGGGCACCACACCTACTGCACTCACAGCGTAGCTCTTGGAGAGAGCGCAATAGTGGCCAACAGAGGAATAACTAAGACTTCCCGTTAAGACCGAGGGGCAAGATCGCGCGGACAGTCTTTTCTAAAGCTTTTTCCTTGTCATGTTCTGTGTGTATAAAGAGCTTGTTTGAAAATCAGATGTATTTAAGTTTCGCATTAACTGCACCAATCTACAAAACTGATGAGACGGCATGTAATTTTTTGTCATATGATAGACTATTTTTGTTGTAAAACTATTGTTGGCAAATACGAGCATATTATCACAGTGCTGGTTTATAGCACTTTAACACTATAACACTGCTGATGAGATACATGGACAGCGGACAAGTGATCGGCGCTCTTGCTATGCTCTGACAGGGCAGAATGTCTACAATTAATAGATCCTTTTACAAAACCATTCACTTTACTTGTTTTTTCACAAATAGAGCAGCACAGTTTATCTGTCCCGTCAACCTGTTCTCGCCTTAACCACTTGTACTTGTCAAGCCATTTTGCCTTAAAACATCTTTGTATTTTTTCGCTATTGTGTCCTCTGGTCATTCGGCTTAGGAGCTTATTTTTTTATGTTGATTGCTCTGATGCCTCGTTACTTGTGGAAACAGTTGTACCTTGTGCTTGTGTAACCAGGTTTGAAAATCCGCCCTTTTAACCTGTAAAATATACTGTATTAATAAATGAGAACGGCAGTTCTCCGTATGTGAATGCATCCCCGCATCACATAGCGCGAACGTCTCCACGTAACGTCGGAGCGTGTCCACGTTCAACCAGCCACGTTCAGCCAGTCAAGTTGCTCGTAGAGTTTTTTTACATGCCAATGGCGCTGCTCTCAGTTCAAAAGCGTGGAGGGAGTAACACGGAGCTGCTATCGGAGGTTCGTCACAAACAACTGCTTTTTCACTAGTATATTATCATAATGCTGTGTTTTAATGCGTGTCGCTACTTTATCTACCTTTAGCCTACAACCAGCGCAAGGGTAGGACACGTTTAGTCGCGTGGTGCGTCAAATGGTTTGTCTCCCATTGAACACCAGATCATTAAGTTCTTTGAAAGCAAAAACATCCCGATCGACTGTAAGAATATTGCAGCATGCCACACATTGCCCCAGAGAAATGATAAAAAGTCAAACATTATCATTCGCTTTGTCAATCGAAAGAACAAAATGGAGGTACTGAGGAATGCTAGAAAATTAAAAGGTGCAGGTGTCTATGTAAATGAGCACCTTACCAAAAGAAACTCTGAAATTGCCAGACAAGCAAGAATCCTGAGGAAAGAAAAGAAGATCCAAGATACCTGGACGAGAAACTGCAAAATTATGATCAAGCTGAATGGAACTCCTGAACAGGCCAGGGTGATTGTCATAAGGGATATCAAAGAGCTTGACCGATATAAATGATTTTCTCAGAATTTGATAAATCCTTTGAGAAGAAGATGAACCAGTAACAAGGACTTGGTATGATCATGGAACCAGGTGGACCTAATCCAGCTACAACAAAAGTAAGAGTGGATACAGATATGAACTATGAACATTTCCAGTTCAAAGCATTTGATTACATAGAGTATAAAACTCAAGACATACATAATGATATTGATCCAGAAAATAATTTTTATACAAAAATAAAAAATACATGTGAATATTACACAGAAGATCAATTTGAGTCAAAAATAAGTACAAAAAATTCATTATCGGTGTTCATTTCAACTGTAGAAGCCTAAATGCAAACTTTTCCAAAATACTACACTGTCTGAATCAAATTAAAAAACATTTTTCTGCCATAGCCATTTCAGAGACATGGTTGTTTGAAGATCAATGTTCTCAGTATCAGATTGAGGGGTATAATATGTTTTTCATAAGTAGAACTTGTCAGAAAGGTGGTGGTGTAGCGTTGTATGTTAATCAAATTTGAAAACTAAGATGGTAAAAAACATGTGCTTAGTTATTGACAAAATTATGGAATGTGTTACTGTAGAAATTGAAAATTAAAAGTCTAAAAACATTATACTAAGTTGTGTGTATAGAAAACCTGGATCATGTATTGAAACATTTAGGGAAAAGTATTTGATCTAGATGAAGGTTTAAATGACAGGAAAATGATTTTTGTTTGTGGAGATATTAATATAGATTTGTTGAATCCTTTAGAACATATACTGCAATTACTGACTTCATAAACACAATGTATAGCCTGTGTCTATATCCATCTATAACAAAACCAACTCGAATAACAAAAATAGTGCAACATTGATTGACAATATTTTCACCAATATTATAGAAAGTGAAATAACAAGTGGACTTTTAATTAATGATGTATCAGATCATATGCCAATCTTTACGATAAAAAAGCTTGCAAAAATGCATAATGAACTCAAACTGTCAAAATGTATAGACAAAAAAACTACAAAACATTTGCCCAATTTAAACGTGACCTAATGGAACAAAACTGGGACAATGTGTATGTAGATGATGTAAATATAGCATATGAAGTCTTTATGAAAATCTTTTGCTCCCTTTATGAAAAAAACTGCCCTTTATTTACAAAGACAACTTGTTACAAATTTGCGGAAAAACCGTGGATGACCAAAGGTATTCAAAAAGCATGCAAGAAAAAAAACAAACTGTATAAAGATTTTTTGAAAAAACGAACAATTGAAGCAGAGGTCACTTAATTAATAAGTATTATGAGATTAAGTAAAAAGGAATATTATTGTGCAATATTAGAGAAAAGCAAAAATGACATTAAAAACACATGGAGTGTTTTAAACAAATTAATTAAAAAGAGCAATAAAAATGCCAACTTTCCTACACATATTTTGACAAATAGAAATTCCATCAGTCACCCAAAGGAAATTGCAAATTAATTTAACAATTATTTTAGCAACATTGGCTTTAAATTGGCTAAAGAAATTCCAGAATCTAATCAAAAGAATGACATAGTAGGTAAAATATCCAAGCAGGATAAAACAATATTCTTACAAGCAACAGATGAGAGTGAAATATGTACAATTGTCAAACAAAGCAAGAGTAAGAACTCAACAGATTGGAATGGATTGGATATGTGTGTACTGAAAGAAACAATTGAATATATAGTTAAACCAGTCGCCTACATTTTTAATTTATCCTTGCAGTCTGGTATATTCCCAGAAGGGATGAAGACTGCAAAGATTATCCCTATTTTCAAGGCTGATGATCAATGTGAGCTTACAAATTACAGACCTATTTCATTATTATCACAGTTTGCAAAAGTACTGGAAAAAATATTCCATAAAAGATTATACAATTACCTTGAAAAACATAATATACTTTGTGAAGTTGTTGGGGTAATATTCTCCAGCTACGGTAGTCCTGACCAAGCCTAGCAAGTACATCTGGAGATGGGTCCCCGAGCGCTGCACTGCGGCGATCACTGCTCCTGAGGAGATGCCCCAGAGGCATTGAAGGATGGGTCAAATGCAGAGGACAAATTTCCCTACGGGGACAATAAAGTGTACCTTACCTTACCTTACCTTACCTTACCTTACCTTACCTGAAGAGCAATATGGCTTTAGACCAAATAGAACCACTACACTGGCTTTAATAGATCTAGTCGAAAATGTATCAAATGCAATAGATAACAAACAATATGCCATAGGAGTGTTTCTAGACTTAACAAAAGCTTTTGATACAGTGAATCATGATTTACTTTTCAGGAAACTGCATCAATATGGAATTAGAGGTGTGGCCTTCTCTTGGGTAAAAAGTTATATAGAAAATAGGACACATAAATGGAACTAACTCTGACCCTCTAACAGTGACCTGTGGCCTCCCCCAGGGGTCAGTGTTGAGCCCTTTGCTCTTTATCCTTTATATTAATGATATATGTTTAGTCTCAAAACTTTACACCTTATATTATTCGCAGATGACACAAATTTAATTCATTGTGGCAACGATTTAGAAGTATTAATTGATGAGGTAGAAAAAGAACTAAAACTCTTAAAAAGTTGGTTAGATTCAAACAAATTAACACTAAATTTAAAGAAAACCAAATTCATAGTTTTTACAAATCGTCGAACAAAGTTGAATAGAAATTTAACTATTCAAGACACAGAGATAGAACAAGTAAATGAAATTAAATTTCTGGGAATAATAATCCAAAACAATCTAAATTGGAAAAATCACATCCAATTTATAAAGACAAAATTATGTAAATCAATAGCAATTATATCAAAAGTAAAAGAATGTTTGGATGAAAAAACTTTGTACATCCTTTATAGTACATTAATTCTTCCCTACATGAGCTACTGTGTGGAGGTGTGGGGAAACACATATCAAACAAATACCAATCAAATTACTACTGTTCAAAAACGAGCAATGCGAATTGTGAATAAAGCCCCTTACAGGGCACATACAAACAACCTTTTTATTCAAAACAACTCAATGAAATTCAAAGATCTAGTAAGTTGTAAAACAGCACAATTTATGTATAAAATTAGGAATAACCAGTTACCATTGCACATCCAAGCTCTGTTTCATAATCGAAACTGTGCTTATAAACTCAGAGGATATGATATATTTCAGAAACCAAAGGTTAGAACAAATGTAAAACAACACTGCATTTCAGTTGTTGGAGTAAATGTCTGGAACAGCTTAGATCAAGATATCAAAGACTCTAGAACACTTAATCGTTTCAAAAGTATGTATAAAAAGAAAATGATTAAATCATATAGTACAATTAAATGCTGATTTATGTTTTATTATTTCCTTAAAAACTGTACATGTTGAATGTAGCAGCTCCTTACGTTTTGTGTATATAAGGGGGTAGGCGAAATAAGCTATGGCTTCTGCCTATTCCTTTTCAGACTGTTTGTTGATTGTATATTGATTGTATCATTTTTTGGCTTTCTATGCCTAAGACAGAAATGTCTGGAAAAATAAACTGATTGATTGATTGATTGATTGATTGATTGAAATGCTAATGCTGGCACTCGAATTCAATGGTTTACAAACGAGTGCTTATTGTTAAAGTGTCACTGCAGTTTCAAGTGCAATAGCTGCAGTATACTATGCACTGAAATTTACACTGTGGTTTATATTTTGACAACACTGTGGAAATATTTACAATGTTATTATGTTATTTATGAATGCCTTTTTTCTAGTGTGTCTTAAATCAATGCACTTTATATGGTAATATGTGGAAATGTGAAATGATTTATTCTATTGTTCATGGAGTAATATGAATTAATTATTTATTGTGTACACAGGCAGAAGTAACTTACTATGGTACTCAACTCGTTTACCCTTGTGTAGTTATATTAAACAGTCAACACATTTAATTGACCTTTTGGTGAGCCACGCCCCAAAACGGCCATTGTCCAATCACACATCCTAGCAACCGTTACTATGTAAATAGAACCCGTCAAATCTTGAGCTCCAAGCAAGATGGTGAAGCAATGCGCCTACGCTTTATGTACGGTTAATGACCAGAGGAGTTCATTTCCATTTCCAAAGCCAAAAACACAACTGGAGCAGTGCCTACAATGGATTAAACAGTGCGGACGACCACACTTCCAACTAAATGTATCAAACATAAGCACAAGTATGTCCGCTAAAAGGTAAGCTTATGTTTAACTAGCTAGCTATCAACTTTCTGTGTTGTTAGATCTAGAAACAAGAACACAAACTAGACAGAAGTTAAACTATGACAAGAATATAATTGCCAGAAGCTCTGCAAAGTTTAGCGAGACCCTTAGTTTTAGTCAACACTGACAGGTTTAGCTAACATTAGCTAGCATACCCTTGTAAATTAACAATATACTTGCAATAGACAGTAATAGAGCATAATAGGGGTTATGCACTAACGTCTTTCCGGTCTCAGGTAGACATAGGCCGCAACATCCGGTGGCGTCGTTGCCATAGTGACAAAGCTGTTTACTCCAAAGGCGATGTACATCAGACGAGTCCTGAAGCAATCCTCTCAGAAAAAAGTTCTCTTTTGTCATCTGTTGTAGACGTAGTGACGGCTGTAATTGCAAGAAATATGTCGCTTGGTTTTCATAACGAAAAGTTCTAAAAGTGACCGGACTACGCGAGCTCCGCCCTCATACGAGAAGCTCCGCGCACCTGCCGACTGTGCTTAGCCCAGGCAGAGGCGCCGTGGACTGGGAGCTGTCTGGCAACACCGAGCGTGTGTGCTCACTTCTTCACGGCCCAAAGCACCTCTGCCCGGGCTCACGAGCAGCGAGTCTCGCTCTGTGCGCGGAGTTCTCACTTGTTTTATTTTTTCATGTGAAAACCACCGTATGCGTGGAGCTCGCGTTGTTCGCTCACTTTAACTTTTCCTCATGAAAACCTAGTTCAGAAGCGGCACTTTGCCTGCTGTAACAGCCGTCGCTGCGTCGAAAACAAATGACAAAGAAAACATTTTTTTCTAAGAGGGTTGCTTCAGGACTAGCACAAAAAACCTTGTGTGATGTCCATCGCCTTTGGAGTAAACAGCTTTGTTGTCACTATGGCAACTACGCCACCGGATGTAGCGGCCTATGTCTACCTGAGTGCGGAAGACGTTACTGCATAACCCCTATTTATGAAAGCAAACATACCCAGCAGTGCAAGAGCATGGCTGGTCCACAAGGCTGTGCTTTTTGCATTTGAGGTAAAGGTCATGGGGTTTCTATGATTTAGCTTCAGACTGGTATGCATTAGCCTCAAAAGGAGTTATGTCCCCTTCGTTGTGTATGTTAATGTTTTGAATATATCCCTCTGCTGCATATTGCAACCCCTTTAGCCTCGATCTAGAGGATATCGCGGAGGTAATGCTCCAAAAAAGGTCACTAACACGAACCGTTATACTTCTTTCTGTCAGGTTATTCTATCGCTCTCAATGCTAGATTTTTTTTTTATTTGATCATTTACTATTTATATATAGAGAGGGGCTATTATTGTTGGTATGCCAGTTGATATTTTGTAATTTTAAATAAATAAATGAGAAATAAAAAAGTCAATAAATAAAAATTACATGGTAAGACTTTGCAATGCTTTGTTAATTGGGTGACAATTTGGGAAACATTGCCATAAAAAAATCTATAAATATTCTGCAAATGTTCAAAGTACCATGAGCTCACCAGTCTATTGAAAATACGCCTGGCCTGACAGTGGAAGCCAGATGAGTGTGATAGATTTATAACCCTGTCAGGGAGCAACTACTCTACTTTCTCTGTGTGTGTATGTGTGAACGTGAGAGCCAGTGTGCACGTGTAGTCTCATGTGTCCAGGACTCACCTCCACTGATTGGCTGCGATCACAAAGATGTCAAAGGTTAAAGGGAGGCTGGTACAGTTCATCAAATCCCTGACGTGATGTGTACAGGAGGAAAAAAGACAGGAATAGGCCTGCAGACTAGAAAAAAATAACCAGAACAATATAAAATTGGATTATTGTATAAATTACGATTCAGAACCTGCCCAAAAACATCAATTGAAAATTGTTTATTTCAGCTGCTTAACATGCTTGGATGTTAGATCTAGCCTTTTTACAGCATTATCAACTTAAAATGCATGTGCAATTACATAATTAAAATTTTATACAAAATGCAACTTAAGTTTCCATGTTAAATTTTAGCATTTCCTTTACCACTCTATAGGCACTGTGTCCCATCCTGCTATAGCACCCACCACCCTGCTTACTTTTATCATTTAAGAACTTAAAATGCAACTAAACACAATTTTTTTTTTCCTCTGTCAAACTGTGTGTATGGGGTCAAAATTTAATTATCTAAATACTTCCAGGTCTTTTCTCTGCATTTTTGTACAATCTCGCTCATTTTGCAGTTATGTGTGCAAAAACCGCGCCTGTGCTGCCATGATGGACAAATGATGGCAGTACATTTTAAGTACACACCGCTGTCGCATCAAGTTGACCACCCAGGTGAGCTATAAAAAAATCCTCCTTCATCGCCTCAGAGGCAAGTTGGAGTTGGAATTGAAAAGCGGTCGCCCGCTTTGTTGTGCAAAGATGAACAAAATCAGATGTGACATTTTATCTACTCAAACAATTGTTTTTTGTTTTTTTTTATCACATCCGGTGTGCCCCAGGATTCCATTTTAGGTCCTGTACTTTTTAACCTGTACATGCTCCCTCTTGGTGGTGTCATCAAGAGACATGGAATCAACTTATACAGTTATGCAGACGATACACAGCTTTACATCTCCATGTCTCCTGATGACACCAGGCCAATGTGCTCAGTTTAACTTCATTTTAGACATCAAATCCTGGATGGCAGAAAACATTCTCCAACTTAACCAGGACAAAATTGAGGTTTTAGTCATTGGTCCTGAGACCTAGAGAGAAACTTTTACCCAAATTACAAACACAATTTTTGAATCCCTCATCACATGTAATAGGCGTTATTTTTGACTCTGAGTTGACTTTTTCCCCACACATTAAAAACATCACAATAATAGGTTTTTACCATCTTAAAAACATCGCCAGTGTCTGTCACATTCTCTCTCGGGCCAACACAGAGATGATGCATGCTTTTATCACCAGAAGTATGGACTACTGTAATGCCCTGCTCTCTGGTCTTCCCAAAAAGACTATTTCAGGTTTACAATTATTACAAAATTCAGCAGCACGTGTCCTGACTAAGACCAGGAGGCAGGACCACATTACACCGGTTTTAAAATTGCTGCATTGGCTACTTGTGTGTTTTAGGATCGATTTTAAAGGTATTTTACTGTTTTTTAAGTCTTTTCTTTCAGAACAACTTTTATCCTATGAACCCTCGTGGACTGTGCTCCGACGGCAGCAGGCTCCTTGTCATTCCCAAAGTTAAAGCTCTTCTATGTAATGTTTCAATTGTTTCAAAAGTTTTACACACCTGTGACCAGCCAACCTAACCCAACCTAACCAGACGAGTCAACACAAACCCAATTTTTCTGATCATTAAACTTCAACTAACACATTTAAAGACATGTCTCCCGAACGCTTGATGGTTTATTTTTAGCAGGCTGAAGAATAGAGTAAAATAACAACTGGATCCTTACTGACTTGTGCACAAACAGCGAGCAACAATTAAAAACACCAATGATGATTCTGCAGATCCTGGATTTAGTTTTCAGTGTCCCATCTATAAAATACAAAGCACCAACTCTATGCGTTTTCCGCTGTCATTATTTTAAAAAACAGAACATTTTTTTTTGGATTAGGAATACTAATCCTCAGCACTCTCTGACATGGTTTGAAAAGAAACGAAGTGAGCATTGGCATACACTCTCTGGGATTACAGACAAAAAGCCCTTCCATCATAAAATGATTACAGTAACTCTTAGCCCATACGCAACTAAACCTGAATGAATAATTACCACAAATGGAGGCAAAGAACTGAAGCAAAGAAAGGCTTTTTAGACTTGTGCTGTATGCCCGATCTGTCAGGTTTTATCTTACACCATTCCATACTTACAATTACATAAATATATTTTCACAGCACTGACTTTTTGCACTGCAGAGTGTCTGAGATCAATAGAGCATTAACACAGCTCTGAAACAAATTTGCAAAACATAATAGAAAAACACGACTGAATAAAGAGTTTAATTTTTTATGCTTTGTTAACTTTTGGGCACAATAAGGAACAAGCAACAAAAGCAAATCAGCTACAAAAAGAGCAAAACAACTAATTTCCCATAGGCTTTGTGCACTCCACATAATGCTAAATGTTACTGGATAAGGACAAGGGCAGAACTGTAACTGCATTTTACTATTATAGACATCATTCATCAACAAACTAAAACTCAAATTGAAGAAAACAGAAAAAAATGGTATCATGGATGACATCGAGGAAAATAAATAAATAAATATATCATTTTTTATCAATATATCATTTCTATTTTTGAATTGCTTCGAACAACGGTGAAAAATTACACATTTGTTGATAATCCAAAATATTGAAAGATTTCTATGTTTTTACATATATAAAGTTTTAAGTTTACTCAAGTAATTCAGATCCGTCAGTAGCCAACTTATTTTTGAAAGAAGTAGCTGTTAAGTTTGGCACTCCTAATATCCTATATTTTCTAACTCAAATACTAGGCTGACACCCAATAAACACTCAGTATAAAGGCAGTTATTAGCATGCATGTCAGCAATTGTGTCAATCACTAAGTACCTCGACTCTCTCCAGTTTTAAGTACAACATAGGTCAAGATCATAAACAAGGAGCCATCTTCCTTTTTATGACAAATATTGAAACTTCTTTCACTTTTTAAACAACATGAACATTCACATTAATTAGTAAGTAATACAGTACTAGACAGTCACTAGTGTTTGGGTGACAGCAGACAAAGTAGTTTAAAATATATATATATATTTTTTTTTTACGCTCAAAAGCCTCTCCTCATTCTAAAAGATAAAAAAGTTTTATGAAAATCACTTTTTTTGTTGGTCTAAGAGTCTAGCATATCCCACCTAATAAAAAATGTTTTTCTTTAGGGTTAACTAGCTTCCAAGATAAGTTAAAAGCAAAAGCAACTCGATCAATCTATTATCAACTGTGTTGGATTTTACAGGTAGGTGTAAATGAGTAATTGAGTTTGCTTAAAAGCTTTAGATGGCTTTGGTCTTGTAAATAAAAACCTTTTTGAACTACCCGCCTTTTACCAGTTGGGGCCGATTCTTCAAAGGGCAGTGTTGGCCCCAACGCTCTGTAGAGCCAGAAAGAATCACCACATCTTACACTGTGAACTTCAAAATGAAACAAATGAAAGGCATGAAATTCTCTGTGTTAGAAACCCAGACCCAAACATCAGGTGGCCGTGGTGCAGTGAGCTGAATACAAGCAGACGCCTGCGAACAAGTCTTTAAGAGAAGCTCTACAAACAAAGAAAAATGCATCAGTGTACAAAAATTCCAATAAAGATGACAGTAGTCCCAAGAGATTAAATAAAAGCATACCTTCAAATGCTTGAATGTGTCACCATCATATTGTATTTTATATCATTTACTTAGGTGACTGAGTAAACTAGATTTGAGTATACTAGAGAAAATGTGTACATTTTGATTTGTGTTGTATTTTAAAAGCGTGAGATAAAATGATATATTAGGCCTTGAAATGGCGATAAAACCAAAATCATCTCAAATCTGTTAAAATCATATCAAGCACAACATTAATTTTGAAAAATTATATTTTTTTCAAAATTAATTATATATATATATATATATATATATATATATATATATATATATATATATATATATATATATATATATATATATAAAGAAAAAACAACAAAAATGGAGTAATATCGCACTATACCATTTGAATCACGTGACTATTTGAGTCAAGTGACCCTTAGACCAGCCCTCTATTATTTACTGTACTTATCTCCAGAGGTTTGCAGGCACATTATTACATCAAAAATAAAAGTCATCATAAACACACAACTGCACATTTCATTGAATGATCTGTAGCTCTGATAATAGCAGATGTTTGCTGTGGTAATATTTCAGGAAGTCTTCTTCATTGGATTTCTCACTGTTTTTGTATGGGAGTACACAAAGCTTCCTCATCACATAATTTGTGGTTGCCAGGAAGTTGGAAGACACATCACCTTTTGAACCATGCCTTTAAAAAAATAAAAATCAGCTTTAATTGTTCTTGTTGTCTGCTTTGTGTCAATTAAATATTTAATTATTTCAGGGTGTTTCAATGTGGCCCCTGGCACATTTTTGAGAATAAGTATTACTATTTGGATTTCTTTAATTGATTGACTATAGAGCATGTGTCATTGCTTGTTGTCCTCATATTATCACAGTCAATATAGTAGAACAAATCGTCCATCGAATATGGCCCGCAGGAAAAAAAAATATTGCCCACGTCCATTATAGACCATAAAAAAACTTTTCAGGCAAGGAGAACCACAGCTGAATAGAAAGTGAAACTAAGACGTGCTCCGCTTTGACCGTGCGGTCAGTGTATCAAGTAGGTTGCCATTCAGGCAACTTTATTTCTCTGCGCAGCATCAGCCACATGGATTGTACATGCACCCGTCACATCACTGCAAGTGTCTATTGGCTGCTCGTCACATTACAGACGGAAATCTCGCAGCTGTTAAACACATCAGGAGCTGTATGTGATGATGGAGCTATATTATGTATGTGTATACATATATTACATGTTGCACTGAGCTGTGTCTTTGTGAACCCCTGTCATAAAACCTAAAACATTAGCCTTAATTTAATGCACAGCTAAGTAACACAAATCACTGATGCATTTAATATGGGGTCCATTTTGTGTCTAATTTGTATTCATCATTCAAATTTGTTTTGGTCATTATGACATTTATGAATTGAAAACAAGTAGTAATGTTCAAATTGTCAAAATAAATATATTTTTTGTATTACATTTAACTAATAAAAACAACACAAATAAATCATACGATATCCTGTTGAGCTGTAAAAATGCATAATTGATCAATCGAAAAAATAGCGGATAGACTAATCTATTAATCGAAAAAATAATCAATAGATTAGAAAATAATCATTAGCTGCAGACTTACTCCACACCACATAAAAGCAGCATAAGATGCTCAAAGCAATATTTTCACGAATACAAGCTAATAGTAGAAAGTCCACCAAAATACTTGAGGACACCTTTGATGGTGTCCCAAACGTCAACTCTTACAGTACAATCCAAAAAATCTGTTATCTGCAACATCTCAACAACTCCCCACATAGTCTTTTTTTTTTCCTCTCTCCCGTTTTGCTTTCCTTCTTCATTGCTACAGTTTACTATTGCCACGGTGCTTACCTTTCCCCTGCAGGCCTGTGTGTCTGCTGTAATGAATAGTACTTAATTGCCAACTGGGACCAGAGCCTTAAATATAAGTCTCAGGACAGTTAACCTCGGTCAGTATGAATGATAAACACACCTTAATAAATGGGCTGAGGCAAGGAGCACCGCAGAAAGCCATTCTTCTGCTCTGGCTCTTCAGCAGAATGAATTTTACTGAGAATCCTGCAATCATTGGCGTTATTAAAGAGAAATCCCAAATGCTGCTGCTTGGGTCTTCATTATAAAGTAAATAATGCTCATGTCAACTCTATATTGTTTGCATAATTGAAAATCAGAATGTTGTCAGCGCTTGTTTTATTTGTCTTTTTCTTATAATCAACGTATAACTTCTATGAAAATGTTCACAACTTTAAACAAAAAAAAAAACAACAAAATGAAATAAACATGCATACACAATTGTTATCAAAAGACATGTTGAGTGATGTTATGATTTGATTATTTAGCTCTATAACCTAGAAATAACTGCAGAAAAAATATCATCTACTCTTGAACGAATAGCCATCCTGAGATGATCTTGTTTGTCTGTAAAAGAAAATATATACTCACCCTTTGATTGCAAAGCACAATATCAAACACATGGCTCAACCTAATTGCAGCTTTATGTCCTTATTCTCTGTTAAAGATCACCTTAGCCCTCATGTGATCCACTGCTCCTCTTGTATTTACAGTCTGTTATTAATCACAGGAAGATCATTTGCTGCTCTGAGCCGCCCAGGAGCTTAATTTCATTTGTTCCCATCGATTAAACGGCCATTTGAAAAACAGGGGGTGGAGGCAGCGAAGTGTAGGTCCAATACAAATTATTGATTAGACTAAACAACCTTGTGCACACAGGAACACAGTTCAAGGAGGTGAAGAAATTACATCCTTTAAGATCCCATGTGCCTCAGACTAATGTAATGCATGACACGTTTGTAGGGTCAACAACATACTGTATATGAATGTTTGGGTTTTTTTTCTTACACATATTGAGTGACAGTATTGCTCTATATTCTGTACTGCATAGTAACTGCATTTCATATCATTTGAGGGACTAAGTTATCACAACATGCATATGGTATATTAGACTACATTTTCAGTAAACACAGTGACATGACTATAGTCAAGATTTTACTTTTTGTTTAACATTTTGTTTTCAGCCAATTTGGCAGATTTGATTGGGTTTATATATATTAACTTTTGTTCAGAAAACATGTCAACTTTCCACGATTCCACAACTGTTAAAAAGCAACCACTTTGTAAATATGGAGTTCTGTTTTTGAACTCAAATTACTGCTTGTAATTTCAACTTTTATTGGTCAACTTCTCCATATTTACAACTGTACTATTACACAAAACTAAGTCAAAATTATAAAACCATAGTCTATAGTATAGGCCTTTAATAATATTTGTATCGGAAAATGTATCAGCCACCTGCTGAATAATTTTTTAACATTAGAATTGTGATAATATGTATGTAAGTTTAACTGATGAGCTATGTTTTTGCTATGCCTTTTAACGGTTAAGTTATCTATCTTGGTGACTCGCTGACAAGCTCTTAGTCAACTACAGTATATCTTATTATTAAACAGTATCATCTTGTGTAAAACAGTGTCAAGAACATAAGCATCAGTAATAACATTAAGCGGTAATTCGTAACCTTAGCTTATGATTTTAGAGTCACAGAGGTACGTCACAAAGAACAGGTGTGTCACAGGACTAACCAGCTTATGTTTGAAGCTGTGCTTTAACAAAACAGTATATGAAACTTAGCTGAACATTACAAACAGAAGTCCACAGCTGCCCATTACTTCATATCATAAGACAAAACAACACTTACGAGTTTGGTTTGCACCACCAGGCTCTCAGGGCCACACTTTGGTGGTTTGGATAACATTCAAATTTTGTTTTAAGAAAAACAATCTCAAACATGACAATATATTTTGCTATTGTATCTATATATTTAATTATTTTATATTATTTATCTTATTGTGTTTACATCAGTGGGGGTGACAGTCACTAAATCAAACCTTTTTGATTCATTATTACCAAAAACCTACAGAAATAGAATAGCATGAGCATGGCTAAAATCCACCCCTCCGTGTTCTGTACATTCTTGAATTTCACTTTCAATACCTGATCAACTTTATGCTTCTTACTATTATGTAGCATGAAGGTTAAAGTCCATCAAAAATATTAAATTTGCCCCATAATCAATATTCCATTGGCTAACAGCACCCACCCAGGTTTATTTGCCACATTGCTGAAATATGGATTAATTTATTTGGAGAATAAATACACATTTAAAAAGAAAAGACCAATTATTGAAGTAGATTTTCATTCCTGTGTTTGTGCAGAATTAGCAGCCAGGACATAGGTAAGTATAGTGAATGATGGATATATCTTGTTGGCTGGCTTACCTTATCACTACTCAGGCCACTATAGGTTTCATCAAGCCTTGCGATGAAGCCGCAGATACTGGTAAAGCCAGGCAGCACACACGCGCACTAAACAAGATTGGCTTGTCTCTGGCTCAAAATAAATGGTGTTGCAGAAAGCTGAGATAGTCAAAGATTAAAAGAGGAGAGCGCTTTTAAGGTGCAGTTGGTGTGATAGCGACTCAACAGTGATTATGAAGCCAAAAGGAAAAAGAATGCACAGATCAATTTGGTCCAAAGCAGCTGATGGAAAACTGTCAAGGACTTTGTTAACTTAGTAATGGAAGTGCTGGGATTAGGTGAGTGATCGATTTTGTAGATGGTTGTCAAATGTAGCTTTGTAAAATTCATTTTAATTAATTACACAGAATTTGTGTTTGGCTAAATTATCACAATGTTCCTGATAATAGATCACACTGATTTTGCATGATTATACAAGTTATTTTTTGCTTTTGTTTAAGGTAAATAAAATCTGCTTTATCATAAAATTGTTACTTTACTGTTTCTAGTTTCTAGTAGCAGAGTCTAACAGACTGTCCAAGAGGAAAAGTAGGAGAAAGAATAGTCTGTATTTGAGGAAGGTAAAGCCTTTTGCTAGTACAGAAGATTGTTACAAGAATGAGCTCACTAGATTTTTGTCACGATCACGATACTGCTCAGTCCAATTGTATAACAAGCTCCACACATGTCAAAATAATACCTCTGCTTGAGGTTGTCTTGAGTGAAAGGTAGTGGACCTCATCATAAAGTCTGAAAGAGTGGTTTTGACCTGCAGAGTACAACAGAAATCCAGGATTTGTTCTGAAAAAAAGGTGACAGCATTTGTCATGGGCTCTCAAAGGTATGTCCTCCACAATGCTGAACGTCAAAGAAACAAAAGTGAAAGCGGGATGAACGACATTGACCACCTGTTCTGACGCTGGATCAACAGCTTGGCAAAAAAATATTTTAAGGCAGAAAAGTTGAAAGACAAAAGGATGTGAAAAGAGTTTGAAAATGGCTTTAAAAAGAAATATGACAAGATTTATAACTGAGGCTGAGGTGAAGACAGACCCACAAAATAATGATAAAATTTCACTGTAAAAAAAAAAATATATATATACAGTATATATATAATGTTTTACTTGTAGAGTGATTTGAGCACCTTGAAAGGAATAGAACTGTACCATTTACATTTACTATTAAGTAAATGCAAAATTACTATTAAGCTTCATTTATGGCACCTAGCAGCGACTCACCATTGAAAAAAATATAGTTCAAAAGTTGGGCAATCATTTAAATATAAAATGTTGAAAACAAACTTGCTTGTCAACCAGGCCAGAGGGTCTTTTGTGCTCCAATTTTGAAATGAATGCATAAGAATGGAGGTTTGGTTCGTTCTTGGCATTTACCTATCATCATCGTCTATCGTCGTTTGGTTTATTTACAGTTTGTATGTTCATAACTTTCACATGCGTAACAACAAAGCTGTTCATGAGCTGGGGACAGTTATGCACACAAAGCAACAGTCCCAGCCAACTAAGTCAAAAAGTGATATTCCGTGAACAAAAAAACACAAAGCCGATCTGCTGTGCCAGACAAGTAAGCTAAAAGGAGACAGTGTGCACATCAATGACCACCTCATAAGAACACAGAGAGCACAGTGTCTGACGAAACAAAAGAAGATTGAAGAAGATACAAATGACAGACAAGAATCGTCTGTGTTCTGATTTGCTTAAATGAGATGCTAGAAGAAGCAGGAATGATCACGATAAGGGATATCAAAGACCTGGAACAATTCAAGTTATATGCTGACAATCATTACGGTTGAAGATGTTTTTTCAGAGCAAATAAAACTTCTGTGTTTATATATAAATGGCTTGTGAACAGCATGAAGATGAATAATGTGTTTATCCAAAATGACAGGAAAGCATTGGTTGAAAAAGGCATACAATTATCAAATAAAATTTCAGTCAAACTGGACTTATTCTGGAAATGTATTGATCACATAAACATGTTTAAACTTTTTGAGATCATAGAAATGCATAAAATTGGTATGACAAACAGTGAAAGGAGGTGAAATAGGATTTTGATTTTGAGCATATTTGGAAGGTCAGAGGTCATACAGAGGTGCCAGCAGATAAAAAGAAGTCAGAAAAAAACTCATTCACAGGGACAAAATGATTCAGGAGCTATAACAAATAAGTGAAACAGTGAATGAGTGACTATAACACTGTCACATTGGGCTGAAGTACCGTTTCCTCATTGTTCGCAGATTGAGAGCACTGGTTTCAGTTATAGAAAGAGCTGCCTGGGGAATAGGGAGGAGTTGGAATGGCTAGATTTACAGGCCCAGCGTGGCCATCACTGTCACTCACATCAGAGCAGTCTGTTCTGGTGACACACTGATCCCCTGAGTCACAAATGGGGATTTTTTTCCCCCCAACAAATTCCCAAAACACTTTGACAACAACAATCCCCAATGCTCCAGATTTTGCTGTCACTATTTGGATTTCGTTTTAGTTGTCAAAACAGCATGGTGTATCTTTTTGGTGAAATCACAATATGAGCTGCAAACGAAGAACAAACAACTACAAATGTGTGCCAAAGAGATCAAATTATTACTTTATGTAATACTGCAAAATCATGTTCATAAAAAAATAAAAATAAATAAATAATAAATAATAATAATAATAATAATAATAATAATAATAATAATAATAATAATAATAATAATAATAATAATAATAATAATAATAATAATAATAATATAGAGAAATCAGTTATTTTTCTGTTGTTCTAAATGAACAAAAAGCAAATGTACTTTTTTCCTTTTTTTTTTCTTTCCTTTTTTAAAATTTTAGCAATGATGGTATGTGGCCATACCAGCTCACCAAAGCCTGATCCCGTCAGATATCAGAAGCTAAGCAGGGTTGGGCCTGGGCAGTACTTGGATGGGAGAACACGGTGGGACCCCAGGTGCCACAATGGGGCAACAGAGAAGAAACTAGTTGTTGTGTCCTTAGGCAGGACACTTCACCCAGATTTCCTAGCATGGATCTGGTGTGAGTGTGAGTGGTTGGTAGTGGTTGGAGGGGCAGATAGCGCAAAATGGCAGCCTCACTTCTGTCAGTCTGCCCCAGGGCAGCTGTGGTACAGTAGCTTACCACTATCCAGTATGGAATGAATGAATAATACATAATGTGAAGCGTCTTTGGGTGTCATGAAAAGCACTAAATCCAATGCTTTATTATAATGAACAACAACGCTAATTAAGTTATACAGCTAAAATACACCTGGATATACATCAGTCTAAGAGAGGAGTTCAATTGTTAGTTTTGAGACATTGTTGTATTAAAAAAAAAAAAAAAAAAAAAAAAATTCAATGCCTCAGATTTTTATGGAATATCAGATTTGGAAAAAGGTAGCATGATTGATTTTATGTAGATTGTCAATGTGCCAAAGTGTACTTAATTCATACGTTCATATTTTTTCATAGAATTACAAAAACTTGCTTTTGAGGTGATGGCATTTTTTTTTTCCCCAACAAATTTTGCTCCCAGTATGATAAGTGCAAGTACAAGTACCTGAATGAATTTGACATTTATTATTATCTCTTATCTCTATGGATGAACTGTGATGTTGATTTGAGCTGACCACTAGCTCAAGCCTTGTTAGATCTCCTTTGGTGAAAGCTCCACCCCTAATCCTAAGAGGGGTGAGACAGAGGAGTGTAGCAGCGGAGTGGGCAAACACATTACCACACTTCCTGCTGCTATTTTCCAATTAGTCCAGTATTGATCTGCAGCAGGCTCCACTTCTCTGCTTGAAGCCACTTCTCTCACAGTATCTTGGGTTTTGCCTGAACACTCTGGGGTTAGAGAAAAATATACACTAGAGTACATATTCATCATCTGTGCCAAAGAAGTAATTTCATTACAGGTTCTTTCGAAAATTACTTTGCAGTTAACTGTTTAGACAAAGTTTAGTTATTGTTGTAGTTGTTTTGAAATACATTTCTGTAAATGACTGGTCTAACCAACATGGTCTAAACTTGGAGAAACCAAACTAATATCTATCAGTGTTGTGTAACCACTGCTAGAGCAACAAGTCTGTATCTTTCAAAGTTGAGACAGACATTGACGACAGGAGCCTGGATGGAGCCAAAACTTAAGGTTAAAAATTTGAGGGATTTTGTTTGTTGTTTAGAACTACTGTAAGACCCGGTCCAAACTAAACCAAGCTCAGACGTTTCAGCAAAAATATTTCACCTATCCCGCACTTCATCCACACGAAGCAGGGGTTTCAGGACATTAAAATGAATATTTCTGAAACTAGGTCCCAGGAAAAAGATTTCAAATATCTGGTTTAGCGTCTCTGCTGCTGTGTTTGCAACTTTTTTCCATGGTGACATGTAGATGTGGATATTTAGCTCCACAACACCAGCAGAAGCTTTCCGTGAAGGTGGCCAGCCCACTTTATAATCTCATAATTATAATTTTTTTTATATAATTATGAGATTTATATTTTTTTAAGAATGTTTTTCGTACTCGAATGCATTTTTGCTGTTGCGCAAAGTACACACCCACTCTACGTGATCCATGCGGAAGATACAAATATGGCACCACTCTCCTTTATGGCCAAATAAATTGAAAATCAGACACTGGAGCCATAGAAAAACAGTCGCACATTTCTAAGGATGTGAGAGACTAACTGCAAACAGTCGACAAAGATTGTGTTTTATTAAAATACCTGCCGATTACCGCTAGCTTCTCTCTAGTGGGTGAACAGCTCCACACACTGGCCATCTTTATAATAGCCTGCTAACTGTAGCTTGAGTCCACAAGCATCATGGATCTATTAGACAGGCATACGTTAGGTTAACAGCTAGTTTTGTACTTTTTGTAGACCATATAAACATTGAAGTAAAGACCGCAGGCATTTAATTTAACACGACAAAATCCACAAGCACATCTTAGCTCTTTAGAAACATCAAGCTAGCACAGAAAAGACTACTCTCATATTGTGGAAATCACTAGCTTAGCCTATACGAAGAGTGGGTATACAGAATGTGGGAGGAAAGCCATAACAATTATCTCGTAATTACGAGAAAAGTATCTTGTAATTACGAGAAAGTTATCTTGTAATTACGAGAAAAATATATATTTTTATGTGAGTACAATGAAGCGCCATAGAAAAACTAAAAAATGTTTTTTTTATAAAATAAATAAATAAAAAAAATGAGGGGAAAAAGAGAAACCTCAAGGAGAACCACAGTGAGGAAGAGATCTACTTCCATGGACTGACAAGCTATAGATGTAACAAAGACTAACACAGATATAGGCAGCGATTCTGTCCCCAGACCTAGCAGATGGTCTTAGTTATTCCTCTGTTGGTCATCTACAGACTGATAGACTCCAAACGCTATGCTATCAGTCTAAAAGGTGTGGCTCCAGCCAGACGTGAGGGTACAATTTCATTCAGTGAATCTGAGATGTGCTCACATCTGTGACAAATGAGCAGTACATTAATATCTCAAGCAAAAGTTAACTGTAGCATTAGCTTCAGTTTGGAAAAAAAGTGTAATAATAGAAATCTATTTGGTAAATGTCTACACAGAACTCCACACAGAACGGCCTGGACCGAGCGATAGCCAACCCTGCAAGCTTCTTACTGTGAAGCAAGAAGGTTCCCCGTACCAGCAATATGATATCTGTCACATAAACTATTAAAACATAACTCTTAAGCTGGCTGCAAACTACAGGAGTTTTGGCCCGATTTTAAGCCCGATGGGCCTCTCTACGAGTTCGGGGAGGCGTGGCCAGAGTAACGATTTTCGAAAGAGATTTTTTGTCATTTCTCTCCTTATGTATGTGCATCACTACGACTATTATGTGCACATAAAATAAAGAAAAAAAACATTGACTCATCAACTGTAAATAAATGTAACGCTTTGTGCACAAGTGCAGTATTCTTTTTTCGATCATTACAAACGTAATCTCCAATGCCTTAAATGATGTGAGAAGCACCGACTTTATTATATAGAACATAGCCAACACGGAGTTTGTTAAAACATTTTCATTTCACGCCCACAATGCGTCAGTGTAACTGCTCCTTACCTTTTATGAGCCTCCGCTCCACTGTGACGTTTATAAACCTGCTTTAATCTACTCGCGTTTCATTGTTAACTTTTATAACAGCGCACATGCGCTTGATCACGTGACACATGCGCTACTCGCAGCTCACTCCGCTCCACAAGTCTGTGTCGTCTCTGTTCTTCCTGCGATGATGATGCGACTGTAAGACAAATAATCGCTGTAAATGTCCTTATGTCTGTGGCCTCTTCTGTTCTTTGGCACATCAAAAAATCGCAAAAGATCCAAAACTCCTGTAGTCTGCAGCCGGCTTTAATGTTATTATAGCTCACCAATGAGATCAGCCCAGTGTGCTATTGTAATGTGGCTTAAGAATTCATTTTTAAAGGGGTCCTATTGTGTTTTTTCCAACTATTTAGTAAGAAACTAGAACATGCACAGATCAGTAATTTACCTTTTGTTCATTGTAAAACACAAAGTTGATCTAAAACAACTTAAAAATAGGAACAGCTCAACTGACTTCCTATTCAAAACTGCAAAACTGATAAGCTCCACCTCTTCAGTTTAAAATGTAACTGTAAAAAGCAACAGAGTTTTAAAAATATTTTTTTATTGTTGGGAAGTGACTATGGGACAGTTTTGAACCATATATGCTTCACTTTAAGTATTAATCTTATGAATTATAACAAGTAAATGCAGACAAGTGGGAGGGGATAGGTGGTAGGTGAGAACGGGGATTTCTGAGCACTTGAGCTCCAGCTGAAGAACAAAACAAGATTACTCAAACATGCATGAATCAATTCAAATATAACTTTGAGTAAACTAATGATGAAGGAAGGCCATCATAACAAGGTTAAAACAGGGGTGTGTCTAGGGAGTGGCCTGGGGTCACCCCAGGTGCCACCCCACCCAGAGGTGGAGCTTAGATTAGAGCAGAATACAAAGCAGACGGTGCTGGGTGTTATGACTGAGGACGACCAGCAGTCGGCACTGTTACTTTTTTTCAGAGGTTTGCTAACGGATGTGTTTAACTGTTGGTGGAGTACAGGAAAGCTAAAAGATGGGTTTGTTTGCACCTGCACCTAGCATTTGGAGTTCATCTTCAAGAGAGGGACAACTTGCGTCAAACATTCACAAGTGCATAATAATGGACTCTAGAAGACCGCTACACAGGAGGATGAATGAACTGTGTTGGATTCACCTGATGATCTAACATGGAAACAGCAAGTTGTAGCCTACAGCAAGTTATTAACATCTGATAAAAGCGCAACAGCGGTGAGTGAAACAACGGGATTAAGGCGAGTGTATTAAAATGAAGTGGAGTCAGGATAATAAGACTGATAAGAGCAGAGTAGGCTGCGCCCTTTTCTCCTCCCCGCTCTCATAAACAGTCCACAAACAGAGGATCTGCTCAGTTGCTGCTAGCGCTTTAAATACAAGGAAGTGAGCTCTGCTGTACGGACAGCGGGACAGAGACGAGTCTGAGCTGTGTATGGGTTTTTAAATCGTCCAAAAAGACCCAGGAATCACAGAGATATGACTCGTTAAAGACTTCAGACCGTTTACACTTCATTTAAATATTAAATATCCTCATTATGTTTACTTTGACAACGTAAAAAACTGCCTTGTTTCACTTCCCACGGTGTATTTAGTGAGCATTGAGCTGGTTTTAACCAGGACTATCCCAGAACTGAACCAGGTTTTCATAAGGACTGAAAATGTTAGTTACCTATGTAACTATAGTTCTATGAGTAGCTAAAGCTAAAACCATGAGCTTGGTTTAATAATTTCTGTTCAGCCTAAACAAGATGAAATAACATTCTGATCCTAAAAATATCAAAACTGATGAACATTGGTAATATTATTATGTAAAACTGAGTTTATTCATCAAACTACAAATTACAAATTATTTTTAATATAATTTTGTGCTAAAAAGCATCTAAGCCAAAATACCACAAAATGTGCAGAATTGTACACTCTACAAAATGAAGAACCTTAAATATACTTATACTTGCAGAAAAACAGGTTAAAATAGGTCAATATTGAACTTTGTGTGTAAATTGCGATTATCGCGATTAATCGCAGCTCAAGGATGCGATTAAAATTTTTAATCGCTGCTCAGCTCTAATAATAAAAATAATAATAGTGGCTAGGTCCTATTTGTGAAAGAGAAACTCTTCTCACCTGACCTACCTGGTAAAATATTTAATGAATAAATAAATAGGTCAGTTAAATACATAGTGATAAAAGAGCAGGCAAAAAGATGTGTATGTGTATGAATACAATAAATTAGGCTCAAATACAAAAGATCTAGGGCAAAATCAGATCTCTTCCTAAAGGTGCACTGTGTAACCTTTTCATAAAAAATTGACTTTAACAAATGCCTTTGTCTTTGTTAAATTGTTACTAATAGGGCTTTTCCATTAGTACCTGTTTGGCCCTACTCTACTCGACTCGAGTCTACGCGCCTCTACCCCGCATAGCCCCGCTCAGAGGGAGAGCATTTCCATTACAAGAGGCCGAGTGGGGCTGTTATGAAGCTGGGCGGTACGGTTGCCAACACTGTCACTCCCCAAGTGGGGACATGATGCAAGCTCATAGAAAACAACGAGCGTTTCAATGCGCATCGGCTTTAATTACGAAGATGTCACTTTTATAATCATAAGCGTAATTTAAAACAAATATCAACCGCCGCATTGGCCAGTAGAGTGAAGCTTTTCATATCAACACGTTCACTGACTTACCCCTTCTTCACGTCCGCCCGACACGTCTGTCTAAAGTCCCGCTCTGGTCCCGATGTACAATCACAAGTCAGCTGTCCCATCTTCCTCCTCCGTCTCTGTCCTGACGAAGCTTCATTATAATCTCCTGCTTCAAAACGTGTGCATCGGATGTCCATCAGTGTTTACTGTGAGAAGCAGGAGCCCGCAGCAGCACGGGTAACCTGCATGTGCCTACGTACAAGCCCGTATGGTCTACGCACATACTCATAGAACTACTGTTTTATGTATTTAGCGGATAGGGACAAGGGACTCGTTTTTTATGTCATTGTGCTGCTTTTTTTTTGCTACAGAGAGTACGAAATGTAGAAGCAGTACGGTGCTATCGGCAGCTAGCTTGCGGCGACTCACGTTAGCGTACAGTAACAACAACAAATCAGCGGCACTTGTGTGACGCAACAGGCGACGTGCGTCTGACGTCAGGTTTAGTATCTGCTCGGCTCGACTTGGCCCTGGGGTAAAGCAGGTACTAAAAAGTACCTAATTGGCGCGATCAGCCCCAAATGGAAAAGCTCCTACCAGGGCTAAGTCGCGCCGAGTAGAGTAGAGTAGGGCCAAGCAGGTACTAATGGAAAAGCCTTATAACTAAATAATAAAAATGTGTATACTTGTTTCCACTGTAAGTTGACTTGTATTGCCACACAATGTTTTTTTGGCCGTAGGAGGGCCTCTTTTTGTATGTTTACTTGGAAAAGATCTTTTTGCTGTATTTTTTCATATTGGGGCATAAAGCCTGTATATTCCCATTGAGAATGTCACATTGCATTTTATTTAATCAAAAAACTTTATTTATCCAAAAGGGGCCAACGTAAAGTTTTAACTTTCTGTTTCTATTGAATTGTGTAATCAACTTTTCACCTCCAAAAAGTTACACTGTGCACCTTTAAAATGATAGATTGAGTGTTGTGAGACTCATTCTTGAGGAAAAAGTATTTATCATTTATCATCACAGTGCCCAGAGTTACCATTGACAAACAGAAAACCCTGATATTTCTAAATTTAAACAGTTGAGCTGTGTCAATAATGCACTTTTCTGTGCCCAAGAGCTCTTAAAATACACCAGAATGCAGGAAATAATGTCTTTTAGTTCAAAAATTTGCTGGGGGAGGGCCCCCAGACCCCCCACTCCACAAGTGCCCACCCCCATTCAAAAACACTGTAGGCTTACAGGACCAAGTCATAAAGGTTGTGTGGATAACAGTTAAATGCTTTGCAGTTTTAGTGATCTTTCTTGCATTTATAAATTGTTTTGTAGGTCAGGGGCTTCATGGGCACGGATTGCCACAACATTATACTAAATTTATTATAGACTTGCAATTTCTGAGTGCCACCCTTGCCATGCTTGGTGCTCCACTAGGGCCACCCCTGTAAAAAATGTCTAGAGACGCCACTGGGTTAAAAACTTAGAAAAGTGAATTTGACATAATAGGTCCCCTTTAAACCACTAGTCTATTAATGTTCATCAAAGTCCACTAACTTCACCTGTTGTTGTTATAGCAATGTGGTCTGCTGTTAGCATCCCGGCACATCTCGCTTATAACAGCTGTGAATAAAGTGTAAAACAAATTGTAATGGCTCAGAATGCATTAGGTAAGTGAGCAAAACATGTAGACTGATGTGGGAAGCTTAAAATTAATTATTGTGTTTGTTTTAAGGACGCAAAAATCAAGTATAGTACCTTTAGCTCTCTCTTTTAGAAACTGACACAAAGAAGACTAACATTTACCCGCTAGGTATCTGACAACCAGTTTAGGGGACAGAAGAATGGCCAGACAGACTCAAAATGTATTAAAACATTTAGTTTTTATTACAGTGATATTAAAAGTCTTTAAAAGTCCAGTTTAAAATGATGTACTTCTTTAAAGTGCGATGTGCTTAAGCGTTCTCCTTCCAGCCAGCACACCCTAGAAGTTAGGCAGAGAGATAACAAAGAGCTTTCAGTTATAAATTCCTTTTTCTCAAAGCAGAAGCCCATGTGCCATTAATGAGTCGGTGAATTATTTAATTTGACAGTTACTTGGGCAAGTTAGACAGAGAGACAACGAAGAGAGGCTTTATACTGAGGAAATGATTGTTGCAGCTGCATCAAGTGATTTCCACACCCAAAACCACACCCACAGCAAATAAAGAGCACACACAGCAAGATGATACACAGGTTACATTTGTAAACACATAGATTGGTGAAAAAAAGTAAACAGTATTTGACACTGTCACTTACAAGTGAAAGAATACAGTATTTTTCAGTTGGATTTCTTAAAAGGGAAAAAGCCCACAGTTAGTATTCCCTGAGGGGATTATGACTGGTGGGATTGTGGTTGAATGGTTGCTGAGGGAAGTGGCCCTCATCTGCAGACTTAACTATAAAGTGTGTATTTGGGGTGAAATGTGTGGATTAAGGGAGGCCTGAACTTGAAACAGGAAAGGACAGAGCAGTCAATAATGCACTGATTAATGGTAATGGCATGCAAGCCAAGGGGATAATCTTTCTAAGCTCTTTTTATCTAAGGACCTATTGTCTGGAAACACAGAGGACAGAAGAAAAAGCACAGATTTCTAAAGGCAATCCATGGAAACTTAAGCATTTGTCATTTATATGATATTTTAAAGCATAATTATGCACAGATGTGCAAAGGGGCTTCTGTCTGTCCATCATTGTATCCATAACCTCTGTGTGTGTGCCTTGCTTATGTCTCCTCCTCTAATTTTATACAGTGAGATAAGTAAGTATTTGATCATCCTGTGATTTTGCAAGTTCTCTCACTTAGAAATCATCAAGGGCCCTAAAATTTCTATTATAGATGCATTTCTACTGAGAAGCAGAATCTTAAAAAAAAATCCAGAAATCCCATTGCACGATTTTATAACAATTTATCTGTAAATTATTGTGTCAAATAAGTATTTGATCACTTGCTTATTATAGCCAGACTTTTGACCTCAAAAGACCTGTTATTCTGCTTATAAACTCTTCAACTATACTCTGTTCATGATTCTAATTAAGAATAACCTGTTTGAGGTTGTTAGCCTTCAAAATGGCATCTCTGCACACAATCAGTCCAAAGACTACCAACATGAGCAAAAAAAACAACAAAAAAACAAAAAGAGTCATAATATGTTCAACAACAATTTTATCTCCTCCATTTCAGAACTGTGCAATGTATCAAATTCAGAGCTGCCTGCAGCATAATTTGCAGCTTCTGTTGGGACCGTGGATTGTGATTGCACAGGAGGCCCAACCTCCACTCAGGTGGAGGCAGTAGACCTCTGTTGTGTAAGCGAAGACAAGGTCAGCAAAATAATCTCCTCATTTGCCAACTCAAAAGCCAAGGACTCATGGGGGCTTGATCCACTTTTTTAAAGAAATATAAAGATGTTGTCGCAGCACCAATTATGTATGTAATCAATCAGTCATTTCAAGTGTGTTTTTCCCTCCTCCTTTAAAAATGCAGTGGTGACGCCGATTTTTAAATCAGGAAACTGTAAAGATATTAGGGTAGCACTTTACATTACGGCTCGGTAATAACATGGTAATAGCATGGTAATATCATGGTAACAATATGTAACAAGAATAACAAGAAGGTAATCACAATGTAGTTTCCATGTAATTAATTTGTTGTTACATTCTTATTACAAATAAATATCCAACTGTTTCATGGTAATTTCTTTCAATTTCCATGTGTCTACATCATCATTTAAGCAACAAGGAAACATTTCCTGTTAATTACCTTGAAATAACACACATCCTTTCAACACTATTTACAGGTAATTACAAAGGATTTCCTTATCAGTTGTGTAATATTGCGTTTATGCATAATAATTTGGTAATAGCCATGTTATTATACCGCTATGCCAATCATCAGTGATGACTCAATGGAGATATTCTGTAATTTCTGTTTGTTTCCACTTAATTTCATGGAAATTAAACCTGGAATCATACTTGGTAATTTCTAAGTAATAAACTGGAATCAAAATGCACCTGTGGTTGTTTCTACTTTATTTCATGGAAATTAAATCAGGTAATTTCTAAGTAATAAAGTGGAATCAGGGCTGCAAAATGCACTTTTGCTTGTTTCTACTTTATTTCATGGAAATTACACCAAAAATCATACCCAGTCATTTCTAAGTAATAAACTGGAATCAAAATACACTTGTGGTTGTTTCTACTTTATTTCGTGGAAATTACCATATTATTACACCTTATTACCATGCTATTACCTAGCTATTACCATGTTATTACCGAGCCGTAATGTAAAGTGCTACCGATATTAGAAATCATAGGCCGATTATACTCCCAGTCGTTTCTACAGTCATTGAAAAAATTGTTGCTAAACAGCTGATTGATCACCCAGATAATGGAAATATGTTACACCCCATGCAATTTGGTTTCCGATCAAAACATTCCACCGACACAGCGTGCTGTTATTTCCTCGAAGTTATCATATCCAGTCTTGACAAAGGAGGAGTGGTTGGAGCTGTTTTTTTAGATCTTTGTAAGGCATTTGAAACTGTTACTTTGTGTTTCTGACCAAAATGCAAACGTTTGTCTTTCAGTATGTAGTATGAATTGGTTTCACTCATCATAAAGAACCGGCACCAAAGCGTAAAAATAAAAGATAAAATCTCTCAGTTTATAAATTGTACGACAGGTGTGTCCCAAGGGTCAATTCTGGGGCAGTTACTCTTCAGCCTATACGTTAACGACCTACCATCCATCTGCAGTGACGAACCTATTTTAATGTATGCTGATGACACGGCCTTTTTTGTGCATGGTTCTGATGTAAATTTTGTTGCTGCCAAGCTATCCCTCACAATGACAAAAGCACTGGAGTGGCTCAACAACTCATGCCTTCAAAATGTTGAAGACATTAAATATTTAGGTGTTGTATTGGACCCTACACTTTAAAAAAAACATGTTAAGAAGATCTGTAATGTCTTGAAGTTATCAAGCTGCAAAATCATACTGTAATGCCATGATCATATCCCATATTTTGTACTGTATATCATCATGGTCTCAAGCTAACGTAACAGCTCTAAAACCACTAGATCCTTGCACAATCAGGCCCTGAAAATTCTAGATAAAAAGCCAAGGCATTACCACCACTGCTAAATCCTGGAAAAACTCAAAATACTAAGATTTGACAATTTGATCAGGTAGTCTGATATTCGCCTGGTGCATAAAATTCTACATGACACCGCCCCACCTCCTCTTAAGACATACATACAGCCTCGCTCTCAACTCACAAGTAGAGCATTAAGATCTGTGTCTAGACGTGATTGTTAACATTCCCGAAAGAAAATTCTCTTCTCTTCTCTCAATCAGCCTTCTCCTATAAAGCCATCAAGGAATGGAATGGAATGCCAGACAATCTTAAGAATATGGCTGATTTTTATAGCTTCTCATGGGCCGTCAAAACATGGATACTTGAGCGCCAAACTTGCTCACATTAACAATACCAAACGGGTATTTTGCCATCAGATGTTACCCTCGTGGGTATCATCTGGTGGCCATCAGATTACCAGACCAATATTGTGATCATTTTCGCTTTTCGCTTAAATTTCTAATACCATCAGGTACAGAGCTGTCAGATGTTACCCTCGTGGGTATCATCTGACAGCTACATTCTTGCACTTTATTTATAATTGTACTTTGCACTTTAACTGTAACTGATGATATTGCAGCACAACTGTCCTACACACTGCACTTTCTACATGGGGTTTCTCTGTAAATATGTATATAATGTTGTTATTTAATGTCTTTGTTTTATAATTGCCAAGGACTACAGATGGAAATTAGCATGTTGCTAACTCTGGTGCAGCCATCTTTTAATGTACCTGCACGTTGTCCTTCAAATAAATAAATAAATAAGTCGATCAAAAGACACAAGAGACAGAATTGTAAACTAGGGCTGCAGCTAATTATTACTTTCTTATTGATTCATCTATCGATTATTTTTTCACACAGTTCACAGATACAGCTCATGCAGTGCAACAGACTATACAACTTCTGATGTGTTTAGCAAGCTCATAGTGTAGCCAACGGTGTACTGACAAGTCCCTGTACAATCCACGGCACAGTGCACGTGGACGCTCACAGTAATGTGATGAGCGCATACACGGTACATGGCACCGAGTGCACAGACAGTTCGAGTCCAGCACCCTCGAAACCAAGACAAAGCTCGAGTCCAGATTAAGACCTTAAAAAAGCAGTCTCGAGACTGGTCTTAAAACCAAGACCAGTCTCAACCAGTACTACTACACTACGTTCTAGTTTTGATCTCTATTCAGACACAGTTTGCATTAGATCGCTCTCCAGGTCTGAAAAGTTACTGTAGCTTAAAAGCATGATGCTCTTATTGTGCACAGGGGATAGAACTGCACTGTATTAAGGAAAAGATGAATAGAGCCATGTAAACTTCCTTCTCTCAGACAGAGCATTAAAGATGTTTTGTCCAATGACTCCAAGCAAATAAGCAGAAAATCCAGGGAATGGTTCCGTAAGGAGCATATCAAGGTTCTGGAGTACAATCCTATAGACAATCTTTGGAACGAGTGTTGCCCTGACACCTAACAGATCTAAAGGAGATCTGTATAAGAGTGGGTAAAAAGCCCTGCTGCAGTGTGTTCAAACCTGGTGAAGAACTACAGAAACCGCTGTAAATGTTAACAAAGGTTTCTGTACCAAGTATTTAAAATGTTTGAATCAAGTGACTGAATATTCTTAATTAATTTTACAAATAAATTGCTAAAAAAAACTAATCATTTGATGTCATTTCTAGATTTATTTTCCTAGATTCTGTGTTTCACAATGGAAATGCACTTACAATGAAAATTTTAGATCCCTCCGTGATTTCTAAGTGAGAGCTGGTCTAATTGGCCAGTAATAAATACTTATAAAAGATCAACTACTGTATGAATTTGATTAGATATCAATTTGTGCAACCTCTCCACCAGCTAGGCAGCTACTGATGTAATAATAACGCTTTAACTCCAAATCAGGATCTTTCACATTTTTTTGTTTCACAGGGCTGACAAATATGACTTTTATTTTCACAGTGCAATGTGAAGGACATTAAAAAAGTTCAGCTTTCTGTCAAAAAAAATAAAGTGAAAATAAAATAAAATAAAACTATGTGGCCAAGTGTCAAAGCGAGAGCTAGGGTGCAGCACACAAATGGGAAGATTAGAGAAAGATAGAGTGAAGGATTATGGGATTGAAGCAGGACCTCCCACAGGATCCAAGTTCACAGTTCTCAGCAGGTATCTCTTCACTCACTGTGAGGTGAGCATTCATCTCAGAGCTCTGCACCAGTTCCAAAAAAACACTAAACCACACCCGATCCATCTGCAGCAGGCCAACTATGATTCTGTGCACTGCTGTGGACATAAGGAATAATTGCGTTCATGACTATGCCTAAATTAGTCATTGGTTGTGACAGATCCATAGAAAAAGAAATGACTTGTTACATTTTTAAATTGTCTCAGATCAGCATGATTAATTGAAAGGGCAGCACATAAACTAATAATTTTCCAATTCTCATCTGTTGATAATCATTGTACTGATCGGGAATAGATTTGTAACTGCAATGGCTAAAACTTGAAAGATCACATTTCGTGGTGAAGATGAAAGAAAATTGTGCTGATGGATGATATGGGTGTCAAATGGACAGAACGAAGCAGTTCAAAAAAGCGTATATACCACGACATAACAGGATATGTCAAAAGTGTATGAGTAGCACAATGTTATGCCTTTTTTGTATAAAAATGACACTTTTTTTAATCAATTTATTATACAAAATCAGTGGAGATTTGTTAGAAATGTAGCCAGTAATTTGCATTAATATTGGTGCAACCATACAAACAGTCTCATCCCTAGCTAAACTACCCACGTCTGCAGGCAAAATCATTTTGCAATTTGTAAAAGCCTAGATTCCATGTACAGTCCAGATAATATCTGATGTATTTATTGATGAGGATAACAGCTCTTCCGTTATCTCTACAGTAACAAATGTGCAAATGCAGCTTAATGAAAGTCCTGCAGTAATGAAACTGTTTGTGAAAAAGGAAGAAAAGGGCATTGATCTAGCCCCATTCAAGTCTTTGTTTGTCTGTCTATCATGGTGATAGCACAGACACCATTGATTCCTTATATTGGGCCAAACAATGGTGGCGCCATAAGTGTTTGCTTGTCACTTTTCAATACAATTTCACCCTTATAATAATTTCTCAGGACACAATGAAGCGTTCCATGATACTTTTGTTTATTGATTAAGAAGCGTCGAAAGCGAGACCAGCTTTTCCTTTGCCTGCAGTGTTTATGCAATGCTACGCTAATTGTCCTCTGCTCTAAATTCAGAAGAAAAAGCCACATTATGCTTTACTACACCGTCAATTTATTCCATTTCTGGTGAGGAGCTTTTCAAAACGCAAGTTACATTATGATTCTGAGCCATGGTTACACTTTACATTATACTTAACATAAATGTACAGAGGCATTTAGCTCCATGTGATTGTGTTGGTTTAATCCTGCGCGCACACACACACGAACACACACAAAAACAGTAATAATATTACCATTGCAGTCATTTAAATTAAAAACAACTTATAGGAGTTTTTAACAGTCTGAAGTGATATGAATCACATTTTTGGTGAAGAGTTATCATGGGAAAGTAGAACACTGACTGACTGGCAAGAAAAATGCCAGATGAGAACTAATGAAATCCTTTCTTTCACCACATGGCACAAATTAGGCTTGGGTATAACATTAAACATTTCTAGCAGTAAAAAAAAAAAATCACATGTTTAGGGTCTTAAACTCAAATCAAGCTGGGGCTGAAATAATCAAAGTCAGAGTTGGTAAAATACAGGACTCACTCACATAATATTATTCATAATAAATATAAATCCTAATGGAGCATATATTCTAATGTGTCCACCTTCATTGTTTTACATTTTATATCATATACACAAGAGAGAAAGTAAATAAAGAACATTTTTGGACAAAATGTCAGTAATTTGCTGTATTCTAGTGCACATAATCACATCTCAATGATATAGTTGATTGGTGGGCCAGTATCAATAATATTCAGAAATCACTCTGGGGGCCACATGAAATCATCTAGAGGTAAATAAATAGTGTATGCATTAATAAGCGTAAAAAGCATACCAAATTATTAAAATAAGGTGTCTTTGCAGAATTCTTTCTGTATTTTAAGCATGTAGAAACTATAATAACACAGGTAGACAAAGGGGTGGATAAAAATAGAAGCTTGGACTGATCAATAATCTAAACAAAAAATAATCTTGGGGTGAAACTACATTAACTGTTTCCTATCCCCTACTGAGACATTTCCAATTTGGTGTGCCTGTGCGCATTTGCAGCCAGCGTTAAACCAACTGCTTTATGTGAACTGTGTGTTGTTTTACATGATTTGGCTCAATCTCTGGGCTCTCCATCGCCCTCACTATTGACAACCGCTATTTACCTTGCGTGTGTTTCTGACACAACCAGCCTGGTCAAATAAACTGAGATAATCTATGCAAATACAACACAGTGTTTTCTCAATCAAAAGCTATTTAGCTGCGTGCACGCTCCTGTACGTGCTCCCAGAGGACTTCCTCTGGAGCTGGGCTAGAGAAATGAGCCTGATTAAAAACATTGCAAAGAGCTTTGTTTAGCACTGACAACACCAGATGAGTTTGTGTTGCTTTAATACACCCTCAATACATTATCAGGAGACTGTTAGACACATATTTCTTCATTTGCCGTAGTAAAACCAAGTTTGTTTTGCAAATATGTGTGCGGTATTACTTAGCCATTCACAAACTAATTATTTTCTGCAATTTTGTAATAAACTTAATTGATTTTATCTGCATTAAATATGCTGCCAATAAACAATACATCTACAATTTGTAATGTCATAAAATAGGTAGATTTGAAAGTGCCTGCCACAGGTCTTCAGAAGAAAAAAAAAATACTGCAACTGTGGGGAGAATCAATACAAGTTCCACATTTTAGATTATGCCCAAAAGTATTGCTTCTGTTAATTTTCAACTTTCCGAGTTTTGTCAAATAGAACAAATTTATTTTTTATAGCCCAAAATCACAACAGTCGTCTCTGAGTACTTCCCAAGATTGCTAATTTAGCAAACGTGATAAATAAAACTGTAACTATTAAATAAAACAATAACATTCAGAAACAGAGTGAAATTATCAGATGTGAAATGAAGAAATAGACTATTTGAGTAAATTAAATTGCATCCATCGCCAATTATTATAAATTATGTAATTGCAAAAACTAAAAAATAATGGCACAGCTAACATTATATTTGTTTATTTTGCTAATATAATAAGTTTTCTTTTAATATAATTTTCAAACTCAAGTGATTGGAAATATTTGTCTTCAAGCTAGTTTGACGATGTTTCTGATACTTGATGAATTATGCATTTTTCTAAATATCTTCTGTCAGTGAGCTCTTGTTTTTGTCACTGTGCCTCAATCTCATCAACACCAAACACGCCAAATAAATGCAATTCTTTTTTTTAGTACATCCTCTGCCATTGTCGTCATGACGTTGGGCCAAAAACTGCCTCTTCAGTCAACCCACTCTCTCTTCCTACCATACATAAATTAAATGTTTAGAACTCCATTAGAATACTGAAATATTCTATTGCAAACATACTTTCAGTCTGAATCACTTCCCATCATGGCTTCTCCTTGTCATGTCCTGGTGCAACTAAAGTCTTGTCCACACAAAGACAAAACAGTGATGATATTAAACATATTAACATGGAACTGGCTAAATATCTCTAAATGCCCACAGGTGCCACTAAAACAGCCTGAAACTGCTGCAATAGTATGAACTGTCCAGCTAAAAAACAAAAAAAATAATGACACAAAACTAGAGAAATATGTTATGGTGAGCATGGGCAGAAAAGTTGCTAAATGTTAACTCAAACTTTGAAGAGGTTTCTAAACTTAACAAATATTCTGAATGTACAACATGGATGTAAAATAACGCTTCAAACTATCTTAAATGAGAGTTATGCAAAAACGATTTGGCGAGGCAAATTTATTTATATAGCACATCAAAATTACAAAACAAAACAGCATAAATAAAACTATAAATAATCATCATACATTTAATTTAAAAGAAACAAACAATGCAGTCAGATGCACAGACAAACAAATGTTTTGAGCCTATAGGTTTGAACAGTGTCATGGTAGAGGTCTGTCTTACATCTCCAGATGTGAGCTGCATAAAACTGAAATGCTGATTTGTACAATTCTTTTTTTTTTGTGGTGAATTGAAAAGTGTTCATCTGTACACATAATGCAGTAAAGGTTAGTGCATTATGTAGATTAAACATGACACTGCAGCAGTCATCAACTTTTTTTTTCATCATAAAAAAAAGTTGCCGATATGTAAAAAAAAAAAAAAAAAAACTAAACTCTGGAACCTGGTTTTAGAAACACCTGCTTCATGTGGGCAATGTGTTGTTTTTTCTGTTTCCACATACTCCTGTGTCTTCTAATTGAACTGACAATAGTTTGTATGACACTATACTGTCTCCATCCAGCTTGACTCTTTGCCCTCACCTCCTCTGATGCTCTCTGTGGCTGGTTGCCCCCTTCTCCTCATCTTCGCTCCAAACTGCGAAGTCTCCTAATTCCTGTCATGCAAATTGGAGCTGACAGTCACAGCTAATTATGCATAGATAATCTGCTGCATCTGACTAATTATAATTCCCATTAGCTGCCGATAATGCTCATTAGATTAACTTTCTCCAGGAGAAATTGGAAATAATAGACTGGGTTTGATGCGGCATCTTTTTTGGTAATCATGGAGCGGTGTGCTTTGGGAGGAAGGTTGTTTGGTGTAAATGAGACAGGCTGTTGGACTTCAATGGCCACAATAGAAACAGTTTGATCCCACAGATTTCTGATATGTCTGAACTGCACAAACTTAAATTAGAAGAGACAGGGCAGCCGAGGGAAAGTCACAACATGTCAGCGTGGAAAAATAATGAACAATATGGTGACAGGAAGGAGGCAACAAAGGCAGGTGGGAAAGGCAGAGTGAAAAAAATTCTGTTGTGGCTATACTTGCATCACATGTTTAATGGGATTCTTCAAGGACTAAAACAACTGAACAGCTTAATTCCAATGTGTCGTCGTCAATCATATTCTTTCACCAAAAAGTTGAGCAGATGAAAACAACACAGACATGAAGTTTGTTTTAGAAAAAGAACGGTATCTCAAAACTTTCTCATTAACTGCTTAAATCTTTTGCAAATGCCTGCATAAAAATAACGGGTTAATGTAGAATAATATATATATATTTTTAAAGACACTTGTTGGTCTCATTTGATGTACACCACGTCATGATTCCAGTTGCACAGAGTTTTTGTGGAGCTGTGAATATTCCTTAAAATGTGTTAAAAGGCCTAGCAGTGACGGGGGTTCAAAGCCAGAATAGCGCCGGCAATGAAAGAGTAAAGTATGTTTTCAGTTATTCTCTGACAAAAAAAAAAAAAGTTTTGACAAAAATTGCATTGCTTATTTTTCTCCAACTTTATTTTTAAGTTAATGTATCTGAACTGTCACAAATGAGTAGTCATATTCTCTGTCTTTAAATGTAAAAAAAAAACAACTATAATTCCACTAAAACATTAGGCCCACCTATTGTTCAATTGTGGGCGTAGTGACCATGTGAATGAGTCAACACAGTCTCACTAGATGGCGTACTTTTACCACGACACAAAAACAAAAACAGCGTATTTGGACTACGACTTCACAGCTATTTTTACGCCGTGCATTTAGCACGATATGGAAAAGAGTAAAAATGACACGAGATTTCACAGCGTCAAAAAAACACGAGTTTTAATTGAAGCCACGTGGGGACGTTTTCTTCAAGTGAAACGGGTAAGTTCAGGCATAAAGTTACTAAAATTGGTAAGTTTAGGTCTGGGGCTTGGGGCAGGTTAAGATTAGAATCAGGATTTCATTAATATTCATAAATAAGAACACGTCTTAACAACCACCATTAAAATGAATGGAGATTGTGACGCGTACAATAATTACGCAGGATGGCCGTAAACTCGTGCTGATCATACCTCATTTACATTGTGTAATGTCGTGGTAAATGTACGCTTTCTTGTGAGATCGGGCTCAATGAGTACACTGGATGGTCCACTAAAAAGAACAGGACTACATAATGATTGAGTGGTGAGGGAACGGGCGTGCAGGTCCGAACACAGCATAAATCTTCTCACCAAGAGAGCTTCAAGTGACATGCCCGAACCAGAGAAAGTGTGGAGCAAGGGGACAACAGCGAAGCACTATTGGGTCAAAGTCGGCCAATGCGTGCATGGAGACAGGCGGAGAATTCCACAGGCTCTAGCTGCAGACCTGCACCGAGAGCGTGCTGACAAACAGGCAGAGTGAAAAGGGCAAATGGGATATAACGTACAGGACATGCGCACGTTGGAAAAAGCAAGTCAGCTGTCCCTGTTTGCAGCTGCGATGCAGACTGAAGCCTGGGTCACTCCTCCTTCTGAACAGCGCTCCTTATTACCTCTTTCTCCCTCTCCTCTGACGTGTTCAGAGACGTGTACACATAAAACACACACAGAGCAAAAGCTAGTTTTACTATGGTTTAGCTGAAGTTAGGCTAAACCATGTGTGACAAAGCACATTTAATATGACACAAATGACATTTGCTGTAAAAATTTATAAAATTAGGTTACAAATGATAAAAGCGAAATGGCACAATAGGCACTTTTTTTTTAACAGGAAACTGGTTATCATTATAAAATACAAATTCAATTAATTAATAATTCAAATTTGGGCCCAAATCTTTGCCGACTGGGTGCATTTAGTCTCTGCAGGGTTGAAAGTTGATATCCTTCCTCAGTAAAGGTAATTGGGAACTGTAAACAAATCTAATATTTCTCCTTTCAGTATTTCACCGAGTTGAACTAAGCAACATTAAAAAGCATTGTGATCATAAAAAAGTCAGTGGAGAGTGTTTGTAAATTCAGATGTGGTTTACGTTCACCTCCAGTTTTGTCTGTTGGAGTTTCGGAACCATGGCTCAGCCCTGCGCAGCACATCTGCAACAGTTCTAATCCATTACAATGGCTACACAATTAATTGATTCAACAGTCCTGGCGCAGCACAGCGGATATGCAGAATGTGAATTAAGCTATGCCATCACTGCAAAAACTGTTAAAGTGTAAATTTTTCTAAAGATGAGTATTTTGACTAAGCAATCAACCTGCAATATGATCATACTACATGCTTTTATAACCACTGATTGTGCAAAGATGGCTATTGAAAATGGATAAATGAGAGCAAGAAAAAGCTGTAGCCAATAAGTTTTTGCAATGAGTACAAAGTTTCTTTGATATGACTATGTGTATTGGATTATTGTTAGCAAGTGGAAAAGAAATGGCAAAGAATGACATGGCTAAAGTAAAACCTGCAGAGCCCCTAAATGCACAAATAGTGTAATGACTATGGAGGAAGATGAAAGAAAAACAAATTTGCAATGTGATTTTCAAGAATTATTGCTTTACCATGCAAGCGTTCAAAACACAATTACAGGTTTTTAGAAACACTCAAGTTCTATTTTTGAATTTTAATTAAGGTAACAGAGTGAGACTTAGTGATGAAAACAGTTGCTAATACGGACTAAAATGTGTTGTGCTCAGCTAAAAGTACTCAATTGATAAGCCCCCATTCAGGACCATGCAAGACTGATGTAACAGAGCAAACTTTGCCAGGTTATAAATGTTAAGAGGTATTTATGTGATAGTGAAAAAAAAAATAATAATTTTTTTGCAGTTCATTCTTTTACGTCAGCACACGACTAACAACTGTGTGACTTTCAGCTGTTCATGTTCCTATGACAACACGTCAAATCGCCAATTGGGAGAGGAACTGACATCGCCTTAGGGTATTTAAATAAAAGGACTTTGATACAAACTACACAAGATCCTATAGAGAAGTATATAGCTCTGTACTGTATGCCACTGTATGCTGTGATAGGACAAAAGAGCTCCCGTTCCTTCGCTCCACTTGTGCACATTCATCTCTTTATTCAACCCCTGGGGCCAGCAGTAATCCTCAGTGTATCTACTGTGCGAGAGATTCTTCTAGTTTCTGCACATTCGCACTGCCCTGAATTTGATCACAACCAGCACGTTGCAGTCTTACATAAAGAAAGTCCAGGAGATTGTTTTGTACACTGCATGATACAGTTTAAAACATGATACATGTATCATCAAAAACACTCTTTAGCTTCCAACAATCTCATGGCAATGGAACTTCAAAAACAACTGTAACTATGAAGATTCTCCTTATGCAGCATGTTAAACTTCCATAGGGATACCTTAGCCAGAACGATGAACAAAAGTGCCTTGAAACAACTTAATAGCCTACCTGTATCACTACTGGTAACTAGCGATGGAAAATCGATTGAAAACTTTGAAAATCAATCGAAATATGCATATTAAAAAAAAAGATAATCCAGATTAAATAACAAAATCAAACAAAATTGAAAATTGTGGCTGCAAAATCGAAAACTGAATTGAATCATGACTTAAGTGAATCGTCCCATCGCTACTGGTAATTATATCTATCACTCTGTAGTGTTAGAATATGTTTTAACGAAAACTAAGTTAGGCTTTTAGCAGTTGGAATAGGGGTTATGCATTAACGTTTTTCCGGTCTCAAATAGACAGAGGCCGTTACATCCGGTGGCGTGGTTGCCAGTGACACAGTTGTTTACTCCAAATGCGATGGACATCAAACAAAGGGTTTTGGCAAGTCCTGAAGTTGTTTTCATAAGGAAAAGTTGTAAAAGTGAGCTACGCAAACAGAAGCTCCGCGAACATACAGAGATTCACTTTGCTCTCTGAAAGTCTGGCAACCGCGAGCGGTGTGTGTGTTCACTTCTTCCTGACCAACAGCGCCTCTGCCCGGGATCATGAACACGGCGAGTCTCGGTATGTGCACGGAGCTTCGCGTAGTTCGCGCACACTTTTACAACTTTTCCTTATGAAAATCTAAAAGCTGCTCGTTTGCTGCTGTTACCACCGTCGCTGCAACAAGAGTACGTTTTTGGAGTAAACAACTGTGTCACTATGGCAACCACGCCACCAATGTAACGACCTAGGTCTATTTGAGCCCGGAAGACGTTAAAGCATAACCCCTATTGTACATCTCCTCTTTTATCACTTCCTCTTCTCCGTGCTGCTTTGGGTCACTTTACCTTTAAATGTTGTGTCAACTCTGATCCTCTGTGGAGCTCTAGCAACATAGACACAAGCCTCTTTCCTTAATGTGAATGTTAGTGAATGTCAATTTGAGACATGTTTATGCCTGTGCCTCTGAAATTAAACCTAATGTATTATTTTATGTATTCATTTATGTATTTATTTTATTTTATTTTTATTTCTTTGCTACGGAGCCCCTCCTATAACATTAGCAAAAAAAAAATTATCTCGAGGGAACGAGATAATTATCACGAGGGAACGAGATAATTAAAAATAAAAAATAATTTTTTTTTTTGGACGTGTAAAAAATTTTTTTATTATCTCGTTCCCTCGTGATAATTATCTCGTTCCCTCGAGATAATTTTTTATTTTTTTTTTAATGGCCCGGGGTGCCTGAAGGAGGCAGTAACCTCACACAAACTACCTCTGACCTCAACAATAAAGAAGAGCCTGTTCGTGAATGGAGTTGCTAAAAGATCAAACTCAGCAACAATATGACTTGGATTAATTTTTCAAACATCACACACAGGGCATACACATGCTATACCTTGTTTGAAAGCTTAGAACCTGTAGAATTCAGTGGCTATGTTCTTTTTAACTGTCACTGATAAGCTCACAAGATTGCACAGGTAAAACATTAGCTAGCAAGAAGGTAGCTAACATTTTAGCTGCTTTATTTTGTGGGCTTATTTCAAAGATACAATGACAGTTAAAATAAACATAGCGACTGAATTCTACAAGTCCTAAGCTTTCAAACAAGGTATAGCATGTGTATATGCCCTGTGTGTGATCATTACAATATTTGGTGTGTGGCTAATGTAACTTAAGCTAACTGCTGTCTATCGCAGCGATCCGACAAGCAAATGGTTATGTACATCAACAGCTGTTTTCGAGCGATCCAGAGAAGAGGTGTGTTGCTTATTTGTTGGTGCACATGACCGTCGCATGTTTGGAAAAATTAATCCAGGTCATATTGTTGCTGAGTTTGATCTTTTAGCAACTCCATTCAGGCTCTTCTTCTTTATTGTTGAGGTCAGAGGCAGTTTGTGTGAGGTTACTGCCTCCTTCAGGCACCCCGGGCCATGAAAAAAAAAAAAAAAAAAAATTATCTCGAGGGAACGAGATAATTATCTCGAGGGAACGAGATAATTATCACGAGGGAACGAGATAATAATTTAAAAAAAAAAATTTTACACGTCAAAAAAAAAAAAAAAAAAAAAAAAAAATTTTTTAAATGATCTCGTTCCCTCGTGATAATTATCTCGTTCCCTCAAGATCATTTTTTTTTTTGCTAATGTCATAGGAGGGGCTCCGTACTTTGCTTTACACATAGCCTTTATTTAATTCATAATACCCATGATATGCTGTACACTTTTGTCTAAATGTATTACATTTTGATACAAGTTTATAAAACACTATTTTAGTTATAATAAAGTGATATGGAATTGGATAGATAAGAGAAATGTGATGAGTTGGCCGTTGTCCAGGGTGTTTTCCGCCTAAGGCCCAAAGTTACTGGGATAGGCCCCAGTCACCCGCGACCCCTAACGGGATTAAACGGTAGAAAAAAAATGAATGAATGAGTGAGTGAATGAATGAATGAAAGAGAAATGGCAACACTAATAAGAATTGAAATTGACGCAACAATACAGGCCATTATATTGGCAATGGCAAAAAAGGTTAACACAGAGAATTCCACATAAATGTGCAATTAAGGCACGCTTCACTGAAATATGTGATGTGACCCCCTCCCTCTACAAAAAAAAAAAGGAAAAAGAAACAATACCACTGTGATTATGGCAGCCCTCACTCTGGCCTCAAAAGAGAGTTTGATTTGATTCTGCATTTCATATTCGGGTAGCTCCAGGCTTTCCAATTTTCACTGCAACAAAACAAAAACAGATCTCGTCTCTGCTGTGAACTAGAAAGAGGTGAAGGTAAAACCCATAACTTCAAAAACTTTAAGGGCATTCACAGACTTGACGTTTCTACCAGAAAAGCACTGTGCTCCTTTCAATGTTGCAGCCACAGTTTGCTCAAGTGGCTTGTGTGGCCTAAAAAGGGTTGTTCAGCCATGTTTTTCTTTCTTATAAAAGTATAAAGATCAAAAATGTATAGACATTAGTTAATTATGACAGAACAAAGATTTACAATTTCGCTGCTTCCAAAAGAGTTCTGAAAATACTCCACAGGTCAACGCAGCTTGAGTTCCATTCTTTGTAAGTGAAAATGTAATATTGTATTCATTATACTTTGGTTAGAGCAGTTTGAGCACAGACGACTGCTTTGGCTTTGTGGACAAGGACGTTCAAGAGTCAAGAGGCTTGGCTGGTTCTGTCTGGAAAACGTCCTCATTTAACCTTGTTTGGTATTAAATATCAAGCCAAGCATAAACAATGAAAAAAATAAATAAAATAAAATAAGAGCCACTGCTTTAAGGATGATTTGATTTATTTGCATTAGCCTATAGTCAATAATGAATGCTGAGTGATTCTGTATGCGCTGCTTAGAAAATGTTAGTTTTCACTTAACACTCAGCCTACTTAGTTGTGATCATTTGAACAATTAAACTAAATGAAACATAAACGCAATCATAATATATTACTAGAGCTGCACAATTACTCTAAAATCTAAATTTCAGTGGAACCAATCAGCAAATTGCAGATTAGAGTAGAATATTAAATGTACTTTTGAAGACATACAAAAATTTATTTCAGTTGTAGTGAAAAAATAAATTATATATAATAAAATTCCACATTTTTATTGTAAATTTTGTTTTGTTTTAGCAATATATCCCAGTCCTAATTAAGATCATAGGATTTCAATGTGTCATTACTCACCAGAAAATAAAGAAAAAAAAGAAACTAATTTTTCAACACTGCATTTTTGTATTTAAGGTTAAATTTGACTTGAGTAAATCCAACTTTTCCTCTTAGTGCTCTCTCATCCCACTGCTGCAAATTTCTCTACAGAGAGGCAGTGGGAGATATTCAAAGGGGAGCTCCACTGTCTCCAATGAACGTCTGTAGCACCAAAATGGTGAGAAAGCACTATAGAGTATATTGCCCTATTTGCATGAGTAGACAGAAGGTTAATAACACTGCGCCTGCTGTGACAAAGGAGAAACAGCAGAAAGGGGCAGGTAAAGTGCTGATGCTAGACTTCTGCCTCCGGAGAATCCATCTAAGACACGAGGGAGGAGCGTGGAAGTAATTAGAGCCCTGGATATATGAAGGTTGCTGTGCAGCACCGCCTCCTCTTTTTACTGCAAAACTCAAATTTTCCAGAATGCAGAGCAAAATGAAACACAGGCAGTAAACAGTGGTCCAAATATACAGTATGTTAGTGGAACAGGGTGTGAGTGTTTGAAAATAAAATAATATCAGATTGACAATGCCTGAGTCTGTCAGGTCTAAAAAGCTATATTCTGATAGGGTGCTTGGATGAAAGTAAAGTACCACAGAGAGAGCCTCATAACTGCAGTCTTAATGTAAACGCTTGAGCAGAATCTATTTGCATGAGTGAAAAAACTGTGAATAAAGTTTTTTGAAGTAAAAAAAAAAAAAAAATCTTGCTGCTTTGTGGCTGAAGAGAGCAGCTCAGAAGTCACCATGGGATTTGGTTATCAACCGGCCGGGGCTGAATCTTTACACTTCCAGGCATAATGAATCTTATTCTAGGCCCATCAGGTGTTTTTAGCATCCTTGTCGCTATTCTAGGCTCTCCTATAGCCTTTCATCGGTTTCCTCGGATCAAGCCAGCCTAGATATGAGTGCACTGGGAATTCGGCATGAATACATTTCTTAATTCAAAGTTACACACTTCTATCCTTTTCACATTGCAATTGTTCAGCTGTGACTGTGTTCATGATATAAATAAACAAATGCTCAGTGACAATTAAGCATATACTTGCAGGAGCGGGAGCGGTTGTGGAAAAAACAACAAAACACAACAAAAAAAAACTTGACTAAAAATAGCAGCAGATTCATGGCAACCCTAGATTTGTTGTTTGCTGTCACGGAGAGGAGAGAGAAGCGCAGGGACTTAAATAACACAAGGAGATTGGTTTGTGAAAGAGGCAAAGTCAAAACAAATTACTCTTTTTCTATCACTTTGGGGGCCGCCGGTAAAGCATCTGAAATAGCTTTGTGCCCTGGGACATTTTACCACTGAAATAATATGGCGGCAATATCCTCAGAGGCCCCTAAAAACAAAGGACAAGGATGGGATGCCGTGTTTTAGTGCGGTTCACAGGTGGCAGGAGCTACACCACATAACCAACTGTTTTTAGATGTTTCATTTGCTCAACTGTCTCTGTCGGTTCTCATAAACATGATATAGGACACATTCACTGAAGGTCTATTTAAAAAAAAAAAAATGAAATTGTCCACTTTCCTTTTTCAGATGGGGGTTGGCCAACATAGGAAGCTACGAAACGAATACATTTACATCAGGGAGGCAGTGCTTTAGGTTGTATCTAATTCTAATCATGAGCAAATTGTTGATCTCAGTCTTTTTAGGCAACAGCGCTCAACTCTATTAACACTGACCTTCACCAGGCCTTTGCATTTCAAACTCTCTAATGTTCCTTTTAAACCTAAACCATTACAAAAATAAATAAATAAACAAAATTAGCATTTTTTTATTTCAATCTGAATGGCTAAAGAAGGAGCAGAAACATGTCATGCAGATAAATAAATGCTGATTGATTTCAACTCAGACAAAGCAGAGAATAATAATTTTTTATGTTTTCTAAAGGCTTAATTGGTCAAGATTCTGTAATTTGTTATCATGAATTCAAACTCTCAAAATGTCTCAAAAATAATGTGTTGTAACTAGGGATGGGACGAGAGAGAATTTTGACGAGACGAGCCACAAGAGTGGGTCCACGAGATCAAGACGAGACACGATTTTTAAATAATTTGCATTAATTGTTTCAATTTCGAATTTAAACAAGGCAAATAAAAAATGATTTGTAGTTTATATTTTTTTAGTTTAGCTTTACCTTTCATTATGTGTATCACCTTGGATTTTTATTATTTCAACTATATGAGTTTTGACTGAAATTGATGTTTAAAAATGTTTAAATGCGAAAAACACTGCACTGTTCTCGTGCTAACTTTTACAATGTTTAGGACTAATTATCTCTGTCAATATTGGTCCCATCTTTACAAAATAAAAACTGAGACAGAATTTAGACAATTTTCTGTCAGAATAAGTCTGTTGCAAGTCTTTGTGTGGAGGAGAATATTTGCTACAGCTGCTCAAAGATACAAAACTTAATTTCAGGACCATGGAAAAACATGACAGTTCAGTACTTGTATACGTGTGTGCACAGTATCATGACAGTTTGATCTTGCGAGATCTTGCGGCACAAGATCTCGTCCCATTCCTAGTTGTAACCTTTAAAATCCCTATTGGTACTTTTTTTTTTGGTGACAACTAAACAAATAACTCCTTCCTCTATTAAATAGATTAGAAGCTCTTGATTTACTTTTATTTTTAAAAGTGCATTTTTTTTTTTATTTCCTTTTCTTTTCCCCCTCTCATTAAACAATCCCACAATGTATACAAAATTGGGTAACAAGTCTTTATACCAAGGGTGGCAAACCTGAGGCTTGTGAGCCGGTTGCAGCTCTGGGCCAGTAAGTGTAGCTCTCATTTGCGTCTCCCCACACTCCATTCTCCTTCCTCCTCTACAGCGGAAAGCTGCGTGCAACTTTCAGTGCAGCGTCATTTGTTGTTTCTTTGAGAGGCGGTTCAAACTCCCATGATATTCTGTGAAACTGGAGCTTCATTGATAGTTATTTGTGCAAACCAGCCTTATATCCATGGAGAAAAGGTTCAAGAAATACAGTGAAATAAAACTAACAAAATAACAGCGGCAGAAATGGCGCGAAAAGGCACAGCACCGAAATATTAAATTGATGTTTACAGCTGTTGCTTTTGCATGAATGTATCATAACCAGAAGTTTAGATACTACCCTGACTACAGCACCTAAATCTGCCACCATAGAGACCTTTTTTTACTGTCTCATGTCTTTTTAAACAGCAAAATGATTTCACATATATAAATGTCACTAAACACACCAAATACAGGATTATTTTTTATTATTATTACTCTAGGAGATGACCTCCAGATACCACCTGAGCTACATCAAAACGTTGTAATAATAAACTATATTTGTAATAGTTTATGGATTTAGGTCTCTTTGAATATGCCAGAAATTTCGGCTTATGGCCTTTGAGCAGTTATCCAGTCCTGCATCATACATATACTGTAGTTAAAGTTTAGTGTTTGTTTTCTGTTTTAAAGATGTGTGTGGTTTCAGAACTTGTGCTTAGCCAGGTTTTCGCCAGAGTTCATGTTGGTGTCTATCATTTTGTTTGTCTATTTTGTGGCTTACATAAAGATCAGGTCACATTTAATGACTAAATCATTAATCAAAACTGAATACTTTAGTGCTATAGTAGGAGTAGCACTCTTGCTTATAGCAAGAAGGCCACAGGTTCAAATTACACTCAGTCCGGGTTTTCTGAGTGATTTGCATGTTACCCCTCGTGTCTGGGTGATTTCCTCCGGGCACTATGGTTTCCCACTAACCAATAACATGCAGGTTGGGAACACTTACTGATGGTGAGAGGTTGAGGTACCGGGTGTTTAGGTGATTTATTTCTGCTGAACTGCCCCAGGGCCCCTGGTGGTGGCAGTGGGTCATCTCATGGTGTTGTGGCATGGCAGCTAAAAATTCCGGCTACTGCCCTTTGAGCAGTTAGCCATTCCTGCATTATACATATAGTTAAAATTTAGTGTTTGTTTTCTATTTAAAACAAGTGTGTAGTTTCAGAAAGTAACTTGTGCTTAGCTAAGTTTTGCCTGAGTCCCATGTTGGTGTCTATTAATTTGCATCTTGTGGGGTGATTCATCAACTTATTCCACTTGGGTCTGCGCCCTGACCACACAGATACTCTCTCTCCCCTCTGCGTCTCCAGCAGTGTCCGTAGCTGCTCTCTGGTGCTTCTGCTGTAATGCCTGTGCTAAAGGCCTGGACTGGAGCCAGGGCTTGTCAGATTGTAGATAGATGGACCCTCTACCAGGTGCCCGCTGCTCCTCAGGCCAGTACAGGAACCAAACTGGATTTGGCCTAGTTGAGATCCACTAAAGAGACTAATGAGAAAACCAGGACAGTACATAAACATGCTTAAGTTGTTTCTTTAAAAAAAAAAAAAAAAACACTGGATGGGTGAAGCAAATCTACAAAATAATGACTTAAACAAAACAAAAAACATCTTCTGAAGCGGTCCTACCAGAGCGGTCCTAACAGAGCCCAGCTCTGTGCAGGTCAGGGGCCTTGGCCTCAAGCAGTGCATCGAGCACCAACGTGGCATTTTTAAAATGTCCACTCAAGCGGGTTTTGCTTAGCTCTGCGCCAACTGGAATTTCTGTGTGCGTTGTGTGTGAAGTCTGGAGGCACCGGGGAAAAGACGACACTTGTGGAGAGAAGCAGAAGAGAAGACAATTTCTATGTGAAATTGCGAGCTGTAGACTGTCTCCCCCTCTTTCCATGCCTTAGCCAAACCCACTGATTATCACTATCGCCACTTTTCATGGCCCTTTCATGGTGAATTGGAGGTGTGGTGAGAAAGTTCCAACTGCAAGTAGGATAAAGCACAAATTCCCACGAGGAGTATGCACTTGTTCAGCAAAAATCCTACGCAAACTTTTATAAATGAGGCCCCTGATCTGCAACTACAGAAAAATTGGTTGAGCTTATTGATCTCCGAGAAGGGTCAAACCATTATCACAACCTCAAAATCTGAATACCTTTTCTATTATGAATGTCTACAAATACTCAATTAAGGCTTAAAAATGTAACTGTTTTGCAAGATTATTTTAAGCCGTGTGTTTGTGACTTACATAAGATCAGGTCACATTTAATCATTCATCAATCAATGCTGAATACTTTAGTGCTGTAGTAGGAGTAGAACTCTTGCTTCCCAGCAAGAAGGCCACAGGTACAAATCCACTCAGTCCGGGCTTTTGGAGTTATTTGCATGTTACCCCTCGAGTTTGCGACTAACCAATAGCATGCAGGTTTGGAAGCTTGGTGATGGTGAGAGGTTGAGGTCCAGGTTTTTAGATGATTCATTTCTGCTAAGCTGTCCAAAGGCCTGCTGTCACTCAGTCGTAGGTTTGCTGTGAGAAGCTCTTTGGTATGCACTTTCTCCTGGCCTTGAGTTTCTATTTTAAAGATAAAATTGGTCATTTTGAATCAAGTGTCTTTAACTTTTACTTATCATAATGATGAGACGAGCTTCGATTTGCGCCCATCTGTGGACTGAACCAGAGCCAAGCCCGTGGGATCTCCTGTGTTTGAGGCAGGAGCCCGAGACAACACATATTGCATTGAATCTGAGTCAGGCCAGCATGAACCCCGGAGTGTCTGAGACGAGAGCGGAAGCAAATTGGGATCGCGCAACTCACTTGTAAACCGGAGATTTAGTGACAAAAAAGGCAGATACTGCTTGCCTTCGAGTGTTGTATATCTGTGTATCGCCAGCAGCAACACCCATCTGTTCCGCTGATGAAGTTGGGTAAATATGCTAGAGAGATGCGCTTTCCCATGTTTCTTTCCTTATTTTCTTTCTTTTTTTCCCTCCACTTCAAGCAAAGCACTGCATGTAGTCTCTTCACGTCGCGTATTTAGCCACTTTATTCATGCGAGTAAATTGTTTTGTCTTTAAGAAGAAAAAACATGTCTGACGCATCACTCACGCTTGCTTCTTTGGAGAGCTGTCAATCATTTGTGAACAGCGCTAGGGTCAAGTGTATCAGCACAAGTCTGTTTGCAGTCTGACTCTGAACCTGAGCAGCGCATAGATTGACTGCAGAACAAAAAATGGGATTATAACTAAATAGCCTACAGTACATTATGTATTATTTCTCATTTTTCTTCAACTATTTATTTATTACTCTATGTCGGTCGAACTGCCTGGAGACATCTATTTTTTCCGGTCAACGACACATTTTACCAGCAAAAGACCGGCAGGTGCCGCCTAACGTAATCTCTACCCCCAGTATGTCCCACTGGCTGGAAAACAATAAGCCAGTAAGGGCACTTTCTGTAGCATGATCAGGACTGCAGGCACACAGAGTGTACTCATGTCAGTGAAAGCAACTGATACATGAACTATGGAGAATCCCAGAATTTGAAGGGACTGGTCCAGAGCAGAGAAAGTCCCACCTACGGAGTTTGATGAGATGGGAATGACATATATCCCAGGTCACCGAAAGGCGGACTCCGGTCCGGATCCAGACCCAAGCGCCGCCCTGTCCGGACCGGACAGTCCTCATGCCAAACACTCACAGAAAGGCTGGACAATGTAGACGTGATTCTGTAAAGAAGCGCTGTGCAGACTGAGCGCATCAATGGAAGAGCGCGCACATCGCCTCTGTGACTCGGCTTACTCACTTTTGGCACAGCGCCAGAACCAGAGATACGAGGTTCACATCGGTGTGGTACAGTCTGGGTGTGCAGAGTGTATTTAAAGAACACCGTTGTGTGTTCGCGTAATGTACACGGTACAACATCGCCGCTGTGACTCGTTCTTCTCACATTTGGCACAGCGCCAAAGACAGAAATGCGGTTTGTGACGATGCAGTGCCGGCTCTGGGTCTGCAGGTTCATTGTATTTAGAGAACGCGTTTATGTGTACGTGTAATGGACACGATTCAGAGCGCTGTTTGTGTGATTCTTCAAAGTTGGAGAGGGTTATCGCGTGTGTCCTATCGCCAATCACATGGCTTCATTCAGTACCTCCGTGAAGTTGGCCCCCCATTAAACGCACATCTAAACAAAAACTATGTCAATCGTTTGTGCTTCGTTTGTGCTGTTTTGTGCTGCAAAAAGTTTCGTTTGTGCTGCTTTAGTTTTTGAGTTATTAACGATTCTTTTATAGGTCAAATTAGGGTCACTCAGCCCCCCATTTAGCTTAAATAAGCACCAAAGCAGCTCAAAATGGTGTCAATCGTTAGTGCTTCGTTTGTGCTGGTTTGTGCCGTTAAAAGTTTCGTTTGTGCTGTTACGGTTTTAAAAATATGAGCAATTATATTTTCGGCCGATGACGTCATTCAGCCTCCAGAATGTTAAATATCGCTCAAAAAACACCAACAAATTATATAAATCATTTGTTTTTAGTTTGTTCTGTTTTGTGCTGGGCGTAATTAGTTTTTTATTAGCAAATTTAAAAAATAAATAAACATATTTTTTGCGGCAATAGTGGGACGTCACTTCCGGCTGCAACAGCGCGAGGAAAAGGTAAATGCTAGATAGTAGTGTCCAGAGGGACGACGAATAAGTTTAGAAGAACGGTTAAGTTTAGGAAAAGGGTTAGGGTGATGGGTAAGTTTAGAAAAAAAGGTTTGGGTAAAGGTTAAAACAAAAAAATCTATAACAATTTAGGCCCGATTAGCAACAGAAATAAACTCATTACCATGGCAACCAGCTCACTTACGTCCCTCCGGACCAGACTATCAGCACTAACCCGAGGAAAACTTGTGGAAATCTCACTCAAAGCAGCGGTATAAATCAAAAACGGTAATATACGTCTGGTACATACTTTTTGTTCACCTGTGATGGTCACACTTGTTGTTTTGCTTAGATTTCCACGAGTTTTCCTCACGCTGCTGCGAACAGCTGGCCGGAAGTGACGTCATACTTTTGCCGCAAAAAATATATATTTCTTTATTTTTTAAATAAGCTAATAAAAAGTAAATATGCACAGTACAAACGAAAAACAATTGATTTATATATTTTTCTTTTGCTGTTTTTGAGCGATATTTCACATTCTGGAGGCTGAATGACGTCATCGGCCGAAAATAAAATTGCTCATATTTTTAAAACCATAACAGCACAAACGAAACTTTTAACGGCACAAACCAGCACAAATGAAGCACTAACGAATGACACCATTTTGAGCTGTTTTGGTGCTTATTTAAGCTAAATGGGGGGCTGGCTGACCCTAATTTGACCTATAAAAGAATCGTTAATATCTCAAAAACTAAAGCAGCACAAACGAAACTTTTTGCAGCACAAAACAGCACAAACGAAGCACAAACGATTGACATAGTTTTTGTTTAGATGTGCGTTTAATGGGGGGCCAACTTCACGCAGGTTCATTCAGTGACTACTTTGACCAGTGAGACACAGAGAGGGACAGACGTCGGACAGAACAGGGTCGTGTCAGAACACACTTAGAATAACTCAATCACAGACTCCGTGATCAGCTCCGATCAGTGTAAAAACACTATTCTCCATCAAGATTTATCCATAAAATACATTTTTAAAAGGGAAGTAGCCTAGTATAATTCATTAAAAATAATTTATTGTAAAATTATTTATTGTAAAATAGAATTATGTGGGGTATTGTGAAAAAATAAATAGGCTATGTTTGTAATTATTTTTAATTATAAAGTCAAATTTAAAAATGTCTTATAAGAAACTTTGAATTTCATTATTGCGAGCTGAGTCGCAGCTATATTTTGCCAGCAGATTGTGCCAACAGGTCATGAACGCTTGCCAGGTCAGAGGAGTCAGCGCTAGTTAGATCTCTGGTCTGCTGAGGTTGTTTGATATACCTCAGAACATCTGTAAACATTAAATAACCAACCCTAAGCATTTACAGGCAGAAAGATGTGTTATTGTAATAACTTTTTATTTTATTCAAGACAGCAGCCTTTTTTGTGTTTTCGGTTTGTTTTATGGTGACTTGTCTATATAATAAATAATGTATTTATAAATTGCCATGTTTCATTTTTAGTAAGTAAAAACAACAACAAAATAACTAGGCCTTTAAAATACCCATACATTTCACAATGCCAAATTCAATATAAATTAAAAAACAAAAGGCAATTTAGTCCAATGTTTGGGAGGAGACAATTGAAAAAGCACATCATCAGCAGTGAGAGGATCCAATCAGAGCAGACATCAGAGAGCAGAGATAGCTTTATCTGAGCCTAATGTGGTCATCACATTATTGTATTACACAATGACACGGTACAAGAGAATTGGCCTTCTTGATGCAAAACAATCTTTTATCCCTATCTGTGCATACATATTGACCCTTTGCACGTGTAGGCACGCTCCTCGAGGGAACGCCCACTTCTCCATGCTGGAGGGCAAAAGCCCTGTCTGTGCGCATTACAGCAATGTACACTTTTCCGAAAACGTGCTCGTTTCTACGTAATTGTAAGTGATTTCAATTGTAAAATGTTTGTATCTCGTGGAACACGCTACATTAACAGGCAGGAGATTGTAAGCCTAAACCTGTAGCTTTTTCGTTTACATTTTGATAAAGATACGCTAGTGGATGGCAGCAATAAATCAAAAGACCTAAATCCCTCTAAGTCACTACGGATTTGCAGTGAACACTTTAAACAAGGTAAGTCAATGCTAATGAGAAAAAAATATATATGACATTTGAAAAAAAAAATGAAATGAATATCTGTAACAGCCTGCATTATGCGTGGCTAGCCTCCTGTGATATACAGCTAAGTTACTGAAAACCAACCTCTTGTATGCTTTCAAATCTGCTTCAGTGTAAGACAAAACCCTGTTTACCACAGAATGGTGCAAATCATGAGGAGTAAAGTCAGGCAAACTTGTACATTTTATTTATTCGGCAAACATAGCAGGAGGAAGAGGGCATGCATCAGCTAGCATTCATTAGCTTTTCCAAATACCTTGTTTGTGCGCGTCTAAAAGACGTCCTACTTCCACGGACAAATTTACTGAACATGCGCTAGAAGCATCCACTGCTTTCTTTACAGAAAATAAAGAAATATGTGAGAAGTTGTCAGTTTTGCGCTCCCTGTAATGCTGTGTACACGCACTTCTGCCCTCCACCATGACGCAGCCACGTGATCAAGTGACGTAGGTGCAAAGGGTCAATATGCATACATACATATCATTTTATTTTGTTTATTTTTTATGGCTGATTCAATGGTCTAACCCACTGAAGTTCTTAACCTTGTGAAGCTAACCTGTTTCTTTCTGGAAGCTTTTTTTTTACTATCTTGAGCCATAATATTTAAAAAATATCAAGAAATAGAGGCTTATTCACCTGATGATGTTACTAGTTTGTTTTATACACTTTCAGAACCAAGTTTCAAATAAATGGAACATTTTACTGATGTTCTAATATTTTGAGATATACCTGTATCTGACTTCACAATTGTAACCATTTCAAAATTGGTTTTCATCCATTTTACTGCACATATAGACACAGAACTTAATAAAGGGTCAACCTGATTCTTATTGAACCACACAATCGAAATTTATTGTCTCCACTGTTCACAGAAATGTGCACATGTTGTGGGCCTGTTAGATGCTGAGCGTTTCAAACAGAGATAAGAGGCGCTGCTGCAGCCAAATGGATAAACCTGGAATAAACAGCAATGCCAGGGTTTTCAGGTAGATAAGAATGTAACTGCCTCCAATCTGAGCGACACGAGGTTGAGATATCACTGAAAGAAGAGAAGAGTCCAGGTTTTCATGATGACCAAAGAAAGTGATTTTAGAAGGATCCCAATGGGATCCAAATACAAATCTTTGCTTTTGGCATTTTATGTTTTAGAAAACATACAAGATTTCATGTCACTCAGGCGCTAGTAATTAGGGAGATAAACATGATTGCCATTGTAGGCACACAAATGTAATGAACACATGTTGATGAAGATGTCTGAGCTTACTTAACTAACCAGTATGAATCGACCGCATGTGAATATATGGAACAGACAGTGTTACAATATGTGTCTATTAAGTGTTACTCAATACAAATTGCTGTACAATCAGAAATTCACAAGAAAATCCACAAATGCGTAAATTCTTTAAAAGTCAAAATAGTCTGTATTCTGCTGAAATAAGTCAAAGGGCCAAAGTTTGTTGGCCCACACCGCCGTGTTGTGTTTGTTCGAACCATGGATGTATTATTAGAACTGGATTAGACAAAGCCACCCCTAGACACAGCCCCTCTTTCCCATCTTGCGTTAGTAGTTGCACCAGTGAACTGTAGCAATTGAGAAAAAAATTCCTCATAGGGCGTCAATGCATTTTTTGGCAAGTCAAATTGCTTGTGCTCCGCTCACATGACAGCTTTAACAAAGGTCTCATTTTGAAGGTATTTCTCTCTACTTTTTAAATTTTTTTGATTGCCCCAATCACATTAACAATGTTTACTTGCTTAACGCTCTGCCCGCATTATCGCAGCTTAGCTTTATTGGCTTCAGTGCGCCACTGAGTATAAGCTATTGAAATCCAGGCCGCCATCTTGAACTCATCTTCCTGTTCTAATTATACTGTCATGTTTCGAGTATGCACTTCCGACCAAACCGCAATGCTTGTGATTGGTGTGGCTGAGTGAGGCCGTCCTTATGCTTAGGAAATTCACATATTGAAGGCACAGGCAGGTAATGTCTCACATCCCAGTGTTTTTTGCTAACTAAATCCCTCAAGACAAAACAAATTCTTGAATGATAGCATAAAAAGACACTATTGCCTGGGATCCACATTGAGTGGGTCTGGTCACCACTCTCCCCGTCTGCGTTTCAGATCAACTTCACAACGTTGTGTGATGCATATGAAAACAAAGGAGCTGATTGGTCATCTGACACGTAATCAAAAAACTTCACTCACTCCACATTAAAATCGATTTTGCCTCACTCACTGCTTCTACAGAAATCCACGTTGTCCTTCAGTTTCACGTGATATTTTTTCCAAGTTTTTCTATTAGTTTTTTTTTTTTTTTTCCTCATTTGTGGCCAGACGAGTGATGCACTATACCCAATCCAGTATAAAACACAAATATAACACACGCATATCTGTATACACTAAAATTAAACAGCAATATTGATTTCAGCCACTAACTTTACAAACTCTTTCCGCCCTCTCAACAATTGTAAGGCGTATAACCATCTCATCTCAAAGCATCATCAAGAGTGTGTATGTGTTGGGCAGAGCCGGCATAGACAGAAAGCAGAGGAGAGGAAAAGTGTAAATCTAACATAGGCCGTGTGGCAGAGCCCCCAGGATCAAATCCAATTCTGTGGAGATACACATTAAGCCCGTCAATCAGCACAGTGTCCTTGGGAGGCGGCAGAATGGAGATGAGAGACGGGGGGGTCTCTTAGCCCTGAAAAGCCTGGGTACAGACATTTAGACACACAGCAGTGAAGCCGCCGCATGCAAGAGCCACTTCACTCAGGGAGGCCATATTTAAAAGCAATAGGAGAGCTACAGTCACTCACTACACTACAGTAGTTTACTGTTGAATGGGTGATGTAGGACAACTCGGGTCATGTGTAGATAGTCAATGTCTCTGCAGCAAGGATTCCATTTGTCACTTTATTTCTCAATTTGAGCTAAATAATGTGATTTGTGCTTCAAAACAAAAACTTAAATAATGTCTGTCTCAGCACGGACTGAAGAGTGAAGCATGACAGGTTGTGTGTAAGGTTTTACAAAAAACTGTATGAAAAGTTAAGGGAAAAGAGTAAATGGGATTGTTTCTGCGCCATTTTGCTTCGCATTCTGAATGTTAAGTCTTGAAATGTGTTCATCTATATAAACTTTAAAGCCAAAGCAATTAAAAAAAAAAAAAAACAACTGTAAAGGGAACATATGCCAAACCAACAAGTATGATCTTTTAACCGTGTTACAGCAACCATACATCATCATGGTTCATTTAAAATTGTATTTAGATTGATTCATACATGTTGATGTGTAATCTTGCCAGTAAGGCTTAAGAACTCAGAAAAGTGCCATTTTCACCTGCTATTGCTATTATAAAAAAATGTAGACTCCAAGTCAAATTAAGGTCAGTTGCTTATTAAAGTTGGCAGCAACTATTTTATTTCTTTTACTAAGCAATTCTTGACCAATATTGCAGCCTACAAGTAAAAAATAAATAAATAAAAAGCATTTGTCATTAATTTATTTGTCAGTATAGTGCAGAAGCTGGATAACTTTGTCATGCAGGTAAATTTATTTTAATTGCCAGGCAATATTCCGCGACTTTTCACAAATGTTTTTCCCAATGCACTTTGTGATAAAATGTATTTTCTCCCTGTTGTCTGAGCATAATTTTAAAGCAGTTTCATTTTGAGAGCTTGAAAGGAGTCATAATCCCCATCTTCAATGAGGTACTGACAGTGACATTAGTTTTTCTTGTGCTGCTAGCAGGCTCTCTCAAAAGACCTACATGCAAGTCTAAGGGGCATGACTACACCCAGATCTGACTGAGACCAATTCATTAAGTTACCCTGTGTGGAGATGTACGCACGTGTGCCACTGCCAAGGTGACAACTGAGCAGTGCCTTAAGATCATAGAAAGTTAGTTGTATTTAGATTATTTGCTTCAGTAATGGAAAAAAAAAACAGGAATCTAGTGTTTTCTTAGGTTTACAGGGCTTTTTCATGCTGCAGCTTGGCTAGTTCCGGTCTAATTATACCAGCAGATAGTTGTTTACAGTCAATTCATTCCCTCACAAGGCTAGCTCAAATGCCATAAACATGTTCAATATTTATTTGACACAAAGCGGACAACAAGTTATGAGATAAATATTACCCATGTGTTAATAAAATGTGGCGTTCTGTCTCTGAAGCTAGTGCAAACCTGTGTTTAATTTAAGTATTATTGTTGAAATAACTCTACAGACTAAGCATAGGCTTAATGTATTTTTATCAAATTGCCTGTTTAATTTATAGTAATGCTAATTTTGTTGCTAGCATTTAGCATTGCGCCAAAACTATGCACTTTTATAAACACACAGGCAGTGCTTAATTAGTAATTCAAACGTTGCCGGAATAAAATGTGGCTATTGCACCAGGCTCCAGACAAGGTCGAACCTTTACCGGAACACACACAATAAGTGAACATAGAGGCTTAGAAATGCTGAAATACAATACAAATACAAAGTTTCTGCAATATTGGTATTGGGTCGATATATCAAAAAAACGCCCAATATTTAGCGTAGATATTTTCAGAGGAGGTTCTATAGTCTCACTGTGCACATACGTCTCGGCTTGTTCTGAAAGCATTTAATTTGCAATTTTGAACATGTTAAAGAATAAAAATAATATATAAACCATAGACTGTATATATCAGTGGACCGCGCATGTGTGACGTCACCCATAGCGTTCGGCTCCAGGCAAATGAAGCCGAAAGAGGCTAGCAGTTTAACTACTACATGGAGCCAAGAGTGGAGCCAGAGTGCCCGTATCATAGCAACCAAGAGCCAACCAGGGACGCGGCTGTGGAAAGGACCTACCTCTGCGCTGGTTTCTATGGCGACAGTCCGCGGCAAGTTCGCAGAGCAACGCAGCGCAGCTAGCTAGCACTCCTCGGCTGCTGTGCTAGTTCAGAGCTAATGGCGTTCTGCTGCTTTGTCCTACCAAGGTAAGAGCTTCACACAAACTTTTTATGTAAATTCTTCAATTTATTAGGATCTATTTAGAAAATGTGGGCCTATATGTTGTTTTTAACAATAAAATAGCATGTGTGGAGTATCAATCCCCTTTTACAGTTAGTATTAAGCTAAATGATCTGCAGTAGATTCACACACAACAGCCCTTACTGCAAATCTATCACAGGTTTTACTTTACATGACCAGAGGGATAAATCTGTGTCAGTTAGATGAAGAGCTCAAACTAGTTTGAATTATTTGTAAACCATTGTAGGCCTAAATATATGTGGCTGATGCACAACTAAGTTAATGATTTCGGTGGTTTATTATCTTAATATTTCATTTGATTAATTAATCAGTAGTTTAGCTTGTCGTTAGATCTGTCAGTATACACTTTTTTGTTTTTCCAGAAAACTTGGAACCATGTGAAGCAAACAAAATGCCACTTGTGAATACAAAAACATTTGCTATAAGACATTTTTACATGAGTTATTTTGACTCGTGATAAATCTCTTCTCTCAGTGTATGCCCTTTGATAACGTTGTACCTTACAATTAAATAAGTGGCAGTTCCATTGTTATTTCTGATACACATCTTTTTTTAATCATTGACTAGACCCCAGAGCTCAATATCTGCATTTTAACTTTAGCTGCTCCCCATCTTATTTACCTTTTCCTTGTATATTATCATTTTATACTTTGATATTTCCGTTTTCAGGCTGACTGGACAACACAGTGAGGGCGACATGAAACCAACATCAGCAGCATTGTTCTACTTTGGATTTCTACAAAACTAGCTTAGCTTTTTGTTTCACAAGTAATAAAGCAAAAACATCAAACACCTGATGAGTCTGTGTATTACATAGACCAAACATTTACTTTTCACTCACTAACTTGGTTTTAATGTTAATTTAGAAACACACACACACACATATATTTAAAAATTTATTGTAAAAAAGAGTGATGTCTGAATCTGGCAGCGATGTTCGCTAAAGCAGGAGAGCAGGCCGAGCGAGCGTGAGTCCACTGAAGAGAAGGTCCACAGGAGAAGACAGAGGACCAGGCCGTCCACAGGAGAAGACACAGGACCAGGCCGTCCACAGGAGAAGACACAGAACCAGGCCGTACACAGGAGAAGACAGAGAACCAGGCCGTCCACAGGAGAAGACACAGAACCAGGCCGTACACAGGAGAAGACAGAGAACCAGGCCGTCCACAGGAGAAGACACAGGACCAGAGAAGCGCCAACAAATTAGATATAACCTGGAAATACACAAATTAGAAAAGTTTTCTGTCAGAGAGTATTCACAAACTTGCAGGGAGCTTTGGTTGGTGGAACAAGCCTTACAGACATAAAAATGAATCATTGTAAATTGCTTGTGAAGAGGACAGAAAGTTTTTTTCTCAATGATTTTGACTTACAGTTCCATTCTAAATGACAATTTGCAAAATGGATCACAAAAAAACTTTAATCAAGCTTCAGTTGTCTAAATAACTATACAATTTATTTATTAGGCTAAACAAATAAAATCACCTCAAGCCTAGTGAAGCTTTTTTCTCAAAACACACAAAAAAAATAATAACTATCAAAATTTTCAAATGTTTTGTTCAGTATGCACTTTACAAATATGAACTTACATCTGGAGACGATTTACTATAAAAGTATCTCCATAAAAAAAAAAAAAGATATGTACAATCAAGCAATCTTCACATTTTGCTAAACAATCATGTTTTCTCATCATTTTGTTGTTTGATTTTGCAGCTTATAAATTGTCTTTTGCTGTGATGTTTGTCTAGATTTTGAGATGTTGAGCTAAAATTCCTCCTGAGAACAGATGTGTAGTGTTAGAGAAACTAGCTACATTCAATGAACATGTGGTAAAGAATATATTAACATATGTTTGAGCAAAGAGTTTAAACCACTAAGAAATGTTCCAAATCATCTGACCACCTCAGTTTCTGTGTTTAAATGTTTAAAACAAATGATCAAACCACAATAAGTAATTGAGGAAAAATAAACACATGATTTAAATATACAAATACTATACTAGTATCTTACATTTTGACCCAAAATATTAATTTATTCTTTAACCATGAAAAATAAACATAAATGTTTTTTGAGTTTCTTAAGTGTGTAAAGCTAGCATTTGATAAAATTCACTCATACCTAAGCCCAAGCCAGATTTCAAGTTTATTCACACAAACTAAACATGGATGTGAAATTATTATACCCATGTCCACACTACAGTATGACACTTATAATTTGTGAATGTAGAATAAGATCTCTTATTTATCATATTTTAAAAATTGTTTGCAACAGACGATGTGTGACAAATCAGAAAGGAGTCTGGGTGTTTCACAAGCTGGATTGTAGGTAAATGTTTATTACCTGGTGAACAATGAGAAAGTCTGTTGCTCCACTGGGTCTGCAGTCTTCAGCAGCAGAGGAGTCAGTCTACAGCAGCAGAGGAGTCAGTCTTCAGCAGCAGAGGAGTCAGTCTACAGCAGCAGAGGAGTCAGAGAAGTCCAGCCAGGTCCAGGTGTAACTGTGTTGAGTTCCACTGACTTCATCCCTCAGTCTGAAATGCAAGAACATCCCATATTATACATAAAATACTCATCATGCTGCTCTAATTCTATTCATGTATTTGCCAGGTTTCTTTTCACTTTTGCATAACTTCCCTTGTCAGAACATTCACAAAAGTAAACTGTTAGAAATAATTAAAACTCACATTTGCAAACATACTGAAAATGTATCAGATTTTTCAGTGATTATTTTACTACTATCTACACACAGACACATCTTAAATCAAATAAAGACGATTTAATATTGCTCAACAACTTGTACTGTTGATGTAGTGTCTGTGGGTTTAAAATGATAAACCAGGGGTGCTCACACTTTTCCAGCTCGCGATCTACTTTTAGTTGAGGCAAGGCCCAAAGATCTACCTATCGATTTTTCTATGTATTTTTTATCATTAATTAAAATTATACGATTTTATTATAAGAGTTTTGTTTTTTTAATTAAACATCAGTTGTATAATACAATAACTTAATTTTACTTGAATACATTCATTAGAAGAATTAACATGTAGGATTTTTAAACCTGTAAAATAATCTGGAAGAAAACAATGAAGCTAATTATTAATCTAGTTGTTTTCAAGTGTTTAACTTCATTCTAACCTCGATTGTGTCTAATAACTCTGGTTTTGATCACCATGGTAACGCTCAGGGGCGGGGCTTGAGACTTTGGGAAACTCCGCTTTGGCTCACATCAAAAAGAAACTCGTGAGGATTTGTTCTGGCTCTACCTGTTTCCTCCCACGGCTTTTCTTTGTCCCTGTTTCAAGTAAGTGTTCTCGGTGTCTCCGCTGTTGGCTGCAGAAAGTGTGAGCTCTGTGTGTGTGTCCGCTTTAAAGCACGTGAGCTTCGTTTCTCCGTTGTTGGTTGAGGAGCGCTTGTGTAGGCTACTATGGCTGTCTGGTTTGGGCGCTTGTATTTCACGGCTATAGACACGTGGAGCGTGTTGTGACTTCGCTAGAGTTCGGAACATTACAGACTGTGCGTGTTACGTGAGTCTCGGCTCCGGACCCCGTGCGTTCCGTGTCCCCGTGCCGTGGTTGGATGAGGAGCGCGTGGATACTGCGTCTGTCTGGTTTGGGGCGCTTGTATAGACATGTGGAGTGTGTTGTGGCTTTGCTCGGAACATTACAGAGTGTGCGTGTTAGTGAGTCTCGGCTCCGGCCCCCTTACATTCCGTGTCCCCGCGGTTGGATGTGGAGCGCGTGTATACTCGTGAGTCTGTTTGGGGCGCTTGTATTTCACGGCTGTATAGACATGTGGAGTGTGTTGTGGCTTTGTTAGAGTTTGGAACATTACAGAGAGTGCGTGTTTCGTGGCTCCGGACCCCGTGCGTTCCGTGTGCCCGCGGTTGGATGTGGAGCGCGTGTATACTCGTTAGTCTCGGCTCCGGAGCCCGTGCGTCCGTGTCCCCCGCGGTTGGATGTGGAGCGCGTGTATACTCATGAGTCTCGGCTCCGGAGCCCGTGCGTCCGTGTCCCCCGCGGTTGGATGTGGAGCGCGCAGCAGAACGGGCACCGTGCCAAAAGCAGAACAGGCGAAAATGCATAATAGCACCTCAAAACCAAGCTGTCCTGCTCAAGCGGTCATAAAAAAGACTCGCGCTTTTGTAGCTCACAGTGGATCACATCAGCGCATTATTCTGTTCATTTGTGCAAAAGACACTAAACTTCACATAACCAGGCAGGGCTTCGCGATCGACTCCTCCTGCCTCCGAGAGCTACCGGTAGCTCGCGATCGACGTAATGAGCACCCCTGTGATAAACATTACTGGAGCAGCTGTGATGTAACATTGATCATGTCACTAGAATGAATTAAGTTGTTAGCATGTTGGAAAAGCAGATTGAGTTTTGGAAAAGGTCACAACAGAGCCAACTAACTTCCCCTAATTGTTTTAGTTAGTTAGTGAAGCATATTCAGTTTTACTCACGTGTGTAGTTTTTTGGGAGAAGACAAGTGCAGGTGGTGAATGTGAATCCATTAAACAGCAGGCTGCTCCATTAACTAACATTGACCCCTTAAAACTCATCTCAAACTGGCCAGAACACGACTAAACTACAATAAACACACCATTAACAACTCTTAAAAATGTATACATCCATGTTTGTCTTGAATATTCTGAAGAAGGAGCAGAAGCAGCAGCTGCAGTAGTGAATCAGCTTGTTTCCATCGGAGCTAGCTCACGGCTAGCTGCTATTAGCCGATGTTAGCTGCGCAGCTGCAGCTACGAGAGCGGCGCGGAACGAGTGCGCCGAGGTCCGCGGGCAGATGTCAATCAAACGGTTCCCGGGCACCTGATTGGTCAGTTCTTTTGGTCAATAAAATTAATATCTCGATTTACGGACAAAATAGCGAAATAAACACACCCGGATCATGTAGTGCTCTTTAGTACAAACGTTTTAAAGCAAGATGACACACCTCACTGCAGTAGCTACAGAGAAAATAGTGCCGTTTTTTCAATGGTAGAGATACAGAGAACTAAGAAGGTGGAGCCGAAACGCGCCCATGGCTACTTCCTATTTGGAACGCTGGAGCCAAAGCGTTAGCTCCGTCCACTGATTATACAGTCTATGATATAAACAAACAATTAAGCTAAAATTGGTTATTTATTTATAAAAACACAACTTTTTTTTTTTTGTACCCCAGATTGTTGTAGGCTTGTTGTGAGTTGTGCTGTGGATTTTAAAGAGAATCTAAACGCAGAATCAACTTTTCCCTGTCAAATTATATGGGGTCAAAATTGAATTATCTACTGTCTCTGGGCAATTTTTTGGACATTTCTGTGCAAATTTGCTCATTTTGCAGTTATGTGTGCAAAACCCGTCACTGTGCTGCCACGCTAGGCAAACGCTGTCAGTGCATTTTCAGTACACGCCGACGTCACATCGATTTGACGCGACAGACGAGCCGCCAGATGGGTTATCTAAACTCCTCCCTCTGACACCACTGCAGTGGAGAGTTTGAAAACTGTCACCAGCTACATGATCACTTCACCAGTCATTTGGCTCAGCTTGTTGAGTGAGTGGTGCGAGGTGCAACAATGCGCAGGTTCGAAACTCACGTCAGAGGAGTGTTTTTTATTTTCAGTTTTAGAAAATACATCATAAGCTCATGTGCTTATGTAGACTAAAGCAAAGGTTTCATACATATGTTTTGCAAAGTAAATATAATATAAAGTAAATGCTTCGCAAGTCAATGTAGCAGGTGCATTGGAGACGGCGTGCGTAACGCTTGTCCAATTATGCAATAAAGGAAAGTCCTTCACTCTGGCTACTTGCAAAAAAATGTGAAATTTATTTACAGGAGGTAAAGTAAATATGAAAAAATCTTGACGTGCAAGTAAGATCAACAAGACTTAGTGCTGTACAGCTTCCATAACTACAAACCACATGTACGGACCCAGATCGTTCCAACACAAAACACATCATTCGCCAAGCTCGCTGTCCACATTTTGGTGCTGTCAATCAATGCATGTTCACACCCACCAGGGCATCTGACCTAAAAGGCCAGGCATCTCCCACTTTAGCGAGCCTGTTTTGGGTGGAGTAAGTCTCTGATTGCATGTTTAGTCTCACTTTAAAGCAGAACTGAAGAACTTCAGCAATAGAGCTCCCTCTACTGGAAAATACCAGTATCAAACCTACAACATATCTTTTCTCTCTGTTTATTTATAAAATTCCATATTATTTTTGTGGATGACTGGAAAAAAACTTTAGCCCTTTATTTTTTATTAAGCATGACATATAATTTTAGACAGTTTACTCCAACTTGCTGTCTAGTAAGTCTAATCATCAGACTGAGAGGTCTAATGGTGTGTTAATGTCATGATTGAGCTGCTGCGGATGCTTGTCAGTGATGGAGCTGCGGGGAGGCCCCAGAGCAGGCCCTTTGATGTGGGGGATAATTAGTTGTGTAGTTAAGATAATTAGCAAAAGTCCAGAATAAAATGTGAATCTAAGTGTTGCTTTCCCTGCTCCTCAGTGCATGCACGCCGAGAGACAAACTGCATGAGAGAAAATGTCAATGCTTTAAGGAAACTCCAATTCCAATTTTGAATTTTCAAACATTAGATTACTTTAAACTTTTTTGCTTGTGATTTACCGTTGGACTTTGCATATATGGGTGGTAATCTCTTCAGCGAAACTCTTGTGCAAATGAGATGTGCTTCTGATCCTGTTGAATGTCCATGAAAGTACAGCCACTTTCAAAACGTTGCATTGCGGCTATGCAAAAACACTCCACCTAATGCAGGATTCTTTTACGCTGTGAATGAATCCCACAGTCGGTGCTTTTAGGACTTTAAAGTTCCTGGGACAGACGTCAGATATCAAAGAAGTTGACACAATCTCTACATTTAGGATTAGGTTTAAGACCTTTTGAAATAGTTTATGGCCAGGCAAGTTAGGAACAGAAACTAAACCTACAGTTCTGGTCATGCTGCCTTAAGATGGCCGCACACTACACAACTTTTCAATTGTGACTAATTAGAATGCTGATCCACAATACACGACTGGACTGCGAGTGATTCTAGAATGACTGAGCCACCAGCCTGAAAACAGGATTACCCTATCCAATCAATAATGCAGTGTTGTTTACATGATAATAATTGAGTTCAGTTTAGTGCAAATTTTTAGTTTGAATTTGTCTGTTATCAATTGATTTCTGAATAAGCATTTCTACAACCAGAGAGAAATCTAAAACAGGTTTTGCGTTAGCGTAATTAACATTTGTTTATTTATCCCAGCAAAAATAATGGCGATATCATCGATAACCGATATATCATCTCAAATAAAGACAAGCAAGTGGCTCTTTAAGCTTACTTTATCCATCTGTACTCAAAGTCAAAACATTTTAACTCATTCAGGATGAGTTAACACTGCTACAAAGTGAGATGACTTTTCATCTAGGCAGTTCTCCATGTAGCTGCCATGAGCTCAGAAACCGCTCAAAATCAGTACATGCATTTCCTGTTTTTCTAGTTTAGATGTCTTTGTGGCACTAATAAATAATAAAAATGTGTGACTTTACTCTGAGCAGGCTTGTATGGCCACAAAATTATTATTTGGCTACAAGCAGGGCCTCCTCCTATTTGTTTTCATGGAAAAGCAGCTTCTTCTTCTTCTCTAAAGCAGTGGTGCCCAACACATCGATCGCAATCAACTGTTCGATCTTTGAGGCAGTGGAAGTCGTTCCCAAAGCCTCGTCTGTTTATACGAACTTTAGTTGCAAGATAAAGGCGTGAAACTACAAGCACAATCAACAAGCGTGATTTGCGCGAACTACAAGCGCTAGTTTTATATGCGGAAGCAAGAATTCTCCGCTGTCGGCTCGCTGGAACGCACACGCTCAAAAGATTAGATCATCTGGTTGAGAAAGAGTAGAGGGGAGAGGAGAGGTAGTGCCACAGAATCTTGTACCTGCTCACGCTGAGTTGTTGTCCAACCTACAGCAGTTTGTTGTTGAGAGTCAAAAAGGAAAGCTGACTTTCTCAAGACCCTCCCCTCATTCAGTGCGTTTACATGATCAGACTAGGCTAGAAAACCAGATTGTATTTTCTCCTCAAACCGGTCAGACCAGTTTTGCTCCTGTTTACATGCAAGAGAGTAAACTGATTACCCTGGAGAGACTGGTCCTGCTGTATCAGAGTCACTACGGCATGATTCAAACTGCATTATGTTGATTTACCTAAACATTGTTTACTATTAGTAAGTTTGTAATATTGTGTGTAAAAATACACATTGATCTTTCTGGGACAAGTGGGACTGTCTTAAACATTCAGTTAAATACGTGGCTGTGTGTTCCACGTTGTGCTGGACGCTTTTTTGTTGTAAAAATGTTAACATTATTGTTGGAATGTGCTGTGGACAGGGCTTGTGGGCAAGCTCAGTTACATTTGTCCAGCTGCAGACCGATTGTCTGTTTTCATGAGTCTGAAATCAGACTACAATCGGTCGGGACCACGTGCGCCAACTGGTTTTCCGAAAACCAGTTAACGGCTCCTCAACAGGTCTTCCCGGGTTTACATGGACTTTGGAAAACTGGTTTAAATCGGACTAGGCTAGTTATCCGGTTTTCCTGGCCTCTATGTAAACGCCCTGACTCATAATACAGTTGTTTGAAGTGCTTCCAGTGAGGGGAAGATAGCTTGAACTATTTAATAGCTTTTGTTGTTGTTGTTGCTATGCTGTTGCCATAATAATTTCTTTTTTTTCTTTTACTTACAGTGTCTTAATCAAGACTAGTCTAAAACTTTTTTTTTCAACTTTGCTAATAAAAGAAAACAAAAAACAATCTAAATCCATATAGGTAAATCTTTGAGTGACTAAAAGTAGCTCGCGAGCAGAAAAAGGTTGGTCACCCCTTTTATCTCTCTATTTGTACTAAATTGTGTAGTTAACTTTTCAACTTTAGAAAGTTTCACAATGCCACATTAGATTAGAATGATTGACAGTCTATTGTGTGTGACATGAGCAGTTTCTTTTCATTTCCATGCTTCTAATTCACTGGCTGACACTAGAAACTTATCAAGTTGCTACAGTAAAGCCACAGACCTACGGTATTCTTATTTAACAGCTGAGAAATCTAACAGGAAATGGAACAATTAGACCAACACAAAACAATTACACTACACAAAAGTCACATTTGGCTTGTTTTTGTTTTCTCACTCTGCTTGAATGGGGCACAGTGAGGCGGAGCTTGAATGTTTGTGGAACTAATTACTTCAAATATCCGTGGTTTGTTTTTGATTAAAAATAGCCAACACGTGTCTTCAGGGACAACTGGTGTTTTCTCTTTTTGGTTTCAACTCACCTGTTGCGTTCCTTTCATTGCTTCTTGTTTCCAAATCGATGAAAATTAAGATCAGTGGTGCTGACCGCTGCCCAAGAACAACTGCTGATGCCCCATTATAAGCCTGGAAAACAGGTTTTTACAGAATTAACTATGACTATTTTCTTTTAAATAATATATATCACACACTTTGTTTAAGTTTACAATTAACCACATGCAAAATAAACATATATTATAAAATATTATTGCATCAGATTAGCTGTTCTAAATCTGATAAATAACGTCAACTTTCAATGCTTTTCTCATTTCCATGAATCCTGGGATGCAAATACAGTAATTAGGTCATTTGGCATCTTTAATACCCATCTAACAAGAAAATCTTTCTAAACATGTGACTGTGAGAAATTTACATGCATTTAAATTCCTTTGAAGTTGTTTGTTTGGCTCACCTTGGAAACACCATTTCTACTTCCCCTCTGTGGTAAGAATTAAACGCACCCCATAAATATTTATCTACCCAGGGTGTGTGCTATTCTAGCCTGCTGTTTTTGAACATAACCACTGGAGATTGCGCCTATCAGGGACCCAAACGAAACAAAGATGCAGAGAAGAGAGGAGGGGGACAGGAAGGCACAGCAGTTGGCTAAAAGATAATATTTTAGTGCATCGGCCAAAATGGAAAGTGAATGATGTTTAATGCAGTAGATAGGGAAAGTATTCAGGCAGAGCTTCCACCACACATACTGAACATTTTAGGCAGGAATGTTTTTTTTTTTTTTTTTTAAATGATTGAATATAATGTTAGATAGTGACTAGAAGAGGTTGATTATTTTTTCTATAAACTAGTGTGAGTAGTTGTGACACCAATACAGACAGTGGCAAACATTATAAGAATTATTTGCCTAAGTTGAGAAGAAAGTGACTTTCATATTGACTGTAGACGCTAAAACAATGCTACTGAACAAGAGAACATGTGAGGAGTGAAAGCTTAAATACAACTAAATACTTGTGAAATGTTAGAAATGTCATGCTCAGGCAATCTTGGATATACAACATATCGTCAATTATATCATCATCGCTAATATCGACTTTTATATTGTGATAAAAATGTCGTGCTATATTGGCCTGCCCTAAGCAGTAGCCATACTTTTATTCCCCGATTTTCAAATTTCAAACTAAACTACATTTAGTGGGAATTAGTGTCAGGGTCTGACACAAGCTGCAACACAAGCTGCAACACAAGCGATTCTGGCTGTCACTCCCTTGACGTGGATCTGCAGAGGAAAAGGGCCCATGCTCCTAATAATCATAGAGCCATGAATATGAAGTATGATCGTGCGCACACATACACAGGCGCAACACTCAGCCCCGACTAACACAGAGGAGAGGATACTGTTGTGTGTGGAAATGACATCTCCTCCTTGAACCGCCTGACACCTCCCAACAGGGGGCGACATCAGGATGGTACCGTGTCAGCCCCAATGCTCACCTGATATACAGTATGAAGGTTACATGTGCAATTACTTGAGGATTACTTTTACCTATGCGTGTGTGTTTTTTAATGTGTATAGTTATAGGATGTATACTTTAGATACATTTTACATGGTACAACAGGTGGAACCAACTAGTCGCTTAAATGCAACACGAATAGATTATTGAAATAATTGTCAACTAGGCCTGTCACGATAAATATTTTTACCAGATGATATATTGTCTCTGAAAATTTTTCTGCGGATATCCGCTAACTAAACAAGCATCTCTTTTTATTTATTTATTTTTTCCAGACTTGCATGACCACAAAATTGACAATTTTATTTGGCTTGGAGAAGGCTCACATTTGTTTTCAATAGAAAAATATTTTTTTCATATTATTGCATAAAATTAATTTATCCTCATTCAGAATGTCCCAACGTATGGTTTTAACTTTCTAATTCTACTGAATCGTGTAGATGACTTTTCACCTAAAGAAAGTTAACTTTTAACACAGGTTTTAAATGAAAGGTGTATATCTAAGTTTTATATTTGCACCGGTCACTTTAGAACCATTTTCATTAATGTTTTTCTTTTATCTGTCGTTAAATCAACCTGCCCAGGGACTACAGGTGGAAATTAGCACTTGTGCTATAACCTGGTACAATGCATCTCTCCTATGTAAGGTTAATGTATATTGTACATTGTCCTAAACTAAACTAAACATATTTTTGCATGATACATTTCTAAGTTTCAGTGATACCATAGCTATCGACCTTTGAAGATTACAAACTCCAAGTAAAAAAAATGCATTTTTGACTCTGGTTTAGGGCACGTGTCGCCCATCAGAAAATAATTCAACCCTTTATATTGTGTTTGGTATTCATTTTGATTAAAACAAGCTTGTCTTTCACTTAAGCACATTCATAGCCTGCTCTGATAATGACAATGGCAACTACAGCTTTTCAAACTGTCACCTGAGAACCATTTTTGTAACCATTTTCCCCAGCTTTGAAAGTCCTTCAGACCCGTTCATACATATAATTTGAGTATTGTCTATTGGCACCGTCAAAGCTGCTATATGTCTGTATTGGCTAGTTTCCAAAAACCCATATCAGTCGAGACTTAAGTAATTTTGAACAAGTGTTTTTAACATTGAGTTTGTAAACTGCTATGTTATTGCTGATACTCAGAAATATCATACAAAATTATAAAGCTTCGAGATATAGAGCTTTACAAAAATAAATGACAGCCCTTCTCACCTTTGGTGCGCCCCACGGACTATCTGGCCTACAGTAATCCTACGCACACTAATGATCCAGGCCTGAACTCCGTCAAAGTCATCTGACGACACTGATGTGGGGAGATTGATATTCACGCTTGACTCGCCGCCCGCTCCACTTGACTGCCGTGTTTACCTCCCAGCACAATTAGTATCTGCACAAGACAGACAGACAGAGCCAGGAGAGAGGAGAGGCGTGAGGTGTAGCGCATAGTTTGAGTGACTGCATTAGCACCAATTGTTTATGAAGAAGATGGGAGATGTCTTTCACTGTGGCTGAAGGTGGCTTTCTCGATCAAGGGGCCATTACGAGCTCATTTAATCCCAATAAAGCTGTTTTACTTCTGTGAAAGCCAGTAAGCTTCAAATAACAATAGCTAGATTGGCTTAAGTTGAATGCATATTTCAACAGTTTTCATCTAAATTTGCATCAAAGACGTGTCTTGCTTTAGCCTTCACTTTGGCACTAAGAAATGTAGCACACTCTGCAATGACAAAAAGTATCTGCTCACTGAGATTTTTACCTTCTAAACAAATGTAACAAAAATTATGATTTAAGAGAGTAAACTATTTACTAAAACAAAAATAAAACCTTCTATCAGATCAAACTCACGGAGTATAAAGACTATCAGTCAAAAACACAATCTCACAGTCTCAGGGGTAATTTTCTCACCATAATCATTTTATGCAAAATGGCACTCAAAATGTTAAAATATGTTTTGTGTTTTTTTTAGAATGGCTTAAATAGGATATATTATGTGAAGTCCACTTTTCTGTTTTATACCACACATTGTATTTTGATTGATTCATGCGTGAGTGCTCAGAAAATCCCTGTTTTCACCTACCACCTGTCTGTATTTGCCTAAACTTCTGATTCAGAGTAAAACGTGTAGGCTAAGGTTCAAAAATGCCTTGAAGCCTATTTCTAACAATAAAAATGAGTCATTTAAACTTTGCTGCTTGCTACAGTTAAATTTCACAAAAAAGATGAGAGGCTAAATTCTGCCGTTTGAATAGGAAGTCAAGGAACTATATCTCAATCATTTCATTGTGTTGGTTAGTGCACTGCAGGCATATTCATTTTCTAGCCTGATAATTTGTTTTTGATTATTTCATATGTTCTTTCTCATATATGTCATATTATTTCAGATTTGTTTGTGAATTGCTGATTTATGAAAAGGTGAATTGTACAAGAAGAGGATTACGCAGGGCATGAGAAGTGGTCTCGTGTTTTGGGAGACAGGCTAGCGCTACACAAGTTCCTCGATTAAAGTTAGCATTAAGCTAATACCTTAACAATACCGGTGATGATTTGCATTTTCATCATTTTGCATTAAAGACACCTGAGTCTTGGGAACTAAAAAGCGTGCTGAGGGAGAAGAACCAAAGCGGGATTATGAAAGAACCACAGCGCCTCTCGGTGGACGCACACATAATGACTATAAAAATTAAGTTATTTTTTTTCCAAATTGCAAATCTACTAATAGAGGAGGGAATGGATAGGCTACTTAAAGTTTGGAGATGGGTTAGGAAAAAAAAAAAAAGGAACGAGAGAGAAACGGTCTTAAACTTTGTCTTTTTCACATAATGTAGTGCTGGACTTTCTAAAAAAATTAAATAAATACATAAAATAATAATAATAATAATAATAATAATAATAATAATAATAATAATAATAATAATAATAATAATAAAACTTCTTTTAGTTCTCATCAGCAGCTAAAAGCAGTGCTCTCTCTGAGTGATCTTCCCCAGTTTCACTTTGCTGTCTGTGAAAAGAGTTTCTTAAAAGGGTCCTATTATGTAAAATGTAATATTCAAATATTTTAGCCTTGTTTTATTGGTCTTCATCATTATTTTACTCAAAAGTTACATTTGAATTGATTCATGTATGTTTGAGTAATCTTCAGCTGGAGCTTAAATGCTCAGAAATCCCTGTTCCCACCTATCACCTATCCCCTCCCACTTGTCTGTATTTAGGAGGAAATTGGACAGACCTAAAAACCTACTTCCTATTTTGCAGTCTGAAACTCCGTTGCCCCACCTCTAACATGTCCATCCACGTGTTTATCAGGAAAAATAATGAGGCAGAGCGGGCATTAGGCTTACTTAGATTTTTTTGATTCTTTGCAATTTTGTCTAGGGACAAAGTAAAAGTCTTTAAAATTGTACATGTTTCAAATGCTTTTTTTTTGTCAGGTCAATGCAGTCATAAATACAAGTAGGACAAAAAAAACAAAAAACGGTAAAGATAAATGTACAGTATTGTGTATTAATGTATTTTGTTACATTGGTTAGTGCAGAAAAGCCCATCCAGACTTGAAATTTGAAAATTAGTTACCTACTTTCTATAAACTCTGTATGCCTCACATCAAGCTTTGTTTTAGGACTGTGCTTGACTACATTGTTCCTGACATCTAAATACAGTGCAACAGATGCATGGATGAAGATCACATGTGCACATTTACAATGGACTCTTTTATTTTAAGATTAAAAAAAAAAAAAAAAACATGACGCAAAAACATAAAATAGACACACATAGTTCATAGTCACACGTTGAAATTTCCAAAGTAAGTTTAAAAAAAAGATATACAGCAAAAGTACAAAAATATAAAATATATGCTTAGAGCAATCATGTATGAAAAACACAAGAGGACAAGGCAAGATCAACCACTGCATTACCATCACAATCATTGTTCTTGGAGAATAAAGTAACAAACTTTACAATAAATTAGCACAGGCACATTTTCCTAGCTATAGGAACAAACGTAACAGTCTGATGTCAAACACTTTTGTCATTTTTGGCAATAGTTTCACACAAAATAAATCAAAGTACATTTCATAGTATATTTTTTTTGGTTTCAACAGCATTGATGGTATGCATTAAAAAAAAAGAAAAAACATAGATACAACAATAGAGTAACCAAAGTACAAACTGAATGTATGTCAGACAGGAGTCCATAATATAAAATTCAATAACTTAGGTAAAAAAAAAAAAAAAAAGTATCACAAATTCTGAACCACATGTTGTACATGTTTTAGCCCTAGTTTCAACATTCGGGCCTTTTCTTTTTGATCATAGTAACACTTACAAAGATCACTCAAAAGATTTTGTGCCAAAAAAGTATAAATATTAAAAAAGTCCTGTACAGTACCCAAATCTGTCAAAACTAAAATAAGTTAGTGTTAGGCTACAGTATACATTATTTACAGCTCATAGAAAAATGCATCAAAACTTCAAGTGTGAACCAAAAACCTTCAGGTAACTAGACAAGTTTCAGTCATGGTTTTAAGGAAAGTTGAGTGTTTTTTAATAATAATTTAAAAAAGAATGTGCGAAAAAGGTTGCTGCTTGTAACATAAAGTGAATTACGTCAAACAATATGTAGATGAACTACACGAATATTAACATATACTTGTCCAATTATTAATTATTTTCTTTTTTTTTTTTAAGATGCATTTGTGAGTTTAACAGCATAATGCCTTGAGTGTGAGGTTGAAGCACAGTTAAAAGCCCGGACTTTCAAAGAAAGAAGACGTAATAATTTTAGCAGCATGCCATATTGGCAATTAAGGAGTGTGTGTGAAGAGCGTGCACCAAGTTCAGCAGGTGTGCAGTAAACATTTGGGTCCACAATCTGCAGCTCTGGACAAATAATATTCAGAGAGCACTGACATTTAACTCAGTTTGTGAGTTATTCAGTCACTACCAGCCACTACCAAACTGAGTTTTAAATACACTTGAAAAACCTCCTTCACCTTCAAGAGCTCATAAACTAGCAAACAATGGTACAAGAGTTATGAAGGGTATAAAATGGTAAAAAAAAAAAAAAGATTTCTGAATTGTGTTGCCTGAAATGTTCACTTCTCCACAAAACAATTTAATACCGTGATTTATTCAAAGACAGGATTATTCAAATTTAAAAGATCACTACTGTGATCTAAAATAGTTTATTTTTTTGTTTTTGTTTCTTTGTTTTACCTCATGTCTGTTTTGAGAATCACTTCTTAAAAGAACAAAGAGTTCTGATCCACACATTACACCTATACAAGATAAAAGTGGTCTCTTGTTTTCCCAGAGCTGTAGAAACTTAGATAAATGATATTTGGTAAAGGCGAGGTATTGGTTCAGGACATCAGTCCAAGTCACTGAGGTCGCTGACAGCCTCGTCCTGTACAATGCTCAGGTGGTTCATGGCACGGCTAAAGGCGATCTGGACCGCTTTACGGATGCTCGATGTGCGCCCTTCCATCATTTTGATCTTGTCTATGGTCTTGTCTATCCCCAGGGGGACCATCTTGGATCTGGGAAGCCACTGCCTGAAGCAAAAAAACAACATCATGAGCAAAGTGGATTTTTTTTTCTTTTTGAAAGCAACACTGACTTTTAAGAATGATCAAGGTCTAAAGGACAAATGCAGGTGCTGGTTCACTCTCGGCTCTGACTGTTCTGTTGTTAGTTTGTGTGCTTGTTCATTCAGTCCTTTTTTGTCAGCTCAGAAGTGACTATTATACTTTTTAAACTGTAGTTCTTTCAACGTTAAATAAACTAATGATCACTGCATCCTGATATACTGTGGTTGCAGGAAAACTCCCATTGGAGCCAAAGCCATTTGCTGCCTGTTGACGAGTTACAACAGAATAATGGTGAGCTGATGGACAGATTGACACCCTTCCCCCGGCAGAGCCAAGTGTGGCCTTAAATCACTTTGGACGCGCGCAGCACTCACCAGCTGCGTTTGTTGTCAAAAAAGAGCACGAGGTAGAGTTTCTCGTCGGCCTTGTACTGCATCTGCTCCCCGATCCGAAGCACGTCAGACGGAGGCTGTGGGATGGACGCCCTGTTGAGCTGGCAGCGAGGCATGTGGGGGTCGATGATCTGAGCCACGGGAGATTTAGAGTTACACACAAGCATGCCCACACATTATTACAAGAAAAAAATGAAAAATGTTTTGCATAAATGGGGGTACATCCAGATACAAATGGATAGTTCAAAAGGCAAAGAGCTACTTAAGAGACAAAAGATAATTGTAAGCTTTTGATGAATATTTGTTCTGCACTATTTGATTTACAAAACCAATCATTGTATCTAGGTGTAAAGTGATGTGTGATTTTGCATGTTTAGCAGAAAAAAAAAAAAAGTTTTAGATCAAATCGATCAGATCACACCGAGTAGCAAGCAGCAGAGGTACTAAATTATATACAGAGGTTGACTGCAATTGAAAAGGGATTGGCATATAAAGTCCTTTTTATTGCGGTCGTGATTGATATAGTTTATAGTTACTGTATATACATGAGACTTATGTTAAACCAAACTATCCATTTAACAGCATTATTTATAATATTAATGCTCTTTCACACACTGGTCAATTACACAGGGATAGGCTGCCACCTAGAGTACATGTCAAATGACTTACACTTTAGAAGGAGAACATCTTAGCTCTTGTTAAAAGTGCCACGTTCCAAAGTGTTTTAATGTGAAGTGATGGAAAGCCTCCTGAGAAAGAGATCATTCATTTTCTGTCATGCATGTGCTCCCACAAACACTCACCAGGGCAGGATAAGAAGGGTATCCACTACATTTGGCCCAAACTAGCTTTAGGGGTTCCAATGCAACTGTTGCAGCACTAGCGGGCATCCAAATATTGCTGTTGCCAACCTCTACAGAAGCAGGGACAACACCAGACAGGTTAAGTGTGAGCTTTAAACAACACACAAAGAACAGGCAAAAGCCATGCAGTGAAAACAGAGCCACAGCATAATCAAAGTGAGAAAATTAACATCTTATTATGCATCAGTGTGAGAATGACAAGTATTATCATTGTTTAATCATTTTGGTTATAAATATTAGATGAGTGAAATTTCTCTACACAGCAACTGGTTCAGAGCAGATGTGAGTTCACCAGGCGCAATATCCATCAACTTATTCAATTTGATTATGATCAAAATGTTATGATAATTGTTTCCAGTGTAATTGTAATTTCTTTGGGCCCTTTCTTTGATTTGGCACACATTGTCTTGAAACACACTGAAAGCCATTTATGTTTGTGTTTTTCCATCCTAAATTGGATTATAGTTATTGTCGTACGAAACAGAAATGAGAAAGGTGAAGGTGGTGAATGTCAAACCTCAGATAAATCTTTGGACGCAGTTTACTCTGATGCACAGTAAACTAGTTCAACAAGATGCAAAAAATGAAAACATCTATTCCAGTGCCAACATACCAGCAGCTAAACGTGCAGCTTTTGCAAAATTCCCAGTTTCGATGCAGGCGATTAATTCACTCTTGTCATCCACAGTGTGTCTTCGGATCAAAGCAGGTTTTCCTTTTCCACATTTTGGAAGACTGAGAACAGTGCTAAATGTAAAAAAGACACAAGTTAAAGAACAATAAATTATAGCTTTGTGCAGCTCACTAGTTTCTGTGTCTGTAAGTCAGCGCTTTCATCTTCATAGGACCTCAGTGGCTAAATGAAAAACAAAGTGAAGTGATTACCTGGTGCTCCCCGGTAAACTGCTGCAGGAGGAGATGGATGACTCAGAGGCGCAGCGCCGTCGGGGCTCCACAGGTCGACTGGTTCTGCTGGGATCTGCATGCCGCTTCTGATGCTCCGTCTCCAGGAAACCACTTGACAAGCCTGAAAAAGACATGCAGAAACAATGTATAACACCACAGTAAGCCTTGTGCTACTTGCTTTACAAAGTAGAGTTGCAGAAAGATACAGATTTCAGAGTCTAGATTTCAACAGAAATGTTGTCCTGCATTATGGTTTGAAAATTTGACGCAGGATCTATTGCTCTCACCCTACTTTCATACCATAAAATTAAAAAAATAGTATAAAAAAAAAAAAAAAAAAACAATAAAACAAATAAGATTATTCTAAAAAGCCCAGGCCAACCAAGGCTGCAGGCAAGGGCCATAGTGACAGAGGGTCCAGGCCATATGATTTCCATTTAGCAGAGTACTCGAGGCTCTAAGTGAACAGTACCTCTGCTGGAAACCCCACATCAGTTCCCTCTCTTCTGAGCTGCAGTACAGGGTGAAGGTGTATGGTAAAATACTAATAGCCTGGTGCTTTTCTACCAAGCCACACAGGAAAGCAGATATGGATGCAGTGTGGGTCAGTGGTAATGTTCCCTCTATTTTTTTTTTTAATAAGGTGGTAAAATACTCTGATAAGCAAAAAAAGATCGAGGTTCATTTCAGAATGTATAGACTAAAAACAGTAATAATGACTGAGAAAGGATGTGAAGCATGTAAACGAAAGCAAAAATATACTGTGTTTAAATGTTTGTGATCCTAATTTAAATGTAATTTCATGTAAACTACAATTAAACTATTTGGCAGTGTTGTAATGCATTTAGAAGCTCAAATGTGCACTAGAAAAGAAAAACAAAAAGAAATGAGCTAGACAAAAAAAAATCTAAAATAAACACTATCTATTACTCTTTATATGATGTTTATATTCCCTTTAACTGTATAATTAGAAAATGTGTTTACTTTGTCCTCAAAATAAATATTACAATATGATTTTCGGTAATTAAGGAGATTTCTGACATATGAGGAAAAAGCAAGTTCAGTTTACATTCAGTGAATTATCAGTCATTTGTTAAGCAAAAATTAAACAATCCTCCTGATAAAATTACATTACGATAACAACATTACAATAAGCTAGAACCTGACTTATATTAATCAGTCATGTTCACAGAGGGCTTAAATATCACTAAAGACATCTCTAAAGTCTTCATTAAAGGTACATTGTGTAACTTTTCTGCAGGTGAAAAGTCAACTACACAATTCAGTAGCAGAAAGTTAAAAAGCCTGTGGGACATTCTGAGGGTAAATAAATTGCTTTTTTTTTTTTTCGGAAACAAACATGACCAGGTTATCCTCCAAGGCCAAGCCAAATAACAGTTCATTTTGTGGTCATGCAAGCCTGTTCAAAGTAAAAACAGATTTGTATTATTTAATTAGTACAACAAAGACATCTAAATGACAAATTTTGTATGAATTTTTATGTCTACATATGAAAAAATAAGTTTTTCATTTAGGTATATATGCTTAGATTTGTGAAGTATATGTTGAAATGAAACAAAAACCTGAAGCTTGTTCATATTGGAAAACACTTAATGTACATATTCCTCATAACTTACCTGTGTCAAGTCGTTTGACCGGAGACACCTGTTCCTCCTCCTCCTCCAGTTCCTCCTCTTCACCAAATCTACTTCCACTGTGCTTCCTCTTTCTGTGAAGCAGATTCTCCAGTCTGGGTATGACTACTGACAATATAGACGTGGCACCTGAATCGTCTTCAGAAACAGCCTCTCTCTCAATGCCATTACTTTTATCAGACATTACTTCTTCACTTTTAAGAAGTTTCGGGGGACTGGTGACTTTAGATTTTTTAAACAAAATTGAGGTCCGACGATTGACCTCTCCTGTGGGCTCTGCAACTATGGATGTGTCCAGAAGATTCACATGTTTGTCTAATAGTGTACTTTCAGGGGAGTGTCCATTTAGGCAAGGGGCAGAAAGCAAGTCAGGTATTTCTTCATCAAATAAAGATGGCATGGTGCGCCTTTTGTCGTTGCAGTCCTGATCTATGTCAATTGGTTTCAGAGTTGGGGGTTCCGAGTTTGCTTCAGAGTGAAAAAGAGGTGGTATGGAGTTTGATGGCTCAAGTTTTGGAGGAAGAGATTTATCGACTGTAATGATTACAGAAAAACACAAACACAAATGTAGTTAAAACTTGTTAATAAGAGTCGGTAAGAATCATTTTGCTTGTTTGAGGCACTTTTACTTGCTTTCCTATTCCTTAGACCCCTTTTTAAATGCAGTACATCTATCATAGTGTTTAGGGATGCAACAATTAATTGACTAATTGTGACTAGTTGACTATAAAGAAAAACTGTGAGCTAAGGCGGCAGCATTTTTAAAACAGTTTTAGTTGGTTAAAAAATGTATTCTATAACATGTTAATACACGGTAGAAATAATTAATCAAATTATAAATATATATAATTGCTAACTAATTCACGATGAAAATAATCGCTAGTGGCATTTCCCATAGTAATCACATTCTATATCCTGAATGTAGCCAACTAGGAATTCTAACAGTGACTCTTTTCCTTGAAGAGTTTAAAAAAAATGCTTCAAATGCTGCCGTTATTTTTAACTCATCTGTGCTTCTTATGTAAATCATCACAACCAAAGCCTGTGATCTTATACCTTCATCATCCGTGTAATGGCCATTCATTTTCAGATTGTCTTCTTGAGATTTTTCTGAGTAGCCTGTGGGTACTACGTTGGAAGAACTGTGGCGGTGACAAGGCTTCTTCAGACTCAACTCGTTTCGTACGTTATTGATAGTCTTTTTGAGGAGTTTGAGCCGTTTGCTGCGGGAGGGACTGGACTTCATGTCAAATGTCAGATCAAATTTTTCCAGCAACTGCTGCAGCTGCTTCTCCAAAGGGAGATGGGTGCGGTTGGACGGGGCAAGTACACGGTCAACTACAACAATGACAAAGTACAATGAACAAGTGAGCAATCTGCTATAAAACATGTGACAACTGATGCTTAGCGTCTAAACAAAAATAGATCTATATATTCAAATATAATATATACATCAGAAATGAAATAATTTGATTGTCTTGGTTAACTTTTTTTATCTTATCTAAAAAAAAAAAAAAAAGATTTTGCAGTCACTGAAAAAAACATTGTTTTTCAGAGGTGACGTACCATCTTCCCAAGAAAAAGTAGATGTCGTTCTCACTTCAGGAGCTTCATCTAAATGCAGGCCACTTTCAATATCAAAGCCAATGGTCTCCACATTTCGCCGGGCTTTTCTCAGCACGACTCCGCCCTGATCTCTCAGTCGAACAGCAGCTCGGTGAAAGTAAGTGTCCTTAGAGTTGTACTTCATGCAATTGTCAATGATCAAGTTAAAGTCATCTTCAAACTGATCAAAGCTTCTATAGATTTGCCCTTCAATGCGCTGTCGCATGGTGGAGAAGTCCATGGGATGTTTAATGTGGTCAAGGTAATCAGGAACCTTAACAAACACAGTAGTTTAAAAATCGCACAGCAATACTGCAGTAATGAAAAAAAAAGATTATCATCACAATTAGTTTGACTTAAGAGACTGTGCTTAGCCACGAGTCAACAATATTATTTGTGCTATAAAACGAAAATAAAATGGATTTAACAAGACAAACAATGTGGGTGAAGGATCTTGCCTAAGGCGCAACAGCATTTTCTCCTCCAGTCATCACCAGTATGACACCTGGATCCCAAGATCTAAGGATTGAACTAAATGGGTTTGCAAAAACTACACAAACTTTGCAAACATCACCATCTACTGGTGGATATAAGTCTCCGATTTCACACCAATCAGGAAGGCGCCTTTCCTGGTTTCAGGAAGCCCACTTTGTTCAGCAAAACTGCTGAACATGTTTACAGGCTTCTGGTAGTGGGTACTGTATCACTATCAAGGTAATTATCAAAACATTCAACATACATTTTGCTTAATCTGCAAACTGATTTGATTAAAATATTACAATGTGTGTGGGCAGGTATTCAACACATTGTGAGAACAAAAGCTGGACACACACTCACTTTACAGGGACCTGCCTTTCTTATGGGGACAGAAAGCAGGCCCCCATGATATAAATCCTTCATTATAAGATGGATTTAAGTTCAAATAAGGTTAAGGTTAGGATTAGGGTGAGGGTTAGGTTAAGCTTAGGCAAGTAGTCACTAAGCTTAAGGTTAGGGTAAGGGTCCATGAAATGAATGTAAGTCAATGTAATGTCCCCATGACAGATAGAAACACAACATCATGTGTGTGTGCGTGTGTGTGTGGTTTGTTTGTTTTTTCTGAGAAGGAGAAAAAACAACTCAACCACTCAGACGAAGAGCATCATGCTCCTTGAACTGAGTCAATCAAGACGTCTTTTGGCAGTACCTCACTGACATCAACAGGTTGTGCAAAGATCCTTGCTTGGTCTTTTGCCTGCAGTTGGTCTAAAACACCTCTGAGGAAATACTGAAGGGGGTCAACTGCATCTCCAGCAGGGTCTCTTGAAGCCTAAGCTGGAACACAGAGAAAAATGTGTATATAGCTTGATGTTGTTATGACCCAGCTGTGTGCTACTCCTTACAAAAGGTCTGTCTCAAGACATATAGAGTTCCTTGGTGCAACTCTGCCAGCTGGCTTCAACAAGTTGCAAATACAAACAGTACAGTCATACATACCTCTTCTCTCTTGATTTTCTCTCTTTTTTGGATCAGTTCTAGTAGCAGCCGTGCTCTCTCCAGGTCGTGCCTGAGACGGTGCCATTCTTTCAGTTGGTCTTTAAGTGCTCTGGTCTCCTCGTTGTTACGTTTCTATAAATTGACATTTATATATTATGAACCCTTCCCACAAGTAATTTGTTGTTGTTTTTTTCTACAGATTGCATTTGTAGTACGGAGTTTAGGTCAATTAGTTTGTTGAAGAAACATTCTCTACAAGACTGCTGTTCTACTACACAAATGAATCCAACATTATGACCAAATAAAGATGGAAGTGAACTGTGGTTTAAGTACAAACACAGAAAACTCTTTATCCAAAACTGTGAAGCCTATTATATATTGCTGCATAAAGGGCTGTGTATGTCATAATGCTTTGCACTCAATTTGTGTATTTTCTAAAACCACTAGTGAAAGTAAATAGACTGATGTTGTTCAGTGTTGACTGACAGAACAAACCGGTTGTGCATTCTTCTTGGACTGTAGGCTTGTCTGGAGTCGTTGGATGAGGGGGAGGTTGTTCCTGGACTCTCTCTTCAGTGTCCAGTAATTCAGAGCGAGCTCAACAAACGCCTTCTTCTTCTGAACAGACACCTGGTTGAGTATAGTTTGTAACCTGGGGCAAAGCATTAGGCAAACATCAGTTGAAGGGAAAACCCTGGCAAAATGTACTAATATAAATATAACTAACAATAGATATTGTTAGATGAACATATGTGTAAACATGACAGAGAATAATGCAAATCTCCCTAACCCTAACCCTACCCCAAATCTCCCCTTTGTACAATGCAAAATGTATTCTACTGTTAACGGGATTTGCAGACATTTTAACTCTTTCCCCCATAAAGACGTCATTTGACGACCCCCTGTACCCCTAATGACGACTTTTGACGACTTCGCTATATCCCAAAAGACGAGATTTGACGACCTTCCGGTTTTTCGCTAGTAACTGAGAATTTGATAGGTGGAGGCTACCACAACTCACACTAAATTGACCAATAGGATTCAAGAATGCATTTTCACCGATTTTTCCCGAAGTTTTCCGAAAGTAGTTCGGGGGGAACAACAACACGACGCACGTGAAATGGCAGCATGGCGGCGGGGCACAGATTTAGGAGTGATGAGGAGCGGCACTATTTCTTGGATAACTTTGGAGAAAGTGACTCTGATTCTGACTTTTATGGATTTCCAAGTGACGAAGACTTTGACTACACAGTAGAAAGCAATGATAGCGATGACTTTTCGGAAAATGAAACTTACGAAGACGACGAGCCTGCCGCCGGTGATACATGGAGTCCTGTGATATCCGAACAAACTATCGAGGACTTTGTTCTTGATTATGGACCGAAATTGCCGCGAAATATGAATGTTGCTGAGGCCAGTCCGCTGAAGTATTACAGTCTTTTTTTCCCTGACGAGATGTACGACAGGATCGCTACAGAAACAAACGCTTACGCTGCGCTCTGTGCGCGAGAAAGTGGCCAAGGAGACAAATACTGGACGCCCACTGACGGGGAAGAGATGAAAGCGTTTTTTGGATTGTCGATACTTATGGGATAAATCCCATGCATGAATACGCGGATTACTGGTCTGGAGATCCATTCCTGGGTGTCAACGGATTTCAGCGCGTCATGACCCTGAATAGGTATGAAAAACTTTCTCAGTACCTACATTGTAATCACGCTGCAGCACGTCTTGATAGAAATGACCCTAGTTATCATCCCATTGCAAAAGTCGCTCCTGTAGTTGACATGGCACGTCAGAATTTCAAAATGTACTACAAGCACAGTCGTGACATCTCCATTGATGAAGCAATGAAGGGCTACAAAGGTAGAACAGAGCTACGCATGTACATGCCTAAAAAGCCAGAAAAGTTTGGAATCAAGTTTTGGGCAAGATGTGATGGTAGGACAGCTTTCATGTCTGACTTTCAGTTATATTCAGGAAAGCGTGATCAGTCTCCTCTTCAGCAGCTTCATGGACTAGGTTATCGAGTCATTGATGATATGACAAGGGACTTAGTGGGCCTAAATCACTGTGTTTACTTTGACCGTTTTTTCTCTTCAGTTTTCTTGCTCGAGCATCTGCTGTCAGACCACATATATGCTTGTGGGACAATGTTGACAACCAGAAAAGATGTGCCCCCTGCCCTGAAACAAAAGAAACAACTCAAGAGACAGCTGCCCAACAGAGGTGACACCATGAGCTTTCAGAAGAACAACGTCACTGTGACTGCCTGGAATGACAACAACATTGTAATTGTTGCTCACAGTTGCCTTACCAATCCAAGTGAAATGACCACATGTGAACGACAGGTGGGCAGACAGAAGAAGACTGTGCCACAACCCCAGGCTATCAACAGGTATAACCAACACATGAATGGAGTGGATGTTCATGATCAACTGAGGAAACAGTATGCAGCATCACGTGCCAGCAAAAAGTATTGGAAGTACATCTTATGGTTTGTGGTTGACTGCTGCCGTGTAAATGCCTGGATTCTGTACAAGCTGGCATCCACCAGACAGTTGGGAAAGAAGAGGCGCTATGCTCAGAAGGATTTTGTCTTGGAGCTGAGTAAGGAGTTGATCAATGACTTCACCAGCAGAAAACGAGCTGCTGTTCGCGAGTGTGGATCTCCTATAAACATTGACATGCAGAAGCGCAAGACCACACACACCTTTGAGCGACTACCTGGAAAACACCGCAGGTGCAAAAGCTGCTACCAAAAAGAACGCCGCCATGAAACTGTATATGGATGTTCAACATGCAATACACACATGTGCAATGACTGTTTCCGGCTGTTGCATCCACCTGAAGATTGAGTCACTTTTGAGTCACATCAGATTAATAAGACTTTTCAGATGTTATTAGATGTTTCTATGTTTAAAAAAACATGTTCAGAGTTCAAGTTTCTTCATGGTAAAAGTAATGAATTGAAAAAGTTAAATGGGGAAAAAACGAGTTAGGTACACACAGGTATAAAACAGGTACAAACAGCTGTACATCTGTCTAAACTGTATCTGATGATATGAAATCTTTCTCAGTACTTTGACAAATATAAAGTAAAAGTTTTTAATGAATATAGTGTTCATAACATGTATTTATTAGGTGCTGAATGTAGATTTCTGTTTTCGATTTTGCGCCTGACGAGGTAAATTCTCATTTTCAGTGAGCTGTTATACACCTGTAATTAAGTTGAATTACATTTAAACATCCATAAATGGATAGTTCAGAGTCTAAGGTTTCCAGAGATACCAAATATGTCTATGTTTCAATAAATTTCATGAGTGTGAAACTCATTTATAATCACTTTTGGATATTCGTTCTCTTTCATGCCATTATGCTCTATGGGTAGCCCTAGTAATCTATATAGGGGTTGTTCCTAATAGGCGTCCAAGGGGGAAAGAGTTAAGAAGCACTGCAGAGAGCTTAACGTGGCTTGTGCAAGTAAAAATCCAACTATGTAGTGTTAATAGGTGGGTTTCACATTCTAGAATTCTTGGCAGTTACAAGCCAGATGGAGGGCAAGAGGCACTTTTTCCTATTAATAATATTGGACGTTGCCATGGAAGAATTCAAAAATGATTTAGCTCATTTAAAAAGTGGTGATTTCTAGGATGACTAGACACATTACTGGTTTGCATTGCAAAAATAAACTGCATTTAAACAATATTAATTTTACCTGCCCTCCACCTCATTGAAATAACATTGGCCAGTCTAATGTTGTGATGTCACGTGAAACCCACCTATTAACACTTCTCAAGTCTAATGAGTAGTGTCACATAGGAATTAACCAATGACACAATGTGAAATATTTGTGAAAATAATCACAAATATTTAAGTATTTGGAGTTAACATTACATTATATAAACATTCTTTTATTTACGATGTCTAAACTTTAGACTCTAACACTTCATTGTCATTGCTCTGCTAAGTGACATTCTTTTAGGAAATATAATTTAATTAACAAAAGTAGGATTGTCCCTAATGATTTTTTTTTTCCCGAATGCATAGTGAGACAAATATGTTTTTAACAAAATTCAAAAATCTCTTGACATAAGGATTATATAATTTATAAAGTGTATTATTTCTTAAATCATTAATAGTCCATTATTCAACAACTTGTTTTAATGTTGCACCTGTCTTTAATATATAAAAAATAAATATATATATATATACTTTTTACATGGCATATGGAGTAGGGCTGGGCAATATGGCTAAAAATACATTTTCTTGGAGCCAGATCACAATTTCGATTTTATCACAATTGATGTTTATTTTTCATTGCCTTTGAGGTAAATATGAGTATCTGCTTTTTCAAAAAGTTTTGAGACATGAAGATTTGCTAAAAATGCACATTTCAGTCATAAATGCAAAGACAGTACTGTATTTCTGTAAATCAAACCTGACGATTTTAAATTCACCTTTTTTATGACTTAAAAGTGCAGCCCCCAAAAACACAACCTTCTAAGTTCATAAGAAAAAAGCCTATATATTTTTGAACAGACAAATGCATTAAGTTAGATATGGGAAATCACAATATGATGATTTCATTAAAAGAGTAGATTGTCACAGAGATAATTTCATTTAATTTTTTCTCACGATATTGCCCAGCTGTATTTGGAGTCTGTAATTCAGCTGACCATTACAATTATGCATATTTTTTTTTTTTTTAAATTGTCGACTACTTACAATTTGTTAATCGTTGCAAAGCTACAAGAAATGTTCTTACAAGTACTTTTAGGGTGTATTCATTTTGAGAAAAGCGTGTATAAAAAGGATGTATTCTTTTTTGTAAAATCTCGCAATTGTTATGATTTAGGTTCCTAGTATTATATTGTGCCACGACTCACGAGCATCAAATGAACAAATGATCTTGACATTCTAAATGTAAAAGTAAAATTGTTGCAGCATCTCATACATGCTGGCATTGTAATACTGTTAATCTGGTCGTCCTTGTGTACCTGTGAGCGGGAAACAAAGGAACTGGGTTTGCAGGAGTCTCAGCTTCACTTTCCACTTCAAGTTCTGTTTTATTACTCTTCTTTTTCAGCTTTTCTTTTGCGTGTCCTTTGTCGTTCTGCTTACATAGACCAGTTTTGAGTTTGACATTATTGTATATATTTAGTGACTTTCTAATGCACCCATGAGGTGTGTGCGAGCCGCAGTAGGACGTTTTCTTCAGATAAAATTCTGTCTCTCTTGTGTCTGCGCCTTCTTTGACTGGATCTATCTTCATATAGAGACCAGCCTTTTGGGCACAGCTTACATGAAAAGCAGTATAACAGTTGGCTTTGTGGCACTGGATGCATGCTCCAACACCTTTTTCTTTACAGAGGTAGCAAGTGAGTTTCCACCGAGTTAAGGGGATTTCGCCGACGCCATCTATAGGTTCTATAAAAGTTGTGTTGGAAAAGCCCACTTCAGGAATCCACAGCGCACAAACGACATGCCCCCAGCGGTCATCATCTGTTCTTTTCACTGCCCCACCTGTGTTGGGGCAAAGGATACAATCTGCAGGTTGATTTGGAGCCTGGAGGCAGTGGCGGCACATCCACTGGCCTTCTGGGATGTATGGAACACCATAACATTCTTGGTGCACAGCAATGCTACACATATCACAAAATAGAATGATGTTGTCATTGCGAGCCTCTGCGACCATGCAAATACAACACACTGAATCCACGTCTAAAGCTGTAAGGTTTTCACTGCCCTGGTCTAAGCTTTCCAGGAACAACTCCTTCTCAAAGCGGTCGATCAAAAACTCAAAGACATTGTAAGACACTTGACTAATGCCCTCACTTCGCCGCTTCTCATTGACTAAATCCAGCCAAGCATAGTCTTCCTCATCCATGTCGTACTCTGTTTCTTCATCCAACTCTTCTTCACTTTTTTCAGTGTACTTGTAGTAAGTTGCCGGGCGCTGACGAACTGCTGGGAGGTGGTAATCAATTGTGCGAAACTGTGGCTCAGGGAATTTAGGACCAGGAGGTGGTGGTGGCGGTGGTGGTGGTTCTCCGTGACAATTTATTCCCAAAGCAGCATTTCTTTTTTCCTGGTTGTTCTTTAACCTCACAGACCTCAAGAGAACTTGCTGTGGTTTATCTGTATTTTCTTTGTTATTTGTGCACTGCATCATCTCCTGCAGCATGGGGTCATCATCTGTGATAACCTCCAGTTTGTCAAATATGCTTATTCGATGTAAGCGCCCATCCACCTCAAACTCCACCATGCGCTGGGCCTGTTCGTAAGTAAGAATCTGTTTGTTGGGAGAAGGTTTGATTGGAGATGGGGGTCTTGGTGGAGCAGCAGCCCGGGGAGGCCGGACTCTCCTCTTCATCTTTTTGATACTCCGTGTTGCTGTGAAAACACATAGCAAAAGAAAAAAAAAAGTAAGCCAGCGCATAGTTTTGAATTGAATTAATCTACAATGAATAATATAGAACTTTAAAAGGCCTATATTACAGAAAATACAGACTGACGTCAAAATAGTGTTTCTTGAAATAAAATTTGTTGAAAGAATGATAAATATATATATAAATATTATATCAAAGTATTTTTATATAGCATAAAATCACAACAACAGTCATTTCGGTGGACTTTCCAAAGTTTAAAACCATTGTGGTTAGCAAATGGTAGAAAATGAGAACAAAGCAATATACGTTCAATAAAACAATAAACACTTTTAAACAATAAACATTCAATAAGACAATAAACAATGAAACAATAAACATTTTATAAAAACTATGTAGGAACCTGATTAGAGCTGTGTTCCTAACTGGCCTGACCACAGACTATTTCAAAGAGGAACGTTTTGAGCCTAATCTTAAATGTAGAGAGCTTCTTTAACATGAGCAGGGAGCTGATTCCACAGCAAGGGTGCTTGGTAACTGAAAGCTCTGCCTTCTACTATACTTTTAGAGACTCAAGGAATCACCAGTAGACCAGCATTTCGGGAGCGAAGTATACGGTTAGGGTAGTAGTAAGGTACTATTTCATCTTTGATATAGGAAGGGGTCATAAGTGAGAAGAAGAATTTTAAATTTGATATGAAACTCAACAAGAAGCCAGTGAAGGTCTTTTAGTACTGGGGTAATGTGTTCTTGTTTTTTAGTACCTGTTAGAACTCTTGCTGCTGCATTTTGGACTAGTTGAAGGCTTTTTATTGAGCTTTTAGGACAGGCAGCAAGCAGGGAGTTACAGTAGTCATATATATAAAATTGTGCAGAACTGATTTGTGAATGAAACGTATGACAAATTAGAATTTACAAGATGGAAATAAAGCAATCATAAATCATAGGCTTAAGCTTAGTGTAAGCCTAATAATAAATTAAATGCGTGCTTGCATTTAATTAAATGGGCTCTATCTCGTCTCGAGATAGGGTCAGAGAATCAGATCAATTAAATAATTGACAAAAGCTTAAACTAGTAAGTTGTGATTGGTTGTACAGAACAATGAGGAGTGCTTCACTAGTTGTTTTGTTACTTTTAGGGGTTGGTCACTTGACTTCGCGGGGGCATTTAAACTCTGTGGGAGGCGGTCACACGCTCAGCTAAGCTTTGGCAACCGCCCGACTCACAGTTGGCAAACTGGCTTCAAAAAGGTGTTCTGTTTTTTTTTCCTCAAACTTGTTGTCAAATTAGCCAAGCTGCTAACAATAACATGGCCAAAAAGCTAGCTAGCAAATTAGGCGAGCTAGCCGCCTCCGGAGCAAATGCCGTCAAGCACAACAAAGCCCTTTAAACATCACCTTCCTTGTAAGAAACATACAAGCGCTGTGGTGAATAACTGAGGTCTTTGCGCGTGTACAGAATGGACAAAGCTCAAACATACCTGGGAATGTTAGCTTTTGTTGGCAGATGGAGACAGGCTTGTCCGCAGCTTCACAAAGCCTCGGCGACAGGCCCTGCTCAGCGGCTCAGGCTCAATACTCACCGTCCTCATCCAAGAGCCGAAAATGTACCAACTCAAACGCGTGTTGTTGGTCCACTGATATTTTCAATAGAATTTTCACTTTTACGACCTGTTTTAAAAGCAAATGAAAAGCTATAGTAACTACTTGCTAACCATTGCCGAGCTGGAACAGCAGATTGAGGTACACCCCCAACAACAACAATGCTCAGAGCAGACAAGTCCCACCCGCAGCAGCAGCAGCGCAGTCACACAGACAGAGACCTAAGAGCCAGACCAGAAGGGCCGAGGTCATGTTATGCTGAGCTGTAGCCCTCACACAAAAGCCCATCTGTCACAATCAATGCGTCGCTCTTTGTCAGTCAGCTCGTGTGTATCCTTATTGGGTTTAACTCCAAACAAAGCCTGGCATGTAGAGCAAAAATAAAGAGGAAAACAAATACACGCTACGTTCGAAATTGATATAGAAACAAATAACGCTTTAAGCATGTGAGTCATATGAGTTTGTGGTTTATATTTGTTTGCTGTGAGGCTAAACGTGAACAAATGCTAGGCTCGAGATGCACGCGTTGCTATAACGACGAACGCGCCACGCAGTGGGTTCAGGTGCGTCCTCCGCGTGACAAGTCTGCTGCAAAAGCTCGGGATCGTGACATCACTTATTAGTAAAACGTACGGAGGAGGTATAATGTTATTTAATCAATAATGATTTTAAATTGCTATACCTAAATCATTTCCTGACACATGGCCGTTCTGCGACTGTTTTGTTTACTGTTGTTTTGGCTATGGAACGTCTGCAAACCTGAAACGGCGAATTTGCCTTTATTATGAAATATTTCAAAAAGTTTATTACAAATTTAAAAAGTGGTGATTTCTGGGGTGACTGGACCCATTTAACTTTTGTATTACAAAAATAAACTCAATTTAAACAAACTTCATTTTATCTGACCCCAATCTGATTGAAATATATTCTAATGTGGTGATCTGAACCAGCAATAGGTGGGTTTCACATTCTATTCTTGCCAGTTAGGTGGAGGGCAAGAGGCAGATTATCTATCAATAACATTGGACTTTGTCGTGAAATAATTCAAAACATATTTCGTAAATTTAAAAAGCAATTATTGCTGCATTCCTACAATGGCTATGGCATTTTAACAATATTTATTTTAGCTGCCCTCCACCTCATTGAAATTACATTGGCCTGTAGAATGTTGTGATGTCATCTGAAACCTGCAACCTATTGGCTATTTTAATGACGTTTTTTGTCCAGCTGTAAGGGAATGTAAATACAACTTTTATTTGTCAATTTCTTCATAATTTGCAACTTAAAATTAGAAAAAAATTATAATCTGTCATATGGACTTAAGTGTCAATAAGAAAAGTGATGAAACTGAGGCAAAACAAGCAGTTTGTAAATGGAGATACTAGGGGTTTGGTTTGTTTCGACCCATTTGTTCAACCCCAACCATTCGGCAGTGACATCACTGAAGCGCTGGTTCTTTCTTCCGTCCATCACTGGGTGGCGCTGCACTGCTGCGGCCGAGCGTGAACTGAGCAGAGCAGGAGACAAAAGCAACAAAGTGAGCCCCTCCGGATCAATCAAATGTGTCATATTTAACTGTTTAGGAGCCGAAACCAGGCGCCGACGTTGTCACACAACACAGTAAGTATCATGTGATTGCAAGCATGTGTCTAAAAGTAGGTAAAATGTGACCAGGACGTTGTAGCCTTTATGGTCTGATCCAGATCCGTGTGGTTCGTGTGTGGCCACGGCTGGTTCTGCCTCGGCAGGTTAGCTTTGTCCTGTGGCCTAGCGGACAGCTAACCTGCTAGCAGCTCAGTAGTACGTACAGATTTGTAGTCCGTTGTGGTCATTCAGCCCTAGTGTTTTGGATGAAGTTGCAATGTGTGTGATTTTTGTGATTCAGAGCCATGTGACACAAGTTTTGTATCCGTGTCCGGATAACTGTGTATATTAGCACCGATGGGTTAGCATTATGGTAGCTGTTTACTCAAGTGAAGCCAAATGACCCCAGTATTTTTAAACGAATTAATTATTTTACAATTGCATAAATAATTCCTCACATGTCCATTAGTATTGCCATCAGTTAATACTGACATGTACAACTGAAGTGAAGAAATTCGAGGCTAAAGCTTGGCTTGTTTTACTGCCCCTCCACATCTTCCTGATTAGCAACAGAAGACCAAACCCGGAAAACCGGTGTTCAGATGGAAAGTAAGATAAGTCATGTTGCTGGATTTTATATTTGTTTAAAACGTCCTTCTTATAGTGGCTTGTTGTTTCTGTGTACTGGGAGTAGTGGTGTGTCCTGTATACACAGTTGAAACCTCGTCTTTATAGACGTGAAAATGTCAACAAACTGTTTATTTTATGTTTACAATAAGTTATAGCAACATGTACCAAACAAAATGGTGAAATCTGTGTATCTGTGAAACAACCACTATATGGCCTAGGAAGACAGGGTGAAATCAATCTGAATGTTCACTTGGCCTAATGTTAAACCAATGGAGATTTTAATTACAGGTATGTTAATTTAAGCATGTTGGACACCCAACATCTGTCCCGGGACTACAGATGAAAAATACCCGCCTGTCTAATTCTGGCATATTTACATGTAAATGTTAATTAATCTGCATTGTCCCTTTACTAAATAAAATAAATAAATTATACAGAGTGATAGATAAATGTATCAGTATTGATCCAGCTCCATGCCATCTGTCATATTTTATTTATGCATGAAATACCACAGCAGTAGGCTATCTATGTACTAATAAATTCCAAATATCTACTGCATGAATTGATTATGATAATTCCAATTTCTTTATTGCATTTCATTCATGCAGGAGGTATAAATTTAATAAAAAAAATTAAATAATTTAAAATGAAAAATCCTTAATCAAAATGATACTTGCCCATTACATAAATGTGTTTTTTGAAGCTCTTTTCTTACATCTTAATAATTTCTTTCTCTCTGCTTCAGGTCTTCTTAAATGGAGTGGGACGGGCAGATCTCCTGTGCTTCAAATAGCCTCATCCAAACTACATTACCTGCGTAATGCTGCTGCATCCATGATTCCCGCTAAAACTCCTTTCAACTGACAACGCCGGCCTTGTTATTTATAACAAACCATTGGGCTGCTAGAATGGATGGGGAGGAGGAGGTCTCTCACATGAGTGATGACTTGGACAGTGACTTTAACAGCATCATAGAAATGAAAAAAAGAGAAGCTAAAGGAAGGTGTTTAAGAATAGAGGGAGAAGATGGCTATGTGTTCCGATCCTACAGCTTGCACTCAAACAGGAGCTCAGCCCCAAAAAAGGCTCCTAGTCAATCTACTACACTGGATACAAACTCTGCAAAGTCTCTTGACTTATCTCAGGTGAAAAAAGCTAAAGCATCTGATTCTCAAGATGCCATCATTGATAACATTAAGGTTGAAAACTATGAAAATGGAAATGAAGAAATTCTACAAAACAAAAACAATTGTGATGAGCTAAATGGTATAGAGGACATTCCTGATGATGGAAGTTTGGCTTTTGGCACCTCAGTTGGTCCATTTGTAACTAAAGAGTGTGTTGATTATTCTGGTTTACTAAGTGGATACTCAAGTACACTTTATGATGTTGCAATGGACGCTGTAACACAAAGTCTTTTATCATCTGTAAGAGGTCAGTCAAGTGCAAGAAAAAAATCCCCTGCCTGGAATCACTTTTGCATATCTCCTCGAGACAGTACCAAAGCAATCTGTTTATACTGCATGAAAGAATTCAGCCGAGGTAAAAATGAGAAAGACTTAAGTACAAGTTGTTTGATGAGACATGTACGAAGGGCTCACCCTACTGTGCTTCTACAAGATGGCCCGGATGCATCTTCACCAACTAGTTTCACCAACTCTCTCACCTCACCCTTGATACCTCTCTCTCCAAGCTCACCAAAAAATGGAGACTTGACAAATGATGTCATTACTTCCGCCTCAAAGATCACTTCACTGTCCAGCTCTGAAGGTGAAAATTCAGACATGTCATCCAAAGAAGTGTTACCCAAAGTCGAACCAAAACTAGAGCCTTTTGCCAATGTAGACTCTTTTAGTTCTCTGCTATTAACCTCACATTCCAATGATATTAGTGAAGAGCTGTCAGACGGTGGCCAAGAACGGCTTCCTGGGACCACAAAAAGTGCAAGCACTCGTCGTCGGTCTGCTGTATGGAAACATTTCTATCTGTCACCTACAGACAGTTCCAAAGCAGTTTGCATTCATTGCATGAATGAATTTAGTAGGGGCAAAAATGGTAAAGATCTCGGAACAAGTTGCCTCATACGACACATGTGGAGGGCCCATAAAGAGGTAGTAATTGAGGAAAATGGACAAGGGAATCACATTCCCCCACCATACACCACGCCAACCTCCCTTTTGTTTCGAACTCCATTACAAGATACATCGGACATTAAAAAGTCTCCCCTGTTTCCATCATCACCAGAAACAACATCTGATGATGTACCTCAAAGTCTCAATATAAAAGATAATTATGAAGACGATCTGGTCACTTCAGGCCCTTCAGAACAAGAGTCATCTCTCAATCTGTTTTTAGCCGCCCAAGAAGATAACACATCCCTTAACTCTTCACATTATGATATATCAGAAGAGCCAAGCACCACACAAGACCACTCAGTTTTTCAGCAAAACAAAAAGATAATGAAAAGGGTGAAATCTGAAGTGTGGCATCATTTTATAGTGTCACCAGTTGATCAGCTAAAAGCACTGTGCCGATACTGTTCATGTGTTATCAGTCGTGGAAAGCGGGGTGACTTTGGTACAAGTTGTTTAATGAGACATCTTATGAGACGCCATCCGGATGTCCTCAAAAACACAAAAATTGAAGACAAAGAAACTTCCCCATTGCCGTTTACCAGCCTCATTCCAACAGATGAACTTATTTCACAAGAAGTTGAAAACAATCTTGAAAAAGAGAAAAAGTCCCCGGCTTTAAGTAAAAAAACATCCAAACTGTGGAATCATTTCACTATTTCTACTACTGACCCTACAAAAGTCGTTTGTTTGCACTGTAACCGCACAATGAGCAGAGGCAAAAAAACAACAAACCTTGGAACGAGTTGTCTATTCAGGCACATGCAGAGGTTTCACGGACATGTTCTTGAAACTAAAAAGACTTCTATCTCAGGTGATTTGCCCTCTGTTAAAATAAACGTAAAACAAGAACCAGAGCTTACATGTGAGCAGAACAATGACTTGTATAATGAACATCACCCGGTTGCCAAAAAAATCACCAAACTATTAGCAGAAATGCTTGCACTAGATCTACAGCCCTCAACTATTATGGAGAATGCTGGTTTGAACCGACTACTAGAATACCTCCAGCCTCAGTATTCTCTACCGCCCTCTTCTTACTTTACCAGCACTGCCATACCTGACATGTATGAGAGGGTCAAGGATGTAGTGCTGACCCACCTGAAAGAAGCCGAAGGTGGTGTTGTACACTTCACCACCAGTATTTGGGTCAGTAGTCAAACAAGGGAATACCTGACCCTCAACGCCCACTGGGCCTCATATGAGTCTAGGGTCAAGCCTCAGGGTCAAGACTTTCACTGCTCTGCTCTCCTCAGTGTCTCACAAATAGACTGTGATACTGATATGCAGGACATCCCAAAGCAGCTGGAGTATCTGTGGGACACTTGGATCACCTCATCAGGGCTGAAAAGAGGATTCATTGTAACTGACAATAACACCATTAGAAACACATTGGAGGACCATGGCCATGCCACCATGCAGTGTTTTGGTCATACAATTGACTTAATTGTTAATGAAGCCATAAAGAGTCAGAGGATGGTTCAAAATCTCCTCAGTATAGCTCGAAAGATCTGTGAACGTGTGCACCGCTCAGCAAAAGCCAAGGAAAAACTAACTGAACTCCAGAGGGTGCACGAGCTGCCCGAAAATCAGCTGATCCAGGATGTCCCCTCAAAATGGCGGACCTCTTTCTTAATGTTAGAACGGATGGTGGAGCAGAGGAAAGCCATTGATGAACTGTCCATTGAGTGCAGTTTCAGGGAAATTATCAGCTGTGATCAGTGGGAGGTGATGCTGTCAATTTGCAATGCACTGAAACCTTTTGAAGTTGCCAGCAGGGAGATGGTCACTCGCACTGCCACTCTGGGACAAGTCATACCACTCATACACATCCTTAGTAGAAAAATTGACCTACTATTTGATGAGACTGTAGGTATTGACAATATGCTGAAATCTCTTAAAGAGGCAATGGTCAGTAGGATGTCCTCAATGCTACAGGACCCCCGCTACATTTGGGCCACTTTGTTAGACCCACGATACAAAACTTCACTTTTCACTGAAGAAGAAGCAGAGTGCTGGAAACAAGACTTGATCCGTGAGCTGGACTCGGACTGCACTACCTCAGATGATGCAAAGTCCCAATTGGCCAACGGCTGTGACGAGTCTTATCTTGCATCAAATTCAAAGAAAGACAACATATGGTCTCTTATAAATGACGTCAGACAAAACAAACATGAGGAGAAACCAAAGTCTACAGAGTTGGCAGTGCTTGAGTACCTTGAGGAAGAAATACTTGATCAAAACTGTGATCCACTTGACTATTGGAATCTTAAAAAGTTTTTGTGGCCCCATCTAGCCAAAGTAGCCGCCCGTTATGTTGGTTGCCCCCCCAGCATTATCCCAGCAGAGACTTTGTTTAGTACAGCAAGCGTTAACTGTGCCCTGAATCAACCTAGGCCTCTTCTAGAAAACATGGAAGGTTTACTTTTTCTCAAGGTTAACCTGCCGATGATTTATTTTCAATACTGATCCTATTATAGCATTAGCAACCCTTTAAGAACCAGGACCAAGCCACGTAGCTGTGAAGTTAAGGTATTTCCAATTGTACAATATAAATTTATACACTGATTTCTCAATGCAAAAGCCAGACATGGAGGCTTAATTGTATTGTACTACTGTTAAACACTTTGAAGCTTGCGAGTGAAAAGTGTATCAGGGAGGGAGGGGGTTTCTAGCTGTAGGGGTTTGTTATATTTTGCTTGTAAACCTTTTTCTTTGTCTTGTGTCTTCTCTCTCTCCTTGTGCCTTACCAAAAAAAAAAACAACACTTCAGGTCAAATGCTGTACATATCTTTTGTTTCCTTTGCATTTTTGAGATTGCTTCAGGATGTTTTTGATCATCATGGATTATGATTATTGTTTTTTTTTCCCTAACGAACATTAGCCCAAAAATAAATGCTGTGACTGAAAAATGTGTTAAGTTAATATTATTTAATTTCATTGTGAATTGTGGCTAGCGGTACTGTCATTTAGAAATTTTCTATTTTATTGCTGAAATGTTATGATGTTGCTGTATTTTGAGAGTAAACCATTTGTCTTGATTGTACAAGTTGTCTCTTAAGCACAATTTTAAGTTGATGTCTGGGATTAAATTATGGGTTTAATATAGAAGTAAACGATGTACTGTACATTTTTATAACAACTTCAGAACCTAATTTGATAATTGTTTTAGCATTGAGATGGGAACCATGCAAATTTTGTGGTTGTTTGTAAATAAAGGTTTTCCTTATGCACACAAATACTTGCATTTTCATTTTTGGTAACAGTATGTTGTTATTCTTTTATTACAGCCTTTCACTAATAAATGCAGTGTGCATACTGTACAAAATACACATTTCAATTACATTTTTACAGAATAGAAAAAGTATGTGAAAACAAATGTACCAGTATGGATCCACAACTTAAAATAACACTTCTTTAGTGCTATTTAAAGTGACAGTCATCTTATGCAGGTTAAAAAAAATCAAATATAATCCCATTGAAATAGAAAACAATAAATGTATGTGCTTCAGTTTTATTCCCTACAGTGCACCATTCAGTTTTATGCCATACAGTAGAACTAAAGGAACAAGATTTCCATGGAAACAAGCACCTTCTCCAGGACAAAAGAAACGCAAAGCGAGACACATTTTTAAGATTATGGTCCAACAAAAACATCCTAGAAGTCTAATGTTCAAGTCTAATTTTTAGCTAAATTGGCTTAAAATATTATTAATGCCAATTATAAACTATGAAAATACACGACTTTGTATCACAAGAGTGGAATGCAGTTGCTCTTAAAACGATTATTTTCACCAGATCTTTTAAACTACATGTATTATTTTTCCAGGGCTGTGTCAGCTGCCTTTGGTTCGCTCCATTAATACAGTCTTGCGTTGAAGCAGCACGTTTACTGGTGGAACTTGGAATAGGTTGAAGACTGTTTTACTGTAGCCATCTATGAAAGCCATAGGTTGATGAGTCTTTTGGAGTTGTTGTATCTTGGTAACATTTGCCTCCATTAATAAGTGTGTATAGAGTTTGACGTCTGGATTTGTTGGGCTCATATCTTCACGTTTGTCATATCTGTAAAAATAATAATACATTTTTATAGGTACATCAAGCAACATTTTGTTTACATAATAAACTTAAATTAAAAAAAAAAAAGGTTTTAAGGTTTAGATGTTTTTGTTTTGAGCAGGTATGCATGACCATAAAATAGACTCTTATATGGCCAATGGAAGGGTCTTCTGCATTATTTCCATTAAACAATTGTTCTTTTGACTATTTTTCACATTATGATATGCAACTTATCCATGTCCATGAAAAATGTTTCAAGTAATGGCTTTAACATTATGTTTTCAATAAACTGTGTTGGGGATTTTCTACCTCCACAATGTAACTTTAATGATTACATAACATCACAAAATTATAACAAATCTATTTATAACACTCACCTCCAGGTTTTGTGTAACTCCAAAAATCGTGATACCCCAGTTTCAGCTGCAAATGTATCTATGTGAACAAAAACATCTAAAAAAGATACAAGACAATGAGCATGCAGAGTAATAGCTATTAAGAAAAAGTTCAATATTTTTACCCGAGTTAGACGGCAATAATCTGTGCAGTTCTAGCATCCCCTTGCCTCCTGGGTAGTTGTGATGGGACACATAAAGGCAGAAACCAGAGTATCCCATGTTCACCAGTAGATGACCAACAACAATTACTGATCCTAATTTGTACATCCATGATTTATGATAGTTTGATAGACTGAAATAAAATAGAATGGTAATTTGTTTTTAATACAGTTCTGAGATATATTGTGCTTGCAGTTTTACATTGTTTCAGAAATTTTCCGTACTAAAAATCTTACATAAATGAGCATCCTCGAGCAGCCACCAAACTTAGCATTGGGAAAGTGTAGATTATGAAGCGCAGCTCTTTATGAGGCAGCAGTGAATATAGAAGGATAAATCCCACAGTGGGAAGGAAAATTATTTTCATTCGTCGATCAATGAGGCCAAGGGGGACAAAGAATAGGGTGCATCCTAGAGCTCGAGGTACAGCAGAGTAAAAGTACCAGAGAAATGGAGAAGTTTACTGAAGAGACCAGTCAAGGACAACACAAAAAGAAAACACTTCATAGCATGACCACAGCAAAAATATAATGAAAGGATATTCCCCAGTTTGAACTTTTGTTGAGGACAGTATTGTACCATAAAACCTGTCCCTCAGGCCAAAGAGGTTTTCCCCAAAAGAATGTGTCAACTGCAACAGTCAAACCTTGAAAGGAAAACAATGTATTATAATAACAACCATACTGTAACTGCCAGAATTAAATTATTAGATACTTCATTTACCTAAAGACAATATTGCAGCAGGTAAGGCAAAGGTTATTAGCTTAACTATTCCAAGCCTTCTGCTCATTAAGGAGATCAATAACATCAGACCCATTAAGATGCACAATTCTGATCGAAAAACAATGATGACAAAGGCAGACAGCAAATAAAGCGGCCATGTCTTTGTGCCATCCAAGATGTGAAGGCCAGAAGAACTGCAAGATAAACAAGATAAAATGTTAGTGCACAAAAATGTTATATTTGTTAGTTTCCAAGAAAACTTACCAACAGGCAGTGCAAAGACATTTGGGAGGGTTCTGGTGCTGTAGAACATTAAATGGAACTGAGAGGCACATGTTAGACAGAAGAGCCCTGCCACTGTAGTGCCAAACTGTCTTCTTACCTCTTTTTGCATATACCAAAGTGTTCCAATGACACATATTCCTAAAGATGCACGGACTGTAAACAAAACAAAAAATATATATCTAAATATGTACCCTAATAAACAAAGGCTTTGTTAATCAAACCAGCATATAGAAAATGAATACCTATTAACTGTGCATAAAGTTTAGGAGCATTCATGTGATGGATCAGAAATACTGCTGGAGAACTGAGACCAAACAAAAACAAGGGTCCAAGAAAGGTTCGTGGAACCACACCTGGAAACTCATGATGATCATACTGAAAATACAAAATTTAGCATGTTCACTGTTATTTATAACATAGTTTATGCATGTATGTATTTGTAAAAGCCAGGTTGGCATAACTATTTCTGAATTTCTTACCTGCTCAAACTCAAGTCTGTGAAACAAAATGTCATGAACCGCTTGTAAATTAAAGCTCTCTTCTACTTTTGTGAAAGGACATATGAATAAATGAAGCAGAGACACAAAAAGTAACAAAAAGAGCAGCGACAGCCCCCAAACATTCTTCTTTTCAGCCATGACAGTTTCAGTGTAATTGTAACTTCCGCCAGTAAAAGGAAGTAGTATTCGTGTTTTATTAAAAATGCAATTATGCTTTATTAATTTTAGAAAAAAACAAATAAGACAACATATTGGTCATTCAACAATTTTTAACTTGGAACCGTGCAAATTACAAATGTTTTGTCAAATTTTCTTAATGTTCCACGTGAGAACGCTCTGTTTGTCCCGGGCGTGGCGCCTACTGATTGGTTGTGTCATTGATTGACATGCTCATACGGCCAATCATCAGCAGCCACAATTCGTCCAAGAGGCTGACGCGGAAAACTAAAACCGCATCCCATTTTTGAAACCCGGCATGTAAATACAACCTTATCGTGCTTTGCCTAGATAACGCTAAATGAATATGAACGGTTGGAGAAGGTAGTTTAGATGATATCGACACTTTAGTGGCTTAAGAGCTCCCGATGGTTGTGTTCTCATGTCCATGTGATTTGAGGTGAAATGCTGCTGTCTATGGGGCTAGATCTGCGGCTACTGCGGCTGCTATTTTGTATTTCTCTTGTTTTTAATGTCCAAGCTGCCGAAGCCAAGAAAGACTTGAAGAGCGCGTGTTCGACTTGTCGACAAATCACTGATAACTTCAACAAGGTAAGAGTCACAGTCGGTCAGATTCGAGATTTGCTTGATCTTTGATATGGAGTAAAGTTACATACGAAATGACTCGTTTTAATCACTGTTACCTGACTGTCTTGCACCATTGTATTTCCAGGGTTTTGATAAAACAGCGAAGCAGAACTTTGGAGGAGGCAACACTGCTTGGGAGGAGAGGAAACTGTCTAAATATGAAACAAGGTGAGAGCAGACATCAAATTATTGACTGCGGGCTTTACAGTCAGCCATACGCAATCAATTATTTATATATAATTATTGTACATGCAAGTTGTGAGGCTTGGGGTCATGTTTATGTGCCTAAAATCAACACAAGCCACCACCTTGTCATTTGCACCAGCACCACTAAGCCAGTTAATTTGCTAAGGTAACATAGATAGAAAATAAAGTCAATAAGGAAAGTGTATTTTTTGTTTATTTTTCCATGATACATCTTATAACATTGAAAATTAGCATGTGCAAAGGTATATTCTCAATTTACAGTCTCAATGTATTATTTCTTTTAGTGAGATTCGTCTGATGGAGATCATTGAGGGTTTGTGCGAAAGTAGCAGTTTTGAGTGCAATCACATGCTTGAAGAGCATGAAGAACATTTGAAACTTGGTGGTTCAAAAGGTAAGTATGGGCTAATACAAAGACAACTAAAATGTTGGGTTTTTTTGCAGTTTCAGTTTTCAAAAATATTTTACCCTATTATTTGAGATTTAACTTTAGAATTTAGCATTTGCATGTCACAGTGATCAACACTGCAGACCTTGGTGTGCTATGTACAGTAGATCTTTTTTGTCTGATCCGAAGTTTGAGGTCATGCCTGCCATTTCTAGATATTCCACTCTAAATGTAGTCTATTTATTTGATTTAGTTACAATTCATGTTTTTGCTCAAAAATCTTAAAAAAACAAAAATCCTGACTATGAGTGGAGTTGCCTCCACCATAAATGATGCTACATACCAGAAACGACTTGTATGTGGTTGTACTGTATGTCTGCATATGTTTAGCTGCTTTTGGTTCAAACTTAAGTTTAACTACTGGGTTAACACTTGTGATCATGTGACAAAAAAGCAATATTTTTATTTTTATCTAATTGAAGTTTTTCTGAGTTTCGCAAGTGTTTCAATTCCAATTTGATTTTCCAATTTATCCATTCATTTTAGAATTCAGTTTTAAAGGTCATATTGCAATTGTGTTTAGGAGAATTCACAAAATAAAATATGAAAATGAACTGACAAATGAATACCTTTATGACAGTTTTAATCAGTATCAACTGTTTTTATGCAGAAAGTTATAGATAGCAGCCTTTGCAATTCACAAATTGAATGCATTGAAATTCCAATTTTAGTTAAATTTTGATTATTGTCTACTTTTTTTTTTTTTTTTTTAGTATCTTTGAGTATACATTGTGTGCCTGTCAGTTCTTGTCATTCAAGTTTTGTGACTTCTCACTTGAAGTATGTTAAACCTGGGGTATCTGAGTCTTCATGATGTTAGTAAGCGTCACCTTTTTCAAAACGCATATTGCAGACGCAGTACTTTGTGACAATGTAATGACAAAATTAAACTAGCCAACTAAATTGAAATTTAACATTCTTTAGTTATTTTCTCATTTTTGCGTAACTTTAAAATTGATAAGGCATTAAAAACATATCCCAACACATTTTGCACTGTTAAATAAAATAATCAAAGAGCCAGGGTTTCCAAGGAAAGAAATTGCGAAGGGGGGCGGGGAAGGAAGGTTGCAGTTGCTGTAGTTTCTGTCGGAGATAGCTGACACATGCTTCAAAAACCCCAAAATACTTATGTAACCATTTTTACAAAGATATTTAACAAGGTAAAAGCTGTAATCTCAATTTTTTTTATCTTAAAAATTTGAACCAACAGTAAATATTTCATTCTAAACAGTCCACATGTTTTGTGAACACATTTTATGTATTCTGAGCCTCCGATTTATAATCACAATTTGTTTTGAACCCTTTTTCACCACCTTTAGAGTAAACTAATTGCTGCTAGCCACATAATAGATACATTAGTACTATATCTGAGCCATGGAAAAAGATTTTAAGACATTTTTAATAAATAAATAAAGTGTAGCTTATAGTGAATGTAATCACCTTTATTATACACCGTCTTGCCACCTTTATTATTAATTTACTCAATCCCTCAGTTTGTATTTTAAAAAATCCATTCAGTCAGAATAGTAAGCAACAATATTCAAGCAACACACCAAGTTGAACAGCCAAAATAAGTTGTTTTTGTGTTTAGCTTCACTCTAAATAATTATTCTCTGGCAAACTTTTTTGCAGGAAAGCAAAAAATCCAGATCTGCACAAGTGGTTCTGCATTGAGACCATCAAAGTTTGCTGTCCTAAGGGAACTTTTGGACCAGATTGCAATGGTAAGACCTACTGCGGCTTTTCATGTGTACTTGTTTTGCTGGAGTGTTTTTAAGTTTGTTTTCCAGCTTGTGTTGGAGGCGCTGAGAGGCCATGTCATGGGAATGGACAGTGTGATGGAGATGGGACTCGAGGAGGGAATGGGAAGTGCAGCTGTGACTCTGGATATGAAGGAGAGTTCTGCCTGGACTGTACTGATGGACACTTTAATGAAGAGCGAAACGACACTTTCTCTCTCTGCTCAGGTGCTATGTATTGTGCCACATGGTCTACGAATTAATGCTACTACAGAAGTTTCCAAATGGATACTTAACTGTTTGTATTTGTTCATGACAGAATGCCACTTGTCCTGTAAAACTTGCAATGGACCAACTCACCAAGATTGTGATGAATGCAAGGATGGCTGGGAAGAGGATGACAATGAAGCTTGTATAGGTAAGGAAGCCATTTTGTTTAACATTGTTAGTAAAAAAAAAACCTTTAACATCTCTCTATAATACTTTAAAAATGACACTTAACAGATGTCAATGAGTGCATTAAAGAACCCTCACCTTGCAAAGAGGATGAACACTGCCTTAACACAGAGGGCTCCTTCTCCTGCAAAGGTAGAGAAATGTTAATCTCTTTGGAGAAAATTCTATCGCATGCCAAAGACACCACTGCAAACAATTTCTGTTTGTGTCCTTGTGATGTTACAGCTTGTGATAAAGTGTGCTCTGGTTGCACTGGTCCAGGACCAGAAAACTGCAAGACTTGTGCGAGCGGGTACCAGGACAAAGACGGCCACTGCACTGGTATGTAAAAGGAAAAACTAAAAAATAAGCACTAATTTTTTTTGCACTAAAAATAATCTTGATTACAAATTACTGCTGTTTTGAGTGATTCAAATAAAAAAAATCTTGGTTCTATTGGGACAGATGTGGACGAGTGTTCTCAGGAAGAGCCAGTCTGCACCAAAGAGCATCAGGATTGTGTTAATACTAAAGGCAGTTTTCTATGCATCTGTGCCTATGGATATGAAGAGAAAGAAGGAGAGTGTGTGCAAAAGTTACAAACAGGTAAAAACAGCTTTTCAATTTGCACATTTTTAAGATGCATCAGAGTTTACTTAAAATGTATTTGTTTTAAAACCTTCTACACTCTGGTTTAAGCTGTTTTATTTCTGATTTCAGAAAAAGAACCAGCAGAGGCTACGCTAGAACCCACTGAAACATCTGATCATGTGGAGCTTTGACACTTGGACCAATTTAAAAACATTTTTTTTGCGATTTAAAGCTGCTCATTTTAAACTTGACTTCTGCACTTGCCACATCGTGTGCCCTCAGACCGACAACAGCAGTAGTATTTTATCTTTCGGGGATTTTGGATTTGTGGACTACCTGAGAGACATTTTATGCTGTTTTTTTTTTTTATTTGTGTGTTTTCTATTTGTGCAACACCTTGTTGTCATGTCTTTTTAACAGAGGAAAGGTATTAAATAAACGTAAATACATTTATTATTGTTATTAATTATTATTATAATTATTAATATTTATATTAATATTATATATATTTTTTTGTGATTTTTAATTTCAATTTTAGAGGTGGGTACAATGTCTAAAATTTGTACTCAAGTAAAACATTAGAAATAGGTAAAGTAAAAATGTAGGTTAATAGGGGAACTTTCACTCAGTTAAGAGCTTTTTGATATCTTATGAGATGAATGTAGTTGAAAACACAAAATCATTACATTTTGTGCATTTTTCATGTTTATAAAAATAATGGAATCTGACAATGTAACTAAAGGTTAAAAGTCAGCTGCATCATGGACTGGTTCACTGGAAATAATAAGCTAAAGTTCCTTATTCATAAGCATTTGTTTCAAGTCATGTAAAAATATTGACAACGAAACTACATTTCCATGGAAACAAGCAGCTAAGTTTGCAGAAAATGCAAAATGCACGCAACATGGAATCACATTGTAACGCTTACTTTGCTTCAACAAAATTATTCAAAAGGAAAATAAGTTTGATTTTGTTTTGATAAAAAGTTACATGGGGGCAAAAAGAGTAATTTGTGTTACTCTTCCTGCTTTTAAAAGAGAAACACAAGTTTTATTCAAGTAAGAATTCTTTTCCGAGAAAAATTGAAGTCTTTGCAAATTCTCAAGTATTAATAACACTGTTCGTGAGTGTTGTGAAGATTTTCAAAATATGTAGTAAATAAACGTCACCACCAGATGGCAGTACAAGCTCATGGTGGAATTGATGCGTCACTAAAATTTGCTTGCGTTCAGTGATTTGGTGTGGGATTGCTTCTCACGCCTGCAATTAAAACCCAGTCAATCAGTCAGTCCGTCAGTTTATTTATAGAGCATCTTGCAACAACACAAAGCTTTAGACTGCTTAATTATGGCACCTAACAAACAGAGCAGACACAACACAATAATTAAATGTACATTACAAAAGAAAAGAGAGCCCAAAACATCGCTTAATGTTATTGTCTGTTTTAATCTTGATTATAAACAAAATGATGCATAAACATTCTTAGTGGATGCCAGTTGCCTGTACTTCCTACTCACATAATTGGGAAACACCTTTTAAAGATTCCATTCAGTGGGACCTTCCTGTGCTCCTCATTTGGATCAAAGCATATTTTCCTAACCCAAGTTTTACCTTGCTATTAAACTCCTGCTTCCTGTGTGGTGATGTCAGCTGTTGGGACTTGATAAGAGGTGTTAGAGCCAGTCCAGACCTGTCTGAACTGGAGGTGCAGCAGCTGGGAGCCAGTCACACACTCAGCCCCGTCTTAACACCCAGAACACTTACAACACTGCTTCTGTTTAACCCCACAGCTTGAATTACCTAATTGCACAAGGTCGGCCAACAAATGACTGTTTTTATCTGTCTTTGAGAAAAAGGTAAAGGCCTTATGGAAATATGGGTCCTCGCTAAAAAGACTAAACTAGATCTTTGTCTCAATTAGAACAAATCTTATCAACAGTTTAAAGGACACATTTATTTATTTATTATGCAGTTCTTGATTTTTATTTATCATTATTTTTGTTTTTATTATTATTTTCATTATTTTAATTTTTTTTCAATGCTCTTGAGAACCCTAACTTCTGTTTTTTTTTCTGCGTTAGAACTTACAATGAAAGTGTAATAAAACACAAATGGCAGTCATCTGTCTCTCGGGTCAGGAATTGAATTTAAGCACCTGCAAAAGAAATGACATCGAGGAAAAAATCAAACCAATCTTTCCTGATATACTAATGTTATTATCAATATTATTTAATTAGTCTATTCATGTAGATTAATTACATGATATTTCAGTCAAATTTAAGTGTTTATGTGTAAATTCACTGACATAGGCTCAATGCTTTTTTTATAAGGTTCTTTACATCACGATAACAACATTCTCATTCTTAACATTTGATTTAAGACACACTGTATGCAAACATTTCTGAGTTTTTAATCATGTCCTAAGATTGCTTTCTTATCAAACCAGCTAGATGTTGTTTTGTAATGCACTAGGTCTTAAAGATCTTCCACACTAATTTTAAATCCAAAAAGCCGACTCGATTGGAGCATGCTTATGCTATTACCCAAAACCCCCAATACAGTTTGATTATTCTCTTCTTTTCTGAGAATACTCAAAGTAATCTTGTCTAACAGATCAGTTTGATTATTTCCCAGCTATGTGTTACAAGTTCAAACTATATAATGATGGACAGACTTGAGAATAAAGTTAACGTTATTCATTTTAACAATGCAGTTAGGATGGGTGTCCCTGGTTGAAATCTATCCGCTTGTTAATATCACTTATTTACAATCCGAATTAAACAGCACACCACTGGGCAGCATAGCCGCAGAGACACTGCACACTGTTCGCTTCAAGCAGCATATTGCAACCCCTTTTGCCTCGATCTAGCGCAGGGCTATTCAACAAATTTTTCTTGAGGGCCAAATTTTTTTCTTAGACGATAGTCGCTGTTTTTGCACAAAACATCACAGTTTTTTTTATCAAATTTGGGAAATATCCACAGCACTAAATCTGTTTCCGTAATGAAAATAACACTGCTATAATCTAGGTTTGAATTTAAATTTTTCTAAAACAATGCTGAAATTAAACAAGGACTAAAGAAAGTCTCAGCATTAAACCAGGACTAAAGTAGGACCAAACCAGGACTAAAGTAGGACCAAACCAGGACTAAAGTAGAATTAAACAAGAACAACTAAAATAGGATCAAATCAAGTATAAGATAGTTTTAAACCGGCACACAAGAGAGAGTATCTTTTTGCAATATTTGTAAAATGGGTTGAGGGCCAGATTAAATCTTTGAAGGGCCGATTTGGCCCCAGGCCATTAAGTTGAATAGGCCTGATCAAGAGGATATTGTGGAGGAATGGTCACTAACACTAACCGGTTTGCTTCTTTCTGTCATGGCACTTTTTGGCACTGTCGTGTTTAATGGGCTTAGCAACAGAAACTATGGGGGACATTTTGTACGTTTTTTTTTTTTTAAGTTGATATATGTAACAAAAGCCAAAATGTAAAATAACCATGATTTTTGGTTAAAGCCACGTGGCGAAATTTTCTTTGGGTTTAATGAGTAAATCTTAACCTATCTCCAGCCCCAGCCCTAAACTTACTCGATAACCCTAAAAAAAGTCGCCATGTGGCTTTAACCAAAATTTGTGGTTATTTTACATTTTGACTTTTTGTAACAAATTGAGATAAAAAGGAAACCGTTCTTATTGTGCGTTTTGGACATTTCGTTGTATATCTACATTTTCTCCGGAGACTGTTTGGGGTTTACATGCACATTTGACAATCTGTTTACATTAGAATAACCTTCATATCCAGTTTTCCTTGCCTTCATTTATGGGACAGACTTTGGGCCTCATTTAGCAACCCAGGAGCTAAATTTCAAGTGCAAACTGAAAAAGGAAAAAAAAAAGAAAAAATCCATGCTGTATTTGTGAGCATTTTGCACTCACTTTAGTATTGAAAGCCGCACATACAACATAATACACAAAACGGATATGCAAGAGAAACTAAAATGTCAACGTTGTCAGGTTTTGCTCCCATTAGCCTATTTTGCACATGAGCAAATTCTTGATAAATGAGGCCCTTCCTTATCATCTGCCTCTTTACCCTACACTGTAAATGAATGTTGTTCTTTGCATTTATTTTTGACAGCTGCTGGAGCAGTAAGTCAGAATTAACCAGGAGAATCACAGACAATCACATAATTTTGTCAAATAATAGCATGAATGATAAAATTATGTGATGCCAAAGCCTGGAAAATATTTACACATAGATTTTAATGGATTATTGACAGTTATCATTTTTAAGAAGAATGAAGTCAAGCAATAGCTTTATACAGCACAGCAGAACAACTTATGTCCTATGTTTTCCGGTGAGAGACATAATAAATTACATTTCTACGCCTATCAAGTTTATTTTGTGTATATATATATATATATATATATATATATATATATATATTATATATATATATATATATATATATATATATATATGAGCACTTCTGCTTTTGCTGAGATAATCCATCCCACCTCACAGGTGTGCCACATCAAGATGCTGATCTGACATCATGATTAGTGCACAGGTGTACCTTATACTGCCCACTATAAAAGGCCACCCTGAAATGCGCAGTTTTGTCTCACAGCAAAATGCCACAGATGCCACAAGCATTGAGGGAGCTTGCAATTGGCATGCTGACAGCAGGAATGTCAACCAGATCTGTTGCTCGTGCATTGAATGTTCATTTCTCCACCATAAGCTGTCTCCAAAGGCGTTTCAGAGAATATGGCAGTACATCCAACCGGCCTCACAACCGCAGACCACGAGTAACCACACCAGCCCAGGACCTCCACATCCAGTAGGTTCACCTCCGAGATCGTCTGAGACCAGCCACTCAGACAGCTGCTGAAACAATTGGTTTGCATAACCAAACAATTTCTGCACAAACTGTCAGAAACCGTCTCAGGGATGCTCAACTGCATGCTCGTCGTCCTCATCGGGGTCTTAACCTGACTCCAGATCGTCGCCGTAACAGACTTGAGTGGGCAAATGCTCACATTCGATGGCGTCTAGCACTTTGGAGAGGTGTTCTCTTCACGGATGAATCTCGGTTTACATTGTTCAGAGCAGATGGCAGACAGCGTGTGTGGCGTCGTGTGGGTGAGCGCTTTGCTGATGTCAATGTTGTGGATCGAGTGGCCCATGCTGGTGGTGGGTTATGGTATGGGCAGGCATCTGTTATGGACGAAGAACACAGGTGCATTTTATTGATGGCATTTTGAATGCACAGAGATACCGTGATGAGATCCTGAGGCCCATTGTTGTGCCATACATCCATGAACATCACCTCATGTTTCAGCAAGATAATGCACGGCCCCATGTTGCAAGGATCTGTACACAATTCTTGGAAGCTGAAAATGTCCCAGTTCTTGCATGGCCAGCATACTCACCGGACATGTCACCCATTGAACATGTTTGGGATGTGCTTGACCGGCGTATACGACAGCGTGCACCAGTTCCCACTAATATCCAGCAACTTCGCACAGCCATTGAAGAGGAGTGGACCAACATTCCACAGGCCACAATAGACAATCTGATAAACTCTATGCGAAGAAGATGTGTTGCACTGCATGAGGCAAATGGTGGTCACACCAGATACTGACTGGTTCTGAGTCCCCAGACCGCCAATAAAGCAAAAACAAAATGCACATTTCAGGGTGGCCTTTTATTGTGGGCAGTATAAGGTACACCTGTGCACTAATCATGATGTCAGATCAGCATCTTGATGTGGCACACCTGTGAGGTGGGATGGATTATCTCAGCAAAGCAGAAGTGCTCACTATCACACATTTAGACAGATTTGTGAACAGTGTTTGAGAGAAATGGTAATATTGTGTATCTGGAATGAATTTTAGATCTTTAAGTCCATCTCATGAAAAATGGGAGCAAAAACAAAAGTGTTGCGTTTATATTTTTGTTGAGTGTATATATATATATATTTTTTTTTTTTTTTTTTTTTTTTTTTTACACTCAAGCTGCTTGCCTTCACTCCTATGGGGAACATACTTTAAGCATCCCATTTATAATACGTAAGTTACTAAACCCTATAGTACAAAAGTGTGGGTGGCAACAACATCACAAACACAAATTTAAAGAGCTTGTTAGTCATCAGTAAAAGTAATGTGTCATGGGAGGCTCAGGCTATAGATGTTTGTCTGTTTCTCTTGGACTGGACCAATGCTGAGAGAGCCACATCAGCAGCAGGGACCGTTGGCATGACTCAACACAATGACTAAATCATGAATCAGCTTCTATGGTGTTATCACTTTGTAACAAAATATTTACCTTGTGTAAAATATGCTGTTGGAACAACTGCAAGTTGAGTATTGACTAGGGACTATATTAAAATGTTCTTTACTGTAATACAGGTCTATTGATTTTTGTTCAAGAAGAAGAATATTCTCGAACAGTTTTACAGATCCTGAGAAATACAACGTTTCATCCTATCTTATCACATCTGCAATCAGTGTAAATACAACAAATGAAATATCTTTGTATAATTTTGTAGGAAACAAGTTCACTCTTCTTTTATGCATCCAAGTGAAATTTGTTTTGTGACCATTGCATTTACATATTGTTGCATTATTTGTGGGTGTCACATAAAATGTGGTCCCTGACTTTTCAAACACAAAACCTTAAAATCAGTAAACCACAGATTGTATAATATTAAAACGGACCTATTATGTCAAATTCACTTTTCTAAATTGTTAACCTTGTTATGATGGCTTTCTTCATTATTAGTTTACCTAAAGTTATATTTGAATTGATTCATGCATGTTGGAGTAATCTTGTATGGAACTCACCCATATATTCAAAAGATTAATACTCAGACTGAAGCATATGGTTCAATACTGTCCCATAGCCAGTTTCCAACAATAAAAATAGTTTTTAAAAATCTGTTGCTTTTTACAGTTACATTTTAAAATGAAAAGGAGGGTCTTATCAGTTCTGCTGTTTTGAACGGGAAGTCAGTAGAGCTGTTTCTATTTTTAAGTTGTTTAAGATCTTTAGAACTTTGTGTTTTACAATGAACAAAAGGTAAATTATTGATCTGTGCATTTTTAGTTTCTTACTAAATATAAAAAAAACCACAATAGTTCCCTTTAAATCAAAACATTTCAGGTGAAAACTAGTCCACAGTGTTCCTCTGCATCTGATAATAGAGCCTCTTGTTAACTAAAACCCCATAAAGTCATCAAAACCAGAGAAATGAAGAGAAAAGCTTAATCTTTTCTTGATGAATTTCATATAAATTCAAAGTTTTAGAACAGCTGTGTTTTTGATGCTGAAAGAGTCTAATTTTGGTAAACAAGTGACAGCAGCCTGGTTCAAATGAGTCCTCCATACTTGGATCACTAATGGCCTTATTTTAGTCTGCTTTAGTCAATAGGGAGAACGTTTGCAGCTAAAATCTGCAGGATGACTCAGTGACAATGATGAATCAGTGTTGTCTGCCCAGTTTTGGAATGACTAAATTAGCAACGGCGCTCTTTTTACTCAAACTTTCCACAATGCATGGCTCATGTGACCACCAGTGTCTGAAAGGAGAATAATGTTTATGCTTTGTGGAGGTCTCTCTGATTGGTGTGGCAGAACTCAATTCATTCTGGGAACATACGGACGTGGCTGGGTTGTGTGTCCGCACGTGCACTCTCGCCCTGTGCATCTGGAGCTGTGGTCAGGGGGGCACCGCGCTCTTTGTTATGGGTTTCTTGTGCCAATAAAAGTCAGCTGTGAAGCACATGGACGTTTGAGAGGGGTTAGTCTGAGGACACGGACAGGCTTAATGAGGAGATTCACTCTTAAACTTGACTGCTGCAAAGTCTAAAGTTTATTGTTGAGACAATGTTTGATGTGCACACATTACTTTATAATCTTTTCCTCACTGTGCGCTCAAGCCAATAAATACTTCTGTCAAAAAAGAGCCAATAGCTTCAAATCTTGATTAATATACTTAAGTTTTTTAATTTTTATTATTATTATTATTATATATTATATATTATTATATTATATTATATATATTATATTATATATTATATTATATATATATATATATATATATATATATATATATATATATATATTTTTTTTTTTTTTTTTTTTTTTTAGAACAGAGGGTATCCAGATATTTATTTTGTTGAACCTCTTTCCAAGGGCTCTCGTATTTTTTCCTCAATAAATTACTCTTTTTTTCCACAATTAGATTTAAAAAAAAAAAGCTATGGCGTATCTGGAATTTGAAAGATAAAAAGGATTGTAGCACTCTTATTTAGTTTAGTGTAGTTTATTTTCAAGAAAATTATTATACATTTACATTGAGCAAACATTTCTTATATGTCAGCAAATAACATTTCTTTAGCTCAAGAAGGAGTGAGCTGAAGTAAATCTGAGTCATTTAGAGTCAAATCAATCAGTCAAAATATGACAAACCTATGTTATTAAGGCTGTAGCTGTAAACAATACTCTTCTGCATATTAGTTTCCGTTTTTCTTTTGTGCAGAGCTTGTTCCCACTTCATGTCATCAGAAGCTAAAACTATAGGGTTTCGGTTCCACAAAGAATCCAGCTTTCATGCTCCAAAGGGTTCAAAAACAGTTTCAATTATAGTTTTAGATGATTTTAGTAAGGCATTTTAGGAAGAAAAGTTGGAATGATAAAGGGTTAATATATAGTTCTAATTTCAGTATAATTTGGCATAGTAAAAATTGGACTTAATATCTTATTCTTCTGAGTGATTTGACATCTTGGTTGGCCGATCACAGTTAAGAGGGGGGCCTGTGTCATCCTTGTCCAGTCGCTGTTTAAAAAAAAAAAAAAAAAAAGACAATGTGTATGTGCAACATTTACTTTAGTTTTCCTTTAATGGAGGGGTAAAAGTTTCAAAGTTACGATGGATAAAACGGTCATGCCTGTAGGTCTGATGACGACTCTCTCATCCTTACATAGCCAACATCTTAAAACACTTCCTTCCTCATCCATGCCCTGAATTTTGTACTTGACGCACACACACAAACTCGCTGTGTTTATTTGAGCTGGTCAGGGCGCCCTAGTCTCTCCCTGTGTTAAATTATTACCCTGTCTCTTCCTCCTCTTCACTCACTGACAGTCAAATCTCCTAGTGCTCCTTTTTCCCATCACTATCTTTCCACAACAGCTCTTTGTTCCATTGTGGGGCCGAGATAATCACAGTGCCAGAGTTAAACACAGAAGGAGGAAAATGCATTTTGAAGTTAGAAGCCAGATGTGGCACTACGCGCTTTTGTTGAGTTGTCAGCGGCCTGCACTACCAACAATGTCTTAAAACTGTGAAGAGTGACTTAAATGATGGTAAATACGTTCCTTTTTGTGGGATATTATTTCATTTTGGTGACGTTATTTCTTTTGCAGTACCAAATAAGGAAAAGAAAAGGGCATTGATGATCTGTGGCTGTGCACAGTGAATTAAGGAGGGGAAAAGAATTTCACAGTCTCTTGGGTGGTGGTCAGACTGCTGCAGATGTTTGCTGAAATTCTTTTTGACTTGACTTGACACATGCCATATGCCGTAAGTCGGTTTTATGCTTTTTTTTTGGAAGAAAGCATCTGGGGCTGTATGCAAAAGCTAAAGCTATAGTGCTGCTGTGGCCTGAGGTGAGCCAGCGGAAATGAGAAGTATGTTGTTTACAGGGAGCAGTGCATTCTGGGCCATGAAACATATATGAACCAGAGTAGTTCACTTGGAGGTTTAGCTCTGGCCCTGCATACACATTAGTTTTGGCCCTATCCAATATATTTGTGTAATTGGTGAAAGTGCCAACCTCTTATGGATCCGACTACTTTGACCAAAACAGTTTCCAAATCGAACAGAATCCTCTGTTTCCAAACCTTCTCAGCAACAAATGGATGGTCTCTTTATCAACTGAGGTATTGGCTTCTGATGACTTAATATAACTTGTAGGGTTAAAGTAGTCTGATCTATCCCAGAGTGGCTGATGTGCCTGCAAAGAAGATCAGCAAATAAACACACATACACAACTCAATCTTATTATGAACTCGAACTGTCAATGTTTTCATTTCCTCAATTAGGGCAGTCCCCTGTGTGATGGGATATATCCAGATAATTATTTTGAGTAACTCTACTCGTAATTCCTGAATAGAGTTACTATTCAGGAAAATCAAATCTGTGTGATAGCTCAAAATGTAGAGCTACTTCTCTCTCTTCATTATTAGCTACTTTGAGATACAGTGTGATGATTGAGTGGCTCAAAATGCAATAGACAAGAGAGCATGTTAGAGTCTGTTTACCCCCAAGAAAGCATTAGAAAACAACATGCACAACACATTTGTAGCATGTGAAGGCTGTGATGATTTTTCACTGTTGCCAAAAGTGTGTGGATTGAATGTTGGAAACTGATCCAGTCACATAATGTGAATTATTTACATCTCAGATTCGATTTGTTAGCGCATTATAGCTGCCTGTTGCATTGTTGCATTTGTTAATGAAAATCATGTTTGAATTCTACCACCTGAACCACCAGAAATAAATGATAGTATTGAAAATGCATATTAGTTATGTTGAAATAACCATTAGTGGAATTAAAAACAGAAAATTGTAACAGTACACATTAGGTGGGTGGGTTGCTTTCTTTATGTTGTATTGCAGTTTGACATTCAGATTCATATTTAGCGGTCTACACAGGGCATAGATTATTTGCATATGATAAATATACATGTATTATTATTATGTGTTATGTACCATAGTGGCCTAAAGCTGGACCTTGGCAAACACAAAGCATGTTCTGCCTTGAACATCTCATTGTGATACAACGTTAATTGAATCAGTTTACCACTTATCCATTTAGCCCAATTTTGATATAATTTTTTCCCCATAGTAATAATATATTTACTCCTTTCAGATGATTGGGTAAAGCATGGGGCAGGGCTGCTGTTGTCAGATTATGCTGACATGGAACAATAAATGAACATGAGTCACATTTGTTTGAAGTCAGATCTGTTTGCATGTGTACAAATGTCTCCTTGGATCACACAAAGTGTTTTTTGTGGACATGTCTTTAGCATCGCTGTGTTATGTGGCCACTGATCTCTCACTCAAATAACGAATGAGATGAGACTGTGTTATAAATAAATATAGTTAAAAATATTAACAAATTAAGCAGAACTTCCAAATTTAAGTTAATATGTGAATGTTTGCACATAACTTCAATTTGAGGGACTTTTTGTTAGTCATGGATTTTAAAATGATGATGTTGACTTTCACAATTATTTGTTATTTGCCACAACAGCAAGATTTTGTTTGAGATTTGGTTTAAAATCTGGGGCAGAAGCAATGCAACTCTCACTCAATAACACTCAAAACACCCAATTACCTACAAAACACGTGTTAGAACAAACATTTTGACCTATTTCACATTGTACTTTTTTTTTTGCCATGAAAAGATTGTGTTCACCATTGTTCACTTAGCACCTGCAAAGAACTACTTCATGCAGCTCACTTCAAAGTCTTTTTTTTTTCCCACTAGCACACAGTTGGACACCACTTCAAAGCATTTTTTTTTTCCCAGAATACAACTCAACTTCTTTCTCTTGAAAAAATGCTAGGCCGGCTGTTGTGAGTGTGTTGCTATGAGAGACGAGGCAGCGTTGACAGTGGAGATTGTAAACACACTTGGAGAAGGTGGGTCACAGACAGACAGCACACATGGGCTGCACAGAGATTAGTTTGTTCACAGGGAAATGCAAAAGACTAAGAGGTCGAGATCTAAGACTAAGATCGAGTGCTCTTCTCAACAATTGCAGCTTCAATGTAATAAAGTTTGTATCAAGTCTAAACCAGTAATATCCTAATGTTTGCATAAAGTTTACATACAGTAAAACTTCACTTTTATAAAAAATGTTTAAGCTGTGCACATTCAACACACTATCACAGGAAAGCGTCTGGATAACAAGACAACTAAATAGTGCATGATGATTGAAAATGACTTTCGGATGAGAGTCTAAACGTGTTGATCTTCGGAAACCCTGATGACAACTTTGGAGTCTTTATACTCACCGTCAGTGTATGATGAGCACAATTTCATGCCTTTTTTTTTGCATATATTTGTTACGCCATATATATTGCATTATCTGAAAAAGCGTAAAATAAACATGATATTCTATAGAATAAAATACACACAATTTTTGATTGAAGCCTTATGGGGACATGTTCTTTAGGTTTAAGTGTGACAAGTGTTTTTCTTTCTGCGTTGTGTGTGCTGGGTTTTGATTGTTGATGCAGAAGTGAACCACAAGACACAGCCGAGCGATTACAGGCGGTCTCCATTTAATCTGGATTACAATAAAAGTGAACAGAGTCAACATGTGCTGCTAACAGTTGGCAAAAGGGCAACAGTTGGCCCAGTCAAATACAGTACAAAGATAAGACAATGACATCGTCAGTATATTTCCCGACTTCTTCGGGTCAATAAATAAAAACTTCGGAACAACTCAAAGGCTTAATATTGACTTAAATACAAGTAGCTTATTCAATGACCAAAATAAAGATGAAATAATAACAAAAATGTGCTTAAATCACGGGATTACTTTGGATGACCAACCTCTTCCATCACAAGGTTTTGCAAAAGGTAAGAGGAAGTTCTGACGCACAAAGAAGAAACGTGGGTGCGCCATTTTGACTGGATGCCAGGTATGTAGAATAAACAGCAACAGAGACAATTTTGTGTAATTACACAAATGAATCGGGTATATAAGTTTAGTCTTCAAGTTACTAAAATGGGTAAATTTAAAACTGGTGTTGAAGAAGGTTAAGATTTGGATAGGACTTTAGTTAATATTCAAAAATAGTAACACACCACCAAAGAAATGGATTAAGGCTATAACGTGTGTCATATTTACACAAAAAAAAGGTGTGAAATTGTGCTAATCATATGCTTTTGACGTGTTCTGTTATGTCGTGGTATACAGCTTTCTTGTGAGATTGGGTTGCAACATTTTGTTTGCATGTTAAGACAGCAAGTAGACAAAGACAAAGACTTTCTCACATAGATGCATTTAACCCATGATTCTAGATTATTTTGATGACTCACGCTAGTCAGTTTTGCAAATTTCAAAAGTTGAAAAAAATAAATAAATCATTGAATGTAAGCTGCATTGTCTGGTCACCATTTTTATCTCTCAGGTTTCAGTGGGAGCAGTGCTTGGGCAGGTAAGGTAAGGTAAGGTATACTTTATTGTCCCCGTAGGGAAATGCACAGGGCTGCACTTGTTCTCAGTTCCATTACTTCTCTTTTGCAATCCAGAATTTCTGCCAGATTGTTCAAATATAAGAGTGTATGTGGTGGTCATTAATTCTGCTTTTCAGACCGCAATTTTCTAAAGCCTACAAAATGTGCTCGGCAACTGAAAATAAAAATAATGACACTTCTTTTTGTCCACTAAAGCACTGAGTAGGAGTGATTTACAGATAGACTAGTCCAGGGGTGTCAAACATGCAGCCCGGGGCCAAATGCAGGTCCTGAGATAATTTTATGTGGCCCCCAGGATGATTTCAGATTATTATAGATGGTTTTATTTTATTATTTTATGTGCAGCACTTTGGAAACAACTATTTGTAAAATGTGCTAAAAAAATAAATAAAGTGGATTGAATTGGAGTGTCTTTTTGTGAAAACAAAATGCAAAAGAGGAGCTGTGAATGGAAAATAAGCCTCTTGAAAAATAAAGCCTTCTGTTGATGACATATAACTATAAAACAAAAAATGCACTAGAATGCAGCAAATTACTTACAATTTGAATAAACATTTCTTAGAAGGACACTCCGCACAATACAATGCAATTCAAAATAATGTAATGTAAATTAGTTCAATAAAATTATGGTCACATGTTCCATTTGAGTTTGACACCACAAGATTAGCCAATCAAGGGCATGCATCATCTGTCTAGCAAATTAAAAACGACTTCTTAGGAAGAAAAAAGAAATGAAAGTATATTTTTTTATTATTTTTTAAATCTCCTGAATCAATGAGCTCCTTTTCCAAATAAATTTTATAGCAAGAAATGTTGTGCATTTAATTTGAGATGCAGCAGAGTGACCAAATCAACTCCACTGAAAAAGGGTGGATTCTGAATCCCATTTAACAGATTTGCTCGGTTTTCTTCCAAATCATACCTTGTGTGCTGTGTGCAAACAAACAAACAAACAAAAAACTCAATAGCAAAATATTAAGATTTTTTATAAGACTTTTGTCACAAGTGTCCTACATCAAACAGACAGCAGGTCTGAATATTGAATCAATGTATGAGTTCAGGATTTTTACATTCTACAGCGTCTCATGAGACAAAATGTGTGTGATTGTTAGACTGTTTGAGAAAAGGCAACAGACTCCAGATTGTGAGTAACAAATGGCCAAAATGTGCCCTGTACAAGCTTTTCTGAGCAGTGTTGATGAAATCATTTTGTATTACAATAAATCAAAGAAAACTAAAACTATGATGAAAGGGGACGAGTCAAGTTTAGTTTTCCTACTTTTACCAAAAGGAAATCTCACTTGAATCCAACATTCCTGAGAGCTCAGAAGGTATGTATATTTCATTTTGGTACATACACTGAGAAACCCATGTCCTGCTTTACAGAGAGAGAGATGCTTCAGCTTGTGACAAAAACAAACTAAATACATTCATGAAAATGTTAGAAGTAAACTACTTTATAATACAGAAGTACAGAGTGTGAATGATTGCTGTTGTTCATCTGTCACCTTCTTACCACAATATCTGCATTTAATAACACTTTGATCTTTGTTTACTCTGTGATAAAGATGTTTTTGATGGATTGAAGACTTCAGTCTTACCATATCTTGACCCAGATGTTAGAAAAATGTAACAAATTTAAACAGAAAAGCTTATTTTATTCCTCCCTTGATAGTAAACAGATCTTATCAGTATTTCATGCTGCTGGTCCAGCAGCGCTCATCCAAAACACACTCTCATTTTACTCCTGTTTCCTCAGTGTGAGCCCCTTTTTATTGGGTGCTTTGGTGCGTTATGTTGCAGAGTAATAAGAGAGGACACAAGCCTTCATCTGAACCTTCAAAGCCACCGGCCCACATGAAAGCGGAGAGAGTAGTCTGTCACAACAGCCGAACACATCACCATCGTTTTATCCTTATTAGAACTGAGTTGATATGAAACAGCTCTGGCCTTCTCTGTCCAACTACATAACATTCATTTGCTATTAGTTGTATAAGTTCGTAGCTTGTTTTTAAGGGGGAGGGAACACCATGACGATGACAGGAGGGATAAAGAGCAGGGATCACCAATGATACATTGCATAAAGCACTTTGGACCAAGGTAAAAGATGTGTGTACACATATATGCAGCAAAAAGGTTGAGGTTTGATTCCCGCATGCCCAGGCCTTTCTGCAAGGGTATTAGAAAGAGATAGAAGAAAAAAGAAAGGCTGAAATCTGCAGTTGTCAACATTTTAGAGGTTTAAGAGGTAAACACATGTTCTCATGGATTACTTAGCACACTACATAAATGACAACGCATTTTCTTTTTCTGGCCTGTCTGTGACATGCTGTTAACACACAATGAATTGGCATGAACAGGCATAACATTTTTCTTTGTAATCTATAGACATACATTTTGGTTGGATGACAGATAAGTTCACTTCAACAGGTCTCTCCCAATGGGCACCAGGGACTCAAGGGATTCCAGAGACCTTTGTCTGGTCAGAGGGTCAAATTATAAAAGTCATTATTAGTGCCATTTTATGAGTAAAAAAGCCTGAAGATATGATTGGAAATGGATATAGGAACAAAAACACCATGAATGTTTGGCTCAGATTATTGCTTGTTATTTATCACTTTGAACATAAAATATATTTCTGGGAGCCATTATTTCAAGTAGGGGTAACAAGTCTCCGGTTCGAGCATCTCAGATCTAGGGTTTGGTACGTTAAGATGAAGATTCATACATAAAAACATACCTTAAATCCTCCATGGAAATTAACTGGGACAACAATGTACATCATAGACATGCAGAAAATAGAAACACGTAAAATGCGTGGTATGGATATGCATTTCTGTGAGACCAGGCAAGCAGTGACCCTTCTCACACAACTTTGTGTTAAAGAGAAAGTATGGTGCAATATTTGCATTTGTCCTGTCTTTTGGAATCCCATGCACCAGAACCAATAAAAACAGAACAATGGAACAAATGTATCTATAACATCACAGGACATTTAGTGAACATTCAGACAACAAACACTGCAAAATATCTAAGACACAGGTGTCAAACTCAAATAGTGCTGGGGCCAAATCGATCAGAGTCAGAGTTGGTCGAGGGCCGCATTTTAAAATCTAGGTCCCTCTGTGTTAAATTCAAATATGGCAATAGGGCTGTATAAAGCTAATATAACACATTTACTGTATATAATTATATTGTGTCACGTTACATAATTTCATTGCAACAAAACTTTGGACAGATTCTATGCTTTTTGCTGCATTCCAGTGCATATTACATTTAATAGTCACATCTTAGCGGTATCTATCAATAATAATCTGAAATCATGCTCAGGGGCCACATGCTATCTTCTTGAGGGCCGAATTTGTCCCCCGGGCCTGAGTTTGACACCCCTGATCTAAGACTACTAATCAATACATTTTGATATAACATGTTTTTGACTAAAAAAAAAAAAAAAAAAAAAAAAAAAAAAAAAAAAATATTATTATTTTATTATTATTATTATTATTATTATTATTATTATTATTATTATTATTACAAATGTTTATCAAAACTTTATAGATAAACACATTACACGTAATCCTGATAAGCAATGTTGTCTGTCCAACAATTTGAAGTGACTATCAATTTATTATTGTAATATATTGATTTATCTTGATTTGAGCATTTTCTAAAGAACATAAAGACATTCATGGTTAATATAAGAGTTGAACATTTGGAGTGAGTGGGTCAAACAGTTGAACACTGTGAGTGAGTGGCATGTCCTGGTCCTGGCTTTCCTCATGGCAGATATATATATATCCAAAAGTGCTGAGCGGACAGAGGGTAGGCAGGGTAGCTGACCCAGCACTGCTCCCCCTCCCCCTGTGCACAGGGCATCAGCAAACGCCTCTGTCTCATTCACATTTTAGAGAGCTGGAATTTAACCCAAACTGACTTAACTCTTTGCTCTGCAAAAAGATTGAAAAAATATTTTTTAAAATGCTTCCTAATACAAGGAACAACTCAACACAGATGGTACCTGCATCAGCTTTTTATAAGATTCACCTGGAATTGACTTGATACACGTTTCAAGTGTAAATAATATCAATGCATTTCGAATGCACTGCAAAACGTGCATGTATAGGGAGAATTCATTAAAGCAATATTTTTAGGACTATATAATTATTTTTTAGATTATTTTTATTCTTTTATACTGTGAAAACCCTATATTTTCATTTTGTCATTGTCCACTAGGAGCTGCTCTTGCTTTGACTGGTGCCTGTTTGCCTCTGTCATGTGTTTCATATGTTTCATAGGGAGAAGCTACAACAAGCATCTTCAAATAAGCTATCAACAGGACCAGCTTGTGGTGAACATCCTGCAGGTGTCACTCTTTGGTTTCTCATTTGGCACATCACCTCAGGGTCCAAGGCCTCACTTCACAAAAGCCTTTTAAAACACTTCAGTCTGCAGTAAACATCATTTGGACTTTTTATGTTTTCCTGGAAGAACATGCCCAAGGTAAAGAGTTTCTGTCTGTAATAATAGTTTTCTACATGAGCAGCTTTGCATGTGACACACCGCAGGTGCAAAAGTTAAATTGATTTGAACAGATTTTTTTGTGTGATGAAAATAGTGCGACATGCTAAAGTTAATTACTATTTAAGTATGTCCTTTCACTGGGGCATCTGGGATACAAAACACAGGTAGCACTTTAAAAGACCTCCACGGTACCTACCAGTTAAGTACCGTGTCAGTTACCAGTAACTGACAGTGACACTTACTAGTACTTACTCTGGTACTTACTGTGGTACTTACACTGGTACCTACAGTGGTACTTTGAGTGGTACTTGTACCAGCAGTTACTCGTACATACCACTGGTACTTACTGTGGTACTTACACTGTACTTGCACTGGTACCTACAGTGGTACTTGTACCAGCAGTTACTGGTACATACCACTGATAGTTACTGTGGTACTTACACTGTTACTTACGCTGGTACCTACAGTGGTACTTGTACCAGCAGTTACTGGTACATACCACTGGTAGTTACGGGTACTTACTGTGGTACTTACACTGGTACTTACACTGGTATCTACAGTGGTACTTGTACCAGCAGTTACTGGTACATAACACTAATAGTTACTGGTACTTACTGTGGTACTTACTGTAGTACTTACACTGGTACTTAAGGTGGTACTTGTGTCAGCAGTGACTGGTACTTACAGTGGTAACTATTAGTACACTTACCACTTTTAATAATTTGTGGCACACACATATGTTTCAGTGGTGGTATTATTGGTACTAAATTAAAAAAGTAGAGCTTATAAATTATGAATAACAACAAAATTCAAATGTTAAAAACACATCAATGTCTTTATTTATGTCACAACAATATTGGGTACTGACAAATACCAAAATAATTATTTGTTTCAGTAAACAAAACAACAGAAAACAATTTACAACAATCTTAGCTTAATTCCAACATTTATTGACATACTGGTACTTGAGTGGTACTTACTACAGTAGTTGACAGTCAACTACTAGTAACAACGGCACCTGTTCTAAAGTGACACATACTGGTACTTCAGTGGTACTTACTACAGTAGTTGACAGTCAACTACTAGTAACAACGGGACCTGTTCTAAAGTGACACATACTGGTACTTCAGTTGTACTGACAACTGTCAACTACTGTAGTGAGTACCACTGAAGTACCAGTATGTGTCACTTTAGAACAGGTCCCGTTGTTACTAGTACTTAACTGTCACTTACTGTAGTAAGTATCACTAAAGTACCTGTATGTGTCACTTCAGAACAGGTCCCGTTGTTACTAGTAGTTGATGGTCAACTACTATAGTACGTACCACCCAAGTACCAGTATGTGTCACTTTAGAACAGGTCCCGTTGTTACTAGTAGTTGACTGTCAACTACTGTAGTAAGTACCACTCAAGTACCACTCAAGTACCAGTTTGTGTCTATTTAACACAGGTCCTGTTGTTACTAGTACTTAACTGTCAACTAATGTAGTAAGTACTACTGAAGTACCAGTATGTGTCACTTTAGAACAGGTCCCGTTGTTACCAGTAGTTAACTGTCAACTGCTGTAGTAAATACCATTGTAGTACCACTATTTACCATTATGTATCATGGTATTTGTCTATAAATGTTGGAATTAAGCTAAGATTGTTATAAATTGTTTTCTGTTGTTTTGTACTGAAACAAATAATTAATTTGGTATTTGTCAATACCCAATATTGTTGTGACATAAATAAAGACAGTGGTGCTTTTTTAACATTTGCATTTTGTTGTTATTCGTAATTTATAAGCTCTACTTTTTTAATTTAGTACCAATAATACCACCACTGAAACATATGTGTGTGCCACAAATTATTAAAAGTGGTAAGTGTACTAATAGTTACCACTGTAAGTACCAGTCACTGCTGACACAAGTACCACCTTAAGTACCAGTGTAACTACTACAGTAAGTACCACATTAAGTACCAGTAACTATCAGTGTTATGTACCAGTAACTGCTGGTACAAGTAGCACTGTAGGTACCAGTGTAAGTACCACAGTAAGTACCAGTAACTATCAGTGGTTTGTACCATTAACTGCTGTTACAAGTACTACTCAAAGTACCACTGTAGGTACCAGTGTAAGTACCACAGTAAGTACCACAGTAACTACCAGTGGTATGTACCAGTAACTGCTACTACAACTACCACTCAAAGTATCACTGTAGGTACCAGTGTAAGTACCACAGTAAGTACCACAGTAAGTACCAGTGATATGTACCAGTAACTGCTGGTACAAGTACCACTCAAAGTACCAGTGTAAGTACTAGTAAGTGTCACTGTCAGTTACTAGTAACTGACACGGTACTTAACTGGTAGGTACCGTGGAGGTCTTTTAAAGTGCTACCAAAACACAATACTGTTTTTTTAACCAAGCAGTAAACTGGTGTAATTATATTAACTTTCAGTCGATATACTGTACATGGGAAAAGAGGGTGAGATAAAGACATCTGTAGCTGTTTCAGACTGGACAGAAAAGTAGAAAGCTCATCTTGGTGAATTATATAGAAAATAGTACTAGTTTTAAGCAAGAAATAATGCATTCATAAAAAATCAATGCACTGCCTTAAAGTGTTATGCTTACCAAACTATCCAATCAATTCCTTTTCAAAAGAGAGCTTTAAAGTCCAGCATAATGTCTGTGTGATAAAGCTAATGTTTGCTCTTTAAGGAGTACTTTCAAACCTTTACCTCTAGGTGTATTTTGTTCAACTTTTGCTTTTAACCATATCACCTTTTGCAGTCATACCTGCTTGTAAAAGCCTGATCTAATCATATCCCATATGCTAAGCAGTGGTCAGTATTTGGAATAATGGTGACTAAAACAGGTGCTACAGTGAGATAGGTGTAGTAGGCATAAAGAATATTTTCTATTTATTTTTACACACTTACATTTCTCTCCTGTATCTTTAGCTTTAATTCAGTAAAAAAAAAAAAAAAAATTGGTCTTCTGACACCACTTATGTACGTTGTGTCTAGTCATCTCGAAGGACTTTCCAAGATTGTTAAACATCAATGCTAGAAAATAAAACAATAAATATTCAGTAAAACAATAAGTAATCTTGATTTGCATTTTACAGACATAGGGTCACAAATCGCTTCACAGAGAGATGAACCCCTCCCCTCCTCACTCAGTGGTAGTAAGCTGCCCTGGGACAACTCACCAGAGGCAATTCGCCTAAACACCTGGCGCCTCAACCTGCGACTACCACCAAGTGTTCCCTAACATGCATGTTATTGGTTGGTGGGGAAACCGGGGAGCCCAGAGGAAACCACCCAGACATGGGCGGGAACATGCAAACTCCACACAGAAAGGTCCCGGGCCGAGACCTTCTTGCTTTGAGGCCAGAGCGCTATCCGCTCTGCCACCGTGCCACAAACAATGGATTTTAATTTTTTAGACACCCTTTTCTGAACTCCAACTTCAGCATTGTTATTGATTTTCCCATTGTGAGATTTTTTATTTGGTAAAAGAAATACAGTAATACTCACCTCTGAACAGATCATGCACTTGACTCTATCTGTCATCTCACTGTTAACTAGCCTGGCCAGCAAGATGGATTTTCTCATGATATTTTTGAGTTCAACACATACAGTATCCATCTAACTGTTAAAGAGTTTTCTATCCCAAACATTAAAAGTAGTTTCAAGAGAAAATTAAACAATAGCTCACATGTTTATAATTAATTTTTACTGAGTTTAAATTGCTCTCATTCCATGAATCAAAAGCCTATTCATTCAGTGTTTAAAATGTAAATTAATTGTGTGACCAAATGACTACACAGCTTGATCTGGCTCCTTTACATAATAACGCTGGATCGGAGGAGCCTTCTTGTAGCCAAGTACTAGCTGATCAAGCCTGGACTCTATCCTGTTCCTGGGAGTCTTTAGCTACGGATTTTAATTTTTACACATTGTGGCGACGAACAGCGTGGAGACTGGACACCCACTCACCAGCCTGCACCACCCCCACATGGAAACATACAGTAACATGGACTAATGCAATATGAACAGATTTGGCAATAGATCTGTGGAATGGTTCGAATCAGAGCAGAAGGCAGTTTTTCCATTCATTTTTTACAAGAAAGCAAGCTTAAAAATAAGTGTTTTGGATAAAAAGCTCACAGAATGCTTTTAAGTTGTGGAGAAATATGCTAAAACAAGGCGATTATATTATATGTGCACTGTGCCAGTCACCGCCTTGATAAACAGGTAGAATTGAACTTCATCCCTTTGATTTATTTTGCTTAATGTGACTTTTTGTTGGTGTGTGTGTTGTTGCTTTGCCATTCCTCTGTCTTGCATTTATTCAATTCCCAATGTGATTAATGCTCAAAAGTATCAACAAGTTATGTATATAATGCATGAAGCTGTACACAGAAGAAACTTTCTGTCACTTAGCATTTTGACAAGGCATTATACTTTTGGATGTTAAATTGCCATTTTCTAAAAGCCTTTAAAATAATGTGATGTTTTTTGAATAGTAATCCTCTTGTTTTATTCATTCAGTGAAAACATGGTGACGCGCTGCACTGCAGTTTGTAAGCCACTTGATGTTCAACCTTATAATGGTCTATCAAAGCTCTCGCCATCAGCAGGTGTAAAAACGACTGAATTAAACTGTGAATGTGAAAGAGCTTTTGAATGGATGGCTCTTGTAGATGCTCCAATCCTCTCTTCTGTTTCCATCGCACTGTCACCTCCCACTCACACACTGCGGCTCACATGTGGGAACGAGCCAGCAGAGCTCTCCCAGATGGACTACTACAGAGACTTATGTAACAAGAACCTGTTTAAACCACTCTGCAACTTTAAACAGCATGCTTTCAGTGTTTATGCTTACTTGCATCTTTGCATGGTAAATGTACATTTTCTTTTGTGTATTATTTAAACGAAAGAAAAATAGAGATTAATTGCCCACATGATGTGATTAGATAGGACTGCATAGTGTAAAATTGAGATTGGGATTCAGCTAATAGGTTTATGGAGCCTGAAAAATGTACTATAGCCACTTGACCACTGAGTAGCATATTTAGAATTCTATAATCGAGTCAGAAGCAGCTTTGTGTTATAGCCTTTTTGAGTCTCTTTGTCAGTTTTTGTATTATAGGAGTTCACCTCTGCAGTGGCTCATTGTCAATGGAAGTTATAAACAAGTTTTTGCTTGTCACAATGTAGAAAAGAGATTATCCTGTCTAAAAAAAATATATTACAAGCTCTCTTTTTTGGCGTTCACACAGCAAATGGAGGTAAGCACTTGGCTCCCTCTCTTAGTTTGAGTCTTACTTGACCTGTTATAATTGAGTTATAAGCCTTAGCTTCACTCAGTAGCACTGGTGTCTTCTTCAGCGTGATTTGTAAAGGCCTTAAAATATCACTCGGGTTTAGTTACACAATCAATGACAAACCGGTTAATTTGGTTCCCCTTCCCTCTTCTCAAGTCTTTGGTCGCCCACGCAGGTCTCTTTGGTCTGTATACACTCACAGCATGGCCTCCATTTACAGGTCTCTGCGCAGAATACGCTAGTGTGAGACAGATGTGAAGAATGCCACGTCTGCTCACACTGACTACACATGCTGACAAGAATCTGAGCAGCTGACGTGTCCAAACTCCCAAGAGGAGATTCACTATATTATCTTCAACCTCCGTGTGCAACAAAGCAGGCCAAAAGTCTATGGTTGGTTGAATAAAATTTACTTTGACAGCTACCACTATTTCAGGTATGATAAACATAAAAATATGTAACTCTGACTGTAATATGAAGGCCACAGAAGTGGTTTATAGAAGAAAAGAATCACAGTTGCTGTGACAATTTATGTGTCTCACAGAGGTGTAATTGACAACTAGAAAAAGATTTGTCAAAATTGTAGTTTGTGTACAATGAGTGCACTCATGGAAAAGGTCACCATGACAAGCATAGGTGCCTAGGTTTATGCCAAAGAGGATGAGCCTAACATGCATAAAGTTAATAACTTCCGTGTACTGTATATTACTCAAATTAAACAGCATGCCAGAAAAGGAAAATGCGTTGTCATGACACCCTATTTACTTGGTGCAGACACCCATTTCCATAAAATATTGCAGCAATTCTTAATTCTAGTTTTGTACTGGACATCATAATTCACGATTCTATTTTTAAGGAATTAATGAAGAATGCAATAAAGCAAAACTAAATAAATAATAATAAAAACATATATTTATAAATAAATAATCAAACAAATATATATAATAATATAAATGCACTTTCATCACACAACAAACAGTTTCATATATTATATTATATTATATTATATTATATTCTAAGACTTATGTTGGATAATCTGTCTAAAACTTGTTTACAACATCAAGTTAATATGATTCCAAGAAAGAAAGAAAAATAAAGAACTCTGCAAGGTGGCACTAATATGCGTGCCCAAGTTTGAAATGTAAAATGATTTCACACTGAACATATTAGTTGGCTTTTGGCCACCGTCTCGCCGCCACACTGCTCATTATACAAAATGGAAAACAGTCTAAAAGTTCAAGAACACAGTGTACTGGCATTCTCACAAAAGGCAGCCTGGCATCCACTGTGACATGACATACTCTCAGCGCACGACTCTCACATAACTCTACAAAAGTAAACGGCACCAAATGCCACTTTGTAAAATTGAGTTTTAACTGCACGTGGCTAAACACATTTCATTTTGCTGCTCCATGTAGCTAAACCTATAATGAATCTGACACCAGCAAAATATTACATTTCCCAACAGATACTCATGTGAGTGTATCTGACTATTAGTGAATACCAATATTGAAAGTGTATGTCAATTCAAATGAGCACAACTTTTATGACTATTAAAGTGCCCCACCTTAATGACTGGAAGGACATGTGTGAAAATCACCTTTAATGTAATCTAATACAAGGCCAACTCAACTCCATTAACTTCCACAATCATTAGACAGAGCCAGGCACACTTACCTAACACATTTGTTTGGTCACATGTAACCTATTGTAACTAACCACTCTGCCACTGTGCTTGCATATGACGCAGAAAATAGTCTGTATCAACAGAATGTATCCTGTGCAACCAAATTTTCATAAACAAACAAACAAACAAACAAACAAACAAACAAACAAACATGACTTTCTCTATATTTAATGCACTACTTCCCTTTTTGGGGCCTGGTTCATTGAGCTGGCTATATCATACTTTGAAAGTCATACCTTTATTCAATAAATTCCATTGTGTACAGAATAATTGTACTGCATGTTACCCCCTGCACTGCCACCACTGCTGGACATGAAGGACCTATTTGTCTCTCTTCCCCAAAGTTTGCTCTTGTTGAAGAACAACCTTTTTGTTTAGAATGTACTTGTATCACATTAAACTAAAGTCAAAGTTTATACAGAGTTTTTGTTGCATTTTACGATTTTTTTTAATGTTGGAACACACAGATAATTTTACTATAATTTATCTATACAGCCTACTTAAAGGTGCATATTGTAAATCACTTTATATACTGCATGGTGATGCTTCTGCTTTGCTTTGGTAGTCCAACATAACATCTGTGTTTTTATACATATTTTTATGAATCTGGTGACCACATTACTGTAATCTGTCTGAATTCAAATAAATGGAGAAGTGGAGGATTCAGAAGCAGGCATCATCTATTTGTATCAAGACAATCATGGCCTCTTATGAAAACAGGTTCAACACAGGACAGACCAAGTTACAGATCACAATCTCGTGTTAAATACATAATGCCAACATAATATTCAAGGCAAATCAATCTCTATAGAGACCACAGCACAATTACATGATGCATCTTTAATATCATACAATAAGAGTGAACTTGTAGAATTTTCTGGGAGATCCCCTTAGTGTTACAAACAATAGTTTGAGGGTATAGGTTTAAGTGTCTTGAAAAAGAGATGATACATCTCAAGGTATTTAAAGGCACTATGCATAGTTTGTAGTATCTATCTGGCTTTTAATACTAGTTAGACAGGTTATTTTGGTATTTTTATTTCATTGTATTGTTCTTGTATGTATTTCATGTTGCCTGTGCATTATTTTATTGTATTGTAGCGATTTTTTTTAAGATTCGGCCACCCTAGTCTGTTTGTAAAGCACTTTGGTAATTTATTATTATTTTTTGTGATAATAATATCTGATCTGTGAAATGTAAATAAAGACTACTTAATAATGTACCATTTGTTCACCAAAGTTATTGTTATGAACATTGTGCTGAACGAGCAAAACATGTGGACTGATTTAAAAAAACAATAAAATTAAACATTTTGGTTTGTTTTTAAAGAAGCAAAAAGATTGTACATATATAGACAATAATAATTTGTCTTATTTGCTTAGAATGGAGTCCCAATGCATCACATCAGCTACTAAGTATTACCACAGAGAGAAATACTTTTTTACAGGATTTTGTGATCTTGTTCATTTAACAACAATTAGCCAATATCTCGAGTCCAGGCCAATCCGAAGAACATCTGTCTTTCTCATGGTTCTCGCATGAGCGCCACCTGACCTTGTTGACCCCAATGACTGCCATAAGACTTCAAAGTGTGGACTATCGGCACAGGTTAAACTGTGTTGGAATCCTGCATTCACTCAAGGGACCTTCTGGGTGCAGCTCTGAGAGGAGATTTCCCATTACAACACAGGGATTTTCAGTAAGCGTATGCAAATCCTGAGACAAGAAAGAAGGAGGTGAAGAGTCAGACAAGGCAAAGTGGGTCTAAAACAAATGACCGATGGTGGAGCTACATAAATGCCATTAAATGGCCTCTTGTTGTGTACTTTCATGTCAAATGTTGTAGTTGGGTTAAAAAAATTACTCAAATTACAAATCGCAGAATACTTCATTAGAATATTAGAATATGAGATGCTCCATAGTGGAGATGTCAATCATTTTAAAGTTCATTGCCATTTTATAGAGTCTACAGAAAAGCAAATTGCAATAGTTTAAAATGTTGTTGTTGCATAAACAAATGAAAGACAATTCAAGCTTTTAGCTGTTCAAAATGATTAACCTAACCGGAAAAAAAATCAATAAAAACAAAAACAGTCCCCAGTTAGTGTCATTTTCTTTACATTTTCTTTTTGCTTTTCTAGTAATATTGATTTGTGTTTTCCTACCTCAATGTTTTATGTTAAATAAAAATAAATTAGATTGAAACACATTATCTACAGGAAGTATCCGGACATCTTGATATTTGCCACACTAATGTGACAGCACGAGTGGATGTGACTTAAACCAGATGGTTCAGACGCTAAAGTCAAACTGTAAGTGAACAAATAAAGTGCATTTCACTTAGATGGTATCTCCAGTCAGATTGCATAGAGCTCGGTGGGGAAAAAACGTGACAGTGACAAATGGCCTCTTTCCCACTTCACTAATGTATTATGTGAAAATACAATGGCTTGGAATGTGACCTATTTGAATAGACCAGGATGGTGCTGATGCCCATAGGATCTTTTAGTTAACAAGCTCCACCCTGAGCCCCCAGCCAATAACAAAAGAGCTCTGTGTAAGTCCCAGGACGATTAACCACACAAATGCCCCAAATGTGACAGTGCGACAAACCCGTTGAGTGGTGCACGTGGGCATTCCTCACATGCCTGTATGTTTGTAGGGGGTTCAGTGGGGTTCAGAGGGGACTGAGGGCAAAGCTATGGATAAATACAGCCAACGGCCTCACTGAACTCACCAACAACCGATTCTGTTAACGACTGGCAAATACCTAGTTTAGTTTTATGCAGATGAAGGAAAAGAGGAAGAGGCAGTTCCTTTGTCACCAAAACCTAGAAAGAGTCCACACCCTCTCAAGCCATTGTATTCTATGTCTCTGTCACAGATGACGTTCAAAATATCCAATTAAAGCTGGGATAGCTGACTTTCACACAGCAAATGACTAATTCTACACTCATAATCCCTTGAAACATGGTTAATAATGAGTTGTCTTCATTTTTGGTTGCAATTATGGCTTAAAAAACACTTCTTGCAAACACCAAAGTGAAATCATGCAAGCTCAGCCAATCAGAGAGCTGCTTACTGCTTCTGGTGAGAACTAAAATTCTTTATTATTTAATTCAGCCGTAATCAGAGGTTATTTTTTTCACAAAGTGCTGCATTAATCATATTGCTTTCTAGTGGAGAGCACAAAGGTTACTAATTAACTAAAAATGATAGTTTAGTTACCTCGCCTTCCAAAACTGCAGAAAAAAGATTCTGCTTCAGGTGGCTCTTTCTTACAACAGTTAATGCATTCCTGTTGTAGATAGTAATTTATTGTGAAAGACTCGTTACAATGTATAGAAACTGTATATTTTTGTCTTAGTACCCCCTAATGTGATCTTACACATAGAGTACCCCCTATGTCATGTGTTTTTTAGGGGTATTTTATCTTTTCTGATATATTTTCATTTATAACCATTACATGTTATTGTTTTAATATATGTCAAAAAACAATACTAGCAATTCTACCTTTCTTTTAACTCTGCAATCATCCCAAGTACCCCTGGCAAATTGTCATGTACCCCCTGGGGTTCACGTACTCCTGGTTGGGATACACTGTTTTAGAGGACCATAATAAAGTAAGCAATAAGCAAAAAGAAGAACAAAACCAATGGTAAAACTCAACATTAGGAGACAATAATAATATTAAAAATGCTTAGGTTTATTTTTTAAGAATAAAAAATATTCATAATTCGAGTGCAAAGCTGCACAACTTGTCTGTCTTGTGGGACATTCTTCAATAGTTATAATGCCACTTTAAATAAACTGGAAGTGAACTGCTAAAAAAGTGGGCAAGGCAGAATAAGGTGAATAGTCTTTACTGTGTGTGAATAATGCATAGAGATTTTTTACTGTGGCAACCACAATAATGTACACACACAGAGAGCATAATTACAAGGATTAAATCACAAAGTTTGACATCTATTTTGTGCTTTAAGGTAAAAGTTTGATATATCCAAGTCCATTCCGGCCACCTCAAAAACTCCTAAAAGTAGGACAAGTGTGGGGATTGTGGGACGGACTAGACAAATTAATATATATAATAAATTGTTTTGAACTGAATATACTGTTTTAATACAAAAATAAACACTATTGTTTAATCATAGACAGATATTACAACATTTTAAAATAAATAACATTTTAAAATAAATTAAGACAAATTTTGTCTTAATAAATTGAGACATTATGTCTTTTTAGAACATGTGACAGTATTGGTCTTAAAATAAAAGTTTGCATTGATTCAAGTTTCTTATGTTTTTTTTTTTTTTTTTTTTTTTTTTTTTATTCTATTGTTTACAAGTTACATCTTTTAATTTTGCTTCTGTTGTATGAGCTAACGTATGTCTAGATAGGAACAAAGGATCATAATGCTAAAGGTTAACAAAACAAATAATGTTGATGACCCCAGAACCATAAAAGTATATCATATGCACTTCATACAGTAACCCTCTGTAGAAATCAGCACAAAATCATACCACAAGTGTAGTTTGCTGTGAGTCTGTAGTTCTCCACTTTGTTGATAATCAATTAACACAAACTGAATGAAAATCTTTATTTATATTGTGGTAACTCAATACCAGAACACTTACTGACATCATGCTCCCATCCAGTACCTGACAATGCAACTACGTAGCTTTAAAAGCATGTGACCTCCCATACTCAAGACACTGGTTTGCACTCGCAGCTGTCTTTGTTTAAATCTCTTTTTGTTTTTCTGGTACATTTACAGCTTACTTAATCCCAAATAGGTTTCAAGTTTAGCCTAAGCTTTTTTTTTACTTGTCCGTTGTGATAAGAGACATAAACTTGAACTTTAATATGGAAAATAGATTTGAAAAACTGATCAAAAATGTATGAAAAACAGAACTTTCAAGGTATAATATTTTTAAAAGTGAAATGATACATCAGTAAGAATCAATGCATGATTTTTAGTATCAGTTGCTCTTCAAACAAGTAGAATGTATCGACTTCTTCAAAGGCAGACCTACAGATTACATAAACACGTCAAATAGCAATAATGATTTTCTTGTTCATACTGTTGCAAATCACCAACACAAAGTGAAAGTAAACATAGCGTAAACTATAACCTCAAATTAAGTCTATCTAAGCTTTCTGTAAACAACATTAGAAGTCCTACTGAGTAAGTTCTCATCTCAAACCTCTACGTGTTGTACAGACTAACTCTGACCTGCTCCTACGTCCTCCTTGCCTGGTACACCAGCTGACCAAAGTCTCCATTCATTTCAATGGAGACAAGATTTCCTTCGTATTAAATATACAAGAAGGAAATCATTTTGCTGGCCAGGCAAACGTCCTCCTAGGTCTTCAACACAAATGATCATATTCCAAAGCTGCACCACACCATAATCACCAGAACAATCACTTTTTACCTTGAGATTTCTATCTAGCTATTCATTGCATTCATTTCATTCAGATATTCAGAAGTGGCATAAAAAATGACAACTCATATAATTAAAATGTTTACATATTCTTTATTTGTGAACAATAGTGGTCGAGAAAAACAAACATTTACAAAACATGTTTCAGTCTTGGTCAAAAATAGTTGTATAGAGTTGCAACAACCTTGTATTTATGGTAAACAAAAAACGAATACTAAAAATAGGACGAATATCAATGTGACGTTATGACGAAATGTGATAATTCACAACTTCTTCGAAATACAAAAAACAAACAAAAAAAAAAAAACGAAGATGATAATTAACAAGGACACACTTTTCCACTTTGATAAAGGAAGAAGTCATTGACACAGTTAACAAGCACAAGGAAAAAAGAAACGCAACATTTTAATTTAAAAAAATTCCTTCGAAAACGAGTGCATTTGGAAAAATGGGTGATGATGATTTGATTTCAGTCGATGATGATGAAATGATTTCAGTCCATAGTAAGCTGAAGACAGGTGAACAGATTTCTTGATTTGGCTTGATTGTGAGAACAATAAAGAGTGCATTACAGGGTCGTTTATTCACACAAATTCATGTTTGAAACTCAGAGTTGACTTTTATAGCTGGTTAACTGTGCTCAAGTCTTCTCTATAAAAGGCACCAGAATGAAGCCAAAAACACACTTCTTCACGATGCCACGATTGTCCAACCAGAGAGGGATGGAGCTATTGGCTGCTCCAAGCTGGACGGTGTTGTCTTGCTGTCGCCAGGGTGTTTGGAGTGACAGGTTCTGGCCCGCCACCAGGTCCGCAGCCGAGACCATTCGGACACACCCCAGGCCAGTGTCAGCCAGAACTATCTGAACTATTGACAGTATGATGAAATTCTTGTCACTTTTAGTTTTGGGGTTGCTCTATTGCTTGGTTGTGTCATTGGACTCAAAAATGTGTTGACCTGAGGATTATAAATGGATGTATGGTTCATACGAAACAGGTGGATCACAAAAATAAAATTATCCCCGGCCCCAAAACTCTGAAAACTGAGTGTTGCGTTTCTTTTTTCCTCGAGTATATTTGGGTGTAGTCCTGGATCTCAAACTGAAATCTCAAACTGAAACAGACATTATATTTCCTTAACAGAGATTATATTTGCTTAAAAAAAACTAGTGTAATTTCATGTAGACAAAGCAATGTTACAAATTTTGTGGAGAGTGTCTTCACCGTTTGTATTACTGTAAATGCTGGTTTGGAAGAGCAACAGAAGCCCAAACCATTTATTCGGGTCGATGCACAAAAGTTGCAGAGTGGAATTTCCACCAGGAGGCAGCAGAGAGAGCCGAGACATGATTTAAATGGCCTGAAAATACAGGTGTAACCATCTTGCTTTTACATGTCATCAAAGTCAGAGCTACAGACATTTAAAGCAGGAATCTGGTGTAAGCTGGGAGCTGGATTTTAAATCGACAACCAATATAGATCTTACAAACTGAGCTACTACTCAAATGTATCTAAAATTTGTGTTTTGTTTAGAAATCTAAGCTCATGCTTCTGAGTCTCTGCCCATCCTAATGTGTTCACAACCTAAATACACTTACAATAGCATGTTTCTTTTGTCAAGTGGCTTTAAAAATACTCTTCCAATCTTATAAAAACAAAGCAGAGACTAAATTAATTTTCCCTTTTGTGCAAAGAATGAGTCACATATTTCCCGTAATTTACAGAGGCATTTATCCGTGTGATCATGTGATATACCCCTCCTACCTAGGTCAGGGGCAGCTCGTGGCCAGTAAGCCAACCATGACGTGGGCCGATCAGTGACGCAGAATCACCCTCTCCTCGTCACATCCTGGAAGAGGAAAAAAAAAGAGACAGAGAGAGAGAGAGAGAGAAAGAGAGAGCTAAAGGGCACTCCTCAGCTCTTTCCAGTCCTTGAATAATTAAAGAATTGCCGAGCAGTTTTACGAGGCTGATTACTAACACGAGCATCGCAGCATTGACTCATTAGCAGAGGTTGTGTGCTCAAGGAAACATGCCTCAGATCAAATATTGAAAGAGATAAGAGTAATTATGTGCACACATATGACATGTAAGCACATTAATATTCTCTTTGTGGTGATAACAGCATTGATTGCAGCCACATGATATGACGTTGCAAACACTGCATTATTTACGTAACTCTTTGGCTGTTGTGGACAGAAATGAGTATTTTATGCCATATCCTAGTCTGCTAAAGATAATCTTTGTCTTAAGGACAATATGGGGCAATAATGGGGCACCTTCTTACTATTGCAGGGTTTCAGATGACATCAGAACATTCTTCACGCCAATGATGTTTCAATTAGATTGGGGGCAGCTAAAATTAATATTGTTTAAATTCAGTTTATTTTTGGTGTGCAAAAAGTTTAATGGGTCTTGTCACCCCAGAAGTCCATCACCACTTTTTAAATTAGTGAAATCAATTTTGAAATATTTAATGGCAAAGTGCAATGTTATTAATAGATTAATAGAATGTGAAACCCTGCAATACCCAAAAACATTACATGCAAAACAAACTTGATATGGATAAACATGAGGTTCACTAGGATTAGGAGGAGGCACAAGTTTGGTCACGGACAACATTATAGAATCACGGAATAGCAATGACTGAGACTGGGTTGATCAGCTGAAGCCAAAAGTCCAATTTTTAATCTCAGACTCATTTTGCTTATTTTGCACAAAAAATACACAGCATTTTTTAAAACATCTATATGAACATTACATTTAGATTGTTAACATATGAAATCACATTCTTTGAACTGATGAGTCCAAATATTGAATTCTTTGAACACCAGAACAAAGGACGTTTAGCTTAAAGGAATGGAATGTTGTCTTTGGTTTACAACATAAACCTCAAAAGTATGGCTTGGGGTTTTTGTTTGTGTTTTTTGAACTTGCTTTTGTTTGTGTTTCGCCCTTCTGGGTCACTTTACCATATTCAAACCTTGTTTTGTCTTGAATTCAATTCTGGTTCAATGTTGGTTCAAGTCTGGTTCAGTCCTCATTTATTTCTGACTTATGTGTTATTGTTTCACTGGTGTATGTGTTAAGCATGATATTACCTATAGGTTAATACATGATTTGAGTTTTAAAATAGCCCAAACCAAATCCTCTTTATGGACATTTAGTACGCCATTATAAGCATTTCCAAAAGGCCAAATCATCTCTAGTACCACTAATGCAATTGTGTGTGGTCTGCTCCCCGCTGACGACGAGCCCTGGGGTTGAGTGCTTCTGTAGGAAGTAGTAAATCAGTGTGGGAGGCAGCGATTTCCATCTAACCAAATGTATTTTAGTCCTGGTTTTACCCTCCCTGCCTCCGGGCCACCGTACGGGGCCTCTAGGGACAGTGGTGACAGTGGCACCAGCTGACGACAGCGAGCTCATAATTAGTGGTTTTCTGATAAGGCTGAAGGCAAAATGACTGGATGGGATCAGCGCCGCACTAACCCCTAATTTTCACTCTCCATACTGTACCGTTCTGGGAATTTTATTTTATTTTTTTTTCATTTATTTATTTCAGTCCAAAAAGTTCAGAACAGTTATAAGATGCAAAGTTTGAAAAAGGGATGGATGAACTAATGCTTTTAATAAGAGTAAATATTAAAAGCATTGCTTGTGATGTCCTCTCATGGCCACTACACATTTATAATAAAATTCATCACATATCTAAGAATCCCATATAAAAGAAAATTGTCAAAGCATCTGCATTTGGATTTTGATGTATTCTGTATTGTAGATCATATACCCATGTCCCATATACTTTTGTTTATGTACTTTGTGACTAGGCCTATACTGCATGTTTATGTAATTTCCTTTTTTTTTTTTTTTTTTTTTTGAACTTGAACAAATATTTCATTTGTGAATGTTGTAAATCTCTAAGCTAGTCATGGACTGTTGCATTAGCTCACTTGGGGATGCATTAGTTCAACTCTACTGTACAGTAATGCCTCTTTGTCTCTCATCATCTCATATCAACACATTATGCCTTGTCATTCCCTATTAATCTATGTTGAGTACAACCTAATATCACATTCATTTACATCACTGACCTTTCAATGTCCTCTATGCACTTGTTCCAATTCACACTCAGTTGCACATTTCACTTTAGTGTTCTGAATCAGACATAGTGTCCATTTATGAAACACCAACCTGTCCCACTTCTTTCCAGCTTTCCTTGACCAGTGTTTGCGGCCCCCTCCAATGAACCCTTCATGCTTGCTGGGTAGAAAACCTCTAGCAGGGGCAAGTGGATTGGCTATAGTGCATAGATGAAAACATGCAGGGATTTGATATTTATAGATTTCTTAGCAAATCTTGAAAATGTTGCTGACTACATTTTTTTTCCTTTGCCTCAGTAGCTGGTGTGATGGCCTCTGTCATGCCATGTCTCATCAGTTTGATATGAAGTTTTTTTTATGGGTTCATAGAAGATACAGAATGCAAGACTAAAGGGAAAAATGTGTACGTAATCATAAATGTATGCATGTATGTGAGACAGACATGCATTAACAATGAATGAAGAGAACACTTAAAGATAACTTCCTTAGCTTCCTTTTTTTTTAGATTTTGTTTACAGTACTTTGAAAAAGATACAGTATTTTATGCTATTTTCCCTTTTAATTTTTTACTTTAATTTATTTTATTTTAATTTAGTGTTTAGTTTCACGTTACGTATTTTAGTGTTTATTTAATGTTCATAAGTCATAAATTACACTCATGGAGGGCTAAAATTTTTTTTTCACTTTTATGTTATTTATTTGTAAGCTATATTGCCTAGATAATTTGTAAGTACAATTTCTGCCTAAAAGTTTATGTCGGCTAAACTCATGTATGTGAGTTGTCTGTTATTCTCTCTTTTCTCTCTCTCTACATTTCTCTCCCTTTCTTTCCTCTCTGTCTTCTCTCTCTTGTTCTCTCTCACCCCTTTCTCTCTCCTCTCTTTCCTCTCCCTGTTTGTTCTGTCTCTCTCATCCCTTTCTTTTTCTCCCTCTTCTCTTTCATCCCATATTTCCTTTCTCTCTTCTTCTCTCCTCCTTCTCTTTCTCTCTCATCCCTTAATCTCTTTCTCTCTCATCCCTATGTCTCTCTCCCCCTCTACCCTCTCTCTCTTCTCTCTCATCCCTTTCTCTCTTCTTCTTTCTCTCAACCCCTTCTTTCTCACTCTCTTTTACTCTAGGTCCTCTCTCTTCCTCTCTCTCTCATCCCTTCATCTCTCTCTCTCATCTCATCTTCCTCTTTCTCTATCTCTCTCCACCTTTTTCTCATTCCTTCGTTTCTCTCTTCCTCTACCCCCCCTCATCCCTTTCTCTCTCTCTCACTCGCTCCCCTCTTCTCTTTCTCACTCTTTCTCATCCCTTTCTCTCTTCTTCCCTCTTCCTCTCTCATCCCTTTCTCTCTCTCCTTTCTTCACTTTTCTCTCTCTCTCTTCTAACTTAAAAATCTAAGTTGAAAATCTTTGACTCACATTATCAAGTTATATCAACATAAAAATTTAAGGTATTTTGCCTAGCTGGCCTTAGGATTTTTTTTTTTCACATGATGCATTCTGGCTTCATTTTGTACATAAAATATTGATTCAGATGCACAGTAGAGACGCAGTGAATGTTTTGCTTGTGTATGCTTTCTGCCAAGGTTGCTGATATGGAGTTTGAACCCACATCTGTCTGAATACCCTTAAGGCAGCTGTGACGTCACGGAGAGGGTAATTTGTGCAATTGCGTGTGGCACGTTTCTGAAAGTGTGTCAACATTCATGAGTGCTCTTTTCCTGCATTCCCCTGTCGCCCTGCAGCTTTTACTGTGTTTACATACGCACGGCATATCCTTCTGAGTTTATAGCCCAATTAAGTCAGCAAAAAGCAATGTATTTTAACAAACTAACAATTAGCTCTTTGTTGAATATAAACACTTAAAAAAGCAAAATGCAGCTAAAAATTAAAGTCGTACTGTCTTGATGACACACAGTATTATATACAGCGCTACTGCATAAACTCACAATTAGTAATAATGACCATCTCATTCCAGAGTTAACACACAGAGACAGACAGCCATTCACTTTCTCAGTCATTCTTAAACTTACAATGTTGTCAAATGACTTATACATGCATGTCTTTGATGGTGGCTTTAAACCAAATACTAGAGAACCCATGATACCACAGGCAGAACATGCAAACTTCAACCAGAAAGATCAAGAGATGTCGATTTGGTCCCAAATTTGAACCCACAAACTCTCAGCTAAAGTCTATTTAAAAAAAAAAAAGACATTTGTGAATATTAGATCTCTACATATACACATCTTGATATCCAATAACTTGTTCTAAAGGTTTACTGTTTACTTTATTCTCTAGTTAAAAACAATGTTTAACAGTCTATAATAATTCCATATAAATAGTGTGCTTGTATAAGTGGTGATGCTTTCGGAGATTGACATGTTGAAATTAGCATCTGGTCTACAATTTGTCTTTATTACATTCATTCTTATCTGCTGTTCCCATATTAAATACATACATAAAATGTTTGAGTGATGAAGCATTTTCTTGTTATGTATACACCAAAATAATAATTTGACTGTAAGATCAGACAGGTGAGGTCAGCATTGTCCATTCGTGACAAGCTGCTCCTGTGTTGACACCGTTGACGTAATGGAAAGGACGAGTGTGGATCTTAAATGTCACTGTGGATAATTGAACCTCTAGTGGAAGTGCATTTCCCCTTCACGTATGTGTCCACGTGTGTTTACTGCAAACACGGGTTAAGTACAATGTTTATTCACCATGACACAGGTCCAAAATAGAAAGTCCAAACGAAAAACAGACACTTGATACCTTTTAATTAGCTTTTATCTATTGTGCTTGCGCTGTTGGTCGGTTTAAGCTGGTGACATCATGGCTACTTTGGTGATGGGCAAATACAGAAGGTAAACACATGCCTGAATGGGTTAGCACACAAACATCACATTAAAATGAAATAAATTCTGTACGTAAACAGGATAAGAGCAGAAAACATGTTGACACAATTATAAGATGATTATTGTCAACAACCAATCAGCAAAATCCAGCTTTTTTTTTGTCTCCCATGGGAGAAATTTCTTTGATGCAGGCATGGAAGTTGGTCAAAAAAAAAAAAAATCACAAAAACAAAACAAAAAAAACAAAAAAAAACAGTATGACCTGTATTTTTATAGTTACATTTGATTTTTAATTGCAAATGATACACTCTTTTAAACCTGTTTTGTCTGTCTGTCGGGAAGGCTTTATGGAAACTATCTGGAGAGGTTTCCTTAGTTTGTACGTCACGAGTTCAGTGATTATCATAGGCAAATACAAAGTGCAGACATGCATGCATGACTGAACTCAGATCTAGACATATCATCCAAAGACGTAAAACTAAGGCATGAAAACTAGCTATAAATGCACATCACACACAAATGTACTACTAGACTTCAGCAGTTTCTTTTTTTTTGTAAACCATTGTGCTTTTATGGCTTTATTTTTGCTTGCGCAGTCAGAAAAGTAGCACAAGCATAGTAACTGAAGCGCAAATAATGATATGATATTACTGTTATGATAGCTGATATAATCCTGTACTTCCTGTTCTTGCTCTTACTAAAGGGCTCTAGCTCTCGAAGACTCTTTGGCCGCATTTTTCATTGTTGGGTAACAATGATGCACCTGAGTCCATGCATACACCCACATCTCCGTGACTTCTGCTGCTGCTTTTGTTTGTTTTTAGCATCAGAACAAGGTGGTGTACGAGAGGATATTTTGGATGAGCAGTAGATGCATCTTTTGGGAAAACAAAAATACAAGAAATATACTGTAGCTAAGCCTCCCAGTTTGTGGAGAAAAAGACAGATTTGTCTCCATTGAACTTGTCCTTTTAAACTAATGGCTTCATATAATTTCGTATTATGTCATTCAAATATGAATTTGCACAGCTAAAATAAATTAAATTTGGCCTACTCTGACTGGTATATGCTGTTTGTTGAAAAAGGTATTCTGTAACACAGCGTTTCCCAACCAGGGTACAGATTACAGGTGAGCAGGCGGTACTAATTTCAAAGTTAATGTAAAATGTTGGTCTAGTGTTTTTTCTCTAGTAATATTTTCTTGCATATTACAGTAATGTGTTTAAAACATTTGAATATCTTGTGTTGTGAATAGTTTAGAACCTGCCAAGCAAGGAACATGTTCAAGAAAATACCTTAAAGAGGACAATAAAATCAACTTCAATGAGCTTTTATTGAGTTGGATTTATAATTGATGCATGTCTGAATAATCCTTAAGGTTCGAGTGCTCACAAATATCACCTACCCCCTACTGCTGACCAGATCCCATGCTTAGAAAAATTTCTTGCAAATTTAAAAATGTCCTCCTCTCAGGTTTAAAAAATATACTGTACATGTTTTGGCCAGTCTATTACCTGTTGTGGTGAAAATACTTAAGCGTTTATCATATTTGCTATTTTGAAAAGAAACATATTGAAGACTCTCAGTATAGTACAATGATGACTTCTACTTCTGTTAAGGTTCAATACTAAAAGTCTGTAAAAAATAGAATATGTCACCTCTAAACCAAGTAATTTGCTGCAATTTAGGTTATGCTTTTTTAGCATGCAGTATTTTGTATGGTGAATGACACATTTTAAACTGAAATGTCCAAAACAAAGCCATTTCTGTGTCAAGTCAATTTGAGCGCCATATAACTTTTAAAGAGGTCACTTACAGAAATGAGGCCGCATTTTCTCCTTTTGCTGTTGTGATGCTGACTCTGGCCCAGTTCAGCCTGTTTATACTGCACTGCACTCAATGCCTCCAATAAAACTCTGTCCGCATCACGTCTTCCGGTGGAGGGCTCGTTGCAGAGAAGAAGAAAAATCTTGTGGGAATTGTTTCCGAGCTGCAGTGGAGACAGTATCATCATCTATGCAGTGGAAATAAATCCTGTGTGGACCTCAGCAGTGTGTCTCTTTACTTGAACATTCAGCTGAATATGTGGTGAACTCATACATGTCTTATTAAAAATCATTTTTACAATCTACTACCAAATGCTACATGCTAAAATTATTAATAATTTTTCACATGTATTGCAAATTAGGGGTGTCAAATGAGTACATTAATTGAGATTAATTAAATACAGACATATTAATAGAGTTATTTTTTTTAATCACATTAATCTATTTTGAAATCTTTAACTTCATTGTTTCCATATGTTAGTTGTAAAGTGACAAAAGGGCTGTTCAACTCGACAACTTAGCAACAAAAGACTTCCTAAAGTCTTCTTTTTTTTGCAATATATTAATATTTCCCATCTGCAACAGCAATGTAATTAATTCAATTGGATAAAAACTAAACAAAAACACTTAAGTTGAGTGTTTTTCTCAGTAATTTTAGGTAAGATTAAACAGAGATTAATTAGATTAATTCATTACAGATCATAATTAATTAATCTCTTCAATTTTTTAATCGCTTGACAGCACTATTGTAAATATTAATAATGTAAAGAATATTGTTTTAACCTCATGAAAAAAAAAAGATCTTATAAATGTCATTAATTTGCTTCTGATTAAGAGCAGCAAGCTGCAGCTGCAGTTCACCAAAACACTAAGTATAACATTTTTGTGAATACAGAGGGTTTTATTTATTTATTTTTTAAATCTTGAATTAAGTTGGTCTGGAAATAATCATCCAACTTTGGAGACCTATGCTGTGTACGGCCATGCCTGATGATGTTTGCATGTAATGAAATGAATGCAAAACTTTTCTTTTGAAATAATAGAGTTTGATTAAGAAATCATATTCACATACTTTGGTGACTAAGTTGATTGATTGTGACAGCACAAAGTTGGGTTTGAAAAACGTCTAACCACAGACATGAGTGTGAATATCCTCTTTAATAAGCAGGTTGGGTTCAGGGTTTAACAGGCTCATTCATAGTGCTGTTTGTTTTGCAAAGTGCAGTGAAATGGTCTGTGCTGGGAATGTCAATGTAAAATACAGGCACTAAAGAAATCATGTTATATGGAACTTAAAAAGCAACAGATGACAATGCAACAGAAATAATGAACACTATATATTATATAAGTGAAGTGATTCTATTTTGGAAAAGAATGTTCCAAATAACAAAAGTATTTTTTTTCTGACCCAATAGAAATGCCGGACTTAAACTTTTAGAAAGACAAAATTGATTGGCTTTACAAGAATACGTACCTCCCCGTGTGTACTGTCACCTTGTTTATGAAAGTATGTGACCAGTATACTGTCTTTTTGTTTACTGTGTGTTGTTGTAGTATCAGTTGTGGTTCTGTGTTTTCTGTTGTGGGAAAGTGGCGTATACACACTGCTGTGTGCACCGCGGGTGAGATGAGAGGACCTTTGGGAACAATGGAGGCTTATTATCGGGAGTCCCTTGCTCCCCCCTCGTTCCCAGAACCGACTGTCCTGGTTGTAACACGATCACTGTGACAACCATTGCACTGGCTATGCTGCTGCAGGTAAACAACAAATAGGAGGGGCCTAAGAGGAACAGAGGAAAAAGACAAGGCTAGAAATATAGGTTTCCTCATTAGTGCCACATGCTCTCAAAGGTTTCCTCACATTAACTTTCTGTTTGGATTTCTCGGAATTATTTCTCTGTGTTGTACAGCACTTCTAATGTATTTGTAGGGCATTTGTCACCTTTAAAAATGTAACTTTTATATTTTATTTTACAGTAGGCTAATCCATTTTCTCAGATTTAGAAAATCAAGCAATAAATCTGATTTTGACCATAGACAAGTAAATTACCAGCATCTATATTAAAGATATTATTGGAATAATGTTCCATCCCCCCAAATACAGCAGAAGAATAATTAGGCTCATTATGCTAGTTAAGTGAACTGGTGTACAAAGATTAAAGTAAATAGTATATTGTTAATTAAGAATTAAAAAAATAGGTACAGCATCATCAGTGTGGTACATTTGCACCAAGGACAACTGGAAAAAAACAAATAAAATAAATTATCTTTCCAAAAACTTTCTCCAAAATCAGGTCTTTAAGGTTATGGCTACTACATAGGTTGGCACATGTCCTCAGTAGCAGTTAGCGCCACAGTACAGCACTAGAGGACCCATCTCCAGATCTTAGCTAATCTTGGTCAGAACTAAGGTGAAGGTTGTTATGGTGCTTGCTTTTGGTTGGTGGAGAAATCCAGAGCGCCCGAATATACAGACTCCACACAGGAAAGCCCTGGCTGTGCAGGAGTTGAAGATGTGACCCTCTTGCTATCCCACTCTGCTACCAAGACATTAATAAAAATACTTTTGGTCAAATAAATATTTCAGTTCAGAATTAGTTGAGAATAGAATAATTTCAATTGGGCAGAAGAATGCACACACTACCTGACTACGCTTCTGCTCACTGATGATTAGAAAGTGTGATCTTCACAAGACATCTCAAAACAGGACATGAAATTGCATAGATTGCAATGACCCCTATGTTGTTATGTACTTTTGAAATAAGAGCTGTTTGTGCCAGTTCCTCAGCATTAAGCTGAAGCATCACTACTTGGAAAACATACACACTGCCTGAGGGCCAGAACATATCCGTAACTCTTAATGGTTTCAAAAGAGCTCTATGTTCTTTACCACAAAGGCATCACTCCGACTTTATGTACCACCTGCAACACTACGCAAATAAGGTTGTGATTAGAACAGGCACATCAATTTGATCATGCTCTTGGTGGAATTTAATACTTAAAATACCATTTTAAAATATTTGTACAGCAGTTCATGCTTTCCTCACTTATCTAATGATTTCTAAACTCCCAATAATTTACCCAATGAATCACAACAGTTTTTGCCGTGAAGGAAACAAAACTATGGAAGCCAAGTCAACACGCAGTAAACCAACTGACACAGAGAGCTGCAATGAAAAGATCAGTTCCCACAAGGTACAGCCTGAAGCCTCTACCTGAAGTACTCAAAACTGTAAGAGAGAGAAGAGACAGGCAGGCATACAGACAGCAGACAGACAGACAGACAGACAGACAGACAGATATAATTTCTCCAAGAGAGATGTCTCAATAAGTGATAGGGATGCACAGTAGCAGTGTGGCAAGAGCTTTCCCCTTGTTATGTACCCAGGAGTGAATGGTGGTCTGTTTCTTACTGGCTACTGTCCAGGGTGCTCCCCCACCTAAAGCCCAAAGTCACAGGGATAGACTCCAGTATGAATATTTGGATTTCTACTCAGGTGCTGAAGAAAACTAACTGGGCTGTACCAGCTTCAACAAACAAATAGTGACATGTGGACGACTAAGAGACTCCAGCAGGTGAAGTACGTCACAGTTTTGCTCCACTGGGGGTTGGTTCGTGACAAGATCTGCTCAGGGTCACACTGAGCTGCAGTTGTTCCATGATGAAGACGCAGAGGATGAAAATAATAAAGTGTTTATGAAGAGGAGGAGGGAGGGGGAGGAAGTTGGACGTAAAATGCTGAGTCACTTTGGGTTTTTATGCTCCGGTGCTCACTGTCTCCTTGAAGGCCATTCCAGAGAGAGTTGACAGTTATAACAAACAGTGTAGCTTCACAAATGTACATGTTATGAACTTGGTGTGCCAAGTGATTATATTATGGCACCCTTAAAATGCATAGTTAAAAGGAAAACAAGATACAATTGTTTTGTGCTATAATTATCTAATGACTTCGGGTTGATACTGAATGACAAGTTGGATTTGTCTCGAATAGATTTGAACAATTTTTCATTTACAAAATTATTATGATAAATAGTCAAATCAAACTATAGTACTTCATTTATAAAATGCAACAGAAACGCTTTACAAATCATTAAAAACAAAACATACAGTCACCCACACCCATCCAGTAGCTACACAACCCTCCCACAATCACAGGCACAGACACACCCAAACAACCCCCACCTCAACATACATTAGAATACTTTAGATGAGCAAGTTGAAAAAGCACAAGCACAGGGCAGAGTTGCCAAGTCCGCTTCTTTTTTTGGAAAGTCGCTTGTGAATTTAGACAGTCGCGGGTTGCTTTTTTTGGGCTTGCTCCTGAGAGGCACTTTGACATCATGAACAGAGAGAATTTTAGTAGTTTTTCCAAATTTTATTAAAGAAAATGTCCTCACTAAATACAGAAAGACAGACTTTTAGCACATTTTCACACTTTAAATTGTTTATTAATGATCAAATACTATTTCAAATATGTTAAAACCAACAACCTTTGTTCTGATGTGACACATCATGTTTATTTATTTATTATTTTAATTACTTTATTATTGAGGGTCTGAAGTCGCTTGTTTTGGGCTTTTTTTCAAAGGCTAGGTCGCTTGTTGCTCTCTGAAAATCTGGCAACCCTGGCACAGGGCCCAGAGATGAGTCTGAGACAAACCTCCAGTGCAGAGGGTTTCTCAGAGAAAACATTGTAAAACTGACCCAACAGTGAGTTTGTGTCACATTTTTTGTGTATACACACAATTTTTGGTGCTCAATATTTATGAAGCTTACACTTTTTCTTTGCCTGTACAATCATCTGAAATGAAAAGATTTTAAATGCTTCATTATGACTTTATGTTAAAAGAGTGCATTAGTGTATTTAGAAAACATAAACATAACTTAAACAATGGTGCTCCTTCCTTACTTTTCCTTCTCCAGGCAATGTCCTTCTCAACCCTTTCTCTGTACTCATGTCATGTAGTCCAGCAGTGTTTTGTCAAACATGACAATAATTATTTTATTTTATTTTTTTTAACAGACCTATGTGAGCTCATTTTCAATCCACGTCTTGTATTGTTTTTTTTAATACAAACTGCTCTCTTTATCTTGAAAACAATATTGACAATTTATAGGCAAAATTCATTATGTTGCTCAGTCGGCATAGAATGTACGACATGTGCAGTGAACACTTGCTTTATAGCAGGGCAATTCAACTTAGTCTTCTTGAGGGTCAGATATTTCAAAGGGCCATGGCCTGGGCCAGTTGCACAAGACTAACTAATGTTAGTGTCAATGTTAGATTTCATAGACATTGACAAGAATTAACCAAAGACTAATCCACCAAGTCTGAACCAGATGTAAGCCACGGCCAAATCAAGTCTAAAGCAAACTTGCATCAAGAAAAAACAAACAAACAACAAACACAAAACAAACAAACAAACAAAAAACAAACAAACAAACAAGTCAAGTCAAGTCTAAGGCGTAGCCTAAACTGAACCTATATGCTCTTTTTTTCTCTGGGTAAGAAGGTAGGAAGATAGGATGAGGGCTGAATCGATCTTTGGAGAGTCGATTTGGCCTTAAGTTGAATAGGTTCTGCTTAATAGTTAAGAGGCTGTTTAATCAGACTTTCTCTTAAGGACCTCATTCTGTCTTAGACTACTAGGAATAAGGTTTAATAAAAAAGATTTTATAGTGTGAAGAGATTTGTCCGAGAATTTGACCTGTGCGTGAAAAGTTCAAAAGCCGTAGTGTATCGTTGTCAAGCTTCTTTTCTTCAGTAAGGAGCACTGCAAATTCCCGAAGCCAGGCTACTATCTACATGGACTCAACAGCCAAAAAACTAATATGCTACTGTTGAGCTAAGGTCATAAAAATACAGCCCAAAAAGTGTGATTTGATAGAACATTTTAATTGTTTGTCTCCAATTTAACAATGTTGGTAATCTTTAGATACTTCCAGGGTGGCCATGTGACATACCATTTTAAAATGGAAGTCAATACAAACATGAAAGTAAAGAATAACTAATGTAAACAAAGGCCGAAACACAGCTCAATAGTTGTGCCTTGGAAACTGAAGCAAAAGTGAATCTTTGCCACTCTCTAAGAAATAGGTAGACTCTCAGCTGACCAAACCAACCTCAAAATATGCTCTTGTTATTCTGGTATCAAACAATGAGCATTTCCTTAATATTGAAGTCATAGCTTTTAAACTAAATTACAACAGTAGATTAGTGGTTGAAGTGACACAGATGTCTTTGAGACACAGTTTTGTAAGAGCAGAATGACACACTTTCAAAAAAAATAAACTGGTTATACAACAGGAAATCAAATCTTGCAAAATGGCTTGCAGCATTTTGCAAACATAATGCATGAGGTTTAAAGCAGTGTCAATAGTCATTTACCGAAACCCTCAGACCACAAACCATAATAAGCTGCTGATGAATAACACAAAAAAGCAACATTTAGATTTGCAGATCCTTTATTTTCACTGAGAGTGGGGTGTGATCTCTACGATCTGTTTAATCTTTTATCTTTGTAAACAGTTTCAGTGACCTCCTTTATGTCTGCTCCACATACCAGTGTCTACTTTGACCCAGTCTTTTCCCACACAACAACAAACAAGATACAAAACAAACAGAGTGCCTGACCTTTTTTGTTGTTACTTTTTAAATTTTGTCCTGTTAACCAAATAGTAGGTTATAATGCCCCACTTCATGACAAAGTTACACGGCCGTGTATTGTCTAAATGGAATAATAAGCAGTTTTTTTTTTTCTATAATCAAAAGCAGTATTCTGATTGACTGTGCTTGGGTGGTCCCCTCCACTTTTATTTTGGTGTCTATAAAATCATATTCTGAAACTTAATTTGTATGGGTATGTACTGTATGTGGATATTGACCTTGTGCCAAAAGATTTGTGACTGCTACAGATTTAAACAATTAATTATTGTTTTTTTTTTTTTTTTTTTTAAGGTTCACTGTGTTTTGACACATACACACACCCCACACACACATAAAAAATAACTTTAAACTTGAAGAAAAGCATGTTTTTGTTACCTAGATTTCTTTGTTATTCTAAATAAACAATAAATGCTTGTGTCTTTACTTGAGGGGGCCTGCATGGCCACAAAATGAACTATTATTACACCAAAAGGAGGGCCTCCTCTTGTTTGTTTCCATGGAAAATCATTTCCCTTAGCAATTTTATTATGGATATCAGAATATCCCAGAGTAGGGTTTTAACTTTCTGTTTCAGAATTGTGTAGTTGACTTACAGTAATAATTTCTCTCAGTATATGATTGATGTATTTTTAAGGGTTGTCTTATTCTCATTATGCATACATTTGACAGCAAAAAGCCACATAGACATTGTAATAAGATGTGTGTTGACCTTTGCAGCACAGTAGAGATTCAGCGCTGAATTCTGCCTCTCTTTTGTCAGCAGAAAATCACAGAGAGAGGAATGTGCTGGAGGTAAAGTGATCCCAATGAACTCTGGTGTGAAAGTCAGCAGGTTGTGGGTCCACACTAAACATTTCCTCCATAATCAAAACAGTCTGTACTTAGTTACAGCAAACGTCATGGAATTCGCTTCTCAGTTTCGCAGTAGGTTCTTAGAGAGCCAAACAAACCCGTAATTCGGCCCTTCAAACTCTTTGTTCCCACTAATTCCCAGACTCCTCGTGGGTCTCATGGTTTAGAGTTTAGACAGTGAGGGAAAGTGCCATGCAGGGCTGTATATGTGAAGATGTCTGAGGTAGAGGGGTGATTTGAGAAGGTAGTTATTTGGACACTGGTCGTTTGCTCCCATGCATTCCTGGGAGCGAGATGAGTGAAGTGGTCGGTGCATACCTGTGGCAAAGGCACACTCTTTAATCATCTTTATGCAGGAGATGTGGATTTTTCACTGACAAGCTGCTATAAGGGAATGCAAATGTACAGCCGTTCTCACAGTTCTGGGCTGTGAACTTTGTGTGAAACTGTTACACTTAGCTTTTTATCATTTTTCTCCATTCTGACAGATGTGTTCACTTTGGTGTGTGGCACATCTCAGTCAGTGTAGCCTAAACCTTTATCTGCAAACATATATTTTCAATTGACATCATACCTACATTCAATCAAACTATTTTTATGGATTTCATTTAGACAACAGTAGTGCATTGTGTACATTGATATAAACACACTAATGATGTGGCAGTGTCAACCAAATTTCCAAATTTCTCTTTTATGTTCAAAAAAAAAAAAAAAAACTTGCTTGTGTATTTTTTGTTTTTATTCTACAACTAGTTTATTCATGTGAATGTTTTGTCCAGGAATTCCTCTCTATATTGCCTTGCAGAAGTTTCAATAGCTGACATTTAAGTTAGGCTTTACAATTGTTAATCTTAAAGCCACACATCAGTTTGAATAAAGTGAGGGTCCAATTTTAAGCTGGAATAGGCAAAGGACAGATTTTTATGTAAACAAATAAATAAAAATATTTTGAGTTATAAGGTAAACTCAGTTTAAAGCAGTATCCTCAATCTTAGGCCATGTGAGAGTTCAAGCCAATCAAATGGTAATCCGATCAGTGAGGATGAGTAAGCCAATCACATGTTTATCAGGTAAACAAGAAGTTTTAGTATTGTATCTGAGAAAGTAATGTTTCTCTGTGCCATTTAAACACTGATGTCATTAGAGGTACATGACTCCCAAAAGTGGAAGCATAGACAGACTGCACTGGTTATTACACTAAATGTATGCACACAATCACAGTGTTTCACATTCATGTCTGTGGGTCTTAGGTGGGTTCTATACTGGTGGAAATAAACTTCTCCCAAGTTAGAACTGAAGCCTCATGCTTCTTTCAACTCACTTTAGGACAGTGATCATCTGTCTTAAAGTAAAGTACAGTTTTTTCCAGCTAATGCAATGGTGATTTCTTTATGACTTGATAACCCTAACCCTATATTTGGCATTATAAAATAATAAATGTATATGTATTACTTGCCTTAAAAACTCTTGTTGTAAAGAAAGTGGTATCTGTGAAGATCTGACCTGTAACTTGGCCTGCTTATTTCTATGATATGATTAAACTGGCATCTTTAAATTATCCCCCCTCCAGGGTTTTCGAGTGAAACCAGTCCAAATAGTTTCACACATTATTGTCATCTGAGCCACTGTTACTCAAATACGTGGTTTATGCATGAGAGGCCTGAAATACCTTTTGTTCAGCACAGAAACACTTTGACACAAAGAAGACAGAAACATGAGTGATCCAGTCAAGCCGCACTCTCATGTGGATACTTGAAGCATTTTTTCTTTCTAATATGTGTACTCTTAATGGAAAAAAATAATATACTGTAGATAAACTGAGACACAGGCTATGTATTAGTTAAGGTTGCAGTAGCAAAATAAATAATGTTTTTTTGTTGTTGTTTGTTTGTTTGTTTGAAGTCATTGACCTGGTTTACATGCATTATGAGGTCAAAGTTCATCATGAGAGTTCCCACCATGTTATGGTAGACTAGAGCACTCAGTGTGACCTAAGTGTGAGAGATGAAACCTGAGCACCATGTGACCACTACACTACAGATACATCAAGTTCCCAACAATTCAAGAATGTGCGATGGTCAGGCCTAGTTACAAGAACAATCAAAACAGGCCATTGTTTTTGAGTATCACCTCTACACTTGCAGATTCAGTATTTTCATTTATTTTAGTTCTATTAAAAACATTATGAAGCAGTTTTGCTGAGCTGATGATCTGCCACAGCCTTCTTCTACTTCAAAATCTCAGAGAATAATTCTGTCTCACATCTGAATCTCCAATGCATCGACCATCATTCCTTGTTGGGTTCTAAACCATAAATTATTCCATAAATATTGTCTTGGTGATTTTGTTTATTGCTTACTTGTGTATATTTGAATGTATAATAATAATAATAATATATAATATATATAAATGAATGAGGTGGTCTAATAGAACCCTACTGACATTTTCTTTTATTTTGATTCTTTTTTAAATTATAATCTGTCAATAGTTTTGTTTGTTGCGTTGAATAACGATCTCTGCGACAACAGCCAGAGGGCACTTTGATTGTAAAGTCAACTCCTACTTTGATCATGTTACAACCTTCCAAGGATTATTATCTTGTTCGTCTTACACACTTTGACTTGTCCAATCCCTTCTAATCTCCTCTCCCTTTTCTCACTCTGCTGTTTGTTTAATGTTTCCAGTACCTTCCAGTTGCAGCCCTCTCTGTTTTTTTCTTTCTCACCTCTGTCTAAACAGTGGGATGAATTGTTCGGACTCGGCACAGCAGCGGTCAGCTCAGTTCACCTGCTTTAAGCCTTTGTTGATGTTGTGTGGGCGCTTGGCAACGGACTAGCGGCCTGATGCCTTGAGACCTTTACTATGAGTATTTAAAGGACCAGTGCACATTGTTTACTTCCACCACAGCTGATGATAAGTATGTTCACATCCAACAGTCACATTAATATCTTTGGTAATACTGAATGATGTCTTAGTAACATTCACAAAAATTATATACTAAAACTCTTTATTCTGGGCCTCACTGAAGCCTATTATATTGTTAATATGTGAATATTCAGACTGATAAGTCTTTCTTCACATGAAGTGCCACTATTCATTAATTTTCCACCACTTATTCTCATTTGGAGTTGTGAGTGGCTCAGGCCTATCCCAATGCATGGTTGACACTAGACTATGGTCAACTCATCGCAGGACAAAGACACAGACATTCATTCACTCTCTCATTCATTAACAAGACAAATTTACAGTGAAGCCTAATGACCTTTTTTGGAAGTGAGAGAACCATCCAAACTCATGATCTCCTTATTGGGAAGCCAGAGCTCTGAACAATACTTTTCATTTCATTGTCAGAATTTCTGACAAATAAAAAAAGTAATACAAGCCAGGGCCAGCCTTGGGCATAGGCAAACTAGGCTATTGCCTGAGGGCCTTCTAATGGTGAGGGCGCTAAATTGCAGCCCTATTAAAAAGAAAAGAAAATTCTCCCACTCCAAAGCTTTTAGTCATTTTCTTTTTTAAATTTTGTGTCAATAGGACACAAATTTATTAAGTTATGGTCACAAAGAGCTGATGAACTTATATGACTGCAGATTTAATTGTGCAAACAACCTCAGCGATAGAAGCCTCAGAAAACATAAGGCTGTTTGATCTGCCCAAAATTTCAAGCCTTAGTATTTCTGTTCACACAATCCTGGCGGAGGGGAGAGGCACTACATATTTCAGTACAGAATTACACATATATTAATAATTGTAAAATATGCATTAATGATAAATAATATGCAAAAATAATCCAGATTGTTGCATATATTTTGCTTCATTAATTAACCCTCTGTTCACCCTAGGGCCTAAACGTGGCTTTTGACATTTTCGGTTTTATGTCATTTTGTCTGTGTTTGCTGGATCAAGCTGAAAATGGTCTCAGGTTAATATTTTTGAAGACGCTTATTTTGGCTATTTCACTTTTTTGAAAAACACTTCCGTTGCTGAGATACAAAAAAAGTCACACTCTTATCCCTGGGGCCGTTTTGTGGCCTTTTTTTAAACATCCATAAAATGGTCATACTTTCATCTTTTTTCTACTTTAAAAACTCAGATTCATAGAACTACTTCTTCTTGACGCGTACATACCAAATATGTGTAATATTTCAATATTTTTAACCCTTTATTGTCCAGTAAACATGCAAAAACCACTATACAACTGATGAAAAATCTAAAAAATTGAAAATAACTTTAAAAAATCAATTTAAAATTGAATGAACTCTATATGCTCATTAGCCCCTCTCATTGGTCAATAATTGGCAGTGAAATTATTTTTTCCCAGTTTTTTAGTTTTTCTGTAAAGTGAGATTTAGTGTAAAAAATCACACTCTTATCCCTAGGGCCTAAACGTGGCTTTCTTGTTTAAACCTCCTTAGAATGGTCATATTTTCATCTTTTTTTCTACTTTAAAAACTCAGATTCATTGAACTACTTCTTCTTGACGGCGTACATACCAAATATATAACATACTTTTAATAATTTAACCCTTTATCTCCCAAAGAGCAAACAAAAATCAACTATTTTATCCTAAAATAAATAAATAATAATAATTGGTATTGCTATAATAATCAGAAATGCATTTCAAATTGAGTAAGCTTTATATATTTGTTTAGCCCTTGGGGTAGTTCAAGATTGGAAGTGAAAATAATGTCTTAAGTGTTTTTATTTTTATTGTATTGAGACATTCTGTACAAAAGTCACACTTTTTCCACTAGTGGCCTCTAGGTGTACTCACCTTTACTTACCATAAAATCAACATACTGTAAACTTTTTTTTCTACTTCAAAAACTCTGATTCGTAGAACTACTTCTTCTTGACACATTCATACCAAATATGTTTGTAGTTTTTATTATTTTAACCCTTTATTTCCCAGTAAGTCGACAAAACGTCTTCAATATTCCACACACAAAAAGAATACCTAAATAAACACTGCGACATAGATTCCAACTTTTTTAGTAAATCCTGACATGGGACAGTGATTGGTTGTAAACTGTTTTTGAAACATTTATGAATTTTCTGTTGTGGCAAATTAAAATGAACTAAATATTTTTACATGAAAGCTTCAAATCTGTGTTTATTGCACGCTTTCAAAAGTCTCCACATAACTTCTCCTTGCAGTTGGATTATTGTGCAGAGAAAAAGTTTTTAGGATCAGAAGGGTGAAAAGTGAGGGACATGGGTGTGATTAGACCCACCACAACATTTTTCTCACTGAAGAAACCTACTGAAGTCTTCCTCATCTAATTCAACTAAAATACAACCTGCAGAGGGTTGATTGTAAACACATCAGTGTCATGTTTTGGTTGTCCCCCAGTCTCCTCTGGTCGTTTACACAGGTGCACCTCTGCCACTGAGGTAGAAATAAGAGCAGTAGGAGAGGGAGAACATGTTTCATTTGGAAAGAAGGCAAAGTACAGCAGAGAGGATGTCAACCCTCACCTTGTTCCTCACAGTCTAGAAAATGATTGGAGCACATCTTGTTGAGATGTTGAGTCCTCCTCTGCTCCAAATCACATGATCATGTCTAGAGCTTCCTCTCTGCTGTACTTTGCCTTCTTTCCAAATGAAACATGTTCTCCCTCTCCTACTGCTCTTACTTCTACCTCAGTGGCAGAGGTGCACTTGTGTAAACGACCAGAGGAGACTGAGGGAAATCCAAAACACGACACTGATGTGTTTACAATCTATGTTGCAGTGTTTATTTAGGTATTCTAAATAAACACTGTGTGTGGAATAATCGAAGACGTTTGTCGACTTACTGGGAAATAAAGGGTTAAAATAATAAAAACTACAAACATATTTGGTATGAATGTGTCAAGAAGAAGTAGTTTACGAATCAGAGTTTTTGAAGTAGAAAAAAATTTTACAGTATGTTGATTTTATGGGTAAGTAAAGGTGAGTACACCTAGGCCACTAGTGGAAAAAGTGTGACTTTTGTACAGAATGTCTCAATACAATAAAAATAAAAACACTTAAGACATTATTTTCACTTCCAATCTTTGAACTACCCCAAGGGCTAAACAAATATATAAAGCTTACTCAATTTGAAATGCATTTCTGATTATTATAGCAATACCAATTATTATTATTTATTTATTTTAGGATAAAATAGTTGATTTTTGTTTGTTCTTTGGGAGATAAAGGGTTAAATTATTAAAAGTATGTTATATATTTGGTATGTACGCGTCAAGAAGAAGTAGTTCAATGAATCTGAGTTTTTAAAGTAGAAAAAAAGATGAAAATATGACCATTCTAAGGAGGTTTAAACAAGAAAGCCACGTTTAGGCCCTAGGATAAGAGTGTGATTTTTTACACTAAATCTCACTTTACAGAAAAACTAAAAAACTGGGAAAAAATAATTTCACTGCCAATTATTGACCAATGAGAGGGGCTAATGAGCATATAGAGTTCATTCAATTTTGAATGGATTTTTTAAAGTTATTTCCATTTTTTAGATTTTTCATCAGCTGTACAGCTGTGTTTTGCATGTTTACTGGACAATAAAGGGTTAAAAATATTTGAAATATTACACATATTTGGTATGTACGCGTCAAGAAGAAGTAGTTCTATGAATCTGAGTTTTTAAAGTAGAAAAAAAGATGAAAATATGACCATTCTAAGGAGGTTTAAACAAGAAAGCCACGTTTAGGCCCTAGGGATAAGAGTGTGACTTTTACACAAAATCTTACTTTACAGAAAAACTAAAAAACTGGGAAAAAATTTTCACTGCCAATTATTGACCAATGACAAGGGCTAATGAGCATATAGAGTTCATTCAATTTTAAATTGATTTTTTAAAGTTATTTCCATTTTTTAGATTTTTCATCAGTTGTATAGTGGTTTTTTGCATGTTTACTGGACAATAAAGGTTAAAAATATTTGAAATATTACACATATTTGGTATGTACGCGTCAAGAAGAAGTAGTTCTATGAATCTGAGTTTTTAAAGTAGAAAAAAGATGAAAGTATGACCATTTTATGGATGTTTAAACAAGAAAGCCACGTTTAGGCCCTAGGATAAGAGTGTAAGTTTTTTAAAGGGTAAACTGAGGGTTAAAAAAATATCAACCTGCTTTCAACACTAGTAGATGTGGGGTGGGTAGATCTTGACAAGAGCGCCAAAAGCACCTCATACAAGCACACTGGCTTAAGTCCTGCTATACAAATACAATTTTGAAAAAGGAAAGATGTATTTTACCTCCACGTGTTTTTCTTGTAGCTTTTATATACCCAGTGTGTACAGCAGAAACAGTGTTGTTAGGCTCCATTACAATGATTTTTTTCATACTGACTTGGTCGCGCAGACCAGGTAGAACTCTTGTGTGTAATGAAGCCAGGCCACAGAGGCGTCTCAGAGGAGGCTTGTTCTGGGCAACAGAGTGGCCTCTGGGGTCAGAAACCAGGTGTCCCCACAGCAACAAACAAAGACCTACTCGTCAAAAACCTATCTGAAAATGGGCTGTTCAAATGGTCAGGTTTGTACAATGCTACTTGCAGAATTGTAAAAGTACAAAAGAAGAAATAGTCAAAGATATACAAAATCTACAAAGCAATTTGTCATAATATATAGTTTTTCCTTGGTCTCTAGGAAAAAATACAAACGTGCGGAGTACATAAAACATTTACCATGCATTGGACAAATTCTCATAAGAAATAAGCATAAGGATGGCAGTGAAAGACAACCTGTTTTGTACCCATTTAGTTTTTTTTTTAAGATGTGTAGATCAATTTCTTCTTTGTTGCATTCCATTGGTGAGTTTTTAGGTCAACAATTTTGCCATACATCATCTTTTCACAAAAAAAATTACTCTTTTTTGCTTTGGCAACTGTTCTATTTTGCTTTGAAGGTTAGGTGTGAAGGAGAAACATTAATTCACAATCAGTCTAAACATATGTATGCAATAACATACACTAAATAATCCATAGTAAGGTCTTATGACTGTAGTGTGAATTCTAGTATCACTATGTCTATGTCTTGGTGCGATGGCTCTAGCCTGTGCCACCCACCTCCCATCTGCGCCAATGGGCCCTCAGTCCATCTGGCTCTTCCTCTGCGTCTGGCAACTTGTCACCTAAAATGGCTTCTAATTGTAGTCTAGCGTTTGCAAAGAACACAGGATGAAGAAAGAAGAAGACATTGATCTTAACCTAAACTCAAGAGTCCTAATAAAGTACACAAAAATCACAATTCTTTTGCCATCATAATCTGTCCACATACGTAACTTGCATATTTTGATTTAAAGCACATTTTAGAAAGTATTAGGAGGCACAATCTGTCAGGATGTGACAGCGGGCAGTAGGCTACAGCGAGGAGAACACACATTTTGGCACAGACCTATGGGAGCTCTGGAAATCCCAATGGCTATCGGTAGTTCATGGACGGACAAGATGGAAAGGAGAAGGGAAGGTCAACTGTGGCAAATGGGATAAGGCACACAGGGTAGCTGTGGATGTCACACCAGGATAAAATCCAGAAATAACAACTCACGAGCTCCACTAAGTGAAATATCAGCAGCGGCAAGGTAGGAAACCTGGTGGGTACAATCAATTTACGCTCAATGGTGCTCACAAAGTGGCCAGGAGATTCATTAATGTGTGTGTATATTGGATGGTGTTATTTTCTTGCCAGGTTTAGGAGATGTCCTGCTCAACACCAGCTTGACCAGCTCTGGTCGAGCTCCGGTGCAGTCAAATCAAATCAGTTTGCATGTTCTTCCTGAGTCTGCGCAGGTTTCCTCCGGTTACTCCAGTTTCCTCCTACAACTAAAAAAAACTGTCCATTGTGCCTCCCCTTTCCCTCCCCAGGACTACAGATGGAAATTAGCAGCAAAAGCTAGAATCTGTAATAAGCATCTTTGCTTTTGTCATCAAATCAAATCAATACATTTTTGTATAGCCCAAAATCACAACAGTCGTGCCTGAGGACATTCCAAGATTATTATTTAGCAAACATAAATGGTAGAAAATAAAAATAAATCAATGCACATTCAATACAATAATACATTCAGAAGCAGTGATTGATCAAGTATGTCAAAAAAGATTACTAGTAAACAAGCAAATGAATAATTGTACAGAGCATCCCCTATCCTTAGTCCCTCCTTGGCAATGAAAAACTAAAAATAGAAAAAGAGAAACATCGAGAAGAACCACAGTAAGAAGTAATCCATTCCCGTGGAAGGACAGGCTATAGATGTACTAAGGCTAACGCAGATCTAATTGCAGATATAGAGTTCAAATCTGTAGAGCCAGAGTCCATTAACTGAGGGAAACAACTCGTCTAGCAGGACCAGAACAGGCCAATCCTGGAGAGGAAGGTGGGGCGGATGTCCAGAAGGGGGAAGGGGGGGTGGGTAGGTTATCAGTAGTCCAGCCCTCGTCACTGGAACAGCAGCATCTGAAACAGTTAGAGAGAGTGGGACAGGGCACATGTGAATAGCAAAGAACAGACTAGAGATGAACTGTAATTCATTCCCTTTTGCAGAAGTGAGAAGATAGTGCTCAAGTTGCCATACTTTCCCCAGTGTATCTGCTCAGAACTGTCTGTTCCTAACTGACCTGACCATAAGCTATTACTAAGAGGAATGTTTTGAGCCTAATCTTAAATAGAGACTGTGTCAGCTTCTTTGATATGAGCAGGGAGCTGATTCCATGACCAGGGAGCTTGATAGCTAAATCATATTATGCTTTTAGAGACTCTAGGAACCACCAAAAATCCAACAAGTGTCCAGGATGATACTGTTTTATCGTTGTTTATAAGGAGCCATATCATTTTAAGCTTTATAGAAGAAGTATTTTAAATTTGACTCTAAACTCAACAGGAAGCCAGTGAAGATCATTTAGTACTGGGGTAATGTATTCTTGTTTTTAGTACCTGTTAGAACTCATGCTGCTGCATTTTGAACTAGTTGAAAACTTTTGATAGAGTTTTCAGGACACATCGCAAGCAGAGAATTACAGTACCCTCAAGGTGACACAGGCATGGATACGTTTTTCAGCATCACTTTCAGGCAGTATATTTCTAATTTTGGCTATGTTTCGCAAGTCAAAATAGTCTTACACACTTGACTTATATGCGCTTTGAATGATAGCTCTTGGTCAAATAAGACTCTGAGGTTTCTTACAGTTGGGATGGAGGCGACACTGACATTCTCCAGTGTGATTTTCTGCTCAGTCAGAGAATCTCACCGGTGTTTAGGGCCGAGTAAAATGTAAAGTACCTGGATCAAAAAAGGTAACAGCAACTGCACCAGAGGAGCAGCAAACTGAATGTAAACGTTCTTCAGGCCTGCATGAAGGCAGGACCAAAGCTCGACAAAGTGTAACACAGCAGAGCAAGGGAATCTTTGCTCTGCAAAGCCTCTGGGGCTGATAAGACAGTGAAAGAATTATGGAACTTGGAGTTTGCCATACTTTTCAGATTTCTTTGCGTATGGTTCTTTATTTTAGTCAAAATTTTCAAATTTTAGATTAACCTTTTTGTAACTTCAGTTCAGGGACGGCTGGTATCAATGGGCTAGGTGGGCTAAGCCCCTCCTGTCATTTCAGGAAAGAAAATGTGGTTATAACTAAAATAATTTTTTATAAAAATATCACCTTTAAGCGTATTACTATGAGTTATTATAGTTTATATAGTTTATAGTTTATGTCAGTTTTGCTGGAAAAAAATCCTCAAAAAAACGAAAGCAGGGCTAATTTTCTCCAGCCCGCAGCAGCTCAGCACAAACTGCAGGAGTCTATGGAGGATGATTGACAGGTGCTTGTCCCGTCCCTGTTCTGTTGCGCACGGTAAAGTTCAGCAGTGGGGCTAATTCAAATTAGCCCAAAACACATCATTTGCTCTTAAAAGAGATTGGCAGTTACTTTGACCAATCACAAGCAGCAGTGGGCGGGTCTAAGATTCTCATTGGTTCAGAATCGTCACGTGCTGTGCAGCGGCTTCTCAGTGCATGAACGCGGAGAATACAACAGACAAGCCGATTTTAGGAATATATTTTCTTTTTGGCGAGTTTTTGAGATGGAAGCAAAAAACTAACAGCAGCAGAAGAAAAAGCTATGAGAGTTTGGAGTTTACAGAGCCATGAAAAGACTTGAGTTAAGCGAGTTTGGTGAATGCCGAAGACAACTTTCTCTTCTCATGTGAGTGCAGCTATTTTAATATATTTTGCCGGTTTCATAAGTGTATATAAGTGCAGTTGTGTAGCATCCACGTATTTGTAATGTCCAAATAACAGCGTGAGTTTGGTAAATATGTCGTTTGGCTCGTGTCTGCACAAAGATAACGTTACTTGCCCTGTGTTGTTGTTGTTGTGGTGGTGGACACATCTGACACACGTGTCTTTGTGTTGATGCTTTTAAGCCGCTTGGATTAAAAAAGTCTTTCGCTAACGCTGATTACTGGCTGTATTTCTCCATTTGTAGAATAAATAAGATGATAACTAATTTCCTGTAAGTGTTTGTCTGGTGAGTTAGTACTACAGTTATGTAGCCCCTCCAGTCAAAGTTGTCACCAGCCGCCACTGCTTCAGTTTATGTTTCATTATGTTTTATGTCTTTTAATACTTGTTTTATTGTAATATTAATTGAGCTCATTAGTTACTTTTGGTCTATTCCATTACAGCACAAAACTTCAAACAGACCCTTCAGAAGACTGCTGTCCTCAAAACTTTGTCCATCTTGCTGCCTGTTGCTGCTGAGTCTAGCACCTCAGATGTCGCTTTCACAGATCTACAGAACAATGCAAGCTGTTGCATAAGGGACAGCATGTACCTAAAGAGACAGCCTGACATTTGGAAACGCACTTTTCTTGAGAAGTGCAACCAAATTAAATCTTATTGTGTCCAAGCATTTGCATGGTGAGGCATTTGCCTAGGTCAAAGAAAGAACAGCAATTGCAACATATTGCAAGTTTTATACATTGGTTTCAAATATCTCGGTCCACTTTTATACATAAATTGACCTTCAGAATTGGAACAAATGAAACACAAACCAAAACGACAACTGGAGCAGGTCTTAAAAGCGTTTTCTTTGAAGACATGGGTTCCATTTAGCATATGCACATTTATTTTACCAACCAGAAAGTTGTGCTGGGCAATATCTTTTTCTATTCATTCAACAAAATCCAAGGACAGAAATATTCGTCATTGCGTGGTCAAACGTAGCCTGCCGTCAATGTACTTTTTTATGTGAAGCGATAGAGGACTCTCTGATGAACGTGCTGACTTTGTCTACAGCCAAAATAATATGCAGTTTCACAAATTTACCAGCAGGTGGCAGAATTGGGTGAGCACAAGGACCCAGAGGAGGTCACATGACCGGGAAATACATGAGCCAGTTGTTTTCCTTACCTACCTAGTGTGTCGCCTATGTGATCATCAGCTGCTTCTAGAGGCAGATTTAAAATATCTTGGACTGAAAACATTGTTGAATTTAGAGAAGATATTTGATTTTTACAATGAAAAAAAGCAATAAAACGGACATTTCTCTAAAAGGGACTAAGTAGCTAAGCAAAACTACTGTATTTCCTCATGTTTGGAAGGTTAAATATTATTTATCTGCCATAAAAAGACTGAATCTATATAATCTGCATCAGAAGTAGAAAATTGCTGTGCTGCCTCGCCATCTGTAACACTGTTTTTGCTGATTTAAAGATGAACAAGAGAATTGTCCTCATTGTTCTAATCATGTAAACAAACACAAAAAAATTGTATCCTAAAGACAATCTTTTTTGTAGAGGCTCATTTTTTTTCCATCAAAAGTAGAACAGAGGAAAATAACACTGTCATAAAGTGAGAATAGGGCTGGCAGTGAAAGAGTTAAGTGCCATTGATGGATGATGTTAACCAGTTTTCAAGATCAGTCTCTGCAATGAGAGACAGCACTATGGCATCTGCCCCATACATTTAATGAGAATTTCACAGTAGGAGTGAATCATGCCCCCTATAGTCCTATAGTCTGAGCAGAAGGCCTATGATGAAGACAAGTTACTGGGATATTTGCATGTCAAAAGCACAGAGACACTGAGACAATGCCGAATAATCATGCATCGTACCCTCCAACACAGATGCCAATTTAATGAGTTTGACAAATCTTTTAGAAAAGAGCTTTTCATACACAAATGCTGGACTCTCTGCAGGCAAAAAGTCAGCATTTCGAATTGATTAATGGCACAGACAGCACCATATGCACTAATGATCTGATTTACAATGCTAAGTCATCTTAACAAGCAGGTAATTTTACTGGAGGACCTATCTTTACATGTCTCTACTGTCAAATAAATCGCTAATAAAGAAATGTTTACACTTTTCGCTCCTTTGAGGTCGCAGGCATCTCATCAAGATGATTTTAAGAAAACAATCAATAAAAAAACACTTTTTTTCTGCATATAAATCAACGTTTTCTTTCTTGTCCAAGGGAAGATTTAAGGGCCTGCTGCCTGTCTTATTGAGTACTCAAGTGCCCATATGTCACCACTTGTACATGGAGTCATGCAGCAAGGCTTAATTGGGCATGTGCAAGTGTCTCACCAAGATGTCATCTGTGCATTTTTATTCACTGTTAAAATATTTGAACCATTAAGAACATATTGGTGAGCCTCACAATAATGTATGTATTTGTATAGTGTCACCGTTTTAGAGTTAGAAAAAAACAAACAAAAAAAACGTGTATAAGTAATTACAATTGATTGACTTGACTTGCAATTGAAAATATTATACTTAGAACTTACTTTTGGTCTGATTGAAAATGTAATTGCCTGTTTTTTTAACATATGGATTTGGAACACCCAGATGCTCTTTATAAACATAACTGCATACACAATAAGTTTAATAGTCTCCATTTGATCTGTGTGATTTGATGTGCCACTGACTAGGCTCACACATAAAGATTTTAATGAAAATTGCAAGCCTGTCTTGCTTATGAATATTTTCACTAATCATCCAGCATAAATCAAGGCTCTAACTCACCACAGGGGGAAGAAAACACAATATAAGACCCTTTCATACACAACACACAGGCTACTCAGCAGCCACTGTTACTACCTCTTCTGTGATTGTAGAAGTGGCCGAGCTGGGGGCATGATATGGAAAAGTAATTAGACCATCCACTCTACTGTATGTATGGTTCCCCCCCCCCCTCTCTCTCTCCCCTCTTCATCTGTTTTTGATTATCACTGTGGTTTCTGAGTGTCATATAGTAGGAACTGTGATTTTTCTCCTCATCTATCCAGTACATATTATGGGTCACTTATGTCCATTTCTTTTCACCTTTTCTCTGTATTGTAAGTGTATAGTCATTTCTATTTATTATAATTGAAATGCCTTTGGAATGCATGATTTCTGTGTGTATATAAATGTGTATGTTTGCTTAGACAAGTTGAAGAGACGAGACAACAGCAGGTGTATTTCTGTACATAAAAATGGGAGTTTAATTGAAATTCTTGTATCAAAAAATAGCAATATCCATCCTTCAGAGCCACAAGTCACAGCAAAACAGAAAGATGTTCAGTTTGAAGCTGTGACAAAGTTGAAAGCACTTATTCTGATGATATTTTTCCTTAGCTTTCACATAAATCATTTTGACAGAACATAAATTAGATGGGTTTTCAGATACTTTTGACATAACAACAGACTTATTTATTTAAAGACTATAAATAACATTCATTGCTCTCTCAAATTTAAGTAAACTGTTTTATTCTGTTCAACATCAACAACTTGCTTCAGTGCATCCTCCACATCTCAAAAAAAAAAAAAAAAAAAATGTTGAATGTAAAAATAAGTTAGGAATGGAAAAAAAAAAGGCCAAGTAGGATATGCCATAAAAATTTAAGGGGAGTTTAAGCATAGACAATAAATAAATAAATAGCCACAGGAATGTGGAATGTCTACATGTTTTACAAATAAATTAAATGCAAAAGGGGAGAAAATGTACACACACAAAAATAAAAACAAGCTGTACAATAGTTTTGAGTCCATGAATATTGCATTGATTGTGCATTTCTCACTCCCCCCAAAACCTGAGGGAGGTCGGGGAGTGGGGGGCATGTAGTGTTGAGTAGCAGTGATATGGCGGTATAGGCTTTAAGAGAATAGTAGTAAAAAGTCAAGTCAGAGAAGGAGAGAGGAGGGGGGCAGGGTCGCTTGTGAAGGTCGACATTTTGGAGACATTCAGAAATGACAGGATCCAGTTTCCAAAACACCTGTTCAGGCTTGAGTGAGTGAGCAGCAGTTTAAAAGAGTGTATTTCAAGTATTTCTTTGTAGCACGGCCCCTGCTATCTCCTTCATTTCTCCTGCCTAAAAAGCCCCTTTGAGTTATAGGTTGGCTGTACAGTGATGGTCAAGGTCATAAGATGTGGCCTTTCCATCACTGTGCAGCACAATTTCACTGCTAGGCTTTCCACAATAAGGGTTGTTGATAAGTGGAAAGCCCCCCTAAAAGCAGCGTTCCAAAAAAGGCACTCCAAAATCAAAATAAAACATTTAAATAATAATAAAAGGGTTTCTCTGAGCTCTATGAGAGCAGTTTTGTCTGGTAGGAGGGTCTTGCCAGCTGCATATACCAGCCTAGTAACAAAACAAATATAGTTATTAAAAAGAAGAAATAAATATTGCTGGTAAGACCACCCAAACAGTTAAATGTTCCCCTTTAAGGAAACAAGTAAAAGAAGAGGATAAGCAACTGTAATAAATTAGAAATTCCCTACAAAAGAGGAAAATTAAAGTACATTTTCCCAGCCTGCAGTGGCCCGGAGAAATTTCAGTGTCCATTTTGAATTCACAGAGTCCAGAGTTTGGGGTCCACCCTCAAAGGCTCTCCTTGCTCGAGCTTGTGCTTGATGAAGAGTCTGTGTCAATGGTGCGTAGCCGGATGTCCCCACTGTTGACAGTGGGCTCTTCCGGTGATTTTGGAGAGGACTCCACTACTGCCGCTCTCATCCAGGGGTGGTCACAGATCTGCTCCAGCGTGGGCCGGTCTGATGGGCGCAGAGCCAGGCACCACTTGATGAGCTGCTGGCATTCTGAAGAAGAAATAGAAAAACACATTAGTCCTCTTGTAGACTGAGAAAGAGGTTTTAAATTGGATTATCTGGGAGTTGTTCTGTTTTCAAAGACTAGAGGGCAACAGAGACTCTTAAATGAACAATATCGTTAGTCATAGTGTTATGACGAGAACAGTGAGCTATGCTAGGGTGAGTCACTGCGAGTGGATTTACAATATGCTACTGTGTAGGTGGCACAGGCAGCCAGTGGAAAGACTACACATGGTTTTCACTGAGCTGTTACGCACAGTGTGTCCAGGGAGATCAAAACTGATGCATTATGCTTTAAAACTAATAATAATAGACAAACATTTGACCACATTCACTTGACTTAGCGACATCAAGTGAATGTGGATATCCTAATTTATTTTTACATAATAAGTATTACAAATACTATATTAAAGCGCTGTGAGGCAATTTGCCTTGTTAAATTATTATGATTATTTAGACTTGGTGGGGGAGCGTCTATTTACAAGTGTGAGCTGTTCCAGTTGCTGCAGCTAGAGGGCGATAGAGACTACACATTTCTGGGGGCTTGGAGTGGCATTTACCTGCAGAAATTCTCCTTCTGAAGTACAGCCTGCCTCTGAGAATTTCCTCGTCTTGCTCAAATGGGATGTCTCCACACACCATGTCGTAGAGGAGCACACCTAGTGACCACACAGTTGCTGACCGCCCATGGTATCTATGAAAACGAATCCACTCAGGTGGACTGTAGACTCTAGTACCTGAAAAGCAAGAAGAAAGGTTCATTAGTGACGTTTGTTGGGAAATAAATGCGTATTCTGCATGAGTGAATATGTAGATGTAATGTTACTGGAAACAAACAGTGGTAAAACTTGGTTCTGTAGGCACATGTTTAAAGTTTTGCAGTGAAAAAGTCAAAAATAAACGTCTGTGTTTGAAAAGGCTGAGTCATGACTGAAATGCTTTCCACCTTCTATTTGGCCACAGTACACAAACTAGCTGACCTGCTCCATCTCCTCCCCCCTCGTCCACACCCCTCCTCCCTGCTCTGCTCGGAAGGAGGGAACTTGGATACCAAACAAAAAGGGCAATGAGAGCCCATCACGTGAACCTCCGACTCAGGTTTCACAACAAACAGATGTTACGTGGCACTGACCTAACACTATGCCATGGAAAGCGCGTGACACATGATTTCCCGACAAAATAACAAAAAAGTACAATCAGTGCCTCGAGACGTTTGGCTCACAGGCGTAAAAACAGCTATTGATAAAGCCTGAGTCATTTCTGTGCATCCATAACATATGCGTCATCGCGCTAAAACGCAGCTCTTTTTCCAATGAAGGGCTTCTAATGGACGTGTGATTGGCGTAGAGGCGAGGAAACCCTCCACCAAAAACAGACACTGCGTCAGAGCCCCGTAAACGCCTCCATGGCCGAATATAGCGCAGGAGCATCAAGGGCAAACTCTTCACAGTCAACGCGAAAGACTATTTTTGGCCAAACGTACCAATATAATAACAACACAAAAGGCTCTTTGCATAACAAATGGTTTCTTACCATCGAAATCAGTGTAGACCGTGTCCTTGAGAATCGCCCCCGAGCCAAAGTCAATAAGCTTGAGCTCCCCGGTGCGTAGATCCACAAGGAGGTTTTCATCTTTGATATCTCTGTGCACTACGCCGCAGCTGTAGCAGTGTCTGACCGCGTCCAAAACCTGGCGGAAAAATCCCCGGGCAGTGTCCTCGTCCAGCGCGCCCTTCTCTGTGATAAAGTCAAAAAGGTCCTTGACGAGCTCCGGCCTCTCCATAACGATGAGCCAGCCATCCGGGCGCTCGTAATAGTCCAGCAATTTGATAACTCCGCGAAAAGACGAGCTGACCTTCTTTAGCAGCAAGATCTCCAAAGGCACCATAGATCCGTTCTGCAAATAAAGCATTTTATTAGAATCCAGATATTATGCATAGCAGCGTATTTACATTGACTCGCACTCAGTTCACATCCCCCACCCGGCTATCATGGGAGGGGAACCAAAACAAACCACACTGCGCGGGGAAAATACTTACAATTGTGCCCCACTCGGTCACTCGCTCCTTTGCGACGTGTTTTACCGCAACCTAAAAGAAAAACATATAAAATGAGCAAAACACAAGAGGTAAGCGGCGAAAATGCCGCGTATATGACATGCGTAAAGGCGAGAGCTTTGATGGCGGCACATGGATCATCATAACACAGCCACTTACCGGCGCGCCATCAGAAATCCGGCTCCCGGCGTACACAGTCCCGAAGCCTCCGCTCCCCAGGACCGAGCCCACTTGGTAAACCTTCTCAAAAGGCTCTTTCTCCACTTTGACTGCAAAAGAAACATAAGAAGTGGTGGTTACTAAATGCGCTTAAGGACGCGTATTCCCACAATAGCCCGCTTATCGCTAGCCAGGTCAGGTTGAGTAACGTTGCGCCACTCAGCTTTACGAGCTGCTCTGACTCGAATCTAAATTGGTCAAGAGAAACTTGAAAACGTCTAAGTGATATTCCGTGTTATGGACCTACCCGGCTGGAGCTGTATCTTCACTGGTAGGTGGTCCATGTTTGAAGGATTGCAAATGTGCGAAAAAGAACCAAACTTTGACAGCAACATATTCAAAGTAAAAAGCCGGTGAAGTCAAATCCTATGCCGTCAGATGACAGTATTCGAGGCAAAAAAGATATCCAGTCGCAGTGTAGTAGTGTGGATGGGGGCGCGGACCTTCTTCAGTGAACGCGTATATCCAGTCCAACAGTGCGGCAATTCCGCCGCACCGCCCCGTCAGACGTGGGTCACGACCGTAAAGTTGAACAACATTTCCTAGAAAAATGTATCAAAAAGGTCTTTCTTGTCTTGACGAAAGGATTTTGGATAAAAAACAGTCCCAAAGAATGTGAAAAGAGCGACCTCTGAGGTGCGCACCGCAATCGAACAGGCGGTAAACTGTGGAAGGAAACGCTCTGCAGTGCGCTGATATCTCGAAGAGTCGTCGCTGTCTGAGCTTTGGCGCGGTCTCCACTAGGCAATATTTTGACGCGGAGCGTGATAGAGGTATCCCTCCGCCCCCAATACAACTCGACAGTTTATTCCTAATCTGCAAAATATAAAGTGAAAACACACATCGAAGAGTTTATGTTTAAACAAGCATCACAAATAACCAACTTAACCTGGCATTTATTAACAAATTATCAAAGAAAGTGCGTGCGCAACAAGCACTACTTTTTCATAGTATAGACGCCCATGGATCCGTTGTCTGGAAGCTCTGCACTTTGTTTCACTACAGAGTCGGGTGCAACAACCAATCAGCTGTGCTATAAAAATACCGTGTTTCTCTTTTGGGCCAATCCGGACGAAGTTGTTATTATAAAACGTGCATTTAAGCGCACATGGCGGCAATACGACCACAACAGACGCAGGTTTGAAAGGAGGAGCCTTGTTTTCAAACAGTCTTTGCTGTTGACATGTTTTGTTGCTGTGCCAGTAGTCAAAGGGCTTATTCAACTTGCCAGATATGTGTAAGAATTATTTAAAAGTGTCAAACACCACACAATCGGTTTAATAAATTTGGTTAAAGATCTTGGTTGAAAAAAAGTTCAATTTTGAACATTTGCCCAAAAAGATTTTTCTTTTTGTTATTATCTTCAACCAGCATTATAACTGATAATAACCGTGAATATATTCTGTCAAAGAGAAATTGAATGTTTTAATTGAGGTAAACAACATTTGACTTTTGTTTTGTTTTTGCAACCACTGTAGGAAAATAAATGTTTGCAAGGTTTTTCAAAAACATTGTTGTAAGCAGGCACAGATCAAACAAGAAGAGCCGATGAAAGACATAATGTGCAATAGAAGAACAAGATACAACTTGACCAATGAAATGCATTGTCACTGATTTAATAAGAACACTCAGTGATAACAACAGGCTCTAGAGTGAGCCTAAAAATATGTGAAATAGGCTGTATTATGTACAGAGAATATTTACTTTTAAAGAGTTGATTAAATACACTTTGAATTACATTTATTTCTTCTTTATAAAATAATCATATGTTAAGGTAGCTGTGTTGTTACTTTAGATTAAGAGCCATCTGTCCATTTTCATCTGAAATTCTTTTGAGGGTTTTACTGTTAATCATAACATGACCTTGGCTTTTTCTGTGAATTTTCCCCTTTTTATCTTCTGCTCTTTTCGATAAGTGCATTTGTGTGTGTCAGTTCTAACCAAACACATCATCAGAGACTTCCACAGAACCTTATCTTGCTTCAGCCCAGCCAACTGCAAAGTTATGTAAATTCACAGCCTACATAGAAAGCACTTTGCCAAAGCCACAGGGGTAACCTCAAGCAAGGCTGCCGAAACCACTACGTCTTTTCATGTTCACACATTTGATCTTTGCACATAAGTGAATCTAAGAATTTGTCAAATCTATAGCTCAGTAACCCATAAGAACTGAAGTAATATGTATTCTCATATTTTGGGGATTTACATATAAAAAAAAACAATAAAAGTTTGGTTTTATTTACTTGTGTGAGTTTAAAAAAGTATTTTTTATTTGAAAGTTTTGCCTTCAGAATTGCTTACAAAATTACTATTGAATTTTAGTTTTTTGTTTTTTTTTAAGTAAATTATTAGATCATTTTGTTATTCTTGAGACATGTTATTATGAAGCAATAATACACTTACTTGCATGCATACCAACTCTACCCAATTCTAGTGACATTCCTTTGAGTGATATGAGTATTTAATTAGTATTTTGATCAGACAGGGATGGCTAATAACAAAAATAGTATTTAACTTGTGCAAAGGGTTGTAACAGACTTGTTTGCATATGGGGACTGATTAGTAAAGAGCATTTTGTGGGTGCACATGCGAGTTAACCTTGAGGCTTGATTTTCTTATATCCACACAACATTTGCATAAAGGAGTTATTGGATTGCATTTCAAAGTAGATGTGGCTGCAGTGAGCTCCCTGAAGAGATGCACCCTATCACACTTGATCACTGTGTTATTTTTAATTAGATTAGCAAATGAGCTTTCTTTTACTTTACTTTTCTTTCATTCTTTTTTTTTCCACTAAAATGTTTACAGGAAGTAGAGAATAATTCATTATTGTTGGCTGTCACATTACATTGCTCAGACTTGATGTGTAACATAGCTTGTGGGGAGACATGTGGTCCATATGTTAAATACTGTTGTCATAGATAAGGCATGTGATTATCAGATAAGTCAAACCACAACACAGGGTTAGATGAGGTAAAAAAAAAAAAAGAAAAACACAGTAAAGTGATTCTTGTATTAAAATATTTATTCTAACAGTAAATGAGCAATAATTTTTTTCAGTTCCATGATAATGCCTGTATGATACACAAAACATCTATTTTAAATAAGTTTGTAATAAAACATGACAAGAAATACATCTAATAGTTGCTTTTTTAAGAACTATGCATTGCTTAACGACACTTGTTTTTTCTGTCATCTTTTCCGAGACTTATGTTTTGTTTTTCTCAATACTTGCGTCACATACAGTCACTGCTCAGTTTCCTTCTCACAAGTTTGGAGACCAGACAAACTTGTTGCCCACCTTCAGTAGCACGTCACAAGCTGAGTGCTCTCAGCAGGTTCAAGAGCTATGCACATCTGAGGCAACTGATTAAAAGAAAGCACTTCTTTGTAATGAACTTATTTACTTACTTTAGCATCTCTCCATGACAGTGGGTATTTCTGTTTCCAGGCAATAGTTTTACAGTACTTCTGCATGAGAAAGCTGCTATGGAACAATCTGCTTCACAAATATTATTGGTATAAGCAAGTAATGTGATTTATGTCTATTTGCCCATCATATCATATAAAATAATGTCATAAGAACAAACCTCAAACATAATGTTCTAAAAGTTAAGGTAAACACTGCTTTGTCACCTCCTGATTGGAATAGCTCTATACAGTTTGTACTGAGACAGAAATGTGTGCTCCTCGTGACAGAACAAAGTGCTCTGCTGCTGCTGTTTACTGCCTTTCAACAAGTACACGCTAAGACAAGGCCTGTCTTCACTCTGAAAGACCTTACTATATATAAATATCTGTATGGATGCAGGAAAACAATAATTAAGTTTTAGTGTTACAGTTATTACGGAAACATTTTATTATCATCACTACTACTACTACTACTACTACTACTACTACTACTACTACTACTACTACTACTACTACTACTACTACTACTACTACTAATAATAATAATAATAATAGTAATAATCACCACGTGTTCCTGTTTCCCATTTGGGGCAGCAAATAACTGGAGACTATTCCAATGACTCTATTACATACAGACAATCATTCACTCACTCAGCCTCTCTATCACTCATCATAGAGAAAATGCACAATTAACCTAAACATGCATGTTTTTGGAGGTGGAGGAAACAGGAGTACCTGGAGAGAACCAACAGTAACACAGAGACAACATACAAACTCCATCCAGAGAGGTCATGAGATAAAACACTCATAAAAAAAGCCTAAAATAAATAAATGCTTTTAAAGTATATATTGTGTATAATTATTAAGAGGCTATTTTTGTTTGTTTCATTAATGTTTGGATTGATAAAAAAAACAAACAGGACAAACATGTAAACAAATTCTGAGCAGACCTGCAGCTCATTTTTAAACTATGATGTCATGTCATGTGAACTCAATCTATTTCTGATAGATCAGCTGTCTCTTTTTTGTCAGAGGGTTACACATGGTTCACCCAGTGACATGATAGTTTGTCTTTGATTTTCACAACTTCGTTTTGCTGTTATCAAAACTGCAGCAGCACCAACAATATTGTATTATTATCTTAAGTATATTAACACTCCCAGCCTGTTACTCAAAACTCCTTCATTGGTTTGGGTTGCCTGACCTTTGTCTAGTTCTGTGTGGTCTTTGCTGCATTTCTGCTCTAAGCCAGTGTAAAAACAATGTAATGCCTTCTAATAGAGGCTCATTCTTTATGGCACCTGGTTGACCAACTGTGTTCTTTTATTCTCTCTATAACACTTTCAATCTCCACTATAGATTTCTCAACTGCAAAACCAGGACTATTTGAGCTGAGTGCAGATAAATCCAGTGTTTACAAGGCTTTACTGTCGACAGAAAGTAGAGAAGTTATGAAGTATTCATGATTGTAATTGTTTTTTCCCCTTCTCAGCGCGTGGCTCAAGCACATAGCCGGGCAGTTGGCCAGAGCAGTGAGTTGACAGCTCCGGTTGGACAGCTGTTTTGCAGAGGTTGTATATATACATCTGCAGTGGTGCACGGCTCTCCAGGGAAATCATCATCACCCCTTTTATGCTGCATGCCTTTGATTTAGGGATGTATGAGTTGCCAGTTTAGTTGTAGCTTAGTGCGACCTCTGTATGTACATTTTAAAATACTGCAAAAAACAAACAGACAAAAAAAACTACTAAATAAGTCCCTTAAAAGCTATTTTGTTCCAATAAATTATTTATTCAGGTAAAAATTAGTATGCAGTCTTTCACCTTCATCTACCAATATTTTTTGCAAAGTGTTGTTGTTAATGTGGTTAGCATTTGGCAAACTCGTGGCTAAAAACGCACTGATACATTATATTATTTTGATTACATTTTTAGCTTGTCAAAAAGTGCATTGGACCTATACCATCTTGTGTCTCATAATTGTCTAATAATGACAAATAAACAGCGAAGTTTTAGTATTTTCAATGTTAATCATCTCAAATGAGTATCCTACATTAGTTTTCATTATTTCACTATTGATGTTGGTGTCCTTTCTTCTGAAAACCTTGTTTCAGAGATGCACTCTGATTGATTGTTTGCAATAAAATAGACACTTTCTAACTATTCTATTTGAGTGTAAATATTTTGCCAAAAACAAAGGGTATGTAATGATCCTATAACTACAATGGCCTGAGATAAGTCCTGTACTTCTAAACCAATTTCCTTTGCTTTTTCAGCTTGTCCTCATGCCTAAGATGCCACTCCACTCTAATAACTGCTCTCACAAACTGTCAGTCGTCTTTGGGGACACTTAAAAGCAGATGCACCTGGAGGCAAGTGACCACATCTTACAGCAGTGGGGTCAGCTCTAATATTTTTAGCCCCACGACGCAGGCCATAGGCAGCCACATTGCTTTGGTAAGCCGCCCATTGAAATCCATCCATCTCAGCTCTCAGCAGAGGCAAGCCTAGGGGATTGAATTTGTCATGTCCAATGCTAGGGTTAAGTTTAATGTGTCTATGGGGAATAAATGCATACGCTGCACCACATGTGCTTTCTTGTAAGCGGTTTCAAGATTAGATTGGGTTGACATGATTTAAAAGAAGAAAAAAAATCAAGCTCAGAAGTGGTTTCAAGCTAAAACATTAACACATACATGTCTTGTCAAAGGCCTCAATCTTGTTTTCACGTTTGTGTTTACAGCAGACCTTAGCATCTTTGTCACTCCTTATGCCTCGACGTCTATAGTTTATGAGTTTTTTCCAGAGCTTGCAGCCTATCGCTGAGCATTTTAATCTTGGACACAGCTGTACTAACATCCCATCTGTAGCATCTGGGATTTTTAATCAACATAAACATGCAACACATAGCAATAATAATAACAAACAATGAAACATTTTCTTTTACCAATGAGAATCGTTTCAAAAAGTCTGTGTCCAGAGTGAGAATGGGCAGCTCTGAACCAACCCGAGAGTCCCGGAGAGGTAGAACAAGAACATGGACCTTTTTGATGACAAAGCGGATGGTCGACTCTCCTGCAGGCCACGGATGATAGTGCAGGAGTTAAAGAGTCCACAGTGATGATGAGTGTTTGTCTGGGTCTTCAGGTCTGGGCCTTTGGTGTATAATACATAGTGATATGTGTGTGGAACATTGTGATACAGTATGTGCACTGCAACTGATTCCCATGCAATTGTGAAAGAGGCAGAACGTGATTGGGAAGAAAATCTCTGTCAGGTCGCTCCAAAACCTTGAAAAAGCACAACCTGAAAACAGACTGTAAAGGTATAGAGTCTTCTTCAAATTAAGAGATGATTATACCTGACATGTTTTAAGTGCAACTTCAGTCTTCGTCAGAGGCCTCGTCATGATGTTACAGTAATATGATACTGATGAGTGACACCTCAGACAAAGATGGAAGTTGCAGTCAACTTGTCAGGTAACAATAATATGTAATATTATAATGAATGCATTGCATGAAGAATATCTCTAACCCATACGGACTGTAGAGACTGTGCAGAGGATAAAAACACATAATGAAAAAATTTTTCTGTTTAACTTCTATTTATTTGTTCAATTCTAAGTTGGCTTTTCTGTAACCTTTGTGCCATTGTTGAAATTACCCCAGATGACTATAATTTTTACTACCACAGTGTTCCTCAATATATGCCTGTTCATACAAATGAATGAAACAAGAGGAGCAGAAGTTGAACTACAGCTATTAAGTATATAGCATTAAATAGCCTCAGGTTTATACTATTATTTGTCATTTTCCTCACCTCTTGTTGTTCCCTTTCTCGGTGTCTGCAGCACACAATACAGCTGATTACTGTTGTCGTCCATCACCTCTGTTTACCTCTCTTGTTCACTTGCAGAAGGAGTTTGGGTCTACTTCTGAGCTGATGCCGGTCAGAACAAGTTATGGATCACTGTCTGGACACCCGTTATGTAACTACATCAGCTCCCTCCGCAGCCTGCTAATCTGGCAGTCACATTGCATAACTGTCCATTGGCTATTTCTACACCTTCCCTCACACATTTTTAGCAAGCCTGTGTCCTCTAATGATAATTTATACAGGAAATGTACTTCCCTTTTGATGCTTTGATAGATGTTTAGACAGCGTGGGCGATGTCTAAGGTGTTTATGTGTGTTTAATGTTAGTCATCAGTTATGTGCACGGAAATGTAAGTCATTATTTTTACTCTCTCAAAGTGAATGGTTTATTTATGGCTGTAATTATTTTAAGCTTCTTCTCTTAACTCAGTTTTCTGCAGACACTGGTAAAGAATAATTTAAGGATGAGTTCACTTGTTTGTACTAAGAAATGCAATAAGTCTGATGAATTTGCAGAAAGCATCTTTCCTTTGGTCAGTGTAACATTTGCACTCTCCCAAATTTATCAAATCACAGTTTTTCATTCCACATAACCAATAAATATCAAGAAGCAGGCACACCAATCATGCATTTCCTTATGAAGTAACTTTGAATTTACTTTCATTTTACATACTACCAATGAGTCTTTATTTTAAGTTTGCACACAGTCCAACCTTCACTTATTGTGACAGTCAACAGTTCCCCGTGCATGTCATGAACTTCTTGTAACAACACAGTGGACTATCTCTTCTAAGCCCACTGCTCACTGTCTGCAGACCTTTGATTCCAGCCAGACTCCTCACAGTGTTCGCATGGACAGCCTGTGTTTACATTCGCTGCAGGAGGGGACAGAACAGGCCGCGGGGCTGGTGAAGCACATTTCATCAAAACAAATCCTACTTTCATCAAATGGCTAGAAACAGGCTTCTACTAGGTTAGTTTTGGTTTTCAGTTTTACATGGCTGTCCATCGTAAATATTTTTGTCAATGTGCTTTGTAACTCAACTTTTATAAGAACTATCAAATCATACGTACTAGTGGCACAGTGTCTTGCCAAAGAATTACAAACCATTATGAAGTATTTAGACCAATATATTGTCACTAACTTTTGTTGCCATAGTCATTTGTTTTACTTACACATTTGTTGACACCTCTTTGTAAGCATTAATGGGTTACATTGTTCACAGCCCCTTAAGGCGATTGTTATTCTCCTCATCAGTCAATAATCACTTTCGAAGAGTGTGGCAGAAATCCTCCCCCAACAGCTGCTCTGGTCCCATAATCCCAGGTACCAGAGCGGCCATGCCATTCACATACAAACATGAAAGTTGGGACTAAGTGCTGCACCTCCCTCCAGTGAGTTGATCCATTTAACTGCCCATTCTGGTCTTAAGAGGATACTGAGACCAAAGCTGTAAATCCCCCAAGCCTGGACCCTGGACCTTCTCTAGGGAGGGCATCTACAACAAGATGCTTGGATTGTGCACTACATGCTCCAAGCAGGATACAAAGATCAGTGGAGGCTGAAACAAAATTGATACAAATTAATTATCCTGTTTTTCTTAAACAAAAACAATGATCAAAAAAATACATTTTGGCTAAATTGCTTATTTTATAATTCTCAGAAGATTGTTGTTCAAATAAAAAATGCCATGAGATTTATTGGTATAATCTTCATCATAAACAGAATTATAATATTTTGCAGGTTTCCAGCTCCACATATGCAAACGCAAAATTATTAGATAACTGCATGCTTTACAAAATAATGATAATAAAAACATATTTCCTTTGTTAAATTTGAAAGGACTGCCCTGTAACAATGCTTGTAGGCCTGGCTCCTTTGTAATCTGCACGTGTTTATGGCACAGAGGGGGTTGCAGTTATACTTTTCCACAAAAGCGGCAGTCTCTACAATTGGCTGCTCTCTGGCCTTTGGCTCAGCTCTGACAGATCTGATTGGTCGTTGGCTGTGACAGGCATTGTGCTGACTCTGTGTCTGCGGAGCAATGTGGCACGAGCTGCCTGGTCAGCAGAGTGGACCCACATGTGCCCAAAGAGCTGCATTTATTACCAAATGCCTTCATTGCTACACAAATATAAGAATATATCAAGTACAGGTATTGCATCTTAGCTTTGGTGTTTACCACAAACATCCTCAATTATTCAGTAGTTCATCTAATAGCCACATGTCATTACGGAGCTTTGGCACATTGTGTAGATATTGAAGCCACCTAATGCTCTAATCCATAGGTCCTCATGTTATGACACAAACACAAAAGGAAGCAAAGCAGCTGCAGTCTCCGCTTTGCACACCTCTAGCACTAAGACAATACAAAGTGGGTGAGGTCAGCCCTCCACACTACAGTCTTTCACACCTGAGTGCTTGTATTCAACCCAAATAAACAGCATCTACAGCCAAGAGACATAGCAGCAACCCATCACCCCACTGAGTTAGGAGCAGTAGACTTAAAAGGTAGAAGGTACTAAAGTGATTGGCATGACACCACCTTTCGAAGGATGATTACTGGATTATGTCAGTGAGAGTGATGTTGTGATAAGAGAGGGGTCCGGACAATGCAGGTTTTAAGCTGTGTTTCCACTGTTCGGTCCAAAAGTGTTAAACTGTACCAGCCTGTTTAAACAATCCAAAGTTTGAAGTGATAGCTACCAAAAATCTGACTCGCTGCTCCCGTTACATTTATGGAAAAGCTCCACACCACAGTGAGATGGTTAGATAAGAGAAACAAGGTGGACATAATATAGCAAAAAGCAGATATAAAGATATTTCAATATGTTCTCAACAAACCTTGACCTCATCTATAATGATAAGCTCTGTATTACCTGTGAAGGGGAAATTGTTGAGCTGTTTACAGAGCTGAACTTTAAGAAAAAGAAAACAAAACATTTGCTCATACCTTTTTATAGTAGCCACAGTTACAGTATGTCTGATTGGTTATTGTTTGGTCAGATTTGATTCTGCAAAACAAAACTGCTTACTTATACTCAAAAACATGTTAACTACATATGTCATTTTTGTTGGACAAAAGACAATTATAAATCTCATTAACATAGCCCAACAATATTGGTGAAAATAAGCAAAATGTTGATTTTAAAATATAATTATGTTCACCCTGTTTTGTTGGCAAATGCTTTAAACTTTTTGTTGTTTTTAAAGTTTCCATATTATGCAAATGCAAACCACTTCAGTTATACTCAAAAACAAACAAAGAAACAAAACAACACACATACAAACAGAGAAATGAAGGCTCGTGGCTCCAGCGTGTTAGGCCTGACCCCAGATTCCTCAGCCCATGGATAGTGTCACTGAGTATTGAAAAAGAACTGGGACATTTTGACCCAAGCTTTACACAAAAAATGCAGAATTGATATGCCTTGCCCCTTCATTGTTGATTTTATTGTTGAAAAAAATGGCTGCACACTATTCCTAAGACATACGTTTTTGACCCTGTGTTCGAAATGTCTTGATTTCACACAGGTTAGTGATAGGTCAGAACAGGGCAGAATGTCCCAGATGCAGAACAACACAGAATTAGAGAGGCATGCACAAATCACTTCAAAAACATCTTTAAGTAAGCTAAGGGTGAGAGAAAACTGTTACAGCATAGTTAAAAACGTATAAGGTCAAGACACCTTTAACAGCCCCCTCGGATGTGATTGATACTACAAACAATATAACATTTCATGCTGTTTTAAAAGGATAGAATAGATAATGGCAAAGGTAAATTAAAAACAATTACATATAAATAAAATGATGTTTATATAATGAGCAAAGTAATTAAAGTTATAAGATTACATATAGGTAAGCTTGAACCTTAAGGCTACATATGACCTTTACATGAAAAAGCCTGTACCACCTCACCTCACCACAGACGCACACTTACATGCACACATAGGAGGTAATGAGAATTAATCAAGTGATGAAATGTCGCCTAACGATGGACCCCCTAATTGTATGTCAATAGGCTTTGCACGCTCAGCAGTGGAACACAAGCCAGCCTCCCTTTCATATAATTGGTTAGCTTTATAATCACCACAACAAGGGCTAGAGCAGTGCATATATGAGATAGCACACTGAGCTTGTTGAATAATTATCTGCACCATGTTCAATTACATCTGGCAAATACAGTGCAGTGTCAATAATGCTTTGTGTAGTTTTCTTATCATGTTAAGTATTTATTACTAACAGTGTAACATAGAACCAGTTAAGTGAAAATATATCAGCATATGGAAATTGTACACGTTTACTTAACAAACATATTATAAGATTATTTCAATCAACTAAAGATTATTAGAAACACAGTCATTCACTAAGTGTGTGGTTGCAAATTGGCTTGTCCTTTGAATTCAAGACAGGGTCAATACAATAAGATGAGATTTCAAGTCCAAGTATTTTATCTAAAGTTCAGCCTCTTGAATAGTTTAGTTATTGTTTGACTCACAGTCATCGCCCCTGAAGTCATTAATGTTTTTCTTTTTATATTTGACAAGACATATTTTAAAATAAATGCCTAAGCACATACTGTATGATAAAAAATAAACAAATCATTATAAATACATAAGCAATTGTTTCATTTTCTATTTGATACTTGATACATTCTACATAATTGTCCTTATGTGTCCTCCTGTTGGAAAGGTCTTAAAGTGCCCATGACAGGTTGAACTACTCATTTCACAAAGACGTAGTTAAGATCAATATATTTAAGGTTTTACTAAACATGTTTCAAATTTCATTTCAGTTTGGCCACTTTTTAGCATACTTCCTGATCATCAATGATGACATCACGCTAGGTAGTTCCCTAGCAACCATGTAATAAATTTGGCCCAAACTCTTCAAATGTAACTTTTTTTTTTTCTTGTTAAATGTGTTTACAGGGCCATAAAAACCAGTTTCTTGTGAGAAAATTGAAAATGTTTTTGTCTCCCTAGTGTGATGTCATCAGTTTAGAACTCTGCTCTACTTCTTGATTAACGTAAAACTATCATTTATAATTACAACTGGTATTAATCTACCAAAATAAATAAAAATTGAAAATAGTTCAAACCTGTCATAAGCACTTTAAGCCTGTCATGGTTTAGACCAGTTTACTGTGACTTGAAGAAACTGGTCCAAACAGGCTCTGTCCTCATCATCTCCATGAAACTGCAGCTTAACCCCTCTCTTAACTTCACAGCGAAACAAACTGCACTTGTTTGTTGTTACTTGCAGGATCTTTAAATGTAACAGGGGCAGTTGAAAAATAATGTACAGTTCTCGTGTAATAAAACAATGTTTTTTTTTTTCTTTTTTCTTGGAAAGAAACTGTTTACACCACATTGAGTAACATCATCTGCAAACCCAGAGGAAAGTGTCTTGCCAAAGGACACAGGACAGTTTGCATAGAATGTAGCATGAGCACTTTAAGTTATTTCTAATAAAAGTGAGCGGAACATATGAAGATCTGTGCCTATTAAGTTCTAACAAAGTTATTGTGTTCCAGTCTGCTATTACTCATTTCAACGGCTTCTATTTGTGACATTGAAGACGCAATAAAAATATGTAAACAATGCTAAAAATTACTACATTTCATAATATTTCAGTGTAAATCATCGTAAGCTACACAGTTTATGCAAATCAGGGTGTTGCAGCGTCCAAACCTGACAGCTCAGGTATTTGAACACATATAAGAGAAGCGCTGTGGGCCTCCTGTGTCGCAGCCTTTGTAGAGCAGTGTCTGACCTTTTCTCTGTCAAAGCAGCTAATATGCAAATCTTTGTGTTCCTCCTCCCTGCGTCTCATACCTACATGACGTTTTTTCCTCTTTCTCAAAGCGATGCAGATGGATTGTGGGTAATTACGGACAGCACTTTAAGTGTGTGTAATTACAGGAGGAATGCTCGCAGCTGAGAGCTGAGTGAGAGACTTGTTGTAGGCATGGAAACGGCAAAGGTGTTAATTATTTTCCCCCGTTAAAGGCACGGAGAGAACCCCCTCTTCAAAGATCAGAAACACCTGTGAGTGCTACAGTATTCCCCTTTACCTTTAACTAGACTCACTTCACTTGGCTTTGTTCTCTTCTGCCTTCTTTTGTTATTGTTATTGGCAACACTATATACCAGAAATGTGGCTTTAGAAACAAATTGACGGAAGATAAACAAATAAACATGCAGTTAAGGCAATTACAATTTCTTATGGAGTTTTCTGCCTCTTTGCTGCGATGCCAATCATATGTATTATGTGTGTATTATTGAAAGCTCAGGGCATAGCATTTTGTTCATTTTTCTAATCATCATGTCTAATCATCTCTCCTTCTTGTAGCAGTTTTGTTTTTCTTTTACCATATACAGTACATTATACTCTCTTCAATTATGGTTTTCTTTAAACTTCAGTTGCACACTCAAGAATCCCTCCAACTTTTACTGCATGCACTTTATTTTTTATCTCTCTGACAACATTAAGAAATCCCCCCCTGAGTGTCTTAACCATGGTCTCTACCTGATACTCTATAATAGTGTATCATGACAGTAGACTGTAAATGTATTTCATGATTATAATAAAATACACAGTTTGAAGGTAGGCCATAATTCTCAGCAGGAATTGGTGAGACTAATCTAATGCATCACAGAACGGTTACTACTGTAGGATCAGGCGTGTCAAACTGTGGCTTTGGATCCACTTTTTTCATCAATCTATTGATTTCCTGTGTGGTTTATTCTTACAGTTTAGAGTTGGTTTATGCTTTTCCTGATTTACCCCCCCCGCCCCCTCGTTTGTAAAGATCTAAGCTTCAGATTTTATGTATGTATGTATGTATGTATGTATGTATGTATGTATGTATGTATGTATGTATGTATGTATGTATGTATGTATGTATGTATGTATGTATGTATGTATGTATGTTTATTTGTTTGTTTGTTATTTTTGAAGGCAGAATAGCATTTAATATTTAGTTTTTGATTGATACAATTATTCATCAGAAATTGCTACTTCTATTAAAATCGTGATTTTGTTCCGATTGTGATTAATCTCATAGACCCAATGGCAGAGGCGAAGTAAGGATAAGAGAGCAAACACACTATGGGACAGCTGAAAATGTCAGTGAGTGACAACAAGATTAGGGAAGTGGGGATAATTAGTGGAGGATTAGGACCCATGAGCAGCAGCACACTTCTACAAGCACAACAATGACTTTTTAGTGACTCTGTAATACCTTCCGTACAAACATTATTGCACCATGAAAAAAGTGTAACAGCTTCTAAGTGACAACAAAAGAGTGGTTTTCTATAGAAGTTTGCTCAGGTGCACTTTTTATGCTTTTATGCTGCAAAGTCTGCTATGTTTGTCTCATTGAATATGTTTTTGATTTGCCTTGAAAATCATTGTAATAAAGCTTACTTCATTTGTATTGCTCATTAATAACTTAAAACCTAGAGTGCACTGTACTCCAAAGAAAACGTGGGGCTACTGTTGGCATACATCCCTTCTGATATATTACATTAACTTTTGGAGTTTGGGAGAGACAGTTGTTTTACATTTAACAGAGGAAAATATGCTCGCGTGAGAATGCCTTGGACTTTTCTTGAAATTACTACAGGATTTTACAATAGTTCATGTGGAAACTAAAGCATCAGGTCACGTGTCAGTTCTGATAGTTTACCTCTTAAAAAATAAATCAAACCATAGACTTTGTCATTGTGGGTCTGCATGTTCTGTGACCTACAGGAGCTGCTGGACTACACTGTTTCACCTGTAACATGAAGGATGGAAGAATGCATTGCGGTGACTAACACAAAGTGTGTGCGCGGGGTTATTTGGGCTCATTGTGCTCATTTGTGTGCTGTGCTCTCCTTGTTTGAACCTCTGTCTCAAAGTCACTTTTAGTGATAACGTCTTATACAAATGAAGCACTGTTGGGGATCATACTGTATGTTCATGTGTAAAAGGCCATTTTTGTTTTGTTTTTTATGCTGCTTGTGTGTGGCCGGGTATTCATTACATTTTGAGGACCAAAAGTTGTATACACACTCACTTTACGGGCACCTGCCCTCCTTATGGGGACAAAAATCAGCTCCCCATGATGTAAATCCTTCAAGATAAGCAACATGGTTTTTAATTAAAAAAACATGTTGCTGACCATGTAGTCCTTTAGTTGATTAAAAACCATATTCGACTAATGGATTACAGTCCTATAAATGTCTTGCTGTGAATTCCAATCTGTTTTCTTCGTTCATGCAGCTCAGGGATTGTTGGAAATCTCACAGACGAGTTGGACATACATAACTTTTGATGAGTCACTTTTTGACTTCACTGGACACAGCAGGATAATTTGTTAATAAAAAAAACAAACCTAATACAACTTTTTGAACTATATTACTGACATCTTGGCTTACTGGTGCTGGAGATACAGTATAATGAATTACTTGAATGTCACACCATGAAACATTCCAAACAATATAGGGAAAAGCAGGTAGGTTCCGCAGCTTTAAAAAGTCATATTTAGGGCAAATTACGAACCTGTTTCGTTTGCGTTGTAACTTTGCTCTTGCTCCATGTTGGTTATTGTTGACTATATTGAGCATTTACATTTAAAAACAGAATTGCTTGGACCAAAACAAACTCCCTAAGAGTTATAAAGACACCTGGTTTGATGCTTATTCATTCAGACACACATTATTACAGCACACTTTTAATCTGCTCATCATCGGCCGTGTGAAACCACTTCCTGGAATATTCACAGGCCTCAAAAACAAGACTTCATAATAACATCTACATTGTTTTTCCACCACTTGCCATTTCTAATAGAAGTGAGGAGCTGAGCATGCTGGGCCACTGTGTCCTCCCCCATTCTTCCTGCTTTTTAATTGGTTCGTCAACATGGACCCCTGCCGCTATTTGCCCAGGACCCTGGACTCACACTTTCGCATGCAAACTCAAGGACAGTCACACATGCACATGGACAGTTACAGGAACCCCACTGTCAATTGTAGTTTCCTAATTGGTCATTACTTCTAAATCATAATTTTGTAATTGGTTTAAATTAGATAAAGGACATACAAAAAAGTCAGTATATTTTGTTTTGATCAACCAAACCAAAGAGAAAAGCACAAAAAATACCCAGATATTAAAAAGGACAGATTACCAACTATATTACAAGTACAATCAGAAGAAATCTGAAAACGTTTTCTGCACCACAGTGGGAACTCTTATTTTCCCATTCAGGACCTTTTTGCTGATGAACGTAATATTCTTACATTATTACAATGTTTCCACAATTTTAGAACAAAGCACAAAACTTAAGCCCGCTGCACAATATAAGATTTTAAATCTGCGTGACTGTGTTATAGTTCCACTGTAGGACCTGACTATAGTCACACTTAACCCACAGACCGCACACATGTCCATGAAAATGTGGTAAGACAAATTTGGGTAAAATAAGGCCCACAATCCTTTTTTGTGCAAAAGGCTTTTTCTCTAGCGGTCCAAAAGTTTTAGGCTGTATGTGAATGACTCTGAAAACATAAGATTTATTTTTTGACAATATTCTTTGAAAGCATCTTTGTAATAATTCGAATAAAGAAGCATACAATAGATAAAAGCTCAATATGCTATTCTCTATTTTATTATTTCAGTTGTAACATGTTTTAACCTAAAACAATAACAAAATGATTTGACAATATTATTATTTATCTGATTTCTTCACATATCATATTTCACTGTCTATCACATTTTTATTAGCTGATAATATCACGAAATTACCTAGTAGTATATCACATGATAGTTATCAAAAATCATGATAATCAGGTAAATTTATATTAGTTTTAGGTTGAAAAGTGAAAAATGTAAAAAGAATTAAGTAAAGATTGGCAGCACATCTGTTAATAGAGTGTGTAGATTCACCAAATTCTTCAAATGTGCCATTAAATATTCAGGCGAAGCCCCAGGAATCCAGCAGTGAGTTAAGTTCAAACCACATTTAAAGTCTGTGTTGTGTTGTAAATAACAATAGCAACAATGCATGAGTGGGTTGACCTCATCATGTGAAATGTGACCTGTTATTCACATTCATCTACTGTATGCAAATGTTCTTTCTATTCATCTGGGGGTGGGGAGGCATGACCCCAGCTGTGAATCCATTGAATACTACTGAATAGGATTAATTTAAAACTTTTTACTTGCTAAGTCTGTTTCTTTGTAACGACTTTTCCAATTTTATATTCTGACACTTGTGGCTTGCAATTTTTGTGGACAGTTTTTAAGTCATCACAGGTAACTTTTGGACTCTCCAATATATAGTGATGTTTATTGACAAAGAGTGGTGCTATTAAAACAACAATCCAATTTTGAACTCAAGTAGAAATGAGTTCAAACTTTTCAAATCCATATCACCATCTACAATCAAACAAAAATGATGGGAATTTCAAATGTTTATAACTGCGAGGTCATAACAATAATGGCTTGACTTTAGTTCTTAAATGCCTGTCATTCTTTTTGAAAGTGCTCAATTCTTGGAAGTCATGAGCGTTTGGTCTACTCTATTCATCACTCTGCCTCCAAGGCCTGTCCCAAAGCTCACATACCACACTTAATCAAGTGAAGTGTTTGCCTAAGGACACAACAGCAGTAGAGATATTCAAGCTGCTAACATTCCTCTTGTAAAAGTCACTTTCATGGACACTTTCTCTTGTTTGTCTCAAAGCTGAGAGAGATAGTTGTATTTCAAGTGGAACACAGCTGCCATTGTCATGTATGGTTGCTCATTGCACTTCTCTATTGTTAATAGCATTGTATACATAATTAACTGCTCTATTAAGAAAATGTATGACTCCTGCTTCCCTTATCCAGCATCTAAACTGTAAACAGTAGCACAATTTTATTTGATTGCAGTAAACCAAACATCCTTAGAAAGAAAGACTTCAAATATGTTTTAGTTTCATTACTCTACCAAAACAGTGTTTTATCATTTAAGCACGCTTTTGGCAAAAATTTATTCCCTAAAGTTTGATATTTTTACACCAGCCCTCCCACTTTCCTCTTATCACTCAGTGTATTATGACCTGATTAAGATAAGCCGTGACTTTCCACTGTTTGACCACCGTGAGCTCAAGGTGACACTGCTCCAGGATTGATTTGTGCCGGCGTGTTCCTCTGATGTTATTTTCCACTGGGAACATGACCACTTGTGACCTGCTCTGGACCCAACTGTGCTCTTTCAACTCAAGCACGTTTACTTTACTCCAACTGTGGGGAAAGTACAGCCGACACAAACTAGGCCTCATTTTTAAGTACTTTGATGTTGTGTCCAGATACCCACGTGGCAAGTAACTAAGCATTTTACTTAAGTACTGCACTTAAGTAATAAGTGCTTTATTTGAGTATAAAAAAAAATTACAAATAAGATTATCAGTACTTTCTGCTGATGACATTTTAAAAACATTAAAAAAATAGTCCACACATTTTTTTTTTTTTTCCTCCAATTAACAACTGCTGTGCTGCCGATTGTCAGAACTTTGACGCAGCAGATTTTCACATAAAAAAAAATCAAATTCACTGTAGCCAAACTAGAAAGCCCATCTTACACTCCGACACACTATACACCAACTTTGTGATTGACTTTTTACTATCAGATTAATTTACACAGTATAGGAGTTTCAACAGGATTTATAATTTTTACTTTTTTTAGACAAATAATTGTACTTTTACTTCAGTTCTTTTGTCATCTCTGGTATTACCTAAAAATATCTATTTTTGGTGGTAAATGTGAAGTGTGGTAAGTGTGAAGTCAATAATTAGTGAGAGCCAATTTTGTTTTGTCTTGGTATGTGGCCCCATTGTTGCACTAATCATTGACAGAGCTTTAGATTGATAAAATGTTACCTGGAGAACAAAAGAAATTCCTTTGGAAAGATCACAGTTTGTCCAAAGAGCTTATTCAACAAAAGCAATCGGAAAATTACAGGAACACCGTGGTGCGCTTTTTCCACTTTGATGGGAACAGGAGAGAAATGGAACATGTTTTACAAGGATTAGGTTAATATTAATATGGGTCATGTGGACTTACAGGAATTGTTTTAGATAGGCCTGCATGTGAACTATGCATGCATATCAGAGTGGTGAAAAGCTAGCATTACTGCTATGGCAAAACAAGTATAAATCAATTACTGTACTGTAAATGAGTTAGTAATTAAGTAAGTAAGTAAGCTTTATGTTTACGGCCCTTTTCCCAGACGAAAAGTCACAAAGTGCTTCACAGTGAGATGGTTTACAGCAACCCCCTCCTCCCCACTTAGAGATAAGTACAGCCCTGGGGCAGCTCAGCTCAACACCTTACGTCTCAACCTCCGACCACCACCAAGTGTTCTCTGACCTGCATGTTATTATCTGTTGGGGAAACCAGAGTATACTGTATATTATATGTCTCTCTCTCTCGTCTCTCTCTCTCTCTCTCTGTCTGTCTCTCTCTTCCTCTCCTCTCACACAAATAATCATAAAAATACATATTGATTTAGGCAGTTTACAATCTATTGTTTTGTGCAGAGCTTCTTCTCAAGTAAAAACTAGGGACAATCAAACATCCCAGACTAAAACTACAAAGAAAATGGTAAATGGTCTATTTATAGATCACTTTTTCACTTTCAAGGCTCTAAAAGCACTTCACAAGCAAGGATCCATGCACTCAGTGTAACAGAGACTGAGACAATGTGGGTTAAGAGTTTTGTCCCATGGCACCATGGTGTTCCAGCGATCTTCATCCAAGTACTGACCAGGCACTTTTGCTCACTTCTGAAATCTGACTGGATCAGGCTTTGACACACAGGAATGGCTCTGCTTCACATTGTTTGTGCTCCAGAGGGTTTTCAGTTTGAATAATAGACAATTTTAGCTTTTTTTTTAAGCTTTGATAAGAGGTTAAACAAATCACTGTTTTCAGTCAATTACAATGCATCAGAAATGTTCTTTATTCCTTCTCTTTACTCATGCCACTTTTTTTTTTACATGTTTGTCTTTATTCCTTTCTCTCTCTTTCACCTCTAAGGTTCACCACGGTGTCGGAGGGCATGCTGATGCCAGCCAATAGACTGGGTTTGAGGTTTTGCTTTCTCCTTGCTTTCAGATGCACGCTATAGCAGAGAGAGCAGTGAGGACCTCAGTCTGTATGTGCTGGTCTGGTCAGTGCTAATGCCAACTGTACATGATACATTGCAAATGGACTTACATAATGAATGAGTCACATGATATTGTCTTTTCATATGGCCAATTTCAAAAACAAACAAACACATGCTGGTCACAGAAGAGACACATCATAATTTGGCAAAACGGCAAAACTCATAATTGACATAATCACTTATGCAACAAACATTATGTGTCATATTACATGATTTTTGCATTTAAACATGACTAATGCTTTCTTACATAAGCAAGCATTAGTCTAACTCTGCCATTCATGTGGATTCACAAAGCAGGCAATTTGATTATAATTTTAGGCATGTCTTTGACTGAGGCATCAGGCTTTCTATGTAAATTCAAACGGAACCAACACAAGCACATCCAGGCATGTCATGGAACGTGCTTTTCATTCAGTTTAGTTTGACTAAACTTTGTTGGCATTACTCCAATTTAACTGCAAACTAACACTTGATTATGCAAATATTAAAATTAAAGTTGAACACTGAAAAGAAATATTTGAGTATTTGAAAGCTGTTGTGTTTTTCTTTTCTCAGCAACAATGTTTTGTTTTGGATTATTTTAAGCATTAATCTGAGCCAGTGCTGGTAAAACCAAATGTTAACACATTGCTCATTGTCAAATGACAAAGTATCACATTTCCCTTTTTCAGACACATTATGAGTGAGAAGCTTGAGCACATTTAGTTAAGAACATCGTTGTATTATTCATGCGGGTGTAGACTGTAGTATGGTTTAGAAACATGTATTTCTACTCTGTGATTCACTAGCCACAAAAAAAAAAAAAAAAAAAAAAAAAACAAGATCAAGATATTTATTGATAATAAATACACTAATGGAATGATGGCTGTATTGACAGACAGTGTTGTTGGGACAGGAGAGCTTCTGGATAATGGAGGTGTGGCTGAGGAGCCGAGCAAAGTGTGAGAAGGTTGGTGCGGTTTGGCTCTTTTACACCTGTCAATCATCATTAACCTGTCAATCGTTATTAACTCAGAATATTAACAAGAAGATTTCACCAAATCCCAAACATCTATTAAAAAGTAGTGAAGCTGATGTAGATTTTTTTGGGCTTACATATTTTTGCATTTCCCACACAGAATGGGTTTTGATCTGAAGTACAACACATTACGAAAACCACAAAAGGAATAACTGTTTCTGCTTTTCTGTAATCATTAATCTTTAAAACATGCTAGTGTGCAACTTTCTGGAAAACCTACAAACCAAACAGACGTGCCAACCACAGCTTTGCCACTCACTGCTGATTTTCTGTCATTCCACAGAAAGAAACAAATTTGCATGGAGAAATAATTTTACTTGGATGAATTGCAACAGAAAAGTCCAGTTAGAAAATATCCCTTAAGCATAATTAGATCTTGAAATATTATTCATATGCTTCGTTCTGTCCCATTGCACCTTCATTTCTCCCTGCAATGTAATTAATGTGCACTAAAATGACTAACTGAAAGCATTAGAAGATGCCTTTTAGAGCTTCAAAGACACTCTATCTGCCCTTCTTGGTAAATTATATGTCTGAGTTGTTGGTGATGTTTAGTTTAGTTTGTTTTTTTATTTGAGGGCATGTACAGGACATAATGTCATAAACAAATGATTGCACCGATTATAGCTAGTTTCATCTGCAGTTGCGAGATAATGTCAATGGCTTGATTCAGAAGCTTCTCTTACTCATGTTTTCACATACCTAATGGGAAACTTTTACACTAACGTTTGTCTATGCCAGAGTTGATGTTTGGATTTTCCCCACAGTAGAGAATATGAGAGTAACAAAACAGAAAAAAGCATAAGACCTTAATATATATTATCACATGTCTGCCTTTAAATGTTCAGGCTTCATGCTAGAATTAACAGCGACATTTTGAAATAATATTTTATTGTCTTCTGTCTTCAAGTTTTGGTGGATGAGGAAAGGCATTGATGAGTTACGTCAGTAAGCAAATTCACTCAGATGACTTGTGAAAAGTAGTCATTCATTCATTCTTCATTCATTTCTTGATTTAAAGTGGCCCTATAGTGTTTTTTCCGACTCTTTAGTAATAAACTTACTAGAACATATGTAGATCAGCATTTTACATTGTGTCCACTGTAAAACCCCAAATGATCGAAAACGGCATAAAAATAGAAACTGCTCCAGTGACTTCCTGTTTAAAACTGCAAAAGTACAAGCCCCACCTCTTCACTCTAACAAGCAACAGATTTTAAATGACTAATTTTTATTGTTGGAAAGTGACAGTTTTGAACCACACATGCTTTGCTCTGAGTGTTAATTTTTGAATTACAACAAGTGAATACAGACAAGTGGGCGGGGTGAAGAACAGAGTAGGCGAGTGAAGAACAGGAAGTGTTTGAACACTCGAGCAAGAGCTGTAGAAGAACACAAGATTACTCAAACATACAAGAATCAATTCAAATACAACTTTGAGTAAACTAATGATGAGGGACTGTAGTTATACCAAGGTTCATTGATTTTACATGATAGGCCCTCTTTAATATTGTTATTTATTATTTCTTTATCTATCTATCACATGCATGTGCAGTCTTCAGTACATGGGTTTTCTGGACACACTGTCTGCCTGCATGTGATATTGAGTCACACAATGATATTCACTAAATGGCATCATCTGAGCATCAGCACTCATAGATTAATGAAGCTTATCTTAGCGTTATCTTTGCAATCAGTCCATATCTTTTGTCTATAAAGAAATGTGTGTAACTTTATTATGTGTGATTGATTCTTGTGCACATGGCAGATTATCATGTTTTTCTGATAAGTACTTTGTTTGGAGGAACAGTATGTGTTGTAGTGTCACGATTTTTCATTTGAAAAGTCTGACTTTGAGTGCTAAAGTTTTTTTTTTTATATCTGACTAAGTCATTATGAACTAAGGCTAAACACAAGTACTGTCAATTTACTGTGAAAAGTACTGAGAATGCCAAAATTATTTTTAAACTGAACATATTAATTGATTATGGAGGCATGCGCTGAACAATGAACACACTCATGGTATCAATGTTGGTTGCTTGGGAAATAATTAGCAATTGAACTACTATTTCAAATTGGCAGTTGCACGATAGGCATGGAGTAGGCGTGCTTTTATTTATGGCTAAGCTTAAGACATAGGTATAAAAAATACATATACTATACAATAAAATACCATAAAAAAAAATCTCAAAAGCCAAATTGTAAGGCTGACCACGGAGACCTACTGGAGTATGTGTGTCTGTGTGTGTGCAATGAAACATGTCTCCATAGGCAGTGGAAAACAAATAGATATATTCGGAGGGAACACAACTTGGCATTCATGTGTCAGCTGTAAAGTTGAACAGTAAAATATATTGACACAGCTGTGTGATGTACTCTTCGTTCTCGCTCTAAGTTTAGTCTTGGTTTGCTGCCAGGTAGAGAGCAATGACACCATAGTTCAGTGTAAAAAGTGTCTTATGGACAATGAACCAAAAATCTGAAAATAAATTACTATAAATACAAACTAATAATAAATAAAATCAAGGGACAATGCATTTCACTTAAAAGGTGACAGACTTAAATGAATAACGATGAATATACTGTAGGTTTAAGGTAGCACTTTAAAAGACCTCCACGGTACCTACCAGTTAAGTACCGTGTCAGTTGCTAGTAACTAACAGTGACACTTACTAGTACTTACTCTGTTATTTACTGTGGTACTTACACTGGTAACTAGAGTGGTACTTTGAGTGGTACTTGTACCAGCAGTTACTGGTACATACCACTGGTACTTACTGTGGTATTTACACTGGTACTTACAGTGGTACTTGCACCAGCAGTTATTGGTACATACCACTGGTAGTTACTGGTACTTACTGTGGTACTTACACTGGTATTTACACTGGTACCTACAGTGGTACTTTGAGTGGTACTTGTACCAGCAGTTACTGGTACATACCACTGGTAGTTACTGTGGTACTTGCTGCGGTACTTACACTGGTACCTATAGTGGTACTTTTACCAGCAGTTACTGGCACAAAACACTGATAGTGACTGGTACTTACAGTGGTAACTATTTGTACACTTACCACTTTTAATAATTTGTGGCACACACATATGTTTCAGTGGTGGTATTATTGGTACTAAATTAAAAAAGTAGAGCTTATAAATTACGAATAACAACAAAATGCAAATGTTAAAAAAGCACCACTGTCTTTATTTATGTCACAACAATATTGGGTATTGACAAATACCAAAGTAATTATTTGTTTCAGTAAACAAAACAACAGAAAACAATTTATAACAATCTTAGCTTAATTCCAACATTTATTGATAAATACCATGATACATAATGGTAAATAGTGGTACTACAATGGTACTTATTACAGTAGTTGACAGTCAACTACTAGTAACAACGGGACCTGTTCTAAAGTGACACTATAGCCCTGTTTCATAGGCTCAGGTCGGGGCGGTACGGTACGGTCCTATGCTGTTTCCACTGCGCAAAGCGACCCGTTCCGCCCCGTTTGCTGGGTCCATAGCGAGCCGCTCTCAGCCCTGCCTTTACCCAGGACCCTGGAGCAGACCTCGGAGCGGTCCCCCCTTTAGGCTCGATGATTGGACAAGAGAAGACACAGGCTCAGGCGAAAACCAGATGGAAAAGAGCAGACAGAAACATGAAATAATGTTCCTCACCTAACGCCGATTTGATCCCCTGCCAAACCGCCGCATTTTCCACAGCTGAAAACTTTATTTGTTGCTCCGATAGACTTAGCAAAGCAAAGCTAGCGCATTAGCATCAGCTGTTTCCGGTTTGCCGAAGCAAAACACTGTAAAAAATTGTACATCCTGTGCGTAATGTGTCCAACATAATCCAGCCTCAAAGCATTAAAGGTGCATTGCGTAAGTTAAAATGTTCAATATTACGATATATCAAATTACCGTCCATTGGCACATGTCTGGATATGCGCCATGACGTTTTGTAAACTTACCGAGTTTGCCTCTGTAAGCGCAGACAGGCTCATAAATGTGAGTGGTGCGGGTCGCATTTTCCCGCGCTCGTCCTCCTTCACTGGATTATCGTCATTATTTCTATTTATTTAACAAAAGCTCTCGGTTTTATACAATGGACGGCTGTTGTAAAGGCTGCTTAATGAAAAAGAAAATAAATAATCATTGGTAAATACTGCCATCTAGCTTCCGAACCCCCGTAACACACGGAAGAATTCAAAACAACTAGCCACCGTAACAGCATGGCATGAAGCCGACTGCAGGACCGAGGAGCACTTGGACATGTTTTTGAGAAAGAGGAATTGTGCTGGAGATCAATAAGACGTTCATCTGGTGATTATTTTCATTAGAAGGTAAGACTCTCAGGCCTGTCCAAGTACATCGCACATTTAGACACAGATTTAGTAGCTTAGCGCTTAGCTGTTTGTCTTGGTAAGGTTTATGTTTTATTAGAGTAATAAATTGCCATTGAGCATTTAGTTTATGACAAATGAGGCCTGTAAAAAGCTTGTTTACAATTTTCTCTCACGCTAAAACAAAGCTTTTCCTCAAACTCTCAATAATCTTTTCTTGTGTAACTTTTGAAGTGTGTAAACTGATCATTCAGTCAAAAAGAACATAAAATAGCCAGCATCTACTTTTTCATACAAAAACCTTTGTCTTCTTAAGTCAGAAAACATTTAGCAGAAAATAACGATGTGTCAAAAGAATCTTTTCAGCCGTAAAATACGTCTTCAGCTGCTGATAGTAGGGAGGGTGCAGTGCCACAAAACGCCAAAGATGGCGCCCTTGTTCAAAACCTTTGCAACTTACGCCATGCACCTTTAAACAAAACGCGTTTGAAAATCATTATAGAGTCGCAGAGACTTTGCAAAAAAGGTAAATAAATTATAAAAAAGTAACGGTAAACCGGAAGTAGTTTTTTGTTTACACCAGCGTGACTTTCATTTAAAAGCGCCACAGACTACAAATTATTACGCGTCTTTTTGTGAATCGCTCAGATTGATGCCAGGAAGAAAAAGTATAATTCAGGTATATTTTCTTTTTATTTATTTGAGAAGGCATGTGTAATGTGTGAGTGACGTCAGCTGCTCTCGGAGCAGACCCTCAGGAGCCTGGACCTGCAGTGGAAACGCTCACCATCATTAACATAAGCGGCCCAAACCGCTCCAAAGTGAACCGGTCTGGGGGACCCAGGCTAATGGAAACATGGCTATACTGGTACTTGAGTGGTACTTACTACAGTAGTTGACCGTCAACTACTAGTAACAACGGGACCTGTTCTAAAGTGACACATACTGGTACTTCAGTGGTACTTACTACAGTAGTTGACTGTCAACTACTGTAGTAAGTACCACTGAAGTTGCTCCACTGTGGCACCTGAGGTTCTTCTGTGGTCCCTCATCCGAGTACTGCCGAGGCCCAACCCTGCTTAGATTCTGAGATCTGACGCGATCAGGCTTTGGCATGCTGGTATGGCCACGACCATACCAGCATGCCAATACTGGTTGTAAAAGTACCACTGTAGGTACCAGTGTAAGTACCACAGTAAGTACCAGTAACTACCAGTGGTATGTACCAGTAACTGCTGGTACAAGTACCACTCAAAGTACCACTCTAGGTACCAGTGTAAGTACCACAGTAAGTACCAGTAACTACCAGTGGTATGTATTAGTAACTGCTGGTGCAAGTACCACTCAAAGTACCACTGTAGGTACCAGTGTAAGTACCACAGTAAGTACCACAGTAACTACCAGTGGTATGTACCAGTAACTGCTGGTACAAGTACCACTCAAAGTACCACTCTAGGTACCAGTGTAAGTACCACAGTAAGTACCAGAGTAAGTACTAGTAAGTGTCACTGTTAGTTACTAGTAACTGACACAGTACTTAACTGGTAGGTACCGTGGAGGTCTTTTAAAGTGCTACCGGTTTTAATTTGAGCTCTTACTGTAATGTTGCAGAAACAAATGTCTGGAGAAGGCACAGGTAGAAGTTTTTCAGTCCATTCAGAGGCATTGTTAAATAAGAATTAACAATGCCTCTGAATGGACTGAAAGAAAACTATGTTCAACAGTTGTTACACATGCCTATAACACAATACCTTAAGTATTATATTACACTGCAAAGCTAGGGGTTTCAGTGTTTGAATAAACCAATGCTTTCTTCACCACAATAAGTTTGAAAGCACTGACATCATGACTTTCAGAGGAAAAGCTAATGAGAAGAAGAAGAAGAAGAAGAAGAAGAAGAAGAAGAAGAAGAAGAAGAAGAAGAAGAAGAAGAAGAAGAAGAAGAAGAAGAAGAACAACAACAACAACAACAACAACAACAACAACAACAACAACAACAACAACAAAGCACACAATGCTATTACATGAGAGGGACACTGTTCAATAATTTCTACTTTAACAGATGGTTTGACAATATATCTGTGTGGTGGGAATATTTGGAATACAACACAAAATGGCTACACGACTTTTAAGTTACACTAGCTACTCTACAGCTGGTTGTCTTTATCTAAGAGATGCATCTATAATAGGCCACTACACAAAGTGTTCCTCAGTCTTGTTGTGGCTAATATGAAAGGCAGACGTGTGACACTGTGCAGCATGTGAAGTGCATTATGTGGTAGACAGGGTCCTGCTCAGGCACGCTCTCGTGATCAGTGCACCCTCAGGGGAATGACAATCTCCTGAGCACTCACTGTACCCGCCGAGTTTGACGAGAACCCAGGCCAATGAGGCTAAAGGCAAGAGTCAGCTTCAACATAGAGAAAAAGTCAGAGAAGGTCAAAAATGACATTTGTCCTTATTACTGATGACAACGGGCATGTGTATTTTTTCTTTATAATATGAATTTTACAACATGTGATAACTGGTGTCTAGAAAAAGGGACCTGGATCACCTTTATTTGCATATTAACTTCAATGTCAACAATAGTAAGTAATACATTATACTGTAGCTACATATACTGTGGAAAACTTCAATCATAAACCCTTTAAGTTTATTGCAACCTGAACAATTATGCATATTCATTAATAAAGAAAACTCCTGGACTTCTTATTTCTAAAAGTCCTTTTAGGGACAGACATAGGTTATACATTTTACTGTTACATGTCTAACACGCATACTTTTTCACATTAAATAAATAAATAAATAAAAACATAGCAACTTATTGTAAACCAGCGTCTGTTTTGTTGACAGTTGTTTTATTTGTTTACAAATAAAGACAGTTTTCTACCCTTAAGTGTATAGCTCAAAACCCCTAAATTGTTCTTGAATGGTTTTATTATTCAAAAAATATGACTCAAATACTGTATTTTAAAATCAATCCACATTTTGTATAGTCCATAAAAGGTAAACTAAAGAGAAATGAGTGGGTGATAAAAGACAAGAGGCATAGTTTACATACCCACCACAAGGACAGGGCATTCTCTCTAAAATGATTCATGTTACCATGTGGCTGGCCCATGGTTCAGACTGTTCTGATCATGGACCTTTCCCCTGATTACATTGTCTGTGCCCTCTGAGGAATCTTCCAGTGTTGACGAGAGACTGTAGCACCCTGTTGAGTGTCAACAGCACTGTCCCTTGTTCTGATGTGACAACAAACATCAGGAGTGTGTGGAGGTTATAGTAACCCATTCTCAAAGTGTGGGACAGGTGCACAGGGTACACATGCTCCCTCTTTGTGTTGCCAAAAGTACATATTGATATAAACATGTAACATTTACTTCTTGTTCTCTCTTTTGGCACACACTTATCTTTTGTCACAAGCTGCATTGTTGTGAGAATTGAGCTACTGTCTAATCTGATATATAACAAAAACATGACACAAGAAAAAAACAAGGCAAGGGATGAGATTGTTGGTGTGATTGGCAAATTCTTCATTGAAAGCAATTTTTTTTGTCTTTCAATACTTTAAAGGGAACTGTTAGAATGATGCTAGAGAGCTAACAACATTAGCACAGTAATGTCAAACTTTGTCAATATCAAGGTAATATATTTAAATGAACATCACTCAATTTTTACTATTAGAACTAGTACCTGAAACAACATTTTTTTCCTCCAAAGATGTTTGATTTATTTTTGTTGAAGTGCAACCAATAATAATTCACAGCCACACATGTGGTTAGTGAGAATCTATAACAACATTTATCTCCTTCAGAAGAAAGCAGCACAATATTCAATCAATGTTAGAAGAGCAGCTGGAAAGCTAAAGGTCAGATGAGACTTGATTTGAATGCTATACACAAAATACTGATTACCAGCAAAAAGACCACCAGGTTTTGGAAAATCCCCCAGTTTCATATGTTAGTGAATGTATTGGGCATCAAGAGAAACATTAGAGAAACCAATGTGAGAATTAGACTTTTGAACTTGCGACATCAGTCATGCAGAATCTGAAGCAATCTACAATGTAATATTAAAACATTGTTTATTACAGCAGTGACAGTCAACATAATTCACAACCACATGAGGCCTATTATTAACACAATGATCATCTGTTGTCTTATTTTCACTTCAATAATTTGTAAATAAGCAACTTTCTCTTTGCACACAAAATTGTAAGTAAATAACAGAACATCACTAACACAGATAAGACCATGAGTCAACACAGCACCACTAATACAAGAGTTTGGCACTGTAAGCTTTTATATTAAATAGGAAATATCTGTGTGTTCATACAATGCTACTTTATCTTTAATAACTGGACTTGAAAGGAGAGCTCTGTTAGTTCCATGCCATCTGCCCAACGAGTGTGAAAGGTGCGTCATCAAACCTCTCCAAAACAAACACGAGTGGTTCAAAGTGCTGCAGGTGAAAAGTTGAGAAGTTGACCAAAGAGGTGGGCTGAAGTCTTAGTAAATAAACTGGAGTTACGGTATGCTATGACTCAGTTCATATTGTGTGGATCTTCAGCAAATATTGTCACTCAGAGTAGAAAGCCTATGCAAATGATTATTGATTTATGAATGAGTCAGACACTGCGAAGCGTAAATGTCAACGTCAAAGGGTATTATATTCCAGGAAGCATCTTTATTTTTGATGTATTATGTGCATTAGCTGGCAACAAGTTGCGAATTATGGTACTTGATGAAATGTAAAGGATTCATTTTACCTCAGAGCAAATATCCAAGTATTGACTTAAGGCAAGGTCTTCTCTCTGTTGAGAAAATGGCCCTAATTTTCAGTTATGTTGTTTTAATAAAGCTGTAGCATTAGAAGAAATCCAGACTGGAAAAAATTAGCTTTTTCCTTCACTGTAAACAATCTCATTTTCATTTTTGTCATGCTAGTTTCACTTTAAAAAAAAGATACAATATACATTAAGTTCAACTAAGGATTGTAGAGCACATCAGTCATACTTTGTCATAATCTCAACTTCAGTGCCATTTTTTACCTCTAAGTGCTACACAAAGTTGTATAGATGTTACATCAGAAGTGGAGTTTGAGCATGGGCAGAAGCCCTTGTGCACACTGCAATGTGTATTTGACCAAAGACACACAGATTCACTTGGGTTACCACTAAAAAAAAAAAAAAAACACTTTACAAAACTATAAGCTATTATTTTGCATTTAAATCTGTGATATTGACAAAACTAAATATTTTAATATGTGTAGTCCATTACAAACATAAAAGTATGTATTTTTGTTAATATTTTCAAATTTTAAACAACATTCACACATTTTCATATTACCCAATCTTAAAATGTATTATTATATTTATGTGTTAATATCAGACAGATCTTTAAAATCTACTTTTGCGAGATTCCAGTATTGAAACCATTCCTAAAAGCTGTACAGAAGAGCATGATTTTCCACACACTCTGAGGCAGCCCCCAGAGCAACTCCAGTGACAGCAGAGACAGAGCTCCAGTGCATCAACCTTCATTATTCATGCCCTACTCAACCGCTTCAATCCAGCCTGGACTGCTCACCTTACACACGCTACACATTCATTCAGGCCTGAGCTTCTCCCCCTCCACATATAACCACTTTGAATGCACCTCCACCATTTTTACTATTATTAACCTGCAGAAGTCCTGACAGACGAGATTTATGAGAGGCTGTCATGTTATATCACTGTTTTGATATATTGCTAGGCTGCACATTTAGTTGAATCCTTGGGTGCAATTCTCCAGCATATTCCTTTGGGAAACTGGAGGGGGGCCAAGTTTAATTGGCACCCGCTCAAGACTTAGTAGCAGATGAAAGGCGTTGAATGATAAGTTACCTACGATTATTCACTTTTCTTCAGCCAGATTCCAGCACATTAATGGATGTTGCAATGGACACGTAAGAAGTATGTAAGTAGTAAACAATGCTAAATAATCTATATAATATAAGCTGTTGCAAAAAAAAAAAAAAAAATCTAAATAAGTAGTTTCTGGAAGACTAATAAAAGCTGAAATTATAACTTGATTATGTACAATGATTTCAATTCAGTATGGTTTACTGCATTACAATACTTTTTTTTTTAATTAAAGTTACACCATGCAACATTTTTGTTTGAGAGTCCATCACTTTTCTCAAAGTCTTGATACACATAAGCGATGAGCAGTTAACTGACAGGTCATATTTAACATTTTGACACGTTTTACTTTAGAAAGCATGTCTTTGATGGGTGTGTAATTGCTTCAGGCCTGACAGTTTCAGTGTTTGGATTACAGCTACAATACTGGCATTTAGGGCAAAACTTGTGCTAAAAAATCTAATAAATAATCATGCATATTAACAAGGGAATTTGTGCATATTTTTATTCAATATGTGCAAAAATGTGTGGCCATTGCATACTTTCAACCATTCATATGTCATTGATGAAAAAAAAAAAACAAGGTCCTTGAGTCCATTTGTATAAAGCCGTCATTAACTCACAATAAATGCTTAACCTCATGCACATTTTCAACAGCTTTCTAAAAGATCATGGCAATGCCATTTCTAAACTTATTTTACTAGTTGATAATACAGGGAATTATACTTTTTAACTTTATATGAGATTGAAGTGATAGATTTCTATCAGGCTTGTCTCACGTAAAGGCATGTCCACACCAAGCATTCTAAATACTGTGGAATGTGAGTGCATTTTACTCCATGTTTATGACTAGAGTTGTTGCCCCAGTTTATTTATATGGTGTATAAATGTATCATCAATCAAAAAAAAAAGAAACAAAATCATTCCAAACCTCAAACTTAACACCACTTTGTAACTTCAGACCTAAACTTAATCGTTAACACCAAACATTCTTGTCTGTCCTCCACCAAAACACATCTAAAGCCTTCTGCACACTATAGGAGTTTTGACCCTATTTTAAGCACCTCTACAAGTTCAGGAGGGTGTGGCTAGAGTAAGGATTTTTGCAAGAGATTTTTTTTTGTCTTTTCTTCCCTTATGTCTGCGGGGCACCATCGTGAGGTTCACATGCTTCACGAGTACAAGGAACTTTACAGCAGATCATTTTGAAGTGACAGTGGCTCTTAAAATGCAAGTCATCTCCAACGCACTTGCTCTATAAATGATGTGCAAAGCAACTCTACTAGACTATAGAACATGACCAACACTGTTTGTTTAAACTTTATTACACGCCCACAAAGTGTCAGTGCAACAGCTTCTTACCTCTAATGACCCTCTGCTCTCCTGTGACTTTTATAAACCTGGTTTAATCCTCTATTGTTTCATTATTGTTGTTGTTATTTCACTTTTATAACCGTGCATGTGTCTGTGCTCAATCTTGTGATGCACGCACTGTCCTCTTCTCGCTGCTGCGCTCCCCAGGTCTGTGTCGTCTCTGTTCCTGCGACATGATGCGACTGTGAGACAAATAATCTTTGTAATATGTCCATATGTCTGTGGCCTGTTCTTTTTTCACGTGTCTAAAAACAATCGTAAACTCCTCTGTGCAGACGGATTGTGTAATTTCAACTCTTTTTAGCCTCAACGCCATAAAGATGCCAGAAAGACACACGTTCTCTGAGAACATGCTTTTGTCACTTTGTGATTGTTTTTGTTCTACCATCACCTTGTTCGAAGCATTCCTTCTGCCAAGTGGCTGTAGATTATTTTTTTGTATTTTCACGCGACAGCTAAGAACTTTCAAAAATGATCTCTCATTCATTTGTAGGATGTTTGTGCAATTCAGGAATGTGAAAGCTTGTCTTGCATAATTCAATTTTAAAACCCAATGTAACATTCTCCATAACAACATCAATTCAGTTTTTTCGTTTTCAAATTGTGTCTGCGTAGGTTTCCTCCAGTGTCCAGCGTGCCCCCCCCTCTCACCTTCCTTTAGAACAACAGATGGAAATTAGCTGTTAAGCTAGAATCTGGTACAAACATCTCTGCCTTTGTGCTTGATGTAATTGTACACCTCAAAAAACCTTGACCTTAACATTGCCAAACCGAAAAACTAAGTAATGTATTCGTCCATAACTACTTAATAAACGTGGGTATAGTTAGTTTTAGAGTAGGTTTGATAAATGAGTACCAAATTAAATAGTTTATTTTATTAAAATTTCTTGGTAAAAACGACCATAAGATGTATGGATTAGACAGGCTTTGCTATAGAGTGCATATTACACAAAAAGCTTAACATTTTTGCTGTAACATTGCTAATCAAAAACACAGCTGAAGTTTTGTCTGTGAGAATTCTCATTTCCCTCTGAGCCTCAGAAAACACTGCTGTGAATGTCCCAGAGTTGAGATGTCACAGGTAGAGCTCTAAGATGCTCTGTTCCCATGGTGTAATTTCCTTTGCAGTCAGTAGCTACAGCTTACAGCTTTATATTTTGGTTACTTTTTTTTTTTTACTTTTACCCACACTACACAGCTGTTATATTTCTTCATCAAAGTAGTTGGAACAGAACAGAACACAATGAACATAATAAGAAGTCATTCTTGCTTGAAATCCTCCTAACATCTAACATTAAAGCTAGGATAAAAAAGGGCAAAACTCAGTGTTTGCAAAATACTGTACTTCACCCCAAAAGATCCATTTACGGACATTTACAGCAGAGACAGATTGTACTTGTACAAAAACGTCAGTGTCACAACATCCTACTGCGCAATGTTGAGAAATTGTTCACACTCCTGTAAGTGTCCTCGTGTGACCTCCACATTCTCGTACAAATTGATTTATTTGGGCATAGGCTAAGGCGGCATTGTTTTGCAATCGAGCGAGTGTGTGCAAGTGTCTACAGTAATTATGTTTTCAGCTAGTCCCACGTCATAAAAATCTTAAGCATTAACACGCAGCAGGCAACTGTACAACTTCGCTGGAATTTGCACGTTTGCACACACATCGTACTCCAATTAAATTGAAGGCGTTGTACTGTTTTTTTCCCGCCAAAAGCAACAGAACAATTTCATTTCCTCAGTTATCTAATATGTACTGAGCTTTATACTTATTCAGTATGATATAAGAACTTTTCTCAACTTTCAGAGGACAGAGAGAGTTTTGTATTGACTGTAAAGCTAACAACAATATAGCATGCTAATGATTTTGGAGAATAGAGTGCTCAGTTTTCAGGGCAATGCCAACATTTAAAAAAAAAAAAGTGCAGTGCAGTACAAACTTCTATGGGGACTTTTTGATTCTAAGTTCTTACATAAAACCGACTGGATGTGTCCAAACTTTGAGTTGTTCTGGACAAATGATGTGTGTAGATGTGTGCAATAATTTGAAGATTTTGTTGCTTAAGGGAATAGTTGAATACTTTTAAATAGACCTAGCAATTTCCACAACAATGTTAGGGGACAACTTAAAGATTTTAAGTTGGACTGATTAGATTACGGACTGTTTCTTCCTCCAAATTTCTTTTGTCTCATGTTGGATTTTGCTGCTCAATAATGAAAAATGAATGTGCATTAGAATTTTGCATTTGCACCACAAAGATTACAGTGTTCCAGAGCCCTCAGCGCACTACAGAGCAGATTGCCAAAAGCCGCCACGCGTCCTCATGTGACCTTCCCATTCTTCTTCATTGACTTGAGTCACAGCAGAGGTATGTGTGTAAACCGTTTCTCTAACAACTACAATGCTTTACTACGCTTTTTCTATAAACACATAAAGTTGTATGAGTTTGAATATCACCTTAGACCTTCAAGACTAAGCCTCAACAATCAGTTTGCACGGCCAGTTTTGTTGTCCTGTCCATATTATATTGGAGTTTGTCCATATTATGTCATTTTTGTGAGCATATATTTAAAGAAGAGAAGCTGATCTCTAGGCATCTTAATGCATCTAATTCAAAAAAGGTACTGTCAATGCACCATCATTTCATATCGACTAATACTAAAATGGAATTGAAATCGTTCCCTTGTGGTCATAGTAATAGTAATAATAGTCAGAGCCATTGACCTGATATGAACTAAGCCGCTATAAATTGCATCGCCTCACCTAAATTGACATCGAAAGTCATCATGTGCAACTTGTTCTCAATTACATCTGTGCACACAACAAATAATGCACGTACAACACAATGGCAAGCCTCTGCAAATATCCTGTCCTCCTCTGACCCTGGCATTGCTCTACTAGTAAAGCAGCAGTTACACACAGGCATCCACACAATGTTCCCACACCTTTTACCGTCAAATTAAAAGTCAGGCTTTGCTCTGATCGTGTGCCAATAAGTTCAGAATGATGGCAGCTATGGAGCATGACTGTATAAACTAAGCTACTGTGCTTTGCGGTTTTGGGAATGCCACATACTTTCAGTGAGAACGTCAGTCACCTTGCTTTCCCTGGACTTGAAGTTATGCCCTTACCTGCATACATACGTAAAAAATGTGCTAACAAAAATTATGATCTTTGTGTTTGTGCCTTTGATCTTGCTGACTCAGGCTATATCTATTATGCAATTTACAATCATGAAAGAAGCACTTTGTTGAAGTCAGTTTTGGAGTTTACACACATTGGAGTCAGCTGCTGACAAAATGAATGGACAAACCAAAAAAAAAAAAAAGCCCACTTTGAATGTCATGGCTATATTTATCTTAGTGCAAGACACAGTGTGTGCCTCTGTTCGTCCCCTTTGAGAATGGGGTCTGGAATGCCACCAACATGAACCAAAAGTAGGCCATGAATCGCAGATGGACTGGCTGCACTCTGGGCGTGTCTTGCTCTGTTAGAGGGGTTGATTGTGTGGCATAAAGAGTTCCTTGTGCCACAGAGGGCAAAAAAGCTAACAGTGGATATATTTGGGTGGCATCAAAAGCAGGATTGATCTGTCGTTGCCATAAATGTGAAAAAAAAAAAAAAACTGTCTAGAAATAATGAATTAATTAGTTTAGTAAATGGGTCTGATATGCAAGAGATGTTACAATGGTGACAAGAGGCTGGCTCCAAATATTTGCTTACTCAGGACATTGTCTATTGTGTCCATTATGTTAATAAAGGTTGTCTATGAACCATATTCAATCACAAACAATTAGTGCGTGTTAGAGAAGTCCACAAACTTTCTTGTGAAGTATAATGGACATTCAAACAGTTTTTTTTAATGTCTAGTCTAGCTCAGCCCGTGACTTTTGCCATGACTCCTCTCACAAGTTAATGAAACCGGGAAGTGTCTGCTGCACTGGCCCTTCTTTACATGTCTGCTTCTGTTTGACCCATGTTGTGCCCTCCTACCCTAACAGTGCAGCAGTGGCACAATAATACACAATTTCTATATTTCTTATATCATAGGGATGCCATGAACATTTGATGTTTACATTGACAGGGAATCTTTAGGAGAAATACTGGTGTTTGTTTTTGAGAATCTAGAATATTTAATTGCCCTGTCTTCAGTGTGTGGATGCAAAACAACTTTATCCAGCTAAACTCAGACAAGACTGAAGTTATAATCTTTGGCTCACAGAAAAAAAAGAGAAAGTGACAGCAGTCACCTTCACCTTCTCTCTCTGAAACCTTCAAGTTAAGTTAGAAATCTGGGATTAATAATGAACTCAGACTTGAACTTTAACAGCCACATTAAGTCTATAACATCAGCAGCTTTTTATCATCTAAAAAACATAGTCAAAATGAAAGGTATTGTATCAAAGCCTGACCTGGAGAGACTTATCCATGCATTTGTCTCCAGTAGGTTAGACTATTGTAACTTCCTGCTCACCGGCCTTTCCAAACGAGTTCTAAAACAGCTGCTGTACATCCAGAACGCTGCTGCTCGTCTCTTGACCAGAACTAGGAAGTATACGATCACTTCAGTCGTGTGCTTAGTAAGTAAGTAAGTAATCTTTATTTGCACAGCGCATTTCACAAAGAGTCACAAAGCGCTTCACAGTGAGATGAACCCCTCCCCTCCTCACTCAGTGGTAGTAAGCTGCCCTGGGGAAGCTCGGCAGAGGCAATTCGCCTAAACACCTGGCACGTCAACCTCCGACTACCACCAAGTGTTCCCTAACATGCATGTCATTGGTTGGTGGGGAAACCAGAGAGCCTGGAGGAAACCACCCAGACACGGGGAGGAACATGCAAACTCCACACAGAAAGGTCCCGGCCCAAACGGGAATCAAACCCGCAACCTTCTTACTGTGCTTAGGTCTTTCCACTGGCTTCCAGTGGGTCAGATACTTTAAAACAACTCTGCTTGTGTTCAAATCTCTTCATGGACTAGCACCAAAGTACATGTTAGTGCCTTATGAACCATCTCGCACTCTGAGAACCTCAGGGACCAGCCTCCTGCTTGTGCCCAGAGTCAGGATAAACATGGATTAGAGTCAGGACTAAACATGGACCAGAATCAAGACAAAACATTGAGAATCAGTGTTTCAGTTTTATGCAGCTAAGATCTGGAACAGTCGTCTTGAAGATGAGACAGGCCTCAACTGTGACAATGTTTAAATCTAGGCTCAAAACATTTCTTTTTATTTGTGCTTATGACTGAAATGCTTTGTCTGCACTTTTTTTTTCATTTAAAGTAAATTTATGATGATTATTTATATTTGTAATAATGTTGTTTTGTTTTGTATTGTAATTTTGATGCCTCTTTACCTGCCTTGTAAAGCACTTTGAATTGCTTTGTGTATGATTTGTGCTATACAAATAAATTTGCCTTGCCTTCATAGGTACCAATCAAAATTATTGTTATGTAATTAATTCCAATTGAAATTCCAAATACATACATTGTTTTATGCTTTTCTTAATGTAAATACCATTATTTTCCCTTTGCCCCAATTTTTGTTCAGAACAGGTAAATCTTCTCTCATATCATTATGTTCCCATTAAGGCCCCTTGTGGATCTAGGGCAGACAAAACTAGGCCAGTCACCCACTTCACTGAGGATGAGACTGGGTATTAAGAAGAAATCTGTGGGACTCTCTGTTTCATGTTGCCATAACTAACCATTACATTACGAATCCATTTAGGCATGGGTTTAAGAGTTGAGGTTGAGCGGTCTTTTATTTGGACAGGAATCCCATTTGGAAGCTATTATTGTGCAGACAGAGCATTCTGCTGCAGATTACTGTGGCGCAATGTGACATAAAAACAATTTAGAAGAGCCTAAATGTGAATTTATTGAGCATCAACACACAAAAAATAGAAAGCTGTCATGTTGGGTCTTTTTCACACTCAACCAAGTCTAAAAATGAATGCTCAAAGTGTTAATCTGAATATAGTGTAATTCCCCCTTCTTTGTGCAATAATGCAATCAAAGTGAAGCTACTTAGGTGCAATTAAGAGCAAATGAGCACATATCTCACTGGAAAGGCCAATGTCATTTCTACAGTACTGATTTGTTTGCTTTAAACTGTGTGCTTATCATAAACACCTGCTGACAAACCAATCTTTTGCTCTTCACTCTAAGCTCTTCCGTTCACATGTTCTTCATGCTTTTCTGTCAGAAAGTCTTGAATGAAATGTGTTTGTGGTTTTGAGTGTTTGTTTCATATTTACATATTTGTAATGAGAGATTAGCACTACTCCATCACCAGTGTTAGGCTTAGATTGAAGGACATGTGACTGTGCACGTTGTTTCACAGGGCTGAATGTTCAGGACGGTCTGACATTCAATGAGGTCAACTATCAATGCTTAAACCAAATACATACACAATAAGCATCAGAGCATGCACTCTTCATCTCTCTCTGTCTGGCTCCAGCTGTCCTTCTTCTGATGTGTGTGCGTACTGATGTCAGACAAACCAGAGAGACGACTGATGGAGTCAATGTGTGCACACTGGGAAAGTCAGAAACAAGCACTGAGGAAAAACAAAACATACATTAAAATAAAAGACCTTGGTGTTCCTTGAAGGTGTTATGCCCTACTTTTGCAATCTTAATTTTAAACGTTTTACAGTCCACACGTTTTGCTTACTTACCTAATGCTTTGTTTACCTAAAACATAAACAAACGTTCTTCATAGCTTGTAGACAAAAGTTGATTCATTAGATTGGAGCAAACTAAAAAACAACAAAACAAAACCTAGTGCTTTTGATGTTTTGTATTAATGTTCTGAAAGCTTTTTATAACTTAAAAAAAAAAAAATAATATATATATATATATATATATATATATAAAATGATCCCTCTCACCCTACGCGGGTGGTCTCATCCGCTTTCCAAGCTCAGGTCCTCTACCAGAGGCCTGGGAGCTTGAGGGTTCTGCGCAGTATCCTTGCTGTTCCTAGGACTGCACTTTTCTGGACTGAGATGTTGGATGTAGATCCAGGGATATGTTGTAGCACTCATCCAGTTTGGGGGTCACGGCCCCAGTGCACCGATCACCACGGGCACCACTGTTGCCTTCACCTTCCAAGCCTTCTCCAGCTCTTCTCAGAGCCCTTGGTATTTCTCTAGTTTCTCATGCTCCTTTCTCCTGATATTACCATCGCTTGGTATTGCCACATCCACCACCACGGCTCTCCTCTGCTCTTTATCCACCACCATGATGTCTGGTTGGTTCGCCATTACCATTCTGTCTGTCTGTATTTGGAAGTCCCACAGGATCTTGGCTCAGTCATTCTCTACCACCTTGGAAGGTGTTTCCCACTTCCACACATATATATATATATATATATATATATATTATATTATATATAAATATAAAATAATATATAAATATATATATATATATTAAGGCTATACTCACGTTGCAAAGGCAGAAGCGCATGATTAAAATGCTTGGAGCATTTCCACAAAAATCCAAAGACCACATGAACCCTCACAGACAGTCACATTATCACAAGCGTTTTACACAAAATACCATGGTGTAGTCCTACAGGGCATTTTTGTTCTTGGAGTCAATATAGTCTTTGTACAGAAATAAATGTGTTTTCAAAAATTATTATGCATTATGTTCATTCTCAACATTTTCTAAGAACAGCTGTGAGTGAGAACTTTATGGTTAGTTTAGTAAATGATTTAAAAACATTATAGGCACTATTTTATTTAATTTATTTATTTATTTCATTATGAACAGTTTTGATGCATTTACAAGAGGGCATTCAATAAGCAGCTTTCATGCAATACCAAGATTTCATAATTTATTAGCATGCAAATTTTTGTTAATCGCTTATTAGGGATTTGAAGCCCAATGCATATAAATGCTGCTTATCAATGCTTTATACAGCATTTAGTGAGGAGCCATATTTTAACTCATTTCCCACATACTGTATGTACCTTGAACTTTGACACAGAAAGATATAGTCCATGTTATTTGGTGTGCTGAATGTGTCCATAAGATTGACTCTACTTTTTAACAAACAAATATGTATGAGAAGTGAACTTTATCCAGATGTGTTGTATCATGTTTTATAGAATGCTTTACAGAGCTAATTATGGAACTATGGGATTGGTAGTGCTAATCTCTTTCTGTAGTATTGCTTGACAATAGAGTCAAATATAATCAAGTCAAGTCAAGTTCAGACATGATACTTTTCACTCAACTGGAAGCATTTAAATCTGAAATGATGATGGGATGGGAGGGTTAGTAAAATTAACAACTGCATTTTCCCCCCAAAAGAACTGAATATTTTCTCTTGAAAAGTTCATGCTAATGTAAATTGAAAATGTGTTCTAAAGCAGAGCTACCTGTTTATTTATTTATGTTTTTGGGTTTAAATTAGTAAACCAAAAACTATGATGCTGCAAACACTTTCTGGCAGAATAAAACAACTGGGTTCTGTCTTATTTGAGAAATACATCTTAAATCACATTTGCCAGAAAACCAAATGCAGTTTATTGTGGTCCATCAGAGTACAGCATTTGGGTTTTCCACTCCAGGTCATTATTGCAGTCTGAAAAAAAAAATTCTTTACCTGTAATTATAGCTAAAAATGAAAGCACATAGAGGGTAACTGTTTGTATCCTGGTCTCCTTAAAATGCGTGTCTACACCACACAATTTAAATATTTTCTTTCTTTTTTTCTGTGTTTCTGTGACTTGTAGGCATATTTTATTCAATATTATTATTATTATTATTATTATTATTATTATTATATTATTATTATTATTATTATTTTTTTTTTTTTTTTATTATTATTATTATTATTTCATTATTATCTTTAGTGTGAACTTATATTAACCTCAAATAATTCCCCTCTCTGCCTGCCCTCAACCAAATGACAAGTCTGTAAGACACTCACAAAAAAGGTGTCATTATGACACATTTACACTCTATGAGTTGACACACCAGAAAAGGAATATCCGCTGTCATGACACACTATTTACATGACTTGATATAGATGAGCATTTCCATAAAAATATATATTTTTTTTGTAAATACATAGACATTTTATTTTGCAGTGTGAATATCAAGTGCTCTAGCACTATGTGTGTCCATACCAGCTTTTCAAAAAGATTAGAAATAAGGGCTAATATACCCTTGCTAGTTTAAACTGCTATATTGTGAAGATTTAGAATATCAAGGCATAGAATTATTTTTAAAAAACACAGTCAGTAAAAAATTGTAATAGCAAAGACAAGTGCATCTAATTGTAGAGTTCTGTTTAAGGTGTAATGAGGGAGTGGTGAGATCAGGCTGTTGTCATAGAAGATTAGAATGTGCTTTCTATATCCCAGGCCAAACAAATAAAACTAACAAAACCTTTTCACACACTGATGGGAAGTATTACGAGTGACCGATTAAAGAGTACACAATGTAGTAAAATATACAGGCATTAGGCAGAGCAGTGCATTTTTTGATATGGAAGAATAAAAGTTTCATTAACTATAATTAATTTACCTTTGCTTAACCAAGAAAGTCCCACTGAGATTCAGAATCTCTTTTGCAGGTGAGTCTTGATAGAGGAAAGAGGGAAGGCATTAATGGACATGTTTTAGTGCTAGGGGAAACTGGGGCAGCCAAAAGAAACCTTTGCAGACACGATGAGAACATTCAAACTCCACATAGAAAAGGTCCGGGGTCAACTGACCCTAGGACCTTCTTACTGGAGGCCAGAGCGCTAACTGATAAACCTCAAAGAGGTGGATAGGTCTATTGAGCTTTGCTGAGTGTTGATGGTCAAAGTTAATTTTCTATCCCAAATGATCATACCTAGTGGTCAATTAATGAGCACAGTCAGCACTGATTTAGGCTAGCTTTGGTGACAGTTTTGAATAACTGTCCTTTGGAGTCAAATCAAGTACAATATTTCCACCCTTTTTCCAACCTCGCCCAGTCCGGCACCTGTGACTGTCAGACATGATGCTGTATCACTAAGGGAGAAGTTATTGGTGAGGAGAGACAGAAGAGGAGAAACCAACTTTAATCTTCTTGGCTTTTTTCTTAAAAGGCTGTGGGTGTATGTCTCTTGAGATTGCCCACTGTTTCAGATTAGTTAACTGTGCCTCACCTTGGCTTGTGTTCACTCTAAGCTCTTTAATGACTTCACCAGCACTCTGCTGCTGCTTTTCCCCCACTGTTAGCATTTTTCAAAGACTCCTATTCTTTTGCCTAATAACGATTACTTCTTATCTAAAAAGCATATTCCTACTTGTATGCTTTTAATCGTTTCACCCTTTCATGCCTCATTGACCACCTCCTCCATCTCTGCTCTGTGCCCCTATGGATTAAGGTGTTCCTTGTTAGTCAATTAGGGAAGACCTGCTGAAAGAACAAGAAAGAAAAAAAAAATCTGACAATTGATGTGGAGATGCTGACCCAAGATTGTCACGTGTGTTAATGTCATTGTGTTATGGGTGCTGTTGTTGGTTGGTGTTGAAGCAAATGGAAAAGGTAGACAAAACATCTGGAAAAGGATTTAAACAGCACAGAGCTCAAGGTGGTGATCTCACACCTTTTTTTTCCAATTTGTATAATGTTAAAAAGACGAGCAACTGCTTGATTTATTCTGAGTGCTGATTTACATAGAAAGTCCAACAAGGTCCGGACTTGAAACATTCAAAAGCATCATACTATTTTGATTTGGACCCAGAGTTTGCTCAGGGGCATGCCTTGTAAATGCGGTGCAATAATACAAAAAAACAAACAAACTTTGTTTGAAAAGTTAAGCAAAAGTTTGTGACTGTGATTGGCTAAAAAGGCAGACTGACAGAAATTTGACCAATCATTGGTGGCTGTGGGAGTTGTTGTGGGGTGGTCTAAATTGTAACATTTTTAAACCATTTAGGCAACATGTTTTTAGGCAAAAGTCTGCAAATTAGTAAAGAAACTAAAAAAAAAAAAAAAAAAAAAAAAAAAGGAAAGATTTGCAGATATGCCCAAATCTTTTGTTAGTTGGACAAAATTATTTGGTTCAGTTAAAAAAAAATCATGATGAAATTATGTTTAATTAGTGTTTTTGACTTGATAGAGCCTGCGTTGCAAGTAACACAAAATATTAACAACAGATACTCAAATATCAGCACTCCTTTGCAGGTCAGATCCATTGTGGGACCAAGCTTGGCTCTTGGGCCCTATGGTATTTAATAATAACAATAAAATCTACATGTTTTTCATTTTTTTCAGCTCAGCCATTCTCTACTTTGCCTAAAGTCGGGCATTCTATACAATGCAGGTATTCTGTAGAATATAAGCAAAGATAATGACACATTTTTTCCTACTTTGCCTAAAAACACCAGGCATTATATGTGTGGCACACATACACTGGAGATTTACTTTCATAACAGTGTGGCAACAAGCAAAATATTCAACGAGAACAATTTTCAGTCAGCGCAGTAAATTCATTTCAGTTTTTTCAGTCAAGTTTTTGGCCAGTCACTCTTTTCACTTGTGCCTGGCATGTGTAAGTCTCTACAAATGCTGGTTAGTATTTAAGTATATGTATGTTTGTATGTATGTAGTGACACATGTTTGTAGCTTGTCGGTTTGTTTTGGGTTTAGGTATTGGAAACAGGCATACGTAGCAGGTACTGTTCCCATGAGATTTTAACCATTCATGACCCTTACATGTGAGAGAACACGTGTCGGAGACTACGTGAGGGGCTTGCCTTTTTCTATTTAGAGAGAAGAAATTACCCATGAGCCCTTTGGGGAAAGACATAGAGCAAAGACTAAATACACAGGGGTTATTTTAAGAAATTGGCTCATTATGTATGGCACATGATTTGTAAGTTGAATTTTTTTCCAATCTAAATAAATTCAAGATTTCTGACTAAACATAAACTTTTGACAATAATAATAAAGTACACAAAACATTGGTTGTTTAATAAAATGTAGGGTTGAACCAGTGAAACAATATATCTTACTTCCTTCCACAGACTCCTGCTTCTCAGTTTTTGATAATTTTCAGTAGGTTGGAAAATTACAGACACAACTCACTAGTGGTTGTAAAATAATGGTTTGGATTCCAGCTAATGTTAAAAGCGATTATGATTTCTATTTAATTACAAATGTAGATCATTTAGATTTTGTCCATTCATCAACTCCATATTGATCTCAAAAGGTTTAGAAATATAAAAACACCATTAACTTCCTGTTCAAAACTGCAGAAGTGAAGCTTCTTTAGGCCTTGTATCCTGTTAGAATAGAAGTTCCTAATCTCAATGTCAAGCTGAGACTGATTTTTAACATGCACAATGCTGTAATAAAAGGTTCATACACATCCGGTTTAGATTCATATTTTACAAGAAAAATTGGTTGTTTTGTGTCACATTTTCACCACCTCTGGGAATTTGCTTTTTTATAATCATAATACAATCTTTGGAGAGTTTGACAATTTTGGAGCAAATGTTTCCTTGGAAAATAACTTTTTTTTTTTGTAATTCTAGTAAATACTGACGAATAGGAGGAGATAGGTGGTAGGTGAAAACAATAATTTTCTAAACACTGGAGCGCCATCTGCAGAACATTACATGATCACTCAAACATGCAGGACCTAATGAGGAAAAAACCCTGTAATAACAGAAAAGTGCACATTGCATAAAGTCTCTTTTAAAAGGTCAACCTTTTGATTTGAGTAAACTAGATCTAAGATTCACTTTTTGGCCAAAGCTCTTTGCCCCAACAACAGTTGTTTGTTTTGGACAGATAAAAATCTTACTACTTGAAGTAGATGCCTCTATCTCTTTGCATACCTTTTTTATACAAATTCCCCAACATAATAGAGCCTAGCTCTCCTCAGGCGGTCCCTCTCCGGATAATCCACCGAGCAGTGCAAGAGAAGCCCAGTGTCTCTGGAGAAGCTGGCTTAGGGGGTACACAAAAACCAGGAAGTGAGCGAGACGATGTGATCCAATTTTGGGCTTTTTCACTTGTCTTTTTCTCCCTACTGTGTTTTGTTCTGTGCTTGTTGAAACGGGTTCCCAGGAGATGATGCCACATTGGTTTGTAAATAATCTGAGTGAATTTGTGAGTGTATGTGTGTGGTCGCTTTTTTTCCAGAAGGATGAAGGGAAATCCCAACAGCACCAATCGGAAAAACACAAGTTGAATGGAAGTTGAGCATCCGGGAAGAGTCAAATTAAGTGCACTAAGAAGACGACCTTACTTCGACCTTCTAAGCCTTTATCTTTAATTCTTCACTCAAACACTAGCGAATAAATTGTTGCCTCTGACATTTGCTACAGCAAAAATATTGTAATTTTAAAAGCGACATGTAATAAATATTTTACATATTTGAAGTAATTGAAACAAATATGCTGTTATGTTGGTTGTCTTGTGCAATTTCCAATTATGTTTTCCCTCTCTGTGCCATGTTTGACAAAAATTGGCAATAAAAAAATATAAAAAACAAATCAATATAAATAAATACATGCTTTAATACATAATGTTCATTCATCTATTCTGGTCATAATAAAGATTAATTGAGAGGCACTGAAATCATAGGCTGGCAGCCATAGGAGACTATTCAAATCAATATGCATATTTTAATGGCATGGGGTCAATCTTGTCTAATGTTGTCTGGTATTTTCTACTCAGACAGATCAAAGATAATCCCACCAGCACCAATCGGAAAAATGTGGTGAATGAAGTTGAGCATCAGTCAAAACAGTCAAACCAAGTGCAGAACGGTCATGTCTAGGCTGACCTTAGCTCGACCCAGGGCTCTTCAAGTTCTAGAGTTATGAGTGTTGGAAATATAAGAAGATAATATGGGATTGGGAACTCTGAGAGAATCTATAGCAGACCTCCCGTGCTCAGGCTTAGCGTGCGATTAAAGCATATGATATTGAATCCTCTTTGGGCTATTGTATGGAGAGTGTCGTATTGGGCCAGTGCTTGACCTTGTGTTGTGGGGGCTTGCTCTCCCCTTGGGCTTTAGGGTCAGGAGTTCAGCGGGGTGCTAAGTAATGGCCCTCAATCACCATCCATCACTCAACGAGGGGACGCCTGGCTGCATCCTCCTGTCCAGGTGAAGAGGAGTGGGCTCTTCTCCTGTTCACCGTGGCTCAATTAGATTAACATAATGTCCTGATTATGCCACACTTCGGGACGGCAGCTTGAGGTAATAACCAAGCGTCCGGCCTCTGAAATGTTAATGGCATTAGCATTTCAAGGTCGACAGGACAACAAAGGATGCATGAGCAGTCCTTGTGTTTCTGTGTTTCATTGATTGTTTCACTGTAATTGTACTGCACATGCTCATGGTGTTATTAATGGTAGCTGCATACCAGTTCATTCACTATGGACTTGAACTACATTCAAAAAGTGTGGAGCAGACACTTATTCAATTATGGCAATACATCTGAACAATAATAAGCAAACAAACATTATTCAAAAATACTGAACCTTTTTTATTATTATTATTATTTAGTATTTTTGATAAAGAAGACTTACATATTCACTCACATGCAGCATACTTAAATGGCTGTAGGTAGCAATGTTGACCCTTTCTTCTCAGTGTGCATTATAGCAGAACTCTTGGAGACTTGTCTCCAGATCTTCTAGGCCAGGATCATGTATTGGTTGGTGGGGAAAACCGTAGTGCCAAAAAAAAAAAAAACTCATCTCATATATGCTAAACCCACACAGAAAGAACCCTTCTTGCTTTGCTTCAAGTGCACACTTTTAGCGGCCTATGTGAGAAAATATAAAATATACTTTCCTTTCCAAGTTACAAAACTATTGTTTTCCATCCTTAAACCCACATGAGTTGAGTTTGAGGATTGTGGTAAGCAGAGAGTTTGTGTTTAGCCACAAACAGGTAGTAAGGGTCAGGTTGACAGTGAGGAGCAGGTCACTCAAATGGAAAATGCTATGTGTCATTTTATAACCTTTTCAAGCTATCATGTGTACCAAAAACCTGGTAACATTTTCAAAAAAAGAATCTATTCATTTTGTCCTTGAGTAACCCTGCCGTCAAAAAAAAAAAAAAAAAAAAAAGATTAAATAAAGCCATTGGTTAAAAATAGCTGCTTACAGAGAGCTCTTTGAGTGAATTTTTAGCAGCTCTTTTCACACAATGGCAAGGCTTCATAGTTGAACGCTAAAAGTAAAATATCACTTCAGCACAAAGCACTTGTATTACCATGGTAACCGCAAACTACACAAGCAAGGACAAAGATTTCTGACGTATCTTCAAATCAGATGTCTGACTGGTGCTCACAAATGATGTAACAATTCAATTACAATCCATCATCATAAAAGACAATTTACTACATTTGTTCCTGTTACTGTCAGGAAAAAATAAAAAATAAATAATGCTTTTTTTTGTTGTTGTTGGTTTAGATCAAAACTACTGGAACTTGCAGCCAATATGAAAGATTTTTTTTCTTCCAACCATGTGTACAAAGAGAAACAACAACGCAACACATTGCAATTTTTGTTGTTTTGTCTTTTTGCTTGTTTGTGTTACACTACCTTACTGTGTAACAATTAATGACAGTCCTTTAACATGTGTCTTTTATCTAATAAATGAAAATGAATTTTTCATTATTTAGATAAAAGAGACCGTTTCCTCTTTTAAAGACTCAACTTACTTTGTAATGCAATTTTACCTTCTTGAACAGTAATACATAGATGATTCGATGTTGTAAGTAGTCACAAAGTGTATGTCATAAAGTTAAGGCCAAGACCCAAAAGCAGACCCAGGCAGAAGACAAGATTTACAAAGTTTACTGAATGCAAAGCACCGTAGATCCAAGTGGCCAATGTTGGCAGCAGGGTGAGGAGCAGGAGCAAAGTCTAAAATGTATGATAATATGCTGCTAAATCAGGGTAATGCACAACTTATTCCAGCTTCTTCCTATTTCATTGTTTGAGGCCCAGCAGCACAGAAACGATGACATTGAGTTTTTAATGACACAGTACATGTGTGACCAGAGTGACATGAGCAGCTGTGCTGATGGGGGCTGACTGAGCTTTGGTGATCTATGGTTGAACTTGACCTGGGTTGTCCCAGGAGAAAACAGGCCAGGCACATTTAGTTAGGGCAGATTCTAATTTCAGCATGTGCCACTCATAATAGTGTGACAGAACATCACAAAATATATTTTGAAACAATTAATCCCTGCAAATCTCTAAATGGTGTGCACTATTTAAACTCTTTGTATTGCTTCCCTTTCACATTAGTCATTGATCTGCCCATCATGATGAACAGCAGACTTGTTATCAATTAGGACTTACTTTTGGCATTGAATGAAATTTGGCTTCTCCAGGGTCAGAAAACACCATATTTTTAATTTATGATTCTTTTAATCATGAATTACACTTATTCAAACTTGACAATGCAATTTCAACTAATCTACTTAATAATGTTGCTTTCCACATGTAAATACCCTTCTAAACTTGCAAATAATACTCAAAATATTTTAATACAGTATCCTAAAACTAAAAGTTCACACAGATAGATTAGGTATTACTTTTTGAAATGAATTACCATATGCTCTTCATGTAGCTGTGTACGTCATATGGTATCTATTTTGGGTCTGTGCGTCTGTGGGTGTCAGAGTGCTCAACATACCCAGAGTTTCAGGTTGTGCTGGCTGGACGTCCCGAGCACGAACACTGGCTCATAACTGCCCTTCTCAGCTCTCCGCGGATCCCATCAGCACTGCAGGCCCGGGTCGGCTGATCAAATAATGGGATTAGAGCAGATTTAGAGAGGGCCACAGGCTACACTCCGGGTCAGCGGAGGAGAGCTGTCTTTTGGCCAACTCAATCCAACTTATTGAATCTGTCATTGTAACCCTTTTAACACAGCTTATATTTTGGTGATGCTGCGTTATATTGGGTTAATGCCTTATGCTTTTTGTTTGTCATTTCCTTGTTTGACCTCAAGTGAATGCCCCCAGTTTTTTTTTTTTTTTTTTTCAAATGATTTTCTTTAAGATAAATGAAGAACCATAGCGTAGTTCTTTTTTTGAGCCCTTTCACACTGTTTTTGTCCCCTTAAAGTGCATCCAGTGGCTTTCAAAGTCAAATTTTTCAAAACATTCTCTACATACTGTATGCATGACTATTTAACACAGAGGATGTAAATAAACATCCCATGCTTATCCAATGTGTGGCAAAAAATCTAACAGAAAATAAACTGACATGAAATAAACCTAAAACTCAACACAAGTTCTTTCTTTACATTTGCTCAGTGTGAAGTTCCAAGTTCAGCGTAAACTCCCAAGAACTCCTGGTCTCGCGATGCAGTGTCCACAGTCTCCGCACAGATGTATGCATAACCCGATCGGAGTGTGAGTGGCCACCGGACCCAGACGGATCAAGATATATGGATCTGAACTGGAGGCAGTGTGAGCCCGATGTGAGATTTAACTTAAATAATATTACACCAAGCTCATCATCAGTAAGCAGCTAATGTAGTGCAAAGTCCAATTTGCGGTTTCAAGGTGGGCCATTGTGTAAGCAAATTCCAGAAGAAAACCTTTCTGGCACTTTTCTTATCTTCCAATATTCAGCCATTGTCTGTGTTCACAGATACACAAGCAAAGCTGCAATGAATAGAAAACCAGCCAAAGCCTCAGCATACATTGGTCCATGTCTGATCTGGGGTTCCTGTGCAATCTTGAGTGTGTGTAAACAACATGATGATTCCTTGATGTAGAAATGTTATCTTTGAATTACATGCGCTGGCAGCTAGGTATGGTCATACCTTCTTGTCAAAGCCTGATCCCGTCAGAGCTCAAAAGTCAAGTAAGAAAGGGCCTGGGTAGTACTTGGATGGGAGAACAATGGAACACCGTGCCACAATGGGACGACCAAAGTGGACCGTTTTTGTGTCTTTGAGAAAGACACTAAACCCACATTGTCTCAGGTCTTCGAATGAGTTGATCTTGATTGTAAAACGCTTTGAAAGGTAGAAAATGCTATATAAATAGAAACCATTCACTATTTACAGGAGTGAGAGATAAATGTTGAAGTGATCCAGATTTTAAAGTCATGATTGGACTTTGATGATTTCAATGATGCAACTATGCAAATTGATTCATTTTGCTTAATTCATATTTTCTTTGTGTAAATTGTGTTAAATACCCTCTAATCACCTATTTGATTTGTCAGTGCTTGAGAAAAGCAGTTTTTTCTCAGCAAAACAGTTTGGAGTACCCAAATTTACAACTTTCAAATGGCCAGATCCAATAACAATGGAAAATAGCTATAGAGGCATAAGCTACCAACAATAAAATCACAGCAAGACAGATGGCTTTGACAGTAAAATGAGTAGCTTGGCTAAATTATTCTGCTATAAAAAAGTCAAAGGGCTTTTTTGTGTGGTCTTTAAACATCATCACCCAATCCATTATGTAAGTCGATGGTTTAATTTGGGGATTTCTTGGAAAAACTGGTATAAAAAGAGACAAGTGGGGAAATGAAAAGCTGGGCTGAGTGATTTTCTCTGCTTTCATCATGTGGTAGTGGGTCTGCTGCTGGTTGCTCTACCTCATGCATTATGGCTAATGTATGGGTGGGGGACAGGGCCATTACCAGAGCATGCACGTCGTGGTTAAAGAGAGCTCTCTGGTTTCCCGTTTCACTCAAATGCACCACACACACATTCACCCAGCCTGCACCTGTTGCTGATTCCTGCCCAATAACTGTCAAATGGTTCAGAGCATATGGATTTATCCCATTCTTGGCCCCTAACACACTCTGCTTTGTAAATCTGCAGAAGCGTATCGCGTGTCACAGTGGCCCCTAATTTGGCAGCAGCGTGTTTAACCTAAAAAGGCCAAAATACATTTAGCTCTTCAGCATTGTTCAGCACAACCAAAAGGACTGCTCTGTGAAGGAGACGATGAGGTAACCTTTCAAGTTATTTTTACATGATACAAAAAAAATATTTTTTGATTTTTGAGAGGAGTGTCTGATAGGGCTCACTGCATAAGCTAAAGCAAGTGCAGCAAATGGAAAAATCTTGTGAATCATTAGCTGTAATAAGCACTTCACAGTCTATTAAAACTCAATACTTTATTTTTATTCCTCTTTCTCTCTCTCTCTCTCTCTCTCTCTCTCTCTTTCGCGATGGCCCAATTTAGAAACTGTGATCTGCTCTGAAGTGTCACTCCAAAGCCTTTATTTGTATATTTTTAGAGCGAGTTTGAAGACTGTATTTTGTGATGCTATATTTGTCTCGATTTGTCACTTCAATTCAGCCAGCCCCATCCTGTCAGCTGAAATTCTCAAGATCTTTTGTGAAGTAGTCAAAAAAAAAAGACAATTAAGTCATTGTCTCAGACCTCACATTACATAGTGCTGATAAACTCATTGCACTTGCATTAGTTTAGGTGAGATACTGTATTTAGGTCACCAACATATCTTATCATCTATGTTCTCAGTTTGTGCTGGCTGTTGAAAGTTGTGAAAAGTGCTTTTAAACTCATCATTGCAAGAAAAAATGTTTTATAACCGTAAACCATTGTTAAGGGTCTTTTTTTTTATTAAGCTTTTGCGCACATGTAAGATATGGTAAGGGCAGCAAAAAACTTCCAGCTGTAATTTTTCTCACAAACACTAAAAATACTAAATGTGAGTTATGCATGTCTGTTTGTCTTATAAGTGCACCTTCCATTTGTAGATTGACTGCAAACAGTGCATAATTTTTAATTTTAGTTTTTTGTTCCACAATTTAGCACATGGATTAATAAATGACGCCCTAAACTGGATACAGCGTATTCATTTATGTATTTTATTTATTTATTTGAATCTAGATGGATAGGCACTATAGCTGTTCAGGTTAGTTGATAGTTTTTTTTTATTTTGTCTATTATTTAGTTTGAAATAATATGATCTGCCTATGGTCAGTGAAACATACAACAGTTTCATTGACCACAGGCCCACATACAGAGACAAATGGGCAGGCCTTAAAAGGTAAAGAATAATTCTTTTAGAGTCTTTCCATGTTTCCTCCTCCACCTCCCACTCTCAGCCCTTCCTCTCTCTCGCCCATCACTGCCACAAAACATCCCGCCTTTTTCTTCCCTTTGTCTGCTGTAATTAAAGGATCCACTTGGCCTTGTTGGCCCAGAGCCACTTGTCTTTTCATCTGAGTGACGAGACAAGAACACTGTCACATTCCTCTTCTCCAGTGGCAGCTCCACATCATTATATTGTATCTGTCCAACTGCCTCTCAACGCATCTTTTAAAACTCACTCCATCTTTGTTATTTATAGTTCAGTGGTTTCTAGTTGTTTGAAAGCAATAAGAAACACAGTTGATGGACAAACATGATCAATTTCAAATGATCTTTAAGTGTCTCAGTTTGTTGAGGAAAAGAAATAAATAAACAAATAAAATTGTGTGCATTTATGTATGTGGGAAGTGCATCATAGTAATATTAAATAACTAGATGTTTAAGTTTTTTTTTTTTTTTAACTGCTGTTGTTTTGTTTTTTTTTTACCACGAACTACATTAAACAAAAATATAAATGTACTTTTGTTTTGATCCCATTTTTATGGGATGGACTCACAGATCTGAAGCAGTTTTTTACGGACACAAAATAACAGTTTCTCCCTCTATTGTTCACAAATCTGTCTAAATCTTCAATAGTGAGCACTTCTCCTTTGCTGACTTAATCCACCCCACCTCACAGGTGTGTCACAAGATGCTGATCAGACAGCATGTCTATTGCGCAGGTGTGTCTTAAACCAGTGGTTCCTAACCTTTTTTCCACAAAGCCCCCTGACTGAACGGGAGACTTGTCGAGCCCCCCTGTTTAAACCGGAGGTCTCTAAATTTTTATTGTATGATGAAGATTTGAATTAAAAACATTTATTGCAGCCAAATAACTATTGTGGTGTTTTGGTGCTTAGATTTGTGTTTTTTTATTATTTTACTCATAAAGTTTCACTTTTAGCTATATACTTTTGGAACCTGACCCTCTGACCAGACAAAGCTCCGGGGACCTTCTGGGTTGGGAACCACTGCTTTAGACATGCACTTTTTAATGGGGAGGGTCTAGGGAAAAGCAGTCACTACATGGTGTGACCACCATTAATCTCATGCAGTTCCACACATCTCCTTCGCACAGAGTGTGTAAAGATGCCGAATATTGGCAGAAACTGACCCAGAACATCCCAAACATGTGGGCAGTATGCTTGCATGGTAATGCACGGCTCCAGCTGAAAACTGGAGCTGAAAACATATTGTTCTAAATCTAAGCAAAAACAAACGTGTTTTGTTTATTTTTTTGTTCAGTGTTGCTGATTTATGTGACCACCTTTAGTTTTCCAGCACTGCTCAGTTTTTTGTGTTTTTTGTGTGACTGTGGTCTGATTTTAAAGGGTTAGTATCACTTTAAAGAACAATTTGTTTTGTTGTTTGGATTTTCTAAAAAAAAATGAGTATATAGAATTAGAAATCCATATGTTTTACTTTTATCTTAATATGAAAGTTGAAAATTTCATTTTACACATGACTCAATACCTGGAAGAAAGGACGGAAATGCAACACAGCTGTTTCTTTCAGCAGCCAGGGTATATTAGTCTCACTTTTGCCACATTTGGAATCACATCGCCCACAGCACACCTACAATCACACATAAGCCTGCTAATTCTAGGTTTTCATTTTGCACTTGGCACAGTGGCTCTTCGCTCTCCTCGTGGGACCTTTGTGTTTGGTATTTTTAGTTGTCTGCACGTTTTTAATAGTGCCTGTCTCAAAGTTGTGTAATGACTGTATTGTGTTTTGTGGCAGCAGTTGGACCTTGTGGAACCTAACCAACGCACTGCTGCTGGAAACCCGTGTGTTCAACGGTTACATGAAGAATGATTTTCTACTGTATTTCCAATGAAATCACACTCGGACATTCACGCCATCTCATCACTTTTAATGAAAACCAGAATATTTCACGCAATTACTCTTTTTTTTAGCTCTTGTGCAATTAAACTGATAATTACATTTTTGCACATTTTAGAGTAAATCATCACACAATTTCTACATACATGCATAGTGGATAAATGCAAACAGAAATTGCAATCTATGATGTAATTTCACATTTGATTGACGATACTCTGATGTGAATAAGAACCATTGAAGGTATATCATTATTAAATGTTGTTAAGTGTCGAAATTTGCAATTTTTTCCTACTTTTAACCAGTCTTCACAACCTCACAGAAAAATGTGTTCAGTAAAAAACACGTTTCCATTACACGGTGATGAGAAAAACTACATATTGTCACTCAAGTTCCTTTTTAGTGTTGTTCTGTACTATATACTTGAACAAATGTTGATTCTAGGTCTATGGTAAAACGAAAGATGACTATTATACAACCTTCTTTCATAATTGTATTTTCAGCATTCCCAGGTCACGGAAAACTTTCTTGCAACTGTGATTGTATCTGCCTGATGTAGCAACCGATGTAGCAACTACAGCTTTGATTGTCAAACATTCTTTTCACTGTCTACAAAATCAACAATCGAACAACAATAATAATAATAATAATAAATGTGAGAAGCTTAAGTCTTGTTGTTTATCTGCTTTGCTAGAACTGTTGACTTGATATTCTCTTTTTACATGTCAGTTACAAACCCAGTGCTCAGTAGACTTGTGGGTTGAATTTGTTATCAAACTGCAGTTTATTTTTCCCATTTTAGCGGTATATTGAACTCTTACAAGAGAAAATGTCTTTCTCTCCATTAACTCTCATGCATCGCTGCCACTCAGTAGTCACATGTAGGATGTTGTGATGTAAAAATAAATAAATAAAATCCGATGAATCTGTCATTCATATACTGTAAATAAAGCCTATGAAAAATGTTTTGAAAATGTCATTTCTTCTTTGGTTTCCTCTTGCTTGGAACTAGTATTGTCATAATGCTGTAGTCCACATAAAGACCATCTATTTAATTCACAAGAACCTTATAAACCACACTGAGTGAAACACAATTCATACTCTCAGCAAAGCAATAAGCCTGATGATTCCACTCATATCTTCTATATTTTACCATTTAACCTTCCCCGATACTGCTCCAGGCAAAAATAGAGCTTCAAATTGTCAGGCAGTTGTATTTATGTGCAAATTGTCACTTTGCATGAGCTGAAAATGCTTATTACGGATGCAGAGTGTCTATTTGGTTTGATTGCACATTGCCTATCCAGCGCCAGTCAGAGTCGCTGGTGGTTGGGAGATGCGCCTGTGTCTGTGTGCACCAAAGCCACAGTCTCCTTGCTTCTTTTTGCTGGTCAAAGTGCATTTCAACCAGAATCAACGCACTGACCTCAACTTCTCAAGACCTGCTGATTATAATAGATGTATAAATAGTGATACCTCCTGACATAAGCCCCCCCCCCTCTCTCTCATCTTTATGGGAAGATTTTAACATATATTGCCAAGTTATGGTAGACTACACACAAACCACACACACCCAAGCAGTTTCAGTGTTTGAATGTTGCTTATCTGTTACATATCAGAACATAAGTGCTAAATGTCAAATCTATTTCTGTGCCAGGAAGTAGCAAAAAGCACTGAATGCAATAGGTTCATACAGTATGGAGCATTTTATCTGATGCTGAAGCCCCACTTACACGCTGACATCCTGTTGAGTTTTACGTTTCCCTTTAGATGGTCTGGGTTCACAGGAGGTGATGGGAGGACAGCGCTGAGGGGCAGACTGATCATGTGATGAGTTAGTCATGTGACCAGCAGCTCTGGTGAGACGCCTTGGATGTAAACGTTTGCCTGCAATGACCCCATAAGCAGGGCGCTGAGGACATGAGGACATTGTGTATCACTGATGGACGGATTATCCAGATTTTGACTATATGGATTATAAAAGTGTGTAAAACTATAATCTCTAGATGTGTTTGCATTACCGAATATCCAAATTTTACAAGGAAATGCAATTTTATATATATTTTTTACTTTTAATATGTGCTTGCTGTTGAAAGTGCCTCTATGTATCAGAAGGATACTTGGAATCCAAATGGGATCTATGAATATTTTTAACAGACATTTCCTCATGTGCAGAATAGCTAACAATGCTAAAAAAAAAAAAAAAAAAAAAGTCAGACATCGATGCAACATTTGAGGTAGTACTTTTGGGTTTTATGGAAGCTGTTTTTTGTGCATCTTCTAATGGTAAATAGGGTGCATTAAGTATCCGTTTTGGGTAAAAAAAAATGTTTGCACTGTCCTATCTGTCTAATAATGTATATCGTTTGATACTGACACAGTTCACGTCTAAAAGTTGTGCTTAAAACACATTGTGAACAAATCTAAAAGTAAAAATAAATTAGATAAACAAATATTTGTTTATGCTTTTTTTTTAAGAAAGCAAAAGTTGTGCAAAGCTCTTTAAATGTCCTGTGTTTGGTTGTCAGACATACCCCCTGCACATCCCTGTTTTTTTTTTTTCCACATTGTAAAGTAAACTGTCCACCACAGCCTAATAAAGCTGGATCTTTTCAGAAGACATCAGTTTATACAAACATTACATCAACATTCCCTAAGTTCTCTTTCCAGGAATCTTGGAAAGACTTCTGGTCCAACGGTGCATACAGCTGCTGAGAGTTAACATGAGAGGGGCCAAGTGCAGTGCATCTGGGGGCTGTGGTGGTGGGCTGGACTCTCTTATTATTGTTTTGACTGAAGAGGAGGGGGCCCGCTCTGGGGTGATGAGGTTCACGCGTGGTAGGCCTGGCCCATTATGTCTGGCCCGTCTTGGAATCTAGGTCACTTCTGACTTCATCTTCTCTGCTGTAGACGGCTGCTACTGACCACTGCCAAAAACACTCTTGGTCTTTAATCCCAACTGGCCTTTTTTACTCTTCAATCAATGTGCCGCGCCCAATTGCCCCCCCCCCCCTCCCTGATTTTCAGCGCGCACTCATTCACTCCTGTCTCTCTCTTCTCTCAGTGCACCAAATGCCAGCCGTTTATCAGGCATAAGCAGCTGTCCCCTTTGCTCGGGGGAGTAGAAGAAAAAGCCTGCTGCAAGTAAAACTGGAGACTGCAGACATTCTTTTGAAATTACACTTTGAATTCTGAACTTGACATACTGTTAGACATTATTTACTAGTGCGTGTTTAAAATTGTTAATTTATCATGTTCAAAATAAAGCATGTGACTTAGCTAATGCATCATGATAAAGATGTTGCTGTAAAAACAACAAAATAACCTATCTTAGCCTATCTCTAAAACATTCCATTATTTATGATCAGAGAAGTACGTCAGTTGATAGTATACACGTCATATTTAACACAAAACCCAGACTGTCTGATAGAGTAGCAGTGTAAACATTTATCTGTTGTCTCCTCTAAACTAACTTGAAGGCTAAGCAAATTTTCGTCATTGCTCAACAATGAAAAAAAGAAAAGCATAACTTAGATATGAAGAGATGAGTCAACATTCAGTTTAACCTTGTAGGTTTTGAGTTTTGGAGAATAGAGTATAAAGCTCACATATAATCTTTGTGTAGTGAAAGGTGACCCACAAGATGGTTGTGGTTATTCACATGAATCTAGTAAACTATATTTCCCTTACTCGTGACTTGTGGTTGTTATCTGTGGGGGTGGGGGTGTTGGGCGTATTAAGGTGCAAGCGAAGGCTTAGACCTTGAATGAACTTCCCATTTTTTGTAGGTCATACACACCCACCCACATAGACACACACTTGTTGTGTTTTTATATTTCATGGGGACAATTCTTTGACTTACATTTATTTCATGGACCCTTACACTAAGCTTAACCTAGTGACTACTTGCCTAACCTAACCCTTATCCTAATCCTAACCTTAACCTTAATTGGACTTAAAACCATGTTGCTGATCAAATGTAAAGAATTTACATCGTGGGGACCTGCCTTTTGTCCCCATAAGGAAGGCAGGTCCCTGTAAAGTGAGTGTGTATAGAACATTTGGTCCTTACAATGTGAAGAATATCTGCCCACACTTTTTCTTTGTGTATTTTGTTTCCCGTTGTGATGTTTTGCGTGACATCACAACATTAAACATAAAACTACATTTTAACTGCAGGTCAGAATTCTACGGTCAACTTGGCTTTAGGTTGTCAAATTCTGGATCTATTGTCTGTGTTTCTCAGTAAGACTTAGATATACATAAAATCAAAACTGGAAGGTGGACTTTATTCTGTTTGTAAAAAATAAATAATAAAAAAAATAAAGGAAAAAATAAAAAAAGAACTAACGCCAATAATTAGCTGCAAAAGAGGAGACATTTACTATGGATTTTACATGTGAATTTTTGTATTTTAAATTTACATTACACTTTAAAAATAACCTAAATAAGTTTAGAAGTGTATAATTAAAATTAAATCGAAACATAAATCCATTTTTGACAGCCGTACATAGCTGTACTTCTGCTTGGATACAAATAGTGTATGTCAGTGTCTGGTCATATAAGCTCAACACTCAATGTTAATAAAACTGCACTTAGAGTGTATGTCGGTGTCTATACACACAAGTCCTGCCGAAACTCATATTCAGTCCCTTTTGCTTATCTGTGCAATTTCTGTTTATATGTGCATATGAATGAATGCATTATCTGCACTCTTGTTCTTGCATAGTATTTGTAAATGTGTAAATTTGCTTCCTGCTTTGTAATTGTTCCTGCTCTTAATTATTTGTGTAAATAATGTGTCATACAAAAAACAAACAAAAAAAAAACTTCCCTTGCCTTGTCTACCTTTTATTTCTCCTACTTCCCTGTGAGAAAAAATTCACTATCCAGTTAATCCATAATCTCTTACTATTCACATGTTGTCCGTCTGTATCTGTTTCAGACGCTGCTGCTCGATGCCTGGACCTCAAATGCCTTCATTTCCCGCCTCCCTCTCCTGTTGGCCATCTTCGTCCTGCTGTATAAATTGTTTCCCTCTGCCACTGGTCTCTGGCTCCACTGACTTAAAGTTGTAACTGCATCAGGAAACATGTCAGTCCTGTTCACATAGCCTGTCCGTCCATGAGAGCGGATCGCTCCTTCACTGAAGTTCTCCTCGAGGTTTCTCTTTTTGCCACAGTTTTTTTTTTTTTTTTTTTTTCCTTGCCAAGAAGGAGGGTCTAAAACAGTGACAATTATTCATCTGCCTGTTTGTTGTTGGACAATCTGCTTGTATATTTCTGAATAATGATTCAGAAATACCAACAGAAGAATCGATTTTCCGATTCTTCTGTTGGTATTGACCAAATTTTTCATTTGTTGATTTTCTGACAATTTAGTTTGCTACATCAGCAATCATGTGAGATCCTCTGAGATAACTGCTGTTGTGATTTTGGGTTATACAAATTAAATTGAATTGACATAATCAGTACTATTTTTTTCCACTGCTATAATATTACAATAAGAGTTCCTGAATCATTAAAGCTTACCTAAATGTGACCATGATCACTGAATTTAAGACCCTTTACATAGCCATAATTTAGCTTGGTAATGGTGACCTATCCCAGCGGTCTATTTGCGTGCTCACTACAGTGTTAGTAAACAAACTCAGCCCCACCCACCAATCTCACTACTGCTGCTGTAATTACTGCAGTTCAATGTCAAATCCTGGTTTGACTTTTGAATGGACTCCAGCCACTGTTAGTTTCCCTTTTTATCAGAACTGTGACTGGCTGGGAGCCGCACAACTGGTCCTCCTATGTAAACAAATGAAATGACAAGGGCAAACTGTGAGTAAAGGAGGAGTCATTCATGCCTTTCTGACTGGCCCTGTTTGTAATCTGCTCTAAATGAAAAACAACAGAATAATAGAAAATAAAGTCTAATTAAAACATAACAAATATCCTTAACTGAATTGTTAAAAAATGGTTATGTTCATTTTAAGCTTGAAAAAACACATATACTTTATTTATTTATTTATTAAGGATAGCCCCTTGAGATGTACAATCTCTTTTTCGAGGGGGTCCTATTTACATTTTTGAGTTTTTAGTCCAAAGACACAGCTGGAGATCTGTCTGTTTAACTATTCTCATGAAAATGCGTATACCAGACACATTTAAATGCCTACATATAATTTCTCCTTTTTGCGTGAGTATGATAAGCATCCAAGTCCCAATTCATTTAGTGGTGATATTATTTATGAATAACAATAAAATCCTAATCCTAATCTTAACCAGTTTTGTAATTTGTAAATTCAGCCTAAGCTTAGCCTTTAAACCCAAAGAAAAGAAGAAAATTGCATCTCTATTAGACACTGGTCTCTGACAGACCATTTTGAACTGTTTTCCTTCAGAATTAGAACACATTCTTTGTGATAAGTTTGTGATGTAATAAATAGATTTCTGACATAATTTTCATTGTTTTTACGGTCATAAATCATCCAGACTTCATTTTGAGCATTTCTGCAGCATTGAAAATCAGACAAAATCAGCTTGATTATTTCCTCTATGCAAATGAGTTTGCAGGTAGCTCTAACTCAATTCCTTATGCATTAAACACACATTCCCTCTAATCAAATATGGCGGGTGCTTTTTTGGCCGTTAGCTTTAGTCTTTTACAGATTTTCTACGGGCTATTGAACATATGCAGTTGTGTTTACCCCATACTTTGAGTAAGCCGAAAGCCTTTGTAACACGTGATTGCTCTGACTGGGGCACGATACAAGATACATTCATGCAAACACATGTCTGTCAGTCAGTGCTCAAACTATTCTATTGATCTTCAATAATGTGTACAACAAAGGTTGAAGAGGACGATGTGTTTATAATGCCAAAGGAATCTATATTTAAACTGTTAATTTGCGTGAACATTCTCCGCTGGTGTGTTTTTTGCATGCAGTACTTTAACAGCCCACGAGCCTCTGGCCTGATGTACATTTTGTCTCTCAGTCCCTCCAACTCACATGTGTCATCCAGGCCAAATGGTAGAAGCCCCAGAAGATGCAAGCTTGATGACAGGCTACGACGGTGGTTTCAGACTCGAGGGATCTGCGGTGTGTCGCCAATGACTGTGATGTGCAAATGCTAAAGTATGAGAGGAATGCCCCTATCACAGACAGACAGTTACAGATAAATGTGACCATAAATTATATCACAACCATTATCTTCTTGATCAAATTATATAAGTGTAATTGTTTGTTGCTTCAGAGCTATCATTAGTTTCTGCTTCCAGAGGCAATAGTTTCTTTAATTTTCAAATTGAATAGTTTGTTTTCACATATGGCATCCCTCTGAAACCCATTTTTTGTTCATTTCATACCACCAGTATTATTAACTTTAAGAAGATTTGCTTAGTAGTTCATTTTACTGTGAACTAAAGATAAATCAATAAATAGATAGATCAATAAATAAATACCATAAACCCGGGGTAACTAACTTTTTGTTGTAAATTAGTAAGTTGTTTGTTTTGTTTGTTTTTCACTAAAATGTATTTGAAAAGAGAAGCATTTTCAGAAAATATGAGACCACCGAGTACTGTCTGAGTCGAATAATTAAAATGTTGATGTCGATATTAACCATGTGTCGACAGATTTATGAGAGGAAAGAGTCAGATTTAAAACCTGTGTTTGCAGTGTGAAATAATATGACCATTTCTTGTTCAATGTTTGTGGTAAAAAAAACAACAACACAATGTTGCACAATTTTGGTTTTAAACAAAACAGAAACAAAGAATGCTGCTATGTGTAAATACAAACCTATGAGAGGAATGACAGATGCAGACAGACCAGCTGCATAGAGACATGTGCACGTTTGATATCAGATCTGTGGACACAGGTGAGATAAGGAGTGGCATTTCTCATCTGTCATTCACTTTCTGGTCAGAAAATATAAATTGATTAAGAAAATGTTTTGTTGAAAACTTTTGTTTTTTCAAATTTTGATTTTGCTTCTGCTTTACAAACACAGAAGCTGAATGAATGAAAATACTATAAGATAACAATTGGAATGTGTAAAGATAATGACAGATTTGGTGTTGAGGAAGATGCAAAGCAGGATGTGATGAGAATCTTGGTGCTTATGACAGTGGTGAAAAATAAAGCTTGACTCTGCAATGATTTAGATTTGCTGTGAGCAAAGGTAGAGCTGGGGGTGGAGGAGGGCTGCGGAATCCAACTGAATGAGGTAGTGGGAGCAAAGACTGTTGACAGACCAATGTGAACCTGTTACACAGCAAGATGGTGAAGGAATGTGAAGCATGACAGCTGTACTATATATTTATTTTATTATCATCATTATTATTTTTTAGTTTGGAGATTGTAACAACTCAGAATTCACACTCGAAACCTTGAGCAATCTTTCACAAGTCTCTGACAAAAGGATTGAGTGAAATTGGCAAAAAAGTGTATCTCAAAATTTGCATCTCAATTACGATATTCAGTTGGTTGTTTTCATAGATCAGAGTTTTGTTCTTCTTTGCATTCTTCTTCAGAGTATCAAAAGATTTACATGTTGTGTCTTGCTAATTGATTTACACAACAGAGGTATCTGAATAAAGCTCTGTACATCCACTGTCAAGACATGTCACAGGAACATCATGACACTTTGAAGATTACCGTGTGAAAAGAACCCTCAAAATAAATCACTGTCATTCTTCTTGGGTACTGAAAATACAATAGCTGCAGAACTATGTTGTAAATACTGTATTTTTGACAGAAAGTGTATTACTAAGATGAGACACAGCGATAGGGTGTGGCATTTCTTGTATGTCATTCAGATTCCCTGTTTTAACAGCAGTCAGCAGAAGGCTTGAGCAATAAAGATAAAACGTTTCCTGTGACCTTTGCATTTTTAATTATCCATGGTCAAAGTCGAGAGATTGTTTGTTTTTGTCATGTGTGTATGGTTCAAAGAGAGCCACATGAAAGCTTTTCTCCACAAAGGATCATGTGAGATCTAACAGAATAGAGATATGGCTGTTGCATGGTTGATGCTTATCTGTGTGAAATATGCCTTAGAAATGGCTTCATGAGGTTAAAGTGAGACAAAGCATGTGCTGGTAATGGAAAAAGCAGCATCTGAAGAGCAATATCAGTAGGGCAATATTTTAAAAAGCCCCGCACAAAACATAATAAGTGTTTCAAGATGGCTGTAAACTATAGATTTTGATATCACAAAAAGTAAAAAGAAGGGCTTCTAAACTCAATTCACTACAAACATAACAAATGTTATGTTGTTAGAATAAAAATGCTCTGGTGTAATTTGGAATTTATTATATAAAAAAAGTGTCATAAAGCACATTTAACAGTCATGTGTTTCCTACAATAGAAACTGAGTTAGAACTCCATCTCCATTTGTAAAGGAAATGACATAAGGAGAATAATCACATTGATCTTGCTTGAGGATTCTGTACTGCAGTCCATGGTTCACATGTACAAGCTAGATTTAAGATCCATAAACATATACATAAGATATAAGAGGCAACCTTATCTGTCCATAGTGGTGATGCACAGCAGCCCCAGTGCCAGGCCTTTAAGCTGTGGCGATGGTCAGTGACTGTAAAGATCATTTCACTCAAGGGCAGGCTTAGCCCAGAATTAACTTCTGTGTTAAATGAAATAAAGGAATCACTCAATACATTGTTAATTTTTTGTAATCTGTCTTGTAAATCAAAGCTAACAGTGACATTGAAATCAGATGAACAAAGCCTAAACAAACTGTGATACAAAAATGCTTAAAACAAGTGTGGATGGACTTTAAAATTGAGCAGAAAACATCAAATATCTACGTATGACATCACAAATCTGGAATATGAGAACAGTGTTTTCTGAGGTTCAGAGGGGAATAAATCTTATCTTATCTTAAAAACAGTAGGTGTGTTTTTGATTAAACAACATTAGAATATGATTACAACAACAGCAGAACGTTATTTGCATAAAGTATGTCTTTAATTTACAATTCACCTAAAACACCAGCACAATTTGCATTTTTCACAGCAACAACCATTTATTTTATTGTCGAAGATTTAAAACCAAACCACCAAAATAAATTAAATTAAAAAAAATACTTTTAACATTTGAGTCTTTAACGTTGCCATTCCAGTCCATTGAGTACATTGGCTTTCAGTGCATGTAGAAGTCATATGAGGTCTCATGTACTGTATTCATTTAGCTTTCATACAACATAGTACGGATAATTGGTCAAGGACATGCTAGGTTTTACTCTCTATACACTGCTACTATATTCATTTGGACATAGACTCAAACCGCAAAATGATTTTCTCTTCGGCTGTAATCAAATTCCCACTGGATTACCCAGACATCTCCGACATGTAATTGGATGTGTGACATTATCTTTTGAGGTCAGAGGTCAACCAGGGGGCCGATGGCATAAGCCCAAACCCCCAAGCTGTAAGAGACAATCAACTGGTGCAGACCAATTAAAAAAATAGGAAGGACACACAAAACCAGTAATCTGTTTAATTTGTAATGTGACATTGTGGGCCATTTTCAGATAATGGAAAACATTGTATTGATTTAAAACTTGGAATAAAGAAGCTGATATGTTGCTAAATTATGTTTTGGAATGAGCCATCATGAACCATTAGAAGTCTGTATGTTTGAATGATTTCACAAAGAGATCTTTACAGTTAGAATTTCATTAAGTTTAGTATCATTGCCAGGTTGATGGATGCTCCAATGTAATTTTGTTGTAATGACAAGAAATGACTGAATCTCAACTTGAGAGCATATTTTTTGTCCATTAGTCAGCCTGGCATTTCTGACATTCATGTTGTAAAGCTCAAGCGAGACTCCACGTCTGTTCAAATTTTCTACACATACTTTCAAGACATCACAACATTTGTAGCATTCCCCGGTGACATGCAGGCTTGTGTTGTCTTATAGTATTATATCAAAGCTTTTCTGTGAGATCAATAAAGTGGGCTTATTGTTAGCGCAGTGGGGTCAACTGTTATGGCAGACAACAATAGAGAGTCTGAGCCACACCCCATACATCCACAGCTGCAGCAAAAGTCACATACTATCTTCACACCACAAAAGTAAGTCTACATAAAGACAAAGCAAGAACATCATGAACGCAGTCGTAGTTGTATGGTTTTACAGTAATGAGGTTCTAAGTTGTGCATTTTGCAGCCAAAAGTTATGTGAATGTTTTACATTTTAATAAAGGATTTAATGCATAATTGACTATAAGGATATTTAATCATGTTATAATTGTTTAAATTCCTCACTAATACACGCACACAGACAATTTTACTTATTTATTTCTAGTATTTTCTTTGTAATTTGTTGCTTTTTGTGATACATTCCGCACCATAATGAAGCCAATTAAATACACTGCTCTAAAGGCTTATGTTTATTTACAGTTGTTTGAGCTCAATATTTAACATTGAAATGTAAAAAATATAATATGAAAATATGATCCACCAGTGTCACTGATTTTATACCAGACACAAGCATCTAATGCAATTTATCACAGATAAAAAATCTTCTCACTTGAAAAATAAATAATAATAAAAAAAAATAATAATAATAATAATAAAATAATAATAATAATAATAATAATAATAATAATAATAATAATAATAATAATAATAATAATAAAATAATAATAATAATATAATAATAATAAGCTTGTTTTGGACCTTACTTTTGTAATCGTTGAAAAAAAAAAAAAAAAAAAAAAAACTATAATGCTTTCCGTTAGGTGCTGCGCTGTTTCAAAGTTCCACATTATCCATTTGCATAATTCTTAAGAATATAATCTGCTCGGTTAAACAGTCAGAGTTATTTGGAAATGGGCAGGGTGCCTTCTGAACTCAAGTGAACCCTGGCCCCTCCTTTCTCTGACTTCCTTTCGTTGCTTTGCGCCTCGGTTGCTTGTGACTTGATGCTAATGATTAATTGCTTATTTTCTCGGCCTGGGTTTGATTGGCGTCTGAGCAGAGTGGAGTTGACGAGCTGCCAGAGCTGTCACACAAAGGGCCTGATGCAGACTGAGCTAAAATAGGGCTTGAGATAAGACCCAACGGAAGGCATTCCTGACTCATATTATTTAAATAAACAATACGCATATAAAAAAAATTATAAATAAATATAAATAATATAAAATAATAATAATATAATTTTTAGTTCACCTTTCAATTCAAGTCAAAAGTTTTATTTATTTACAATATTTATCTATTGACAAGTGCAATTTAAGCTATTCAGGCTGGTAATTGAACTGAATACCACAATGCAATAAAATATCTATTTCTGCTCAAGCACTGATCTTAATAAAGGTAAAAATTCTGTCATTTCTCAACACGATTCTGTTAATAAACTGATATTGTATGATCAAATTGTGATATTGCTTTTAATAAACTAATTTTAACCACCTGAGTCCCTCTGAGATGGCTCTAAATATGCAAAAGGTGTGCCTTTCATTAGATTTAAGAGCAGAAATTGATACAATAAAAATCAACGTGTGCAAACCCATTTTAACCCTTAGATGCATGGCCGACCAGTACCTACACTCTTCCATGAGTGGGGTCGAAAATGACCCCACTTAAAATCAAAGCATTTTTGCAATAACAATTGAATTTTTCTTAAAGATTCTGATTTGTATTATATTTTGAACAACAAAAGAACATTTTTGACATGTTATTGTATCAGTTTTTATTCACTTTTGAACACAAATCAGTCAGGTAAAAAAATGTCAAAATCCATTTTGTGACTGTCTGTTTGATTATGAAGGATGAACAAAAAATATAACTATATCTGGGGACTATAACATTGTCCACGCACATGAACACACACAAAACATGTTCTCTTGTCTCACTGTGTGCACCTGTTACAAACTACGTACTTTTGGCTGTGATCAGCACACAGGAATACTGCGTTTCCAGCAGCAGAAGGTGGCTTTGCGGCCTTTGTTTATTGGACAAATATGACATGTCTTTCTCTTCTGTTGGCCCTGTGAGCTTCTCTCATGTGTGTGGATTGTGGATTTTGTCAAAAACTCCTTTGACAGTTCTGTGAGAAAGTGTCGCTGTGCATTGGTGAACCTTACATGTGTGATGCTGAGTAAAAATTACCTTCTGACTGCTACTTCAGATGTGTAAGTGCCACAGTAAATGTAAAGCAACAAGTACAATTGATAAGAGTCATTTTTGACCCCACTTATGCATCTAAGAGTTAAAAAAAGAAAAATCCATATTAATGTGAATCTCTTAGATGGTATGAGATTTCAGAGTCATTACACCAACACTGACCATATCACACTGTAAACACAAACATACCACATTGCACGTGGCACATTGAATGTCCATGCAATTCAATAGGTCTTGCAATAATCACATCAAGGCAGTCACGGATAGCACACATATATGATTCGACATGGTCATTACAACACAGTGCACACGCCTATGCAAATGTGGACGGGGCCACACAAACATGAATTGTGCATGACATCGTTGTGTCAATCACAGACGTGTACGTCCTCGTTTTAATCTCTAAAGATAACCTCAGATCAAAGCCCTGTCTGAAGCAGGAGTGACCGATTACCTTCAACAACGTGAATAAAAGCACAATCTCACTAAGCACTCCATTCAGCTGATCTGACATAAGCTTAACCCAACGTACGCTCGAATAATTGAATCATCTCATTCATAGTCAGATACTTGCTACTAAAGGCAATATGTGTAACAAATGGAACTGGCTCCAATGCTTCAAACAAACCACAAGTTTAATTGGCATGCAGCTGGAGTGTCCACAAATTAAATTCATTCCATTAAACCAAAGAGAATCATTTACTTTGTATTAGGCCAATGAGCTGAAACAGACAAATGCAGGATGATAGCAGTGATCAGGTACACAGAGTCATTTTACAAGCAGTCGAACCGTAACAACACGGTTTAAATCAGCACTCCAGCTCTACTACATTTATATAGACATAACCCTATCCATCGATAAAAGATCCCACAAGCTTGAATTCAATTACACTTTAAGCAAGAACAACAGGCAAAACTCATATTTTCCATTTTTCAGTTTTTTTGTTCTCTGAGTATCTGAACTTTCTCCTGGAAACAATGAAATAATTGTCCAAACAGCTCTTGAAGAGTTTTAGAATTCAATTGAATCTACTTCTAATGAACAATGTAAACTCAAAACCAATGTATTATCATTAATAACCCCTCTCAAGTAGCTCCTATCCACACAATTTACAGTTTTGGATTTTTTTTTTCAAGGTTAATATCTAATTATGAGAGCGTATTCAGAATGATTTGATTGGTTTGTCTGGTAACAGATTATAGTTTTGAATGTGGTAAAATATGTTGACAGAAATGAATCAGTTACTGTTTGAAGTCTATGATTGCAATAATCACATTCAATTTAAATAAAAAGGGCAAAGGTCAACGGCTTTTATCAGCTTAGCACAATCACCCAAAGCATTCATTTTCAACTCCATTTTAATACATATTTCGAGGAACACTGTTGCATAAATCAGCTGTTACTAGAAGCATTTTAATTTGGAATATGTGTGAATAGTTATATTATTATAATCTGTCTGTGACCCTGTTTAGATAAACCGTCTGCTAAAGGTCACGACCTTTCACACAGGATTATCTTATAGACGTCCTTTTAATTCATTACTATGCTGTATTGTAATTAATGAGATGCCCATACTTTATCATCATCGCAGTTTTCTCGTTTTTGTGTCTAATTTTTCTTTATTCTGTAATCTGTCAGTAAACACATGAAGACAAAATGATGAAGCTCACTTAGTGTTAGAGATTTAGAGATGGCTGTTAATCAGTCACATTTATATCTCATGGTAATTAAGTTGCTCAAAAGCATAAAAGTAAAAAAAAAAAAAAGAGGGAAAATGTTGCAAATGGAGCTTGAATGTTGCCCGCTTTTGTTTTGATTTATTCCAAATGCCACCAACAACAGTGTTTTCCTTCTTTCTCCTCATATTTGTTGCGGTGCCCGAAGCCCTCTTCTCTGCAAGATAAATGAAACCAATTTTATAAACAGCGATTTTGCACTCAGCTGTGCCACATGTTTTCAGACACACATTCACCAGTAAAGGATGGAGCCCGCAGAAACACTCAGGTATGCAGACATTTAGGGGCACCGGACAGATTTGATCAATAGTGTTGTGAGCCATGTAGCGTTTTCTCTTCCTTTTGCCTTACCGACCACACATTGGCTGCTCGAGGCTGAGTAATTGGTGTACAGGATGATAGCCACCGCAGCAAGAAACAATATTGATAACGTTTCCCCGTGAGAGTAGGGAGTGTCTGCATGTACAGTATGTGTGTGTAGACTTAATAGCCCTCTAGAGACCTAACTACACCTCCCAGCTTCTTAAACACAACACACTGGCTCATTTTCTTCTCTGTTTGTCTTCATACCTGCACCCTGTCACTTCACTTTCTCTCCATGTGATAAGTCTTCCTTGCCATTTCTAGCTTCCGCCAAGGAGCTAAATATTGTGACCAAAATCACCTATTTCAAACAGGGTGATGTAAAAATATTAATTCCACTACTTTTTTTTGTGCAAACAGTGAAAGTACACCATGTGCCTTCATGACCTGCCAAATTTTTCATTTTTAGCTGCTGCATATTTTCACAAAATGATATGCAGGGGACACAAAGTACTGGCACCAAAATGTTTTAGGCTTTCTAACTGGTGCAACACTTTCTTATCATACCGGCCTATTTTCACATCTGACTAAAATCGTCTAATATATAAGATGTAATTCTATAAGAATTAGTTGAGACCTGAATGACACTAGATTTGTCTCATTTGGCTTTTTGACAATTCCTTGCAAAAGCTGAAAGTAAATAAGGTAAACATGAGTTTTATGTACATAAGTTAGTAAAACAAAAAAAAAAAAAAGAATATATATATATATATATAATATATATATATATATATATTATATATATATATATTATATTATTAGAGTATGTCCTGCTTCATCCCAGAACATCTGATTTGACAAAGAAGAAGTCCACAATTTTCTTTTCTCACTTAGCATTTCCTGGTGCTTCATAGTTTGCTTTTACCAAATATTGAACAAAAAGGAATTTCAGGAAAAAAAAATGGGATGGTCTTCTGGGGGGACTTTGGAATTATAATGGGTTTTAATACATGAGGTGTGTAGATTTGAAATGAACTGTGCAGGATTAGACTATAATGCTTTCCAAGACAATCAGATGCACATTTAGTGGTGCACATATGTTTGCTGAGTGAGCCATCTGTGCCACTGCACAATATCCATATTATATTATTGCACTTTGGGATTGTACATAGTAACATGGACGTATTCTATACGGTCATTGGCATTTACGCAAACAACTGATGCTTGGATGAAACATCATTCTGCTGTGTTTCCTAAACTTAGCATTAAATGTTGTCAGTGTAAGCTTCCATTTATCCAGAAATGGCCCATATGCTGTCACAGTAGCAGAAAGTTATATAATTATGACCTTGTTATATTCAACTTTATTTTTCGGTTTTCTGGTGTGTGTGTGTGTGTGTTGTGCTAAAACAGTTAAATTGGGGAGTTGACCCAATGGAAATTTGAATCTCTCGAATTAATTTAGCATACACTAAAGCCTGATTTTCTTGCATTTGCGGGGGCTAGACACGTTGACACTGTGGGGACACACTGAAATGTCTAAAAACTAATAACTGAACGCAGCACAAAGTTAAAACATAACTCAGACAAGTTAGCTGCTCACGGCTTGATGTTTTTTTTTTTTTTTTTTGAAGTACCTAGAAATGAAATTAACAGTGAGTGAACATTTTAGCAAAAGTTACCTATTTAACATATTGAAAAGTTAACTGACGTTCAGTGCCAGAAGGACTCAGTGTTTTGTTGTGTTTTTCAAATGAGTACAATTAAAATTATTCTGAACATATGCAAACTTGTTCATATTGAAACTCTATTTGAAGTCCAAGACCGCACCACAAAGAGGTTACTAACCTGTTACTTGTGCTATTTTGGTGCTTCTCCTGGTTTAGTTTTGCGAATGTGTCAACTGACCCTTCTGAGCTCTTACCAAGGAGTCGCCAAATGCCAGCGCCTGTGCCAATAGTCACAATCACTTCTAAAAATACACCTGTATGACTGCATGTACCCCATGAGAGGAAGGCAAAGGTGCACGTGTTCACATACCATATGAACCATGTGCTTTGAGCTTTCCGTTAGCCTCTGAGCAGAACATCTTCACACCCCTCTGCTAGGGTCTATTCTGGGCTCCTTCACTTTCAGCTCTGTCTCCAAAGTGTAACATTTGTGAGAAAACAGGAACAACCCTCTTACTTTTTTTAGTCCAGAGTTTTCTCAGTTACTGCAGCAGACACAACAGAAGTAATTTTAGCATTAAACATTGGAATTTATCATTCATTTTACATTTGTCTTCTCAGACAGCCTAAAAATAGAATATCCAAGATTTTGCCGGACTGCCTAGAAATTAAATAATACAACAGATTTTTTTTTTTTACTCAGCTGCCAATGCTGATCATCACTAATCCAGTAATCATGTTTTGGTCAAAGCTGTGTCTTGCCAAGTACACATCAACATAAAGGTTTGCCAGAAGTTGGAGATTGCAATTTGTAGTCAGTCTGCAAGAGTCTAAGACACAAAACATTTGATCTTTGATTCAAGATCAAAACACAGCATTGGAGTTTAAAATATTTTTTTGGAGTGTGCGTGTCTTTTTCTGCAAAAGTCTGCAGGAGTCTGCCATGCCCTCAAATATTGGCAACACTGTTTAATGTATATCACGTTCCATATTTGTCCTGAAGCCCAGATGTTTTTGGGTGCTGCAGCAGACACAAAGGATGGAGAGAATAGAAAAGAGGAGTACAAGACTTGGCGGTAATGTGCAGGTGGAGGGAGAAGTAGTAGTGGTAAAAAAATGGGTTTGGGATATGCAAGGATGAGACAGGGCAGTGGGTGCAGTGTGTCCTTAAAAACCCTTGTGAAAAGCGCAGGGATGAGCAGTGCAGCGTGGATGGGAAAGAGGTTAGTAAACCGGCTGAAATTGGATAAGAGCCTGTGTACGGCGCCACTGTTTCATATTACGAGCGTTCAGTGAATGAAAATGGGAGATTAACCGAGATACAGGCTGAGGCAGATGGCAATGATTTAATCTGAAGTGTGCGTATTTGTACAAATCCACAGCATATGACAGTTATAGGCAGACATACATGAAGCTTTAATGAAGAATTAGATCCCAGCTTATGACCCCAGCCAATTAAAAAATCCATAATTAGGTGTAAAGTGGATTTGCAGCAGCATCACTGCAAAGACTGTTGCAGAGAAAGTGACATAGAGTGAGACACTGGTGCCAGACAGTGTCACTCTGCCTTTCGTTTCTTCCTAGTTGTTGATTTTTGAGAACAATTTGTCCTCGCAGGAAAATGTCACGCTACCCTGTCAGCTCCATGTACACTTCCCCCTCCCCTCACACACCACCAACCCTCCAACCATCTCTGAACTCAGCATCCACTGGCCTTCCTCTTTCCACTCTCTCTCTCCCTCTTCATCCACCCTTCTCCTCACATCTTATCACCATCCACTTTTTTTCTGAAAAGCTATACATGTCCTCTCGTGCCCTCCCTCGCTGTAGCTGTGAGGCCCAGCTGTATGGAGCATAGAACACTGTGTACCAGGATCGTTTTTTTATTATTATTTATAAGAACAAAATGTTCACCTAGTGACCCACATGACGTCTCACAGCACCTCATGTTCTGCAACTCTGTAAAAATGTGAGAGTATTGTAACAAACTGTACTGAACACTGAAAGATTCTTATGAGACTTTTGATCACACAACTTTAAAAGTTGGCATGAAGCAGTGAAACTTTTGTGAAGGTGCCCCCATAATGTCTGATTGTATCAATTATTCATCAATTCTGCACACACTCTCAGCATGCTTGTTTGTTGAAAATTGCATTATTGATGATTTATTGGAAGTGTTCATTATTGGATTGATTCATGCCTTTTTGTGTAAACTTGTATTGTCCTGCAGCTGATGCTATTGTGCTCAGAAAACTCCTCTTTCCAACAATATACATTTGTAAGGTAAAATTGGTTGCTAGTTCTTGTTAAATATTACAAAGAAGAGTTAGGACTCATGAGCTTTGTAATTTTAAACAGGAAGTCATTGAACTTGTTTATATTTCCAAGCCGTTTTCAGATAAATGTTGTGTTTACAATGAATAAAATGTATGTCATAGTCACATGAAATAGATTGTAGGTGTTTGTGTTCAGGAAATAGAATTACACTGATCAGTGTGCATGCTGTTTCACAGTGAAACATAAAAAATCTTGAGCCAGCCCATTTCTGTTTGTCTTTAACATTCCTCGCTTCCACTTTAATCCTGCACCTCTGTCTTTTCTTTTCTTTGTGTCTAGACGAGCAGCAGCAGTGCTCCTGAATCTTAACCACTCAGACAGAGCCAGACAGCTGCCGCGGACTCCCGGTCATCGCGGTCAGTCCGCCATAAATCAGGACAATAACAGCACACAAAGTCACACACGTGGACAATGTCTCCACTCAACATTACCACTACACACATAACATATCTCATTTTGTACTATAAGACGGTATTGGGCAATATAATGTGACATGCAGCAGTATATTGTTTTCTATCCATTATCCTTGTCATTTTCTTTCATCTTGCTCTTATCTAGTTTGACAAGCTAAATATATACCACACGTTGAAATTGACATTGCAGTAGCTTGCCCTCCCCCATACGTCTTCTCACTGGACCACCTGTGGCCCAACTTCCCGCTCTCTGCCACTGCCCCCACCACTCCCAAGTGTGCGTGTCCCATGACCGCACACGCCCAATGGACCACTGTATTCAACTTTGTCCATTTGCAGCAGTCACGCTCAAAACAGGCACGTGAATCGGAAGTCAAAGAAAGAAGTATTCTGTTCAAGCTTTCCATGCCATTCATGGAAGTGCTGTAGTGTATTGCAACCAACTAAAGAATCTATTTTTAGCTCTTGACGACTTCAGCTGTATCTGCGTAGATAAGTCTCACACAATAATACTGGCATGTATTAAATCTTAAAAGGTGCTTCGAAAAAGATGGAAAGAGTGGGAAAATAAGGATCTATTATGTACTTCATAGCAACTAAATGGTGGGGCAGAGGAAGTTTTTCACCTGGTGGTTTGTTAACATTTGTTCAGATTTAAGTCCAGTTTAATTCTGAGATAGACTCAGTTTGAACCTGGTCCAGTTTCACTTTTTCAGTCCAAGTTAGTTGTAATTTTGAGTTTATTTGCACATCATATTTTGCTGCCAATATAGTCCTTTTCTGTTTCTTTCAGGCAAGGTGACTACAGTGTCCTGATCAAGGTCTCTTAAGCTGGGACAGACCAGAAGCCTTCCAGTTTGCACTCTCAGACAAGTTACTGCTTTTTGCTATATTCTTTCTGAATCAGTCATTGTTTCAAATGATACATGACAGACCAGAATTGTCAGTAGTCAGTGGAGGAAAGCTGCCCACAAACAGCTTGAAAAGTGGTTGTCAGAGAGAATAGTTTTGTCAGCAGTTATTTTTGGGAACCCATAACTGTATACTCAAATCAAATATTTTATTTACTCTTTGTACAACAGTGACTGGAATTATTCATGTAGTTTCGTTAGGCTTTAAACAGACCACATCCAAAATACATTCTAGTCACATTACTGATGGAAAAATGTTTTTTATTTGTTTGTTTTCTGACCATTGACTTGTTCCATATGAGTCGTTGCAACCAGCTCACAATTTTGCTTTTTATGTTTTGTATTTTTACACCAGAACACAATGCATTTGATGACAGCTGAGTGAATTTAGCATGTTTTTAATTGATCTGTTGGGAAAAAAAAGACAGGGCAGAGAAGCAAAGGTTAAACAGAACAGAGGGAACTGGACCAGCTGAGGTGTGTTTCTGATTTCTGATTTCTTATATCTATAGAAGAGGTTTAGACTGCACTGAACCCCATTTCTCTCCACAGGGATATGTTGAAAAAGAGGCTTAAACTAAATAACTATACTGTACATTAAATTTGCTGAGTTAAAATGTATTGACCAACAACTTGGATTGATGTTGTACTTTAGCCTGGACAAACTTCTCTTAAGACTTTGCATTAGTCACATCTGTTGTCACTGACATCTCCAAAAACTCACACGTCACAATTGAGGTTAGAAATGTGTCTGCTTCAACAAGGACACAAAGCACTTTTTCACACATACATCCAGAAATTTTGAGTTGACTGTCTGGTTGTATTCACAGCCAAGTTCTACCAACTTACCAACAGTACTTCACACGTCAAAACATTTGATTTTCTGGCTCCAATCAATTTTTAAGGCATTTTTCTTTTTGCGTCTTGTCACACGGCATCTTTCAACAACAACAACTGCATTCTTTTATTAATCCCATGCTAAATGCTAACTATGATTGGTATGTCAGCGCGTGGGTTAGTATTAGCACAGCTTTTGTCATGTGGGCTAACCTTTGTACACAAACACATAGTGGCGCGTTCAGCCATAGGAAAGAATGGGATTAGGAGTTATTAGGCAAAGCAAGCAGCTTAGACTGGGCACACCTGAGCACCTCAGGAATGTAAGTATGAGTGGTATGTGACACAGGTGAGTAAAGCTGTACACAAAACAATCATTATATCAGGGTGAACTTGGAAGAGGAAACTGATTGAATTTACTGTAACTTTGGTCTTCCTTCTTGTGTTTGCTTTTCTCAATCGATCATGACTGAACTGCATTACTTATAAATGCATGCATGTGTGTGGCATATTTATATAAGTGCAATTTGACCCTAACCCTGCCATAAGGCTTGACACTGTAAGTATTCAAGGTGAGTAACTTTTTATCTCTCCCAAATCCTTCAGCACATGCATTTATGTTTCCCTGTAAGAAAGACTTAAGAACACCTTTTTACACACAGCAAAGTGAAACTGGAGAGGACCACCCAAGCACAGCCAATCAGAGCACCGTATGGTTATTTTGAGAAATAAAAAGCCACATTTCCATTAGCCTGGATCTCCCAGACCGGTTCACTTTGGAGCGGTGTGGGCCGCTTATGTTAATGATGGTGAGCGTTTCCACTGCAGGTCCTGGCTCCTGAGGGTCTGCTACGTGAGCAGCTGACGCCACTCACACATTACACAAGCTTTCTTAAGAAAACAAATAAGAAAATTTACCTGAATTATACTTTTCTTCCTTGGCGTCAATCTGAGCGACTCACAAAAAGACGCTTAATAATTTGAAGTTTGTGGCGCTGTGACATGAAGGTCATGCTGGTGTAAACAAAAACTACTTCTGGTTTATCGTCATTTTTTAAAATCATTTATTTAACTTGTTTTTGCAAAGTCTCTGCGACTCTATGATGCTTATTAAACGTGTTTTGTTTAATGCTTTGAGGCTGGATTATGTTGGACACATACACACAGGATTTAAACATTTTTTTCAGTGTTTTGCCTCGGCAAACAGAAAACAGCTGATGCTAATGCACAAGCTTTGCTTTGCTAAGTCTATCAGAGCAACAAATAAAGTTTTCATCAGTGTAAATGCAACGCTTTGACAGGGGATCAAGTCAGCGTTTGATGAGGAACATTATTTCATGTTTCTATCTGCTCTTTTCCGCCGGTATTTGTTTTCTCTTGTCCAATCATCGAGCCTAAATGGAGGACCACTGTGAGGTCTGCTCCAGGGTCCAGGCTAAAAGCAGGGCCAAAAGCGGCTCGCAGTGGACCCAGCAAACGGGGCGGAACGGGTCGTTTTGCCGCAGTGGAAACAGCATAGGACCATACCGTACCTGCCCCGACCAGAGCCTATGGAAACAGGGCTAAATACTTGTGCTATTCTTTATTTGATACAAAGCAGTCTGATTTAGTCATAAAGTACTACGTTGGCAAATAATGTACTTTTTTATGGCAAAAAGAAAAAGTCAGGTAGCATAGCTACAGATTTTTGCATCACATTTCTCATGCATTAGTCAGAGTGCACCTTCCCTTCACCTTGCAACTGTGCTACTGTTTTCTTACCTTTGTTCCAGCAGTGACTCAGCATTTAGGCGTGTGCATAGTTCTGTGTGTGAACTCAAACGTGTGTATCTCTGTTATCTATCCACCTCACTCCAACCACTGACCTTTGAAAGGTCTCTCGGTCCAGTTGTCCAAACATAAACCAAGAGCAACGTGTCAATGGGCTGCAATAGACTTTTTCCACTTTTCTGCAGAATACATGGTGTAGTCCAGACGATTAACAAAAGTACACTGCTTTTGACAAAAAACAAAAGATTCTCAGGTACAGACCTTGGCACAATGTTTACTATAATGTCACAAATGACCGTGCATTTATGTTTTCTCTGTATGCAAGTTTACTTTCTTTTTTTTTTTTATTACATTTCTCTCGCTTTGGACGTCTTTCAGAATAACCCACATGATGTGAACAATAGGACTGACGTTGGAACTCAAGGATGAAGACAGTCCTTGAAACTGTGACGTCTTTATAAAAGAAAGCTTCAGCCAGTCAAAATGAATAGATACAGATATATAATGTACTTCAAAAAGCCTGTTTAAAGCTCTAGATTAAAATTAAAAAAGATGTCAGACTTTTAGGAGCCGTGGGTCAGGAACACACTGCACTTCTGACACCCATGGGAACTTATTATTAAAACTAATCACATGAAAGGCTAAGGTTTGTCTCTAGAACACAATGTGCCAGGCCAGTATGCAAAACAAATGCCAACCTGTTTTGAAAGTAAATTTTAGTAATTAGTCAAAATGGAAAACACTGAACACTCTTATAAAATTGACCTAAGCAGCCAATTTTCCTAGAAATAATTTTGAAGCCCTTTTTGACTCTTTCTGTGATCAGTTTGCCTGCTGACCATTACCATTTGGAAACACCGCTTAAAACCTGGCAGATGTAAGTGTAATTTCAGAGGAAGCAGCTTTAGTGACTGCTTAATGCAGCACAAAGTCTACATTGTAAAAATCTAACTATTATACAAAGTCCACATAAATCAAAGCAGTCATACTTGTGTGGAAGTGAAACAAGATACATGTTGGTGCCTGTTAACAATAAAAATGCAGATAAGTTTATGAATTATATAGATAAGATAAAACATTATTTTCTAAGAGTGAACTCATCCATGCACACAGATAATCACTGTCATATCTATATATATATATATATATTATAAATATATATAAATATATATATACATATAATTTTTTTCAGAGCTAATGAGGGACTGCAAGATAAGTGCATAGTTAATTATTATTGCACAACATAATAAATTGAATATTTTTTTTATATCTATAAATGAATTTGATTAGTAAAGCCATGAAATAAAACTGTTACAAGTATTTTTTTTTAAATCAGTTTTTATGCAGTTTAAACACACAAACAAGAGATAACCATTTACTATTTACTTGGGTTTTATACGTTCTTTTTCTTTTTTAGTGGCTGAAGAATTTATGAGGTGCTAAGAGGCTTTGGCACCACACCAAGCTTATAAAAGTGGAGGTGGTACAGCAGCATCAAGTTGCAATCAATGTTGAGTCTCGAGTGATGACAACCATCTGTCTCTTTTATTTCCTCTAACACTGAAGTTTGCAGGTGTACTGGAAGGTTGCAAGCATCATGCCACACTGATGGAGAGTGGATCATGTCCACTCATGTACTTCATGTAAAGCTAGACGCCTGAAAAATGTACCGGTAATTCAATGTCTACACATATTTTTAACTGCATGTTTTACAGTCTTTAGAAACATGTAAACACAACATTGGACTAAGTTATATGTTGTAAAATTTACAAAATAAAATTGACTGTTTTGAATAACATGATACAACAGATGTGATCTATAGATTCAAAATCACACAACACTACCATTTAAACTGAATAATGTATACCAACAATGCACTGTGCAAACTGAAAGACTCAAAACTCTTCAAATGAAAAATATAGACCTGAGACAGAATTATTGATTACTATATAACTATATATTTACAATTATAAGTGAATGTTATGATTGCTGCAATAAAGGTTATGATGCTATGTTCACTATTTGATGCAGTAAATGTTGATTAGATTGCTTGAAGTGCAGATTGCCAGGGCCTCATGGGAAACACTGACACAATGGCTTAATATGAAATTGCAATCAAATATTGTAGGACAAAATTACAGATATATTGACTGTGGTAAAAGTAGCATATGTTGGTCTAAATTACTTACAATTGTTACAACTTTAGTGTGAGAACCACTTCAAACTTTATTTCTGTGCATACTCGAGTCAGTGACCTTCCAGTCACAAGCTTCCTGCAATAACCTTCAGCCTGGACTCCTTGTAAGGTTTTACCAGCATGTTTACACAGCCACGTCATAAAGCCCTATTCTTAGGCCCTACCATCCGTCAAACTGTTTACGTATGGGCCACCGAGGAGGAGAAGGAGACAGGGGTGGCAGCTCAAAACACTTCTTGAGAGCCTTTACTGAATACTTCCTGTTGAAGGGGCTTCAAGCCCTGGTCTGAGCATTATATGTTTACTATTGTTTTTTGTTCAATGTAAACAAAAATTTGTTTTTTTTTAAGGATTTCTATCTGAATGTCTATGACTCCTACACACCGGGATCATGTTTACACAATTGTGTCAGGAGAACTTTCACATTCAACTTCCTGTTCAGACAAATGGTGATAGACTAGTCCAAAGAAAGCCAAAATAGAGACAGATATACAGTAAATCACCGCCTTGGGTTGGTTTGCATTCATGTAAACATAATTTAATCCTAAAGTTGCACTAGTTTTAATGAAGCCTGGGTTATAATGTTACAACATTGTGTCTTGTGCCTGCCTCTTACTGCATATTCTCATTGGTGTTGGTATGGTTTGGAGTTAGCTTGCTGTAAACTGGGGGACAGGTAGCAATGGTCACCAGAGTCTTCTCCTGTGACCTCATTGGGGCTATACTGGGTGTCTCAGTTGGTCCCAAAAAGGCATCAAACATAAGTGACATCTAATTCCTGACCGGTCAAGGAAACTGAAGTAAAACAAGCTGTGAGGTGGCATCATTAAAGAACATTCCACAGAGACAGAGTTATCACTCTATAAGCTGAAAGCTTCATGTTTCTGTAACATGTGTAGAGGTTATCACAGAACAAACAACTAAACTGGTGATGGCATTTTAAAGATAGCTAAATGGGACTCTCCCCGTCTGCTATGACACTTTACATACAAAAACTTGTACATGTAAAACCTATGTAAATGAGTTTGATTACATCCCAAAAACTATATTGTACAACCATTCTCATTAACAACCACATCAAAATCTCATGTACTTGGAGCAACAAATACTTTTAATTCATCTGGATCTGAAAGAGCATTCTTCATGCAAGATAAAGATAGCAATCTGTCTGGTTTCTGATGTGTTTTTGATGCTTGTTCAAAAATGGTGTTGTATTGTCAAGGGATTGTCTTCCTCAATGATTAGGCCAGTTACCAGTGGTCTATTGGAGACAAACACAATCTTGGCACAAATATTTATTTTTGAACACTTGAGACTAATTCCTTACATATTATGCTATGCGAAATATCTTTAGTTTGGATGTAGAGGTCAAATGTAAAAACTCAATTCAAACACGCAGCTACATCCTAACCAAGACGATTTATACTGTCACCACACAAATGGATGTGTTCTTGTTGGGGAAGGTTGGTGTGAAATAGCTCACCCGGCACACATACCTGTCTCCTGCTCAGAAATCAGTCAAGCGATTCCGCACAGGTCCAACGGTAATAGCGTCAACATGTGTTGCACACTTTGTGGCACTTTGGTCTTTAATAGCACCCCCCACATCTCACCATTTGTCAAGAGACGGTTGTTTCAACGAAATGGAGAAAATATTACACCATTAAGACGTTGGGGTTGAAATTGCAGCTGAGATTAGAAGAGTGAGGTTGAACCAAGTCAAGAAGGAGAGGAAAGGTCGTGTCAAGGTTTCTATGGTTGCTCTGCTTATTTACTGTTTCATTATAGTAAATCAATTGAGGTGAGATAAAGGTGAAAATATGTTTTGCAAAAAACAAATCATTAATTATTGAGCCACAATTGGAGACACAAGTGGAATGGAAGACTAATCTATTATGATTACATTCATTTTTTTTTTTTTACAACTGTACTTAAACAAATAACACATTTATCTAATATAATTTCATTCATCATCAACATGAGTCTGCAAATATAGATTGTAGTTTTAAAGTATAGAATGTGTGTGGTAATAACAAAAAATGAAACATGTTCTGCATAGCAGCTCTGCTTTCTTTGCATTCTAGACAACAAATGTATTCACTTGGAGGCAAGCAGATTATGAAACCAAATTACAGGTTAGATCTATAGAGGGACAATAAATATATTTCCATATTGTGGAATATTGCTGGAGAAGAAAAAGACATCTCCTAGGTTACACTGAACATATTAAAAATTAATAGACTCTTTCAGTGATTTCCTACATGATGGAATATAAATATTAAATAAATAAAAAGTGTTCTGTTTGTTTTTATTATGCCTTTGTTTGTATATTTTTCTTCACATTTCTGTTCATCGTGTGACAGAAGCCATTATAGAACCATTGACCCAGCCCCCTGCCGGTCTCAGCAGGCAGCTCCCTGTCATAATGACCCCATCCCCACCGCTAACAGGACACTCGGCAATTATGATTGGAAGTGGATTGACGGGCTGTAAAATATTTACAAGAGGTTCTCCTTGCCATTTGGGAACTATTAGAAGCACATTTTAGCAAAGATAATTCAGCAATTATATTAGGCAAAATACAGTTGGAGCATGTGATTGATCAGTGATCAGTAGGTAAAGTGGGTAAAGCAGCCCTAATATATTTGTGAGTTAGACAATTGCGTGCATAAACAAGCTATGTCATTAGAAATGAGCTGCAACCGGACACCATTAATCCCAAGGCTGGTAAAAGACACATAAAGCTGAGCCTAAAGTGAGAATGCTAAGTGCTACTGTTGTTGTGCAAAAACAGTCAATGCTTCTTGAAGTCTATCACAGGGGAAACATTTATGTGTAAATGAATCAACAGTACCGCCTGGTGTGTAATTAGCTCTGTCAATAAAACGAGTGATTTAGGCATGTGAAGGCAGGACGAAGTTTTCATTGCATTTACTGTATACTAATAGGACAAAGTGCTGTCTTAAGAGCTCACAAGGAGGACTTTGCTTTGATAGTGACAAGTGGTAAAACATTTATGGCACACATTTAGGTTGAGAAAAATTACAATGGCAAAGCAGTTGTATTTTGACAAACTGTGAAACCAATACACAAGTGCTTGTATTTATTTATTTATTTAATTGTAGCTATAGCGTTTCTTTCACAGTGTTTATTGAGATCAAGATAAGACAATTCACAATGGGCCAATTCCAATATTGCAACCCACAGTTTAGCAACAAACAATAAAAACAATAATGTGATTGTACAAAATAGACATAGATTATCACATATTTTAGGAGGAGCAAAAATATAAAATTACAACAAAAGACAATAAAAAAGTAATCATCTCTTCTTTATAATAAGTGCTTTGACAGATGATCAACTTTTTTCCACACTTCTTTCTTTCTTTCTTATTTCTTTTTCTTTCTTTCTTTTTTTTTTGCCAAGTATGTAATGAGGCAAAGCTCCTGGTAAGATCTTTTAAGTTTGTGTAAGCTAGCCCTTATATCCATTCTAATTACTAGCTATCCTATATGTACTCTATTAATTAATGAGTGTGTTTTACAGAAACAGATAATTAGATTTTACTGACTGTGTGATAAAATGCAAGAACTTGAAGAGGAACAAAGTACAATGTTTGCTCATCAAGTTACTCAACCCTTACGGGAAAGCAGGACAGTAAATATGCTGTTGAAATTGAAGTCAGTAGCATTTTACAAGCCCTGTGGACACGTGTACACAGAGATCATTTCAAGGTTGCTTAGATAGTAGGCAAAGGGCAGCCATGCAAAGACTTACAGGCCAAAAGATACAGACCTGCACTCTCAACAGTGTTTCAGGAGCGTGGCTCATGAATATGTATGCTTTACTGACACTGCACTCTTTCATAGTGCACTTTTGCCTAGAAAGCAGCGAATGTGCGTGCCTATGGTAGGCTGCAAGCAAAGAGAACTTTTTTACTCCAAGACTTATTCACCTAGATAGGTGCAGAAAAAAAATTATGTTGTGTTAAGGGCTGAGGCAGACAGACAGGACATTTTTGGCGTTTTGAGAATGCATCTTAAATGCTAATTTCAGTTTAATGTTGGTTGTTTTTTCCTAAGCTAGCAAATGTTACTCTTTTTATTTTACCCCAGCATGGATTAAAAAAAAGCCCAAAATGTTAAATTCATTATAGCAAAGTTGTGTTGAAGGTTTAAAGGGCATATGTAAAATCAAACTTTTTGAATTTTTAACCCTGTTCCAACATTGTCTTCTCATCAAATACACCACAGAAGTTCAGTTTGTGAGATATCTTTCATTCCCTCAAAAACACCATTCTGATTCTCTGATCTGTGATGTCATAGATAGATCTCTGAGATACTCTGTTTACACAGTTTTAAAGTCAATTAAGTCAAACAACACATGCTTTGAGCAATTCTACAGCATTATCAGCAAAAATCACTCTGGTTGCTTTTCCTGAGTTATTTCTTTTGCAGTCAGTAGATGAAGCTCTAACTCAATTCTTGATGCAGGAAACACATGGCGATCATGTGTGCTTATGCTGTTTGCAATGCATCATATTTGTCCTTTAAATGTGTACGTTTTTAAGCTTGTCATAACTGCCTTCTATCATCATTAGTTTTCTCAAAGTTTTATTACGAAGGATTCCTGCATGTTTGAGTAAACTTGAACTCTCAGAGCCCGATTTGCCCTTTTGTCTTAGCCGGTCTTAGCCTTGGTCTTAATTATTCCTCTGTTGGCCACTAGTGGCTCTCTCCAAGCTCTATACACTGTCAGTATAGAAGGTGTGGCTTCAGCCAGATGTGAGGGTGCAGTTTTGTTCATTGAACCTGACACATGCTCATGCCTGTGACAAGTGAGCAGCTGTGTTAGGATCACAGGCAAAAGAGAACTGTAGCAGCAGCTTCAGTTTGGGAAAAACTATAATAATAGAAGTCAACAGGCTTTATGTAAAAGAAAAGACACATTTTTAGACAAAGTTGTTAAAGTCTGTCAAGTAAATAGACTTTCACCAAATAGATTTCTATTATTATAGTTTTTCACCAAATAGTTTTCTATTATTACATTTTTTTTCCAAACTGAAGCTGCTGCTACAGTAACTTTTGCCTGTGATCACTGCTCACTTGTCACAGGCGTGAGCATGTGTCTGGTTCACTGAAGGAAACTGTACCCCCACATTTGGCTGAAGCCACACCTTCTACACTGACAGTGTATAGCGCTTGGAGAGAGGCACTAGTGGCCAACAGAGGAATACTTAAGACCATCCGCTAAGACCGGCTAGGACAAAAGGGCAAAATCGGGCTGTCAGTCTTGCAGCTGATGATTGGGAGCTCAGAAAAGCCCTGTCCTCTCCTACAATCTATTACCACCCACTTGTCTGTAATTAACAGTGGTTAATTCAAACAATTTAGATTCATAGTAAAACATGTATGATTCAAAATAGTCACATCGTCACTTTACAACAATAAACATTTCAAATTAATATCTGCTGCTTGTTACTTTGAAATCTTACAATGAAGAGGCGGTGCACCTCTTCATTGCACTTCTTTTCATTTCTATGCTGCTCTACATAAATTTTTACAAAAAAAATAAATAAATAAATGTAAATGACTGATTTACATATATTCTCGTTTATTTCTAACTACACAGAAAAAAACGCAATAGTTTTCCTTTAATTGAAGGTAAAAGACCATTGCCTTTGAAACAATGTGCCTTGAAAGCCATTGGTGACTCCAGCGATGTGACTCCAGTGCTGCTTAGAGCAAATGAAGTGTGATGCATAATTATCTTGGTTTCATGTGACTGGCTTAATGATGGAATTCACACTGTCTTTTGAAGAAGCATTACGTAAATGGACCATATATAACTGCATAACATCACATCTACTGTAAGCCTACACCAATGCTATTTGGACAGCTCTGAATATTACAGTAATATTAAGCATGTACATTACACACTGGTGAATGAAGTTAGAGAAATGTTGCTGCCTGTGTTTAAAGGCTGATAAAAGAACACAAAAGGGCCATTTTACTGGTGTTTAATGTGAATACATGTGTTTTTGTTTGTTCAGTTCACTCTCTCAAACAAGACAATTGTCCAGTTTGCTTGTAAAAGTCTTTTATTACTTAATCCACTTTTTAATTTATTACAAATTATAAGGCTATTTTCTAAAAATGCATTTCACTGGTAAGTCAATATGCCTCCTTGAACAAAACTTTACAATCTTGAGCTGGTTGAAGGTTTTAAACTTAGCTTTGACCGAATTTCTGTTTTTACTTCCCCCAATATGCACACTTTAGGCCACACAATCGTAATTTCAATGTAAAATGTGGCCTGTTGGAAAAACATACTTTTTTTTTCTTACATTTATCTGTATGAGCAAAAACCTGGTCAGGTGAACGCATTTTGAAGTTTTTCTGCCTCTATATTAAGTTTTTGCCCCTGTTAATTTTTATTGGAAAATATTCTTAAAATCCTAATCGTAATCTACTTCAAACCCCAGACCTCTTCTCCTGATTTAAACTCACACATGGCCTCAACCAAAACATTAGTCATTAAAACACCAAAATGATGGCGTGATTAGAATGATTTTTTTATCCTTAACGCTGTGTCACTATTTACATTATTAACTTTAAATCATATTGGTAAACTGCTTACAGTGTCGGACTTTAATTCTTAGATACCTTCCCTTTGCTATAATTCACTTCTGTGAATTTGGTGTACGGATACAGCGTCTGTATATATTGATGCCATGTTATAACTGATGGTTGTTGAAAAGTGGTCAAAAACTGCCAGGCTCTTGGGTCAGTATTATTACTAGACTACCTGATCGCAGCAATTACCTGATTACTCAATGCTCTATACACACTTAGTCATGAAGCCTATTAAATAACAAAATAAATAAAAACTATCCAAAAAAGACCATAAGTACTTGGCATGCAGTGTTCGCTAACTCAGTGTTAAATTAGTCATCAATCCTGAATAAAAATGAAATGTTATCACCAGATGACTTTCCTTTGGCAGTGAGTCTGAAAGTGATTAGACGAGAAAACATACAACACTTGTGCTAATGTGGCTAAGATTACAGTCACACGGCTTCCTTTCTAAAAGTCGTGAGCAGCTGTCACAGCTCGTCATGTGAGAAGGGTGCAGAGTATTTATAGTGAACATGTGATTTCTGTGACCTATCAAAGATCTCAAAGTGTTAGTGGATGGAGCAAACACAGAAAGGACAAAAGCCAAGATCTTTGTCACTGGAGATAAGTGCACAGCTTGACATGAGCGTAGTATGTGCTAGTTTTAAAAAATGAAGATGAACAATCCTTGTTTGTTTTGTGCTAAACATTCTTTGTTGCAGGTGCTTAAGTAATTGTTGTGTTTCAATTGCTTGGTTTAGATGCACAGAAGGGATTTAAAAGAGCACTGTTTTAAGTCTGTAAAACACTTTTTTCATCAAGATGATATTGCTTTGTTCATAAAAATTGCACAATTTGGCTTTAAACTGAAACATTAGCATAGAAACGAAACATCTAAAAAACACAACCATAGTATATGTTTAATAATGTTTAAGGTAACACTCCAGGCAGAGCATTTACTTCACCATGGAGTCAGATAGGGGCAGAAAAAAAAAACATTGTAGCTTTCTGAAAAGATTAAAATTTTACAGCAATCTGGTGAAAAGCAATAAAAAAAGTGAGATCTTAGTCCTTTTGGCAAAATACTGTGACAAATTGAAATTCATTTCTTTACAGATGCCAGCTTTTCTTTTGTGTTTATTTTACTCAAACTTCTATTAGAGTTTGTCATGCTATGTCGTTCAGTTGAGCAATAGAACATACGGTGGTAATAAGAAACAATATGGTAGACCTGCAGGATAATCACATGCACATTCAGAACTACCAGTACCTCGGTATCAGTGATAGTCATTTGACTGTTTCTTAGCAGAATGCTTGAGTACATCTTGTACTATTTTCTCTGCTTTGAGCTGGAACAAGCTGTGAGGACCATGTGTACGTCTGTTCTTGTGAATGTGACACTTACATGAGAAAAAAATATGTTGCAAACTAATTGTTGTTTTATTGGTAATGTTTTTAGCCTATGGTGCGGATGTTATGGAAACACTCAAAACAGGTCTGTCAGTGGAATAAAGTTGGACACTAGGTCAAATAAGACTTTCATTGATGTGTTTTAAAGGTGTTAACAGGAAGTTTTTCCTGATAAATGTGTTTGCAAGTTGTATGAAAAGTTTTAAAAACCCAGACTGATTTTAGCTGTATGTTTTGAGAAACCCTAGAAAATAGCAGAATCAATTTTAGATCAATTGAAATGTGAGCTTCAAATGACAAAACGGCATATTGTTGCATCACTCACACAATATTAGTAGCATGAGTGGAGCTCTGACACTGAAATATATTAAAAAAGTATTTGCAATGCTGCAGCCCATTGAAAGCCTGTCAACCCTTTTGTAATGGTTCATGGTTCATGGGTGTCAGAACCATTTAACCAGTGGGTGAGATCATATTATGCAGAGTGAGATGCAAATGTCGGGGGGTCTGGGGATCCTCCACCAAAGAAAAAAAAGTTCATTTTGGAGCAGAATGATACTGGGCTCACACTGCCTCCAGTCCAGATCCTGATCCAGATCTGTCTGAGCGTGGTATGCCACTCAAACTGAGACCGGGCTATGCATGCGTTGGGAGTTTGAGAGTTCACACAGTCACTGACCACATGCATAGGAAATACTGGTAAACTAAGAACATTTGCTTATTTCATGGCAGTCTTTGTATGATTTTTTTGCCATACATTGGTTAAGCACATTACGTTTAGTTACATTGATGTGCATGTAGTTGTGTATATACTGTATTTATAATTTTGACACATTTGTATTATTAGTAGCTTTAAATGATTTTAGTTTAAAACCACTGGATTAATTTCACTTGCGCTTGCTTGGTTTCTTGTCTGTTTTGTCTGTTTTTCACAACTTCATATACAACTTATATATATGTTACAGGCAAAGTTGATAATCCAGGCATTCTATAGAATGCCTAGGCATTCTATAGAATGCCTGGTGTTTTCAGGCAAAGTAGGAAATAGATGTGTTATTATCTACTTTGCCTAGGCATTCTATACAATGCCTAGGCATTCTATAGAATGCCTGACAACTTTTAGGCAAAGTAGATAATCTCGACAAAGCATAATTTACTGGAATACAAAACAAAAACACATACAATTTTAATTAAATACCACCCAAACTAGGGCCCAAAGGCCAAACTTGGCCATCCAGTAGGACTAATTTTGCCTGCAAAGGAGTGCTGATGTTTGAGTATCCATTTGATTACACATGTTTCTTACAAAGAAGGCCATATAAAGTCTATTTTCCTAAAAGACTAATAAAAGATAATTTTATTATGAATTTGTTTTAGTTGAGTCAAAAAAGCCGATTTTGCTCTTGTTATATAATAAGTTTGTTCATCTAAGGTTGGACACCTCTGCAAAGCCTTATTATGTTGCTGTAGTGGTTGTTGTGTTTGTTGTTATGGTCAGTTGTAGACATGGTTTTGGTTCTCTTTTTTGTTTTTTTCTTCTCTTTTATTTAAAAGGCTAATTGGCAAATGCCATACCTGTTATTTAAAGCCTGATCCCGTCAGATCTCAGAAGCTAAGCAAGTTAGGGCCTGGTTAGTACTTAGATGGGAGACTGCTGGAACACCAGGTGCAACAGGGGGACGACAAAAGTGGATTGTCGTTGTGTCCTTGGGTTAGACAGTTAACTCACATTGCCTCAGTACACTTGGTGAATGGACACTCGATTGTAAAGCGCTTTGAGTGCCTGGTAAGGTAGAAAAGTGCTTTGTAAATAGACCATTTACAATTTATATAAAGTTGCTAAAACATTTAAACTATTTTTTTTTTTTTTTATAGATAACAATTGAATTATGGACATAAGCTACCACAACCAACACAACTACCAACCATAACCAGACCTTACAATCATCCCACAACCAACCCCAACCAACCCTTCTCACAACTACCCTCACCAGAACAACCAACCACCCACTAATCACAACCTTCAACCACAAACACTAACCCCAACCACAACCACCAACCAACCACAACCACCGACCACAATCAACCAATCACCAACCACAATCAACCACCAACCACAATCAACCACCAACCACAAACCCCAGCCAACCACAACCACCAACCACAACAACCACTAACCACAATCAACCACCAACCAGAATCATTAACCACAACCATAAACTACAACCACCAACCACAACCAAGCACTAACTACAATCAATCACAACCACTCCCACAATTAGAGCTAGGTAATATATCACTGTTGTTTTGAAGATATGCAAAAACTGGATATTGAGTATATCATAGTAAAAACTGCTTCGAAATAATTTGATTCACTATAATATTTTTTAACATATCAAAATCTTGTTTACTTGAATTTTTTCTTGCGCAACCAATCAAATCACCCACAACAAGTCAAGACTTTGCGGAGGTGCCAAAACATTTCCTCAGATGGACAAATAAATAACATAGTAACATGTCAAGGGTGGAATGCATTTTACTTTTTACTTAAATAAATACATAGTTTGTTTGCACTGAGATTTATAATAAAATAATCTTTTAATGGGGTTTTGGGGAAATAGACTTGATATTTTTAACAAATAAACCAAATTGTAAAATGTATCAAAATAAATACTCTAATATCAGCACGCCAGTGGAGGGCCAAGTTTGGCCCTTGGGCCCTAGTTTGGATTGTATGTAATTAAAATTGTATGTGTTTTTGTTTTGTATTCCGGTAAATGATGCTTTGTCAGAGATTATCTACTTTGCCTAAAAGTTGTCAGGCATTCTATAGAATGCCTAGGCATTGTATAGAATGCCTAGGCAAAGTAGATAATAACACATCTATTTCCTACTTTGCCTGAAAACACCAGGCATTCTATAGAATGCCTAGGCATTCTATAGAATGCCTGGATTATCAACTTTGCCTGTAACATATATACTGCATGTGTAAGGCCCAAAGTTACAGGGATAGGCTCCAGTCACCCGCGACCCCTAACGGGATTAAGCGGTAGAAAATGAATGAATGAATGAATGAATGTATGTGTATATATATATATATATATATATATATATATATATATATATATATATATATATATATATACATAATATATTTAGTGCGTGTTTCACTTCAGGAGCCTGGCATAGGGATGGGAAAAGACTGGCCGTGTTTAGCTAGCCCCAGAGCTGTCGTCACACCAACCTGCTGTTACTATCACTATGTGGAGCCTGCTGCTCCCGCTGGAGTTGGCAATGCCAGCTTGGCTGCCCCACAAGTCTCTGGAACATTTCAGCCAAAGCCCAGAGGAACACTGCTTTAGGTTGTGTGAACAGCCAGTCTGTCTGCACCTTGGCACAGCACCCTTACAAAAGACAAAGGAGAGATGCAGGAGGCCACTGGCAATAAAATGACCAGAAGAAAAACTTGCCATGCAAGGTACATTTAAAAGACTGTTAATTCATTGTGGTTGTTAAATGTTCTTATGGTTAGAATAATTATTCTTTTGATTATGGATTGTCTGACCAAATTTGTGCTGAGCAACGTAAAATGGCTTCTGAAGAATATGCCTATTGCTTTGTTTTGTGAAAGGAAATCAAACCAAGAGAGTAATAGACAGAGTCAACTATATTGACAAAACATTTTATCCATATTTCAAACCTTTAAACTGACATTATGGCTATTCTTTTGAACAAACACAAAGACGTGAACATTTTCTTTACTAATATCCATCTCAAACTCATTGGAAGAGTCTGTACTTTGAGCTTGTTTTATTTGTTGTTTTGTGTATTGAGCTGTATTGATTGCCCTTACAAGCTTATGACACATTTAAATGCTGCATCACTGACTCAAGAGAAACACTTCTAATGCTGCCTTATGGCACTATTTTACATCTTTGTTGTGCCATTTAAACATGGTCACTGATTTGCTCACATGGATCTGTTTTCCAATCAGTGGGACAAAGACCTCTGCGTGAACGTGGGCATTTGCCAGGAATGATTTTGTAAATCTGCAACGTCAAAGCTGCACTTTGACTCTATAGCACATTTTACACACTTAGTCATGTTTTTGTATGGTAAGTGCTTTTGGCATAGAAATTGTTAACAACAAAATAGGGTAGCTGTAATTTTACCTTGAAAATTCAGATGATATACAGTTTTCTAACTATCTGGCCACCATGTTTTTCTTCAGTTTCAGTGGGTGTGATTGACCGGTGAATTGGCCAGTCAGGGATGTGTACTGTATAACACCAAAGGGTGGATGCTTACAAGAAAAAAATAAATGAGAAAATTGTCAAGGAAACCTGAAAAACATCACATGTCTGCAGGTTCAATGAGCAAAACTCTAAATGACAAACAATCACTGAGCTCCTTTGTTTTATTACGAATCATGCAAATACACTTCTGCAATTAGGTGAGCAGACCCACTCTTTATAAAGTACTGAGGGAAATGTGAATTCCCAACCAAGTTGTCCTTAAATTGTGTAAAAAATATAGCATAAATAGATCTGACATAAGGTTATCTACTTAATCTTTTGTACTGTAGGCTACTGATGTATTTGTTCTATAGTTTTTATTTCAGAGTGTTGAGACATTTGGCATTTTGGAGACTGGCAAGCAACAACTTTAAATGTGTAATACCTTTAACCTTCACATCACCAATGCATCATGTTAATGTACTGTGATCTTCATTGCCACCTGCATCAGTAAACCAGTATAATGTGCAATTCCTCTTGCTATCAATTTGGCTTAAAAGTCTTCTGAATTTGTTTGCAACAAATTAGGGATACCAGAGAGAATTGTTCATTCATTGCTCTATCCTGCCAGTTCCTTCAGTGTTGCAATAGAATATCTGAGTACAGTACAGACGTGCCCATATGCGAGGCTAAGACTTGAAGCACACCCAGTTCATCTGCACCGTGCCCCTGCTCACACCAGACAAAGGATGGATGCTGGGAATGACATTAGAAGGCAGAGCTCGCCCGTGCCAGCCTGACCTGCTGAGCATATGAAATGTGTGTGTGTGTGTGTGTGTGTGTGTGTACGTGTGTGTCAAAGGGAGTCTGGGAAGTGGCCAGTCGGGGCAGAGGCAGCTAAATATGTCTGTGCTTTTGAACAGTGCACACAGAGCGGAGACAGGGTTATCTGAGGACATTCTGCTCTCCCTCTGCACTGCTACAGAGAGCTTGTTTTGTGTGTGTTTCTAGGTGCATAGACCTGGGGGAGTTGTGCGTGTGTGTTTGATGTGCAGCTGGGTATGAATGTGTGCGACAGTTCTGTCTCGGCAGCTGCTTTATTTTTAGCTGCAGTTGCTATAGAGACCCACTGGGACTTTTAGTACCTCTAAAGCAATGATCCAATGGCAATAAGCAGTACCACTGGAAAAGTGTCCCTCTATAGGAGAGATACTACGGGTGTAACAACACTTCCCTCAGCTTATCAGATCAATATTTAAAAGCCATAGACTGGAGTGTTTAATAAAGGTCTATTTCCTTTCCTTATTGTCTCCTAATCACCATCCAACAGATTATAATAGAGATACATACCAATTATAATACATGAAAATATATATTTTTTTTATCTGAACATTAATAGATTTAGATTCAGAGCCACTCTGATTGATTGATGGTGTATATTTGTTGTTACTTGTAACAATGTTCACTTAATTTGTACAAATGTTTGTTATTTTCTTATCAGTGTCCAATATTGACCTGACAGCTTTTACCTCAATATTTATCCAATGAGGAAAGCGTGGCCTCGTCCCAGAACACATCAATACTGGAAAAGCCAACAGCTACACAAGAAAGAGTGTATTCCAGTAAACTTGCCCCTCTGTGCCAAGCATTACTCTGGCCTTGGCCTCGGACAGTCTGTGAGGCCAGAGCAGGACAAATCTTATGAACTCACTTTTTTGTTTCTCTTGTATTACAGATAGGGTATAGGCAGTCAAAATGTTGCCAGGATGACACCTTCTTTCTCAGTAACACTTTATTTTGAGGTCTAGATACAAATCATTTATAAATGTTAGTTGACTATGAAGATAACATGACCTGATTAAATATCAAATGACTGGATAGTATTTACTAATAATAAATAAGCATTTACTAATTATTTACTTCCAGCCCATATTCTAAGATTCTAAAATGATGACCATTTATAGATTTAAAAAAAAATGTATTTAGTGATATATTGTGATATCTGATTCTCGATAGTGGTACAGATTCTCCCAGACCTAAAATTATATTTTGATATTTGATTCTATATTTTAGCTATATTTTATATTTTCAGCTATATCTCAATAGTGTCCCAAAAGGCTAGTTCCAGTGTTGTGTCAAATTGTGCACCCCCATCGAGATGAACGTCCTTTGTTCAAAGTTAGTGGTTGAAAATCTGTATTTTTTTGTATTTGAATTACATTTGCTACCCCCACCCAAGCCCCAATACTAAACTTAGCCACAGAAATGTGCCTAAACGTAGCCAAATGAGTTGTTAACAATTAACGGTATAAGGTTGTTAAGTCACATTTACAAAAGCTAGTGAAGCGTGCTCGCCACACTGGTTTGCCTCAAAAAGTTTATCCAACCACCACATGGTCATCACTTTAGAATATGGGCTGGAAGAAAATGATAAGCAAATGTTGATTCATTATTAAATACTATCCAATCATTTAGAAATGAACAGGTAACATTATCTTAATAGTTAACTCATATGTGTAAATGATTTGCATCTACTGTATATCTTATGAAGTGATACCCTAAATTTAAGATGCTTGTGCACTGAATGTACAGATCATGCTACCACTCAATATCAACACTAATTTGTGAGTTTGTTTGTAAATTATTAGCAATGAATGGCTGCAAGTGCTATAGTCTTCAATTCTAAATAGATCTGTAAATAACTTGACCATCACGAACAGTGTTTTTTGTAACACCCTATGCCTGCAGACTCAGCAAGGTAATGTTTTCGACATGTTTGATGTCACAGTTTGGAAAATACTGAATATCTTTGTAGTGGTTCCCAACCTTTGTCATCTATTACCCCCTAATCATGATCTGACTTATAATACTTGTTGTACATTTCTTTTTAATTTGCAATCATCCCTAGTGCCCCCTGGCAATTGGTCATGTATCCCCTGGGGTCCACGTACCCCTGGTTGGGAAACTGTGCTGTAGAGAAATAGGTTGCTGGTCACCAGGTTAATCGTCCAAGCCTTTGCCAAGGATTAGCATCGAGGAAATATTAGATAAAAGTTTGATTTTGTTCAGAATTAAAAACAACTGTGATCTCCTTTTGTTTGAAGTCACACACATAGCAATGCTCATTGGTACATTGTGGCTTTGCATCAAGGATTACCAAAAAGCCTTTACAACAAAGTTTATAGTTGTTAAAACTGTGGACAATGTGAAAGCAAAGCATTATACACGTTACAATACGTTGAATCTATCTATTCTATTCGCAGTTTAAATGAAGCTGAAAGTGTGTGACAATGCAGCATTAAATGTTACAGAAAAAGCTTCTATCACATCATGTAACACCGCTGTCTGTTCCTGTTGCCAAAGGGACAAAAGAACTATTGTTGTGTTCACTGCTTTTTCATGACAAGAATGTTGTGAAACTCTGAGCTTCCTTTACAACATGTTCCTGGTTTAGGATACATTTTCAGTGTCAGTGCTTTTTAAAGAACTCCCGATGGTCAGCATAACAGACATGACAATAGGAGGAAGTAGGTAGTGACCTTGTATTCATGTTTTAGAAAATTATGAACAAGATTCGGTTCCTCAGTAAGCTATTTGCAATACATTAATGAGCTCTAGTGATTAGGCTATTAATTTTAAATCACTAATAATACATTTGCATGTAACCTATCACTTGATTATTGGAAATCAATTCATAAGCAGTGTCCTCTTTTCATCATACATATTGGCCACATTAGTTACTAAAAACTACAGCTTTGCCTGTTTGAGTGTTGTATAAAAACCCTCTTGTAACAAAAGTATGAACAAATGGGGGAGCAGTGAGGACTTGAGGCCAGTGTGATGTATATATGTTTCGTTGGTAAGTAAATGTGTGCTGACCTCACAACATGCTCCATTTCTTGTTCCCCCAGAGCTCTGTGTCAGCACCCACAGACATACATGTGCACATTTAAGATTCATATGAGGAGTGCAGAGAACAAGGGCTTCGGTAAGTAGACTTCATTGTGAATTAGAGCTCAACAAGCCATAGTTTTATTGACCGGAAACAATTCTGCACAGAGCTGTCTCACATTATTCAATCTAGTGAGGGAAGCCATGCATGGCCTGTCCTGCCCGCTGTCAGATCTACTGAGATGAGGCTTCCATTAATATCCATAACCAACATTTATTAGTTTAAAGTTTTCATTAACATAATACATTTGTCTCATAACTGTCCCCCTCCTATTATCCGCTTTGTCCTAATTGATTGTCTGGGTTAAAATAAGAATAGAAATATACTTTTCAACCATAGACATAGACAATATATCAATCAATCTTGGGAAGGTTCCCAAAAGTGTTTTTCTTTTTGTCAGACAGGAGTGTTTCTTTACCTGCTTTACATGTTTCAGTTACTTCCTGTAGCCTTCCTCAGAAGCATCACTGTGGTGTGGTGACGTGTCTTGTAGGCCGCTTAGATGGTTTTGCCAGACATTAGGGGGAACTTGCGACCCCTACTGTCTGGCGTCTTCTCCAGGACAGAATTCTTTCTTGTATGTCCCAGTTGATTTGTCTGATGTTGTTTGATATGCATCGTATTCTTTCCTTAACCAGGGCCATCCGTACTTTTCTCACGATGTCCTCAGCGTTTTTTGTTCTTATTGGGTTCTTGATGTATAAACTGCATGGGATAAGTCCTTCGTCTCGGCACCGTAGATGGAATCGGAGGTGGTTTTGGTAGCACGCCCTTTTTTTTGTATAGATAGATATATAGTGAAAAGGAAACAGGCACTAGACAAACAAGAGCAATAAAAAAACAAGCAGAACAGGAGAACCTAAAATCAGCCATATCAGATCATTGCAAGAGACAGAACCAATCATGGACTGGAAGAATGCCAGGGTCATCCGTGCTGAAAGTAACAAATATCACCACTGGATCAGGGAGGCCATCAAGATCCGCAAACGAGGACAGGTCAGCATGAATCGTGACGAGGGAGCGTACACCTTATCACACACATGGGATTCTGTCCTAGAGAAGACGCCAGACAGTAGGGCGCGCAAGTTCCCCCTAATGTCTGGCAAAACCATGTAAGCAGCCTATAGACACATCACCATACCAACCAGTGACGCTTCTGAGGAAGGCTACAGGAAGTAGCTGAAACATGTAAAGCAGGTAAAGAAACACTCCTGTCTGACAAAAGAAAAACACTTTTGGAAACTTAAGACAAGATGACAGAATGAATCTCTTCACAAGATCTTGGGAAGGTTGTTTTCAATATTTGAATAGCAAAAGAGTTTTTGAAAATCAAGGAAATTCAACTTCATTTTTCCAGATTTCAAAGAGGACTATGACTTCAGGTCAACCATAATTTGGAGTAAAGGAATTATCCACAGCTGTAGATCCATTTCAGTTGTTTCTACAACATAAGACACTTTGCTACAGTGTGAAATGTCAAACTAAAATAATTCAACAGGAGGCAGGTTCTTGTGGTCTAAATGCATTCTCTTGTTGCCCATGCGTCTCTTTAGTGTGTATTTCCAGCACATGCTTGCGTTTGTTCACGCCTCTCACATGTCATCCATCATTTATCCATTGTGATCTCAAAGATAAATAGATGGAGTTGGTCAGAGCTCTCTCGGGCCCTAAGAGGAAGTGTTGAGCTAAAGTTAGATCAGAAAGTCCTTGAAGAACTATTCAAGACAATAGAAGGAGAAAGGCAAATACTCTCTCACCAACAGCTCTTCTGTTGAAGCTAAATGTGACTCTAATGTTTGGATACAGTTTTGGGCATGAGACAGGGAATGAAAATGAGTGTTTCAATTAATTTCATGTCATACATTTTAATATTACTGTCATTATAATACATTTATCTTTATATTTCGATTATGCATATATACAGTAGATTGCAGTTTTCCTCAATTGATTTGGATCTTGAAACAGAAATGATATTCTTAAAAATAACATCATAGAGCCAAACTGTCTAACAGTTCTATTAGTCAAGAGCTCAGTACCAAAAGCTCATTCATTCATCTTTTCTACTGGTTAATCTCGTAGGGGTCGCGGGTGACTGGAGCCTATCCCAGTAACTTTGGGCCTTAGGCCCATTCTCTCAATCATTCACTAAGGGAAATTTACAGTGATGCCCAATTAACCTAAACATGCATGTTTTTGGAATTGGGAGGAAACCGGAGTACCTGGAGAAAACCCACGGTGACACGGAGAGAACATGCAAACTCCATCCAGAGAGATCGTGAGATGTTGATATGGTCCGACCCGGGAGTCGAACCCACAACCTCCTTGATGGGAAGCCAGAGCTCTAACCACTTGGCTACCGTGCACCCGAAAGCTCATATCCCTCCCAAAACATTAACTAGATTCCTTTCGCATATAAAAAGTCTATAAATTGCAAAGATCCTTTTCCACTGGCTCAAGTAAACATAAGAGCGGGCCCATAATTGAGCCTTGTGGCACCCCACAATGGGAAGATACAGACGACGGACAAAAAACGTCTGTCTTTTAAGTAGGAGCGAAACCATTCAAGTGCTGTTCCTTTAATTTTCACACACAGTTCAAAATGAGAAAAAAATAATACAATGATCCATTGTATCAAATGCAGCCATTAAATCCAGGAGTACAAGGACTGAACAGTGTCCACGATCAGCAATCAATAATTGATCATTGATCATTATTGAAATTTTTAGCAAGGCAGTCTCAGTGCTATGGCCAGCTTTAAACCCAGATTGGAACTTTTCAGCAATAGTGTTATAGCTCATAACTACAGTTTCTAACTACAACCCTTTTAAGCACCTTAGACAGAAAGGGTTGTTTTGAAATTAGTTTAAAATTATCCAATTTACTGGGATCCAGATTGGTTTTCTTTATCAATGGCTGCAACACCGCATTTTTAAAATTAGCAGAGACAATACCAGTGTTCAGTGACCAATTTATCAAATTAACAATAAAAGGAAGTGCGACAGGAAGCAACTTCAGTTAGAAAATTCATTGACACTTGCTGAAAGTTGTTAAATACAGCATCACACATTAAAACTGTGACTGTATTGTCCGAGAACAAGCAGAAAGACTAGCCTTGACAACAATAATCTTAATTATATTTCATTAGAAATAGCATGGTGTCTTTGTCCACTTTCTTCCCCATTCAATTTCACCACCACGGACCCCCCCCCCCCCCACTTCCTCCTCTTTTCCTTCTTTCTCCTCCGTTCTTCCTTTTTCTTGAGCAGGAAGTTGTATACCTCCATCTTTAGACTGTTTTCTGTCACAAAGGTCAAGCAGGTTCACCACCCTCAGCATAGTCAAAAAGTTCTCGTCTAAAAGGATCATAAATACAGCGGTAATGTTTTTAAAAAATCATATTTTGCCACTAAATGTACTAAATGCTGTGGTCATTGAACTAAATGTACTAAATGGGTGAAAAAAAGTATTTGGACACCCATACATTGTGCGAGTTGTCCCACCTAAAAGGTGAGAAAGGTCTGTAATTGTTATTGTAGGTACTTCAATTGTGTGAGACAGAATCTGAAGAATGAAACAGAAAATCACATATGAATTTTAAGGAATTTATTTGTATTTTAATTAGTTAATTAATTGTATTTGCAAAATAAATATTTGAACATTTACAATCTCACGATATGGGCCTAGTCATTCTGTCCTTATCACAGATTACTCATCCTTTCACTTTTGCAGAAAAGTAGTTCAGAAATATATTCTTTCCATCACCATCCTTCACTGTGAGTCTGATGTTCATTGATGCCCTACAGTGAGATCTAATCTTGCATTTCTTCCATTTTGTAATAATTGCACCAACAGTTGGTTTCTCACCAAGCTGCTTTTTTATTATAGCTCATCCCAGTCTCATGCAGGTCAATAATGTCTTTGCTCTTTCTGCATCCCTGCACTGTAAACCCGGAGAAGTTGTGATTACTAAAGTTTGTTAAGGAAACCGGATTCACTAAACAAGATTAGTTTTATAAATATTATGAACCAAACACCATTAGCTCAGCTGCCATAAATAAATATCAGTCTCTGCTTTTACATATCAGTTCACTTATCTCCAAACCCCTTCCATGTCATCTGTACCGATCATCTTAAGTACAAACAATGAAACTACTCTTGTTATTACTACTAATGGTTAGGCTTATATTTTTTAATTAATTTCTACTATTTATAGTGTAAAAATGACGATGAATTATTTGACTTTCTGTTTTTTTGTCTTTTGCTTCAACATACTGTATATTTGATCCTATTGATAAACAAAAAATCCCTGTAAATACAGAGAAACAACAACATCAACAACAACAACAACCTAAACAGAAAATCTGCATTGTGTATTCAAAGTACTGATAATTAAGTTCTATGAGTCACTGAGGAGAAGGGCATCAAACAAACACGGGTCCTCACTTTCTCAATGAATCACAAAAACATTGACGGAGCACTGAGTCACCCCAGGACAGATGGCTTTTCTGTGTGTGACATTCACTTGTGGTAATGATATCCAAGCACACTGCTGCCTTATGGCCAGGTTTTATGCAGTCAAATGACCTGTTGATTACAGAAGCAGGCTGCCAGTAAAAGTACTTCCTAAGAACTGGTTCAAGTTCAACATTTGCATCACTGGTTGTGCAATGTGGGCTGTCATGAAATGACGGTTATTTTGTTCTCTAGTCTAGACTTCTTTTTCCAAAATATAAGGCTTGTACAAGAATCTTCACCTATTTTGGAAGTTGGAAGTTATATTTCACAAGGAGTGGGAGGGTGGGGGTGGGGGGTGCTGTAACCAATTACAGAATCGCTCTACGTTCTGTGAGCTGAGGAGAAGTTGTAGTTCAGTTACCACTGGTTTCGGATCAGCGCAGCATCTCTGTTTGCGTATCTTCCTTGCTCAAAATCTTCTGCGGATTTGATGCGAGAGATGTTCCAGTTTCTTGCGAAGTGCTTTGTACACCAGCTTCAGTTCACTGAGGTCCGTATTTGCTCAAAGCCATGCGGATTTATGTAGATTCCTGTGAGAATGCTCGTATTATGAGTTTAGTTCCATTAGACCATTGTGACCTCCGACAAAAACAGGCTCGCAATAGATTCTTACTGTACACTCGCACGACTCTCGGACGTACGCTTGCACTGCTCCGAGGTCTATGTACAAGATCGCATTGGTTTTAAAAATGTTCTAAGTCGTGAGTCCCACCTCACACCAAACTTGCACTGAGTGTACAGCAGGGGTTAGTGTTTCCTGTTTTCTGCCATCCACTCAGTTCATTATTTGTAGCTTCTGCAGCACACTTACATATTAAACAAAAAAGTTTTGAGTCTGTGCTGAAATCTTGCAATGCGTCACTGGGTCAGAAAGGCGACGTAATGAGCATGCATGTGCAGTGTAAGAGTAACTATTGTTATCTGGAATAAAACCATTACATGGGAAAGGAATAAAGTTATTCAGTTTTAATAGTGGAATATACCGCCCGCTTACTTTGGCATTACGTTTGAATCTGAAGAAAAATGTTCATTAGGAAGTAAGTGTTCTTTTTAAAGTGGATTTTTATACTAAATTAAAGTTCTCATGTAAACACATGGATGTATTCTGCCCTAAAATATAAACATCAATGAAGTTAAATTTGGTTAATAATAACAACAACCAAGTTCATATTCAGTTTATCTTCTAACACAACTAGTCCTTGCATACAATTGAAGTCCTAAAATACCTCTCCATGGTAGGTTTACAGTGTGTTTAGAGTGACTTGACAAATTATGTTTTAAAGTGAAGCCAACTGTAAACACTTTTCTTTAATGATCTTTTAAGGCTGTTGCCATTTGAAACACCTGTCCGTGTTTACAACAATATGGAGAGGCGCCATGCTTTTGGAAAGTCACTTGTTGACACTGGAGTGTGTTTGCACTAGTGTAGAACTTGTGCCAAATATGGACTTGTTGATATTATTCCGGAGTGAGGTATTTTCCCGTGAATTTCCCCTCACAGATGTGCGCGTTAGTTTCCTCTTCCTGGTTGTACGTCGGTTACCAAAATAAACCTGAGTGTAAAAACAGGATGGAAGACACTGGTTTCCTTAGTGTGTGCATGTTGAGCGTGAGTGTTTATCATGTGGCAGGAACAATAATTACCACACATTTAACTAATGGGGCATTGTCTTCCATTGTGGGGACATAATCTAAGATAATAATAAAAATTAAAAAAAAGGTTCATATCCTTTAAAGAGAATGTTATGCAAAATCTACTTTTACAAGTTTAGGCACTCATGTTTTGTGCTGCAACTGAGATTCAAATGATCAGAGAATTCCTGTTTTCGCCTATTTTCTATCCCTGCCCAGTGAATTTAATATGAAAAGATATGACCCTGAATGAAATGCTCAGTGCAATTCAAAGCGTACATAAGCTAGAGTAAAGTTAGTTTTCAGTGTTTCAATATTTTTTTTTCCCTTTTAAAAAATGGGATGCGATTAGAGTTTAGGTAAAGTTAGACAAGTAGTAACAGTAAAATGAAACTAGCTAAATCAAACAGAAACCCCACACGTGTATTGATAAGAAAGTAATATCAGGAGCCAGGCCAAACACAAGGGGAGGTCAGCAGGAAGTTTTTCTGGTTCACTGAGTGCACTGTGCTCATAACAAAAGCTGGTGATGGCTCGGGAGCGTGTTGTTGCGTTAGAGCTGTAGCTGTGCATGTATGTGTGTGAATAAGTCACTCAAGCAAACTCATGTAACACAATATAGTTAATGGGATTATATGAGCATGTTTACTCTGAGCAGATGCTGTGGAAATCCACCTATCCCACATTTACAGATGAGCAGGAAATCTGATTTGTTGATCTGTTTTTACAATTATGTCACAGTATTTTGTAAGTTCACATTTTATAATTTTAGATTTTTTTTTTTTTTTTTTTTTTTTGGGCAAATTGTTCTTTTTGCAAAAGCATAACTGAGAGAGCAAAAGAACCTATCTGTTGTTGTTGTTGTTTAATATAAGTAAGAAGATTGTTTTTGTCCATGAATAAATAACTATATCTAAACATTTGGATCATGTTTTAAACATGTTTTCACTATCTTGTTTGTTCAACAGGAACTGTGAACTGTAAAAGGAGGCAATCGAGACTAATGTACTCTGTAAAAATATTAGATGATACAGTATATGCATTCTGCCTTGGGGTGAGGTATTTTCTTGTCTTCAAATGGATATACTTAAAGAACACTGGCTGATTGTTCACATTAAAATGGCAGAATTTACATTACCTTTATATTAAAATAATAGCATAAGTTTGTCAAAAGTTATTGATTGATTTAAGACTGAATTGTTCAGTCTACTGTGACGTTTGAATGGGCAAATCGTGTCTACTGTACAAAACAGATTCAGACAAGGCGGATGAAGGCAGACGAGGTCAGGTAAAGGAAAAGCCTGTTTAAACATTTCAGGTCGATGATATTTGTATGAGCGTGATGTGATCATTGTGTGTCTATCTTGTTTTACTACTTGCTGACAGTGCCACATAAAAGAGAGGTAGGAGATAAAGTTTTTGCCATGTTTTTAGTTCTTTACACAATTACTTTAGGAATATCATTATTGTGATTACACAATCAACAACAAACAAAAAAAGTCCACTAGGTCAGTATGCTCTGTTGTCTCCATAAATGAACCTGATAAAGAACAAAGCACAAAAATATGAGGTCGTCATAACACTAGCAGAGGTCAGTGAGTCCTGACCACAGTCCGAAGCAGGTCATACACTGAGGAACGCCACACAAAACATCCCTGGGTCAAAAAGTGGGTCATGCAGTGGTCAAAGATACAAAAAAACAGAAAACATTTGTAGGTATCACTGTCTGAAATTGTGGGTTCTTATTTACAATAATTGAGGTTTCATTGTGATCTTATAAACTCAACATAGTAATGTCAAACACACTGGAAATTACTTCCTCTTCACTATGCAAATAACAGAGCAAACAATATATTCCAGAGTTGACAAGCATGCACATGATTTGTATTAGTTATTTGTATAAAAGTGACAATGTATTTGTAGGTGTGTTAACAAATCAGCAGCTGCACTTGGTTATTTAAAGATACACATCTTAACCCTCAGAAAATGAGTTAGAAAGCACATGAGTGACACCTGGTTTGGACATATCATATTGTATAAAGACATATCATTTATTATGTCTCAATACAGAAGCAGGCAGTGATATAAATGATGTACCTACTTGTATATAGAGCTCAACTTGCAGAATTTGTCCTTCAATGTAAACTAAAAACAAACATTGCTCACCACTGCAAAAGCAACCACATGTTTAGTGTGCTCACGTGTAAGCATTCCCAGTGTTAAAAAGAGCTCCCAGTAAACTCCATGATTATGTTTCCACCTACAAGTTCCAGCATAGACTTGAGGAAGAGAGGAGTGAAAACAAACAATGGTAAAGTGGAAATGCAAACAAACATGCTATGTTCAAACACTGCACTGTGGAAAAAGGATATCCTTCTCCCTCCCTGAACACTGAGATGGCAAACATGCAGAGTGGCCTGAGTAAAAGAGTTTTACTGTGAGCTTCAGCATCCAGACTGCACATAAGCAACCTTTTAGCTTTGCATGTTATATTTCTTTGAATCACATGTTTTGTTTTGTTTGTTTTGTTTTTGAATATCAGAAAAACTTAGCCATGCATTTGTTCTATGCTTTACCTACTGCCATGAGCTCACTCAACTATGCTGCCAGGCTCCTGACAAATACTAAACCATTAAAAAAAATAAAATCTAAAATATTTTATATGTATGGAAATATTATGAAAGTAACTAGGACCAGGCATCAGGGACACTACCCCTTTCATAAAAGGGGACACCTTTTGCCTGCATTCAATAAAACTATCCTTAGATTTATCAATATAAACTCTCATCAATCCTGTGTATTAATTAAGTTATTTAACAATCTGTACTTTTGCTCACAAATACTTACACTCAAAAAAAAAAAAAAAGCTTGTGCACTTTTGCAACAATATAATGTGTGATCTATACTGAGTTGTGATATTAGCGAGCTGAATGCGTGTTCGTTTTGGGGTTCCTTGCACCTTGAACTCCAGCTGCTACTTCTGTGTTTTTATTTTTTTCTTAGTTTGTTCCCCGCCGTGTGTGATGAACGTGATACTGATCTAATCTCTGTTCTCCTCAAAGTTGAAAAATGTATGCCAATAGTGATTTTTATTTTATTTTATTTTTTTCAATAAAAAATATCACCTCAAGAGTAAATGTGTCATATTTTAATTTCTTATTGCTTAACCATTGCAAGAATATGTACACGACTAACCCACACTACCTCCTTTTTCTCAGCACTCAAACTGAAGTTCATTAATGAACAACATACAGCATAGTGCTTTTTCACATGTTTTTTTGTGTTCCATCAATCAGTGTAACCAAACTGGGGCTGTTGGAGCAAAGATTTTCCACTTAGCACTGTGTTTACTAATTAATCCTGCATTGTGCCACTGCAGCACTTTGACTGGACTGAGCAGGAGCGAGAGAAAGGTAGAAAAACACAGAGGTAATGATTGGCTGTCTGCTGCACCAAGACGCTGACTGGGGAAATTGGACATTAGCGAAAAGTCAAGCTATTTGATTTGTCTGAGTCCAGGTAGACGAGCCTGCTCAGTTTAGTGCACAACTCTGGGTATCGGCAGAGACAAAGTATCGGTATCGGAATTACTACTACTCACTACTTTGAACATTTTACAGCAGTTAGCACACTGATATGCTAACATGTCCTTATAATTTTGAGTTATAATCAGAGCAGTGCAAACAAATTTTCTCCCAAGCAAATGCACTTTACAAAATATTTGAACTTTTTTTTTGTCAAGTATAGTACCTTTATTTGCTAATGTTTCATTTTAAAGACGACTAAGTTTTCACTCTAACGTCAGAGCTTATTGCAAGAATCACAACATTAAAATACAGTGAAAATGTGACTTTATTCTGCATGTAGATGATGATCCAGGTTGAGAAAGTTATATTCAAAGGCTGGTTTGGGGCTTCTGTGGTTGCAGTTGACTCTGGAGCTTTGTATCCCCCTCATACACAAAGAATTAGACGTATTAAAAAGTAGAAATTAGCATAAATGAGAAAATGGGTGTGAGTGTGCATGCTTGAAGTGTGTGCCCTCAACATACAGTATGAAAACTAAAATGTACCCAGTATGTATTTTACATTTGTTCAGTGTTTTTCTTCTCATATCATATACTTACACCACCAATGTGTCTTTCATGAAACAATTCGCTTGGCAAATTAAATAAGCTTTACACTTGCAATATTTTTCTACATAGGCTCAAAGTGGTTAAACTGAGCACTTGGCTGAAGACCATGTATTCCAACAGTGGTCAACCAATGTGTGCAAAGCTTGTGTGCAAAGCTGTTTCCAGCCATCTCAACCAGATACATTGATCCCATTGGAGTAGTATTGGTGCACTTTGAGCTGTCATTAATACGCCGTGGTTGACAAATGTCCACCATAGACTCCACAGTATAATGGATTATTTCCTGGATAAATGCAAAGTGTCACTTAAGACCTAGATTTGTGACCAATAAATTACAATGAAGCTGAAAAGGGTAAGAGTACTTTCGTGCTGATGTTCCAAAAAGTTAGTACTTAACCAGATGACCAAAAACAAAAACAAAAAACCTACGGACATGTAGCAATCATTATCTACAAGTGTCAATGCAAGGCCTATGTACTTTTTTTTTGCTGAAGTTACAAACATATATCATTATATCAATGTGACTTACTTAATTTAGCGCCAAGCTTAACGTTTATTCACAAGAATGTATTGAAATCTCAAGTAAAGTAAAAACTATTGCTTTTTAAATTGAGATACTTGCACCTCCTGTCGTCCTCCCTCTCCCTTCTTGCCTGTGTGCAGTGTGGGTGGATCCTTCCTAATGAAAACAGCACCTTTTACCCCCGGCTCTTATGTATTAAGCCTGTGTCACCTACAAGACAATGCATTATTCCTCCCACTGTTTCCCTGAACTGCACTACACACAGCCATCCCTCACACACATGTCACATTTTATTAGATTTTCTATATTCTTCCTGCAATGCATCTCGACAGGACACACACTTGAGACACATGGATTACTGCACACAGAAGGCAATAGATGGGTCTTTTTAATAGAAAGGCTTTGTCAACTAAATGTATGGGAATGAAATGTGAATGTGTCATGAAATATTTAAGGACATGAAACCCCATAACATTTTTTTTTTATCATGATACATTTTAGATTTTTAGTCAACAAATAATAATGTTAGAAAAATATACATTGTCTATTTTGTGTCTCTGATCTTACTTTTGGGGATTTTATGGGAACATAGTTGTCAGATCAGACACTGATTGTAAACTGGAATAGTTTGTCTTTTCAAAATGGGAATATGTGTGCTTTAATGCTGTTCTTTTTCCATGTAATTTTTCAAAGACTAAATGACTATGTTTCATTATAATAAACCTTTATTTTTCACACAGCAGGGAACTTGGCATTTTGTCGCAAGCAAACAAGGTGCACTGTGTAGCTTTCTGAAGGTAAAAAGTCATCTGCTCAGTAGAATTAGAAAGTTAAAACTATACTTTGGGACTTTTTGAATGGAGATGAATACATTGTATGCCATATTATGAAAAAAAAAAAAATAAATCAGCTAAAGAAACCGCTTTTCTGTGTTCGGGCCTTCCTCCAAGCCAAATAATACTATTTTGTGGCCATGCAAGCCCACTTAAAGTAAAAACTTAGATTTTTATTAATTACTTAGTCTAACAAATGCATCAAAATTACTAAAATATACATTTATTCAAGTTTATTTTTGGCCAAAAGATGCGCAGTGCATCTTTAAACACGAGACATAACACCTCAGCTCATATGAAAATCATATCTGAGCTTGAGAAAGTAAAATATTAATTACAGCGACCTTCGGTTTGATTAAATAATTATTCAAAACAGCCATCGCCTTATTGTTCACTCTGCTCAAAACACTCTGCAGACTAGCACAGAACTAAATCTATGATTTTTCTCTTTACTGTGTTTATTGTACAGTGAAAGTCTGAATTGTTAGTCTTGCTTGTGAAATAACTCTGCAGTGCTGTTAGAAAAAAAGACCAACGTGCGTCAGAACTAAGTATGGCTTCTCATCACATAAAAATGACCAGTATTCCACATTTTTGCGATGCTGATTTTTGACTCTTAACATTCACATTGTGGTGTGAAGCCCAAAGGTTTCAGTGTCTACACAAACAACCATTCCTCCTTTTATTCAATCATAAGTCTTGTATGATTGAATATATTCCTCAGTATGAACTCTCTGCAGCTCCAGTGGTTTCTGAATCTGTAAAAAACAATTCTTGAGAGATCTACTAATACAATACCCAGAAATATGCATTTGGATTAGATGACAAGAAAATACAATTTCCTTGGATTAAATTTCCTGAGATATTATAATATGATTGACTGGTAAAACCAATAAAACTCTGAAGTCTGCAGTAGCATTAAAACTGACCTTGACTATGCTGTGTCATTTACAAGCAAACATTGTGCAAGTTTGTGCATACTTGAAAGCAAGTGTATGGTGAAAGCATCAAGGAAGACTTTGCTCACCGAGAAAGTTAACAATTATTGTAAGGTACAAGCTACAAGTTCATCCCATTCTTTGTCATCCCACTAAACAAACCTGAATGCTGTTGATGCTTTTTCATGTTTGAATCTTTGCATGCTTGTGTGTGTGACAGAAAAAAATATCATAAAATAAAACAAAAGATGCCAACTTCAACTGCAGACTTTTTTTTTACACCCAATCCTTTTCCAATTTTGCTTCACACTGCTTCCAACTTCTTGCCCTGGCTCTTACAGGTTCATCTGGTGCATTGGGTGGTCTTTAGGCTGTACTCTGCTTCTGTTCTGTGAAGCATGTGCTAGTGAGAATGTCCATGTGTGTGCATCAGCAGGTATATCGTGGCTGGGGTGACAGGGATCAATAGTGCATTAGGCCCCATCACAGCTGCTTGCCCTGGAGACAGACACCAGACTGATAATGCCCCTCCATGGACCTTCTCTCCCATACACTAAACCAAGGCCTGCTGAAAGAAGCCATCAGAGACCGACAGAGGGGGAAAGATGGAGTGAAGGATGTATTGATCAAGAAAAGGCAGAGGAGGAGTGATAAAGCCAGTGGGTAAAAGGAAATCAAGCAAATCCAATATTAAAAGGGAGAGGGAAGGAATAGGTATACAATCAGCAAAGGAGTAGGGAGGAGCTGTGGAAGGGGATTTAGAGCTATGAATTGAAGGAGGCTCTCAAGCGAAGAAGAGCGGCAAATGACAAATTTCATTTCTGATAGGGGACACCAGCACCTCCGCATGATCCCATCACTGAGTCTAATAGAGAGGTTTCATTTCAGGCAGACAGCAGGACAAATCAAGATAGATCTGTCCACATACATTTCCAACATGCGTCACCCTCACTACAAGAAAAACACTTTGTAGGTGAGAGTGATATAAATGTAGATGGATCTAAAGTGTCACTAAATGTGTTCATGTGGGAAATAGTGGGTCATGACTTCCTATTTTTGCGCACATTGAAATGCTTTTTGAGTCTGACGTATAGTATATTTCATGCCATATTGTTTCTTTTATCAAGAACCGATATCTGCCAGCTTAAAAAATGTTTTATGAATAAAAATAAGATCAAAAAGTCCAGTTTACTGAAGTACTTGTCTTGTTGGCACTGTGTGTGTGTATTTTCTTTAAAACAAAAACCTGACAAAAAACATGAAGAACTATCACATTAGTCCTGCACTGACTTCCAGTGGCTCAGAACTTCAACAGCTTTGCTCATGTTAGTGCCTTATGAACCATCTCGTACTCTGAGGACCTCAGGGACTGGCCTCCTGCTGGTGCCCAGAGTCAGGACTAAACATGGATGGTGCCAGAGTTAAGAGTGACCAGCCTCTTCAGGACAAGTTTATACATCTAAGATCTGCAACAGAAAGACAGGCTTCTGCTCTGATAATGTTCAAATCTATGCTCAGCACATTTCTGTTTCTCTGTGCATATGACTGAAAAAGTTTTATCTTCGCTCTTGTTATTATTATTATTATTGTTTCATGTATTAAAAAAAAAGAACATTGTGCATCTTATTAATCGTATTTGTATGTGTTTTAACTCTTTCCCTGCCAATGACGATAATTGTCGTCATAACGAACCCAACCGTAGCCTGCCAATGACGACAATTGTCGTCATAAGCTTTTTATTATATGCGGCGATAGAGGGCTCTCTGACGCACGTGTCCGGTGCGTCAGCATTTAACAATCATGTTGCACTTTCATATATTCACCACCGGAGGGCAGTATCACATTAGCACAAGGCCGCAGAGGAAAGCCCAGGACCCGGAAAATGCACGTCTTTCCTGTTTACATTATGCAGCGCAGTCGGCTGTGTTTACGTGATCATCCGCCTCTAAACATTACAGGCAACACATCTTGGACTAAAAACATTGTTGAGTGAGTTTAGAGCAGATATTTGATCTTTAAAATGAAGACGATCCTACAGGACTAGGATTCTGAGGAGAACGACATATGCAGCGAGTCTGGAGGAGAAAAACTAAACTTTCTCCTCTGTGAGCGATCCATAAGTGGTCAGAGTAAGTCAAACTACTGTATTTCTTCATGTTTTAAGGGTTAAATATAAGCTTTGCCCTGTGAAAGCGTCTGAATCTGTAGAATCTGCATCAGAAAGTAGAAAAAGTCCTGTGATGTCTTCCTCGTTTGTACACAGCTTTTGTTGGTTTAAAGATGAAAAAGACACTCGACCTCATTGTTTTAATCACGTGAAGCTCGTATTTTTATCCTAAATACATTATTTCATTGTACTGGCTATTATTCTTTCACCAAAAAGTAGTACAAACAAAACTAACAATGACATGAAGTTTGATTTAGAAAAAGGGCGTTATCTCAAAGTTTCTCGTCAAACGCTGAAATCTAATGAAAACAACGAATTTCAAATGCCTAAATTGTGTATGTTTTTTCTTGAGAGAGTTGTTTTTAAAATGTTATAATTGTCTGAATTTTTATTGTATTGAAGGTGTTGGCTGTAAAAGAGGGACTTCCTGGTTAAATAAAGGTAAATAATAAGTAAATAAATAAAATGTGATCTTAATGAATATTTCCCTATTATGTTAAGTGCTTTGAATTACAAAATATGAAAAAAATAACCTTGTCTTTTATGAACATACTGTGCTGAAGTAGAAGATCTCTTTTGGCATGTTTACATTTTGGTATGCTTTGCAAATATGGTTCTTTTTTACAAGCTATTTTAATTGAAAACTAAATATATAAATGTTTATTTCAAAAAGTTGTAAATACATTGTATTAATATTTTGAATTAGTCTTTACCAACCAAGGATTTAAGGACCACTGAGGTAAGAGCAGCTAATAGAATGACAGCATGAAAATATTTAATAATAATCACTATATTTATTGTGCAAAATGTTTTCACTGTCAATGAAAACAGCACGAAAAATAGAAACAAAGCAATTCTTTGCCTTGGACAACAGAGATCTGGTTTTCTAATATTTCCCCTTTGACACAGTTCACCGAGATACAGTCTTGTTTGTGTAGATGTTTTATTTTACCGTTTTGACCTTGAGCAACAAGCATTTCTTCAACTTGATGAATGGCATTACTGATGAATGAGCCTCCAGCTCACAGAGGGAAGAATAGCTGAATGAACTGTGAACGAGTATTCAGCAACCGCTATTTCAATTTCTATAAATACGATTAAAAGCATGGAATGTATCATTAGATTTATCTGCGTTATATTTGAAAATGATGTTGCCCAGCACCTTCCCCTGTACGAGGTATGCAACCCCAGCTGTTTGGTTTGTTAGGCTTTCTCCTCTGAAGAGGCCCACACTGACCCTCTCCTTCTGCCATCCAGACTCAGCTCAGATGCCAAATAAGGAAAAAAAAAGGGACCAGTGCACTATTGGAGGTGAAGGGACTTTCCAAGAAGATGAAATTAAATCTGGCTAAAATTATTGTTTAAAAGCCAAATGGCCTTTTCCTTTAAATGATCAAAGGGCTTTGCAAAGTGCCAAAAGCATTCCTGACCAATGAACAGTGGAAAATGAGAGCAGATAAAATGATCTCGGTATGTTTAATGTCTGTCAGTATAAATCAAGTTCAAAAGCTAGCTCAACATGAACTGTAATTCAATACAATTAACGATTTCTTCACAATTTATTAAAAAAATAAATGAGTTTCAGACTGACCGAACGTAGAGGCTCTGAAATAAATGGAAGGGTGTTGTACCCCCCAGACTTGGTCATTCTGTTTTTATTATTGTCCAGCTTGTAATAGATAATTTATAGCCCCAAAGTTACCTATGACATATTCCTTCTGCCCGCTTGTAAATTACACTGGACTTTCAAAAAAAATATGTGACAAAAATTTGTGACAAACTGAAAAATTGTGCAGTTTGAGCACAAAAACATCTCAGTATGTCACACACTGTGTCTTACTTCAGGGTTTTGTTTTTTTTTTCATCTCCTTCATAGCCACAAATTAAGACAGTTGCTATAGCGATTCTGAACTGATTCTTGTGAATGGAGAAAAAACACTGTTGCCTACAGAAAGCTTCAATAAGTTGCTAAAGTAATAATTGTATAATTTGTGTGCAACTTTAAGGGTTTCTTGTTTGTTTTTAGCAATGTATATTTCAAGATTCCTTCCTTATTGTTGCCTCTTGAACACTCAGGTGTACATCTGTGCACAGAAAACACGTGTTAGGAGATGAAGGTGGAATGGGGACAGTGTAGCTGCAGGGGATTATGGGATACGTTCTCAGGCCATTTCCTGTGTGGTGCTAAAGAGCATCACCATCTGTGACTAGCTCTAATGAGGGGCTTAATGTGCCCCGAGCCACGTGTCTGTCCCTATACATCAGCAGTGCATGTGTTCAGGTCTATCTATCACTTCAACACACCATCACATTTGTACATCTCATTCTTTCTCCATATAATGTGCATATTTACACCATTACATAAAGCTTTCTGGTCTTCATCTTTCTGTGTCTCTCTCCTCTTCAGTAGCAGATGTTGTGACCCCCAGGGGCGCATCATCAGCTTGATACCTTACTAATAGTTTTATAGGTCCTGGGGCGCGGCTTTTCAGATCGTAATGCCTTGTGGATGCTATTATCCCCAGATACTCTGCATTTAAAAGCTGCAGTTGTGCTTACTCTGATATGTTGTTCTCTGTCAACAAGGTTTTAGCTTTGATAATTAACTGCTTTAGTGTTTTTATTTAGCATTTCTCCTACGTAATTGGAAAACAGTCTCTTTTTTTTTTATTTAGCTCTGTCATAAACTATATAAGCATAGTATTTTTCTTGTGCTGAACATGTTTACAGCATTTTCTTTCCTCTAAAGTTTGGGCTGTACCAGTTGTTTGTGACACATGCTGTTTGCTTTTATCATCAACCAGATTCAAAGGAAGCAAAGATTTGCTGTGTGTCATGACTCCTCCAAATCCAAACATTACAGAGAGCAACGGTGACACATTGAGATTGGCTGGTAGTCTCTTGCCTTGAAACTAGATTATTATATTTTTTAAGCACTATAAGGATGTTGCAAAATGAACCTGAACAACACTGTCCCCGCCTGCTTCATGCCTATGCAGTGCGTTGCATATTTATTGAGGCAATTTGACTCATAAACTGGCTTGATATTGAGTCTATAAGGCCTATATCCTCAGCTTTGCACTGTAGGTTTTATTGAAATGTAAATAGTCGATCAGAGCCCTGCCTTGAGATGGAAATGGCACTTCGTAAACATGTTATATGATACAAGCTTTGTATAAAGTCATATAATTGATGCAAACTCTCCCATTTAATAATTTCCAATTGTGCAGATGCAAGACCTACCTCTGAAGCTGCAGTTGTGGAAATTAGAAAGCAAATATGCATGTCACAATCCAATAGGAGGAATCATCAGCTGAAGATGGAGGCTTTGTGGGACATAAATCAGATAAATTCTGCAAGGTAGACCAGTAATTTATGCATAGGAAGCAGCGGGGTAGAAAACAAGCAACCATGTAGCAATACAGTAACAGCACATGTATGTAAACACGATTTCCTACAGATCTGAAATATATGCTATGTACGCTATATCTCACACTGCCCATGCGCAAACAATCTTTGTTGTTAAACACGGGACAAGATGGCAGCGCAGAGGGTTTTTTGGACTCTGAATGACCCAGGAAACAAACTCATCTCCACTTTCGGATTCTTCTTCTTTTCCTCCTCCACACTTGTTCTATCCCATGCAGACATTGGATATGTCATTACGATTCGTTGATGTGATTGGTTAAGCACAAATAAGGTAGGCCACACATCAAATCACCTTGAAGTATTTCAATGAACATCCCACCACACTTTCAGCGAGCAAAGTTTTTTTTTTTTTTTTTTTTTTGCAGTTTATTGAAGGATAATATATTTTTTTAAAAGTTGATTGGTTAAAGGTGGAGTATAATTGAGTTTACTCTTCTAAATGGAAACGGTTCTTGGTTACAAAGTTAAAGCAAACACACATACAAAATCATGCGCAGTATATCAAATACACAAACTTCGAATGTGTGTGTTTTTACAGTTTCGTTTGTTATTTTGAGTTTTTGAAATTTGAGTTTATTAGTAGCTTTTGTGTTTTAATGGTGTGTACATGTTTTTGTCTGTGTGTGCGCCTGTTTTCATATTTGTGTTTGCGTTTTGCCTTTAAGCATCACCATAAATTATTAACTCTTTCATTTATACCAAACGTGGAAGAAAGAGCTGAATGCTGAGAGCGGATTGATGGTTATTGGAGGTCCATGCATAAAATCACCATGGAATCAGAATTCATGAATCTACACACTGTTGTGCCAAAAGGTTTTTGGAATAGAAAGTTGGGTACCATTTTACAATAACTTCACATTCATTTGCCTCAATAAAGCATAAATAAAACCTTAACTAATGAACAAATGGTCAATTCATGAACAAAAATTGTATTAATGATTAATAACTACTTAATTAATGAGTTAAGGTTAGAATTTGGGGTTGGATGATAGGGTTCAACATTTCTAAGCATTAATAAACTCTTCATCTATCAATTAATCATTTGTTTATGATAAATTAAATCTTTATTAAGGTATTATTAAGGATTTATTAAGCCTAATTAATGTGTAGTTATTCTAAAGTGTTACCAAAGGTTGGCTATAGCTGTTTCTAATGCTGCAACCTTTAATGAGAAACAACATAGCACAACACAAACAACACACTGAGTGCAAGCCATGTTTATTTCTTTTTCATACATAAAAATAAAGCTCTGCATTTCCGTCACATTTGTAAAAGTCAAGTTTTTGGTTGTAGTACAAATGTCGGGTTTGGCCTGGGATATCTTGCAGTTTCTAATCAGCTTAATAAATGATTGCAGTCCTTTTCCTCTTTGGTCTAGTGCATTTGGTTAATAGCCTCATTCCTATTGTTTCTCTAATGAATTTGGTTTATTAGTACCCCAAAGCTACTTGGTTTTGTCACATAGGACCGTGGAAAGCTACTTAATGAACCAGCGTTGACAATTAGAGCAAGGCCTCTCCAAATGCTCCTACAGGCCCGCGTTAGCACCGTCAAATTGGTTTAATTAACTGTGAGATTTGTTATGCCGTGTTTTTGTGTCGCTTTCAAAAGTGTAACAAAAGGGGACAAACACACAGGAGAAATACACCAACTAATACTACTTGTCTCACGACTGCCATATTTGATTAAGAGCAGCCTCAACTAAGATAAAGAAGAAAAAACTGCACATACGTTGGCCAACATGTTGGCCGCATCTATTTATCTATTTACCCGTGTGCTGAGTGCTCATTTGCTGATGATAAGTTCTCTTGACTATGATTTCTGACGTTATTTCAGATTGACTAATTTCTCGAAAACTTGCTGCTATAGTGCAATTCCTGATTAACGTGTAGGAATGAATGAGGGATATGCACATGCAGTTTGGACGAAATAAAAGTAAATATGCTAAACACTTGAAATGTGTGGAACTGCAGCTTCAGGTAAGAAATCATTGCCTTTGTTGGACGTCAAATGAAAACTGATTTTTTTGTTGCTGTTGATGTTTCACTGTCACTTAAGAGATTTTGTTGCCTGTTTTTACTCAAGATTATTTTCTGAAGTATGTCTTGTAATTAAAGTTGGGATAACTGATTTAAAGTCACTCTTCCATGCTTCCTAAAGCTTATTGTTGAGATCTCTGCCCCTGGGGAGTTCTTTTAGATCAGAGCCAGAGTCAGGTCAATTACATTTCATCATTTCATATTTAACCTTTGTTTGTTCCAGTCTGCCATTTCCTGATCAGTAAATTTACTCACAATATGTTGCTGCTGTGTAAAGCTAACACACTGCTGAACCTTGTGGGACCCATCAGCTGTGTGCCATGCTCCAAACCTAATGAGATTTTTTTTCTCTGTCTTACAGGTTCTTGGCTGTGATCCAACAACTTCTGTAGTTTATGAATGGTAGAGGAGGCAAATTATCTGCTTGGACAATAACTGGAAACATCAAGGGGCTTACTTCAAATAATACATTGTCTTGTCATAAAGAGAGATTTGCTTAGATCACTCATGTCCAAACTGCAGCCTGGTTGCCAAATGCAGCTCATGGACAATTTTTGGCCCAAATTATAGTTTTCAATCACAATTTTAGCAATTATTCTATCATATCATAGCAAACATGTATATAAACCTAAAATTAATGCTTTGGTAAAAAAAAAAAAAAAAAGTTGGTTTATTGAAATGAGGTCAAATGCAACATTTTGAATGATTTATGTTGGGTCATTCTGGCCATGGGCAACTAGCTTAATTTTTTTTTTTAGAAAATTTGGCAAAAATCATTATAAATTTTGTACATCTATAGTTCTCCTTTATAATTAGAGTCAGTTAGTCATTAGAAGACTAAACTTCAGAGCTTCAGTCTTAGAAATACCCCAGCATCTGTTTGTGTTCCAAACACTCCGAAATAGAATCTAAATTTTAGTGTGCGGTTTTAGTAATAGCCGTGCCTTAATTAACATGATGTATTCAAAGAGAGATACAAATTTAAAAAATGAATGGAACACAGAGAGGCTAATACGAGTGTCTGGTGGGATACTAATGTGTCTGCACTGGGCTCATTGTGGGGAGAGACTCTTAGGCCAAAACAGTGGGGGACTCTAATTTGTCTCAAGGGCCCCATACGAACAATTTTAGGCCCTTTTGCACTTAGGAGCAATATTTTAAAGACACACAAATAGAAATATATCAAGGAGCGCTCCAGGGAGATGGCATTATTGAAGCTGTCACTTTGAATAGATTAACAAGAGCAATAGGGAACATTATCGGACGTCGACTTACCTGCTTGGAAAAGCTTTTTGGAAGTAGCAGTGTTGTGTGTGTCAGTGTCTAAATTTATATATATATATATATATATATATATATATATATAATATATATATATATATATATATATATATATATAAAAAGAGAGAGAGAGAGACCTTACGCAGAGGAATACCTGCTTAAATCCAAAGTTCACTGTGATAGGCTTCAGTCACTCTCCACTCTAAATGAAAAAAATAAATAAACACTAAAATAAAAACTATATTTATATATTTTTACTATTGACCTGTATTGTATTTTCTCAAAATGTGACTGAACCAAAACAACGGCACACCTCCTCTTGACGTGCTCTGTTGCACATGTGTGATGTGAATGGAAGGAGGTGGGACAAACCACATGGGGAGTTGCGTCAGTCTTGCCTGTGTTGTTGCATTTCCGAAGGTTCCCTCAGCCTTCGTCTGTTTGCATCAGAACTTACACATTCAGTGTCAATGAACGATGTAAGCATCGAGCAACTTATCAAAACACCAACGCACCGTCTACGCTGTACGAGGAAACATATGTGTCAATACCACGCAATCAGACACAAAGAAAAGGATGATGAAAGTAACTTGTTTTGACTGGGCAGCAGTGGTTAGCATGTGGATTTTGTCATGAGATCAGACAACAAGGAAATCGTGCTCATAAAGGACTTTTTTTGTCCATTGATAGAATCACAAATTCCACATGATTTTTTTTTATTAGTTTGTTTTTGTGAGGTTATTAATATTATTTTATGACTATTATGAATATTATGATTATGATTATGATGATTATTATTATTAGTAGTAGTAGTAGTTGTTGTTGTTGTTTTGATTATTTATTGTACGCATAAAGAAAAAAAACTTTTAATAATAGACAATTATACAATAAATTGCTGAAGGAAAAAGCATCTCCGCTCTATGAACTTTGTGGCATAAAGTGTGTAACCAATATGTACCAACAAATAAAGCGATCCTTTCAAAAATTGATAGTAGTAGATTGTCTTTGATGTATCTTTACACAAAATAATCCCGCCTTAGCAGACAGCAGGGCAGTAGATTTGACATTCATAGCACAGGTTTGGTGTCCTCGTGTGACCCACATTCTTCATTTCTTTTGTTCATCATTTATTTTTTGCATGATCCTGTGTCATTGCCGTGAGAGACAGTGGGAGATAATTGTTGCCTGAGGACTTCAAGAGTGAAAATGGACACAACAGAAGATCGAACCTTGATAGTATAGATGACTTTAACCCTATGACCCACAACACTGCTTTAGGGGTCTGTAGAGTATCTCAAAAAAGTGGAAAAAAAAAAAAAAAAAGGTGAAAACATTTTTAAATTAGCAATTTGTTTTCTCCCTATATAAGTGTTTCTGCGGTTGGCCAAGCACTGCAAGTTTACATAGATTCCAAATACTTGACAAAACATAGCTGTGGCTGTGATTGACAACTGAATGCTCAACAAGGAATATAAATGATAGATGATCAATGAAATTCTCCATTGTGATCGAAAAATGTGCTGTGTGCTGCGCATGGCCTAAGAATTTGTGACAACCTGCATTACTTTAAACCATTACCCATTGAAAAGTACAGAACACATCATCATTAGTGATGCCCACATGATGTGACAGCTTCACTTATGCACCGGTTATTTACGACAGTTTTCAACCATTCAGTTTTGTGTAGGGAAATGCTTGAAACTCTATCTATCTAGTGTCCATGTCAGAAGCACTCAGACATGTTACCATGTTTTGAGAGAACGTTCAGCCTTTTTATGTTAGATATACTGTATGTCTTTGGACCCAAAATGTCCATCTTGAGCTTTAATAATGTCTGAGCCCTACTTGGACCAAGCCCCCACACAAAAAACATTGTTAACACGTCATAGCTGTGCGTCAAGGAGATGACATACACCAGCAGCTCCAGCAGAATGTCCGCTTTCGTGTGTTTGAAGTGCAAACAAATGATTTCACCACTAATATACTATATAATACGAAAATATATAGAAACTGAGCTTGAACCGTTCCAAACCCGTTGAGTTCAATATAAAATGTTTTAAACATGAAACATTTGTGTGTATCCTGAAAGGTGGTTTTCCCAAAAGCTGTCATAATTAAAGCACACGTGATGTGTCTTTTGCTAGTTTATTTATTGATTTGCTTTATTAAGTATGCATCTTTTCATTGTATATTGTTCAAGGGTGCTCATGACTCAAGACAGTTTTAACAGTTTTTAAAAAACTTTGAGACACTTCTCCCATTTTATTTAGTTATTTATTTGCTAACACCGAACACACGCCATTGACTGACTGACTTTTTCAGCCAAACCATCACAACAGCGGAAGCGATGGTGACCAGACTGAGAGAATATCTGCATAGACTATAAAGAATTATCCTTGCTCAGTGTTATTTCTCCCATGAAACGGAAGTTAAGCTCTGCACACATGCTTTGGTGGTGGTGTGTTACTATTCATTTATTGTTTTTGACTCAACACTGCTGGGCCTATAATGTCCAGACTTTAATTAAAAGGAGGAAAATTGCAGCATACATGCTTTCAACTCTCATTATGTGTGTGAGCGGTGAGTGGAATCGGTGCAAGCAAATGATTAATGTATCACCAGTTTCCGAGAAGTGAAGACACCAACAACACGGAAAGTAATGATTGGAAACAAAAGGCTGCAGACAGAGGCCCAATGTGAAACTTATATCATGACTGGTTCTGTTGTGCGCTCACAGCTCTCCTGGGACCTGCTTAAATCAATGACAATCACAAACAAATTAGCCTCGCCTTAACGCACTGCCTGCTGCCCCACTCTCCGCTGACTACACATGTTTGTGAGAAGAGCTAAGGTACAACTCACATAAACTGTTTCAATAAAGGCTGAGATGTTTAAAAGGAAAAGCTTGTTAAATGACAAGAAATTTTGGAATTTGAACATGTTGAATATCTTGTTAATTATTTCACAGCCTCAAATAATCGGCGTATAAAACATTTATGATGCAATAATGTTAGATTTACAGCAAGTGACTTAATTAAGAATGTAGCGTGCTTTTCTAAGTCATTAACAATGAGAAAACATAGGACTTTTCTGCTTCAAATCCCTAAAGAAAACTGTGTTGTCTTGTGCAGCTTCTGTCATATGTGAGTCAGTCAGCTCTAACTGTAGAAGAAAGTGATTTCACAGCTAAATCAAAGCCAGTGGGTTATATGAGCTATGAAACAATTTGCATTGTTGATTGTTTGTCTATCAGTGCTAGCATGGAATGGAAAGCTGTTGTTCCTTTTGGGAGGATCTCAGCGGGAGCGATTTAAAGAGTTAAGAGCAGGGATTACACTAGTTTATGGAGCCTTATGCTAATGCCTGACAAGAAGCTAATAGCAGGAAGCTGCCAGTATGTTGAATGTATACTGTGTGCACAGGAGCAAATGGGATTAAGTATAGGTTCAAGCAAGTTTATGTGCACTTTATAGAACAGCAGCACGTCAGACCCACTGTTAAACAGTACAACAATGATGACAAGTGCTCAGTGTCACCTTAAAGAGGCCAAAGAACAACATGAATGCACAGTTTTATTTCTCTGAAGAGAAAACTTTTCATTGACTTATAACATTTTGCTAAAAGGATGACACTGTGTGGCAGTTCATGAAGAACACTTTTTTATCAAATAAATGATTAAATAAGAACAAACATAATAGGCTACACGTGAAAGAGTCTGCTGCGAAAGATTGAGTTTTTTTTAGTTTGATTAAACAGTCTTTTCAACTTATTACTTTGAAACAATTAATGAAACAAAAAACAAGATATTGTAGGAAGGCCATTCTTTATACTACTGGGAACACAACATTCTTTGATTTACTTTTTGGAGGTCTGAAGTTAGACTCAGCTGCACATTTTCACTGAAAGTTCTGCATTTGTACATGTACAGAAACATGTAAGATATGGCCTCTTTTCAAAAAGGCAAGCAAATAACACATCTAATTTTTTTCTTCTGATGGTAAGATCTTTAAACTATTGTTTTTCCAGAACAGCAAATGGATTATACCTGAAAGAACAGTGTCTACTTTTGCTCAAAGGTACTTTCTTTAGTGTGTTCCCAACTGAAGCTAATGTGTTATTTGTACTACATATGAAATTGTCCAAACAGAGAAAAGTTTATTCGTTTATCCACATGTATCCACTTTTCCTTTTACCATCCTAAAACAAAATCTCCTACATACATTGCATGTAAGTGCTCCAGTTAAAAGGTCAGTTTAATAGTGAGGTGTTTTTTATTTTTTTTTTCAACATCAAGTAGCTGACTAACTTACCAAGTACTCCAGCAGAGATTTTAGTCTTAATTTCACCTACAGTCTGCAGTCACTCACATACTCTGTCACTGTACGTGTTTAAGTAATAAGTAAGTAAGTATTTTATTTGTATAGCATTTCACAACACAGATCACAAAGCGCTTCACAGTGAGATGAACCTCCCTCCCACTCAGTGATAGTAAGCTGCCTGGGCAACTCAGCAGAGGCGATTCACCTAACCTGCGCTCACTCCGACTATCACAGTGTTCCTAACATGCATGTTATTGGTTGGTGGGGAAACCGGAGTGCCCGGAGGAAACACCAGACAGGGAGAAACATGCAAACTCCACACAGAAAGGTCCGGGCTGAGCGGAATCGACCGCGACTTCTTGCTGTGAGCAGAGCGTATCCGCTTGCACCGTGCCAGTATATCAAACAACTGTAATCTTTAATATAGCCACATTGCCAGTTGCCATAATAAATATCTTTTTTACAGATGCTTTTTTAGATTACATAAAAACAGACCAAAGAGTCACAGGCCAAACACAACTATCTCAGCCATTGTTTTTTGGGTTAATCATTATTTACCTAAAAACCTATTTACAATTTTGGAAAAGGAAAAAGACGTGAATGCATGAATAGGCCAAAAGTAAAAAAAAAAAAAAAAAAAATTGGGTGCCTTACATCTTGTGCCGCAACTACGTGAGCGGCGCCTACATGTTGTATACAAATTAAGACATAATTACTCTACCATACAGTACGCATACAGTATGCATACAAGCAGGAATAAGCAAACCCACTGATGCCGAATACACATCCATTACTCAAGCTAAACTTGTAGCACAAACAAGCCATCAGAGCCAGCAGTGTTTTTATGCTGACCCCCGCACCAATAGTATTTTTCATCTCGGGTTGAAATCCATGCTACATTTCGCAGATGCTCTTCCCGCTTGCTTATATGGACATTTTATTGGCGATATTGATTTGAGCTTACTGGGTTGTATATGTGCAGGGGTGGACGCCCGCAATTTTCTTTTCTTGTCCGGCCCTTGCAGATTTATTGTGGACCCCAGACAGCGATCAATGTGGAGCAGAGCTGAGGGCCGAAAACAAGATGGAGAACCCTTCAGATGGAGCAAGTAGGGGGAGCTACGTGAATGAGAAGCTGCACAGACATCGAATGTTACAGTCAAGTTATATGTGGAATTAAGGTTACAAATATCATTTCATTGCTGTACCAAAGTTTAGAGCAGGGGTGAAGACATGCTGCTTAGTTTAATGGTTTTGACATTTAGACCTAAACAAAATATTTTGAGGAGATCAAAGACAAAGACTATGTATCTGATTTAAAAACGAAATATGTTTCTAATATAATGTGCTCCTCAGTATCTAAAATAACTCAGTATCATAATTTTATCTGAAATGAGTAAACATATATTTTCAGTACAGCCTATATTGATTATTTGATGCGCTAAACTGTAGAAGTCCCTTGAGGAATTCACACATTTAGCACACGTTTAATTACAGCTTAAAATATTTAAAGACATGTCTTTACTCCCGTGTGACACTGGTTCCTATTCTGTCTTTTAAAACTGTAACATTAGTCAGATCATGTAATAGGAAACAGCTGGGGACCTTGGAATGGATTGGCTACTTAAAATCAATGCAACATCTGTTATATTTCGCATTTTGCATTCAAAGCAAACCCTCCACCAGAGAGAATTGTTGCAACGTTGCATTAAAATTAACTAAGGCAATTAAACATAAAAGTGGGATATGTATTGTATTTTTATTTTTTTATTATACGAATGCAATTCTTTTTGCAGGGCCAGGGGAAAGACACGGACCACCCATTCATCTTTTCCCAGTGGGACATGGGTGGATTTGTTCAGAAGGTATATATGAAAAAGACCAAGCAGCAGATTATCTCTATGGGAGCACCCAGCCATCCTGCAGAGGATACTCATTTTGATCACTTGTATCCAATATCACATTCCCTTTATTACCTTATGTACACAGCCATAGATGAGAGTAACTGGCTCATAATGTCACAGGAGGGAGGTGCCACTGATGTCTACTCTACACCATCGCTTTAGAATATATTAAAGCTAACACATTTGAGCATTTGCTCCTCCCCCGTTACAGATGGGTCGGTAATAGAGACCTGCGGATGTCAAATGACAACCGCTAAACGTTCCATCACGCTGTTTGAATCTCATTATGCACTGTTCACACTGCACACTTCATGTTCAGCCAGATCTGCCATTACTGTTGTTTATACTCCTAGGCAAAACTGGAACTGAATACTGAAGTTCTATAAACCAATCAGTGGGACATATATAATTCAATTAGTACATATGACCTGAGATAAGAGAAAAAGTGAGATTAATGTAGTAGTAAGGCAAATTATGAGAAAAAAAATCGGACTAAATTATTTGCAAACGTAAATGTCATAACAGGCAAAATTAGAGTGTTGCAAGGGCACACACTAGCTCGCTCATACCTGTTCAAAACAATATTCATTTGATTATTTATTTATTTATTCATTCAAAAGATAAAAACAACCGTTGTTTGTTATCTCTAAACTATCTGTGTTTCTTAGATAAATAGTGAGAATTTAGCTGCCGACATCACTCCCTAGCGTCTTGTCCTTCCTGTTATGTGTGTGCAGGGGGCAGCGCTCTGGTTCACACTGGACTGAGACAAACCCAATGCCCTCAGCAAATCCATGGACCACCCATACAACCTCCCTTACACACTCTCTTAGACACATTTATGCGTCACATTATGAATGAACAGAAAGCCTATCAAGTGACACAGTTTTGCTGGAGTCTTTAAAACATTCACACACACAAATCACATGCGTTCAAAACAGATAAACGGTAGGATGTCAAGCATACTCAAACATGGTATTCTTGGCTTGCTGCTGCCTTTCCTCTTCTCACTGACACACCGACCGGAAACTGCCTCCCATTCTGCAGAAAGAGAAGCTTTTGTTAAGCCAAGACAGAGGCCTCTTTCATTCAGACCACTGTGTTAATGTGTGTGTGTGTGTTTGAGATAGAGACGCATTATGTTGCCTAACAAGTGCAGATAAAAGTTCAAGAGTAATTGAAAAGGAAAAACACGGGAGGGAAGGAAGAGGAAGGAGGAAGCGAACATGAGACAAAACAACTTGATGTGGTTGAAAGAATGCAAATGAGATGTGGTGTTTTGTCAGAGCGGCTGGAGAGGTGACATCATTGTATGTGAGGGAAATTTAAAGTCCACACTGCATTATAACTAAAAGAAGGACTGGTTGGCGCTGGATCTAGATGCTGTGGATGCTAACATAGCATCTTAACGTCTAAGGAGCAGGAATGTTCTGAAGGAGAAATGGTTTGGTAACAGGGCAAAGTTCAGTCACAAAAGGGGGTTTAGACATCAGCTATGCAGTAAAGGGATTGTCTAGGAATAATCTAGACATTGTTTTGGGGGAAAAACATAAACAGAGAGGCAGAGGTTTAGAAGTGTTTCAAAGGAGACAGACAAAAAAAATGGAAGTTATTGTTTTGTGTTTTCAGAGTTGCAAGCTCAAAAAACTACAAAGACCAGATATTATGAAATATAAACATTTGTGTTGTGGGGATGTAACAAAAAAGAGTGAAAAGAGCATTTGGTCAATTCATGACTCCTCCACATCATATTTTTATAAAATGAGAAATGTAAAAGAGTTCTATTGGAGAATCTAAGCAGACTGCAAAGTCGGGAAAAAATGGGACATGTGTAACCTTAGAATAACAAGGGAGTAAAATAAATTATAAATAATATTGAATATGCATGTTTGTTAAATGCAATTAAATTAAGTAGAAGTTTGTTACATTTACAGTAGATGATATTCATAGTCATACACAGCTCTATAAAAACAAATAAACTATCTTGGGAAAAAAATATACATGTATTAGTAATATTGGATAAACAGCTTAATGTAGAAGTTTCCAAATTATGACCCCCCAATTTACTGTATCATTTCCTGCAAAAATTCTGAGAACCCACGGTTTACATTTTTTTGATAAAAAATAGCATCACATAGTTTTAATGTGAATTGTCACAAAGAAACACAGAGTAAAATGCAAACCATCAATGATTTTTTTTTTACATACATATATAAAAATAATTCTCTTCTGTGCAACTGTGCAGAAACAGTAGCACTCCGGACTATAGGACATTTATTGAAAGGAACAAACAGTGGTCTGTTGTGTTGTGGATCTGAACTTTCACCCCGTTGCACCAGACTTCTCCAAGTAATGAATAACATGCAATAATCTGTCCTTCCTGCTCTCTGCACTCATGTGGTTGTGAGATATTATCCTAACACATGCTAACCTTTGACCTCTGTAACACGTTGTGGTGTAGTTCGACAGGAGTAACAGCAGGCTCCTTCAGAACAACACTGGATCAAAATGTAAACTTTAACCTAGAGAAACTGCTCATATCTTCACGGAATATTGACAAAATAAGGCTGTCATGCTGCTGTTGTGTGATCTCGTGTAATTATCAAAATGTTAGAACATTTATGAGATTTTGATTGGTGTGTTCTTTTGTCCCAATTTATGTTAATTCATCCATGTTCTATATTTTGTTCCAATTAGGCGCATGGTTGCCGAGCAAATAGGGCTCTGGCCTTGCAGGTTTCAATTCTGCTCGGTCCAGGCCTTTCTGTGTGGAGTTTGCATGTTCCTTCTGTCTGAGTGTCCACTTTCCCCTACCAATAACATGGAGGTTAGGGACCTAACCTGGTGGTCGGAAGTTGAAGCGCCAGGTGTTTCGCTTCTGCCACAGGGCTGTTTGCCATCACTGAGGCCGGAGGTTACTGTGAAGCACTTTGGAAGACATCTGCCTGTCTAAACGTAATAGAAATTTGTGGTCACAAGTGACTGAAGCCTGTTTCATTGACTTTGGGCCTTAGGCGGGAGAACCCCTTGGACAGTGGCCAACTTATCATACATAGACCAGTGATTTTTAACCATAGAGCCGAGGCCACAAGCACTTCCATGAGGGCTACACAATCACAATACATTTTTCTTGTTATTTATTTCAACTGATATAATAAATGACATCACATATAGTATTTGTCGGTTTGCATGTCAAAAGAGTGGTTAAAGTTCATACTACCCATTGAGGAGCTTGTAGATTTGAATATCAAATCAACATCTTACGATCTCTCTGGGTGGAGTTTGCATGTTCTCCCCATGTTAGCATGGGTTTTCTCTTTGTAGTCCAGCTTGCTCCCACCTTCAAAAAACATGCATAGGTCAACTATAAAATTCCCCTTTTGAATGAAAGATGAAAAGAGTGAATGACTGTCTATGTCAGGGGTCTAAAGGAACCGTATAAATTGATTAGATTCATAAACATGAATATGTGCCAAAGGTAAAGGTCATGTCCAATATTATTATTTTTATGGTCTGTTTTGGTTATTCTTTTAAAAGCATGGCATATGTCCTTTTGTGTTTACTTTATTATCCATAAAGCAAATAAGTCACATGATCTCTCATTTTTAGTTTTTTCTTAGAAGCTGAAGTTATTTGATCAGTAATAGTACTTCCTATTTCTGTATGAGCATTTCACACTCTGGCAACCATGTTTATTTGTGATTGTTATACTTTTAAACACTATTGTGGATATTACATCGGTTCCTTAACCTTTTGTCCTCGGGCCCAAATATTCATGCAGAAAGAAAAACCTGGGCCAAATCTCCAATTAAATGTATGTTTATTTGCAAAATGGTATTGGAGGCCACTTCAGGCCACTTGTTAAGATTGAGCCAAAGTTTGGCATACATTTGTGACATATCATGATTAGCCTATTTGAAAAATCAAACAAAGTAACAGTTAATGTGAAGCTAAAAATGTAGGTTCTGAAGTAACAATAATACAATGGTGAACATAGATTGACCCCCACCGCCACACCCCTACATGCTCTGATTTTTACCCCCTCTCTCGGGCAGACCCCACCTTGCTCGCGGTGGTCTCCACTGGGAAACTTCTGGAGTTACGGCGGGCTATGCTGTTGTTCTGTCGCCCTCCTGCTTTGAAGATGCAATGCTCTTGGGCGGCTTCTTCAGGGACATGCATAGTGCAGCTGTGGACTTAATGAACGGTATGCTCTCGCTGCTTGGCTCTGGACAAGGCGGTTTTCTGTTCCCGCACATTTTCTTGCACCGGCTTCAGCACCAGCCTTCCAGTCCTCCTAGTTTTCTAGATTCCCTTCTGGGTGTAATATTAGTCATTATTCCAATTTACTGAATTTTATAAGCATATTAATATTTCAGACATAAATATTCCAAACATAATGTTCTTCTAAGTGGATTTTGACACTAAACGCACAGATGCACACGCCTCAACCAAACATTCAGTCTTTTCAGTATTCCATCATATTGTCCAGACACATGCATTCAAACAGTATCTGCGTGTTACATGCACAGTTGGCCATGCGTGAAATGGTCTGGCAAAACTATGATACACTGTTGACCCCTCTCAAAGACATGCATTCATCCTGACTTCCGAGTGCAATGCTGCCGAAGATTAGCCTTTTGCAAATAAGCAGTTTACAAATCGAGTTATGCTCTCAAGGCTTGACATAACTGGATTTATTTTTAGTGCCGTGACATGGCTCTTTCAGCTTATAAATACTGTCAAAATGAAAAAGATTTTCTCTTATACAAGCAGGTTTGTCTGGGTATTGAATTTACAAATGCTTGACTGCAAATGAGATTAAAGACAGATGAATGTTTTAGCTCGTTTGGTAAAAGAAAATGTGTACTCGAGTGTCAGAGCCCCACCGTCAGCTTTCTAAACAGTATAATTTATGGTTTTACATGCATAATTTAGCAGGATAGATGGTGATTGCTGCCTGGGAATCAATAGGCTTTGAGCTGTATTGAGCCTGCATGACACAGCTCACATATACAGTGCAGCGTTGGCAACAGTTTAATTGTTGGCAAAAAAAAACAACAAAACATGTTCTTCCCATGTCTATTTGGGCACTAGTCATGTTGGAAATGGTTTTAGTATACTAGTGATAACTTGTTCAGCTGCAAAAAATAAATGCAGCATATATATGTTAATTTGTATTATTTAATTATCATCTTCCTAGTTTCTTTAGTAAAATAACATAAAATCAGTACTGTGTTGTAAAGTTATATTGTCAATGTTTCAATTCAGATGAAAATTAGTTTGCAGTGTTTGCAGTGCACGGTAGCAGAGTGGTTGGAGCTCTGGCTTCAGAATACAGAGACCGACTCCTGGGTCGGCACATATAAACATCTCACAATCTTTCTGAGTGGAGTTTGCATGTTCTCTCTGTGTCACCCTGGGTTTTCTCTGGGTACTCCATCACTGCAAAATTCCCTGAATGAGTGAATGTTTGTCTCTCTAAACCTGAGACAAGTTGGCCACTGTCCAGATTGTTCCCACGCCTAAAGGCCAAAGTCACTGAATGAATGAATGTTTTCAGGGCTGTCGTTCCCTTACCCCTCATACATGGCCAAAGTCACTGGCTCCAGTCATTCGCGCGCCCTCATGGAAACAAGCTGAAAAAAAAAAAGAGAGAATGGATTGTTCTTTTACAGTTTGACTTTTACAGCTCAAACTAGGTAAACAGCTAGCATTAGCATCTTAACAACTACTATCAGAGTCTTTACAGCTAACGACTTTTAATTACATGTCTTTTGTATATAATCAACAAAGTTCTTGTATCATCTATCATTCAGTTGGATTGTGTCCAGTTCAAAACCTGATGCTGTCCACATTGTTTTTCCAATTTTGCTACTGTGGTTTATATTGACCACTCAAGTGACCATAGATACTCACTAGGTATTTAGATTTTAGTGCTCTAGTTTTTGACCAGCTTGGACGTTTGGATAGTCATAAAGTTTTTTCTTCCTTAAAATTCAGAAAGTGGGTTGTTTACATTTTTATTATGGGCTACCTTTTTATTTTTTGTATTAATATTACAACATCTAAACTCAGGTTGCTTTCGAAAGATGTCTGAACTTATTCAGAAGCTTGTGTGATAATAATTGTACTGAGAGGAATAGTAAAGGTTTGATTCAAATTGACCAAACTCAAGATGGATGGTGAAACTTCTTACTCATTTTACAATGTGTAAACATATTATAAATGTGTATTTCAATAAAATATAGCACAACGTTCGTGCAAAGTAACTTCTAAATACATATCTGACAGTCTCCATGCCTTATCTATTTTAAACAAGCTAATAGACTCCACATGGAAGACATCCTGCTGTGCAAGCTGACATAAACATCTTCATCTGCAGCGCTCAGCAGCTGCTCAGAGGACCACCACATACAGTAGGCCACACCCACCTCGTCCTGCACCACTCACTCTCTTTACCCTGGGGGCTGGAGCAGTGCCTGCTCGTGTACAGTAAAAGCCCTCTAATGTGGAGAGAGGAGCCGACACACACACAGTCATCATCTGAAACTCATTTCCCCTACAGAACAGCTGTGGCCGGAGCTTTGAAATGCTGTGATGGGGCAGCCCAGGAATGCCGGGCCGTGCAGACCCATAGCACTGCAACACAAGACAAATTACAAGGAACCGTGTACAGCCACATAACTCAGGGAAAAGGCAGTGGTCACTTTGGAGTTTGACGATATGCTCTCATTCTGCTCAGATCTGCAGATGTGGTGGAGAATGTAAAGTAGACACAGCGATAAATCATTTCTTTTTTATGATTGAATGATTGTGGGCTTGTAATTTGTGTACATTTAGTAACAGAAGAACGTGGATGAATTACTACTATTTCTTACATATCAAACATTCACAGTTAGATATACATTTCTTCACTACTTTTAAAAGCCAGAGCAAGTATTGCCACCATGATAAAGCACACTTCATGTTTTGGAGCAAAATTAAACTAGATAAGTTAGGGCAAATTAATAGACATGGTGCAAGCAATTCTCACTAAAACAAAAAGTGACTCATAAAATGGTTTTAAGATGCATGGAATTCAGTATGAGAACGTGAGAAACACTTAGTTCACAACTAATATTTTTAGTAAAGAAAAAAAAATCTGGTTTTCCAACTTCAACTTCATTTTTTTTTCTCATTTGCTTAGTCTGTTTTTCCCTGTCAGGTGACCAAATAATTAATTTGTCACTGCCTCTAATCTGTCACAGCCCTGTTCTTTGTGACATGCGCCATTTTTCAATCAGCACAAGCCTGTGCCCTAATCTCGTTTTATTAGCCCAGTTAGCCTAAATATAGACACCGGCACACGCTTCTCCCACAAACGCACAAAACAGAGGGTAATGAGTGTGGTATTAATATCAAGCTGCTTAGCGTGTGTAAGGGCCAGTGTCTTTTAAAAATACCACCAGGGTTGAGAGGGGATTATATCAGCAAACCAAATATTTCTGCATTTTAGAAAATAAGAATGTCCAGTGTGAAGGCAGCTTTGCGTGACAGAAGGGCAAAACAACATATATTGAATACATTTGAATAAAATAAAAGCATCATTCTGGAATTTCAATTTTTTGTCTGCTCTTGTGGATTGAAATGAAAAATCCAATGTTAGTATTGGGAGATTTTATCCTCATAAGGACTTAAGCTTTTTTTTATCTGTACGTAAAAGGGAGCATGGGACTACAGCTGTGTAAAATCTCATCTAAAATCTCTCCAATCATAGTTGAGTGGACAGACTGAGTTGTTTTTAGAAACCCAAATAGAAGAGGTTGTTCAGCCGTGAGCACATGGGAGGCTGAATTTTGGTCTCCTCTTTTAGTCGGGCTGTCATGATCTATTACTACACGCTTACCATATATATTCATTTTATCACAGCAGTGTGCGGGAGTGTGCACTGTATGCCCCCAGCTTTTTGTTGCTCCAAAATGGTGCAGCGCCGCTGAGCTCCTGTGAGTGTAGAGTAGTATCCTACGCAGAGCGAGGAGAGAGAAATTTGACAGCATGCCAAGCCGACCTCGATTCCCCCCACTCTCTGTGCGAATGTGAGTATGTGCGTGCGCGGCGCTGCTGTCTGTTGTAAAGTTGTACTGTAGCCACTCTAGCCTGCTTGGCTCAGTTCTCAGCTCCCAGATCTCCTCAGTGCACTCTCTGCTCGTAACCCAATCCCCAAGGCAGTGCTTCATCTCTTCCACCCGACCCCAAATGGAGCTATACCTGTACTCACAAGCAGCAGACTCCAGCACAAATTACACTTGTTCAGCCATTTTCACCACTGCTATTTCTATATGGGGTCTTTTCAGGTAAAACAGTTTGGATTGCAGTCTGGAGCTGAACCAAATTCCTACACACATTAGAGTACAGTAGGTCACAGAGGAGATATGTACTGTATGCTGAATGCTGAGTTGAAATGTTCTCAGCACCAATTTAAGGTCAAGAAGAAGATTTCAACTGAATTCAGCTGGGTTTTTAATTATAACAATACCAGTGAATATGGTTGTGTGGTGCATCCTGCATCTGCTCCACTGTCTCATTGAGCTCCCGCCACAAGAAACCCATTGACCTGAATCAGTGCAGAGCCGCACCCCTTCCAGGCTGCTGCTGCTGCTGCTGCTACAGACTCTGGGGAGCCCCCTGTGGACGAGACAAAAACTACACCTCTTAGTACTGCAAGTGTGTCAGACTCTGCAAGAGAAATAGAAACAAGATATAGCCATTTTTTGTTTGTATTAAGTGCATTATGCTGAGGAAATAAAAAAATAGCTTCTGTAATTTGCAGCTTCATGTTAAACACAGATATATTTAAATAAATTATAACCAATATACAAATCCCTAAGCATTTGCATTAACCCTAGCAACTTTGCCATCACCATCACTGTAAATAAATGTTTAGCTGTACTTATTATGTATTTATTTTATTTTTTCTTTAATTAGTGCATTTTGAATGCTTTATCCATAACGCAGTAACTATAATAATCTTAGATCAGATAATGTGTGCGCAGTGACAGCTGAAAGAGCTATTTCAGTCTTATGTTTGTGTCTTAGCCACCCTGTGCTGTCAGCTCCTACACAAGACTTCCTCCTGTTCCCCAAACAGGCTTTGAAGTACCACCTTTAACAGCTGCAAAGGTTCAATGGATTTGTGTCACATTTACTTGTGCTTTGTGGTTTTGCAATAGGCAAAAACTATCCTGCCAATGTTTTCAAGCAAAGTTTTATTTAATTATCTATTTATTTAGAACATTCACAAATATAACAAAACAAATGGATACAATACTGACTAACTAAAAGCAACAAAAAATTATTAATGAATAGTTCAAAATAAGCAAAACAAACACATTCAAAAAGCATTCAGTTATTTTGTCCTGCTCCTTTACCACTTTGTTTAACAACTCAAGCTTCTGATGATTCTTACTTATTTTTAAAATAAAAATGTGCCTTTGTGGTTTTGGATTGAGGCACAAATTAATGGTTTGCCATTGTATTCCAAAACCTGTTAAACTAAAAGATAATCTCGTCTAAGAATGATAGCATGGCTTTCAAATGTGATAAATCTTCACAAACTTGATTAGCAGACACGCCCAGTTCGAGTAAGAGGCTTGACTCAAATAGAAAATGAAAGTAAGAGTGCTACAAACACTTCCTCTCCTTCAGCAGACTGCTCCTTTTCCACAGAGTCCTTCTCACCCTCATTCAATAACACACTGTGCACTTTTGGCCCATATTCTGATCTAATCATGCTGCGTAGAGGGAGCACTCAGCGCAGCCATGGGCCAGAGCAGCTCAGGTCAAGGGCACCCTGACTCCAGCGTACAAAGGTCACACTGCATATTCTTTCATCCCTCCAAGTGGATTTACAACCTTTTAGCTCTGAAATGATTAAGAGACAACCAGAGAATGAAATGTTGAGCTTTGGGGTTTTTGATTCACATTGCTCTTTTTTTTTTTTTTTATCAGTTAGACTCTCTTGAAAAATGAATGATACCAACTTCTTATCACTCAGTTACACCAATCGATAAGTGGCATGCCCCTGATGACCAGCGCAAAGGATAACAAAAACTAGATCAAGTGGGTCATAACATCTTTAGTGATGACCCAGTGTAGGAATGTAACCTCTCCAAAACAAAATAAGAGATTAAACTAGATTGAAAACAAATGAAAATAGTGGCAAGGTCTTATTGCACATGCTATTAGAGTACAATTTAGGCCTTGTGCTATATTCACCACAATGCACCTTAAAGCATAGTCAAAAATGTGTTTTGAAAACTGAAATTACTTAAGACACACTTACATTTTACTCAGGGCTTTTACCTGCCACTGAAAGATAAAAGCTAGTGAAGTAAAAACAACATGAATTTGACAAGGCCAAGTAAAAAGTATCACATATGTGCAAGTATAAAAGTGCAAGTATAAAAGTCAACTAGAAAATATCTTGAAGTTTTTTTTGTTTTTTGTTTTAGATCACCATATTTCACTTCCAGAACAGGCCAGAAATGGACCTACACACTTTTACAACTTTTCCTTTTGAAAACCAGAATCTGCTCTTTTTATGCTGTTACAGCCGTCGCTGCATCAACAACAGATGACGAAAAAGGATTGCTTCAGGACTAGCCCAAAGTCCCTCTTTTGATGTCCATCGTAGTTGGAGTAAATAACTGTGTCACTATGGCAACTACGCCACTGGATGTAGCGACCTCTGTCTATCTGAGACTGGAAGATCATAACCCATAACCCCTATTCATGGTAAAAATTATTAAAAAGAGAATGTACAGAAAAGGTATCCACCTTATTTCGGCCGTCCCCTTTTTGAATCATTACACACAACACTCAGAAGTGCACTTCCGGTCAGCTCCGGCCAGCTCCTCCCTCGTACATTTCATTAAAGTAAACCGCTGAGAAGACTTGCTCCAAAATAACATTTCAGGTAGGATATTTTTCCATATATGCTATGGTCATGTGCACTAACAAATAAGAAAAGAATATTTTCTCTGGATCGCTTGAAAACGACCGTTAAAGTATCACTTTTATGGAACATCTGAAACACAATTTATTACACCAGCACTATTTGTATGACTTAACACCCATGTATTTGACGTGTATTGCTGACAGCTGATGACAAAAAAGGCACAAAAAAGGGAAAAAAAAAAAAAGAATAACTAACGCTGTAGCTGCACTAATCTCAATTAGATGCACTGACACTGAATGAACCCAGTCACTGAATTCTGCAGGTCCTAAGCTTTCAAACAAGGTTACCTTCCTGAAATATTATTTTGCAGCAAGTCTTCTAAGCTGTTACTTCAATGAAAGAAAGACAGCTGACCGGTGTTCTATCGAGATTGGACCCCCCTTGAAAATCAGTAATATACAGTGTATATATATATATATATATATATATATTATAATTATTATTATTATTATTATATATTATTATTATTATTATTATTATTTCAAATTACTTTAGCTAACCCTCACCCAAGCCCCAATCCGAAACTTAGCCCAATTATGCCCAAACCTAGCCAAAGTAAAGTATTTGTTGCGGGAAGCTTGGTACATCACAAAAGGTAGTGAGGGAGTCCAATCTCGACATCACACTGTAAGTGTGCTTCCGAGTGTTGTGTGTAACGGTAGAAAAAGTGGAAATGACAAATATATGGTTTTCTGATTCTAGCTTAATTTGATAGATTACAACAATACTTTTACATGACTCAAGAACATGTGGAAAAAAGCTTGAAAGTATGGTGAAAATACCAGGAAGGTGAATCAAGTTTTAAATTGATGACATCACACTGGGGAGACAAGGACATTGTCTGTTCTCACGAGAAAAGTTTGTAATCAGAAATTTTATAAATGAGCTTGTTCTATACTGTTGCATCAGTGGGGTTTGTCCCAATTTATTGAATGATAGCTATGGCGACAAACTACTGTGATGTCATCATTTATGAACAGGAAGTTCTTTTTCAAGCCTGAAATTGGCTAAACTAAGATGAAAAATATTTAGTAAAATCTCATTTATAATACTCTTAACTTTGTTTCAGGGAAATTAACATGTCATAGATACTTAAGGTAAGCATTTTAAGACATGCTGTCAACTAAGAAAAACAATACACATGAATACTACGCCTCTAATAGCTCTGGACATGATTAATCATCCTTAGCCTTCTCTCTCACTAACCCTAACACAGAGAAGATGCCTATTTCTGCTCTGAGTTCAAACCATGTGACCAGGAAAATCACTAGGAACAAAACCAAGAATGATGGGCAATTACATAACAAAATATGATAAGTCAAAGTGTCAAGTGTTTGATGTCCTTAATAGATTTAAAACAGTTTATTCCTACAAAAGCTTTTTGTCAGCAGTGTAAAGAGCAGGTTTAATCCAGTTAGAGCCAGAGTAAAAGTAACACACTGTGCAGTGACGTCCAATAATTTTTGGGGGTAAGCAGTTGTGTAACCTCATTAAGACCGGCACCCTGCATGTGGGAAATGTGTCACTGCACTGCTCCCGCTCTGATTGGCTGGGAACATCACACTCCCATCCCTAAGCCCCGCCTCTCTCTTCACATGACGAGCGGGAATACTCAGACGCTGCAGTGTGGTAGCCATAGCAACTACCATTTCAGGAGAGTCACCCCAAATCCCCTTTTTCCACTCTACTGCCTCTCCATTTTGGATTTCTCAAATCAAGATAGCTTTGTATCAGTCAGTGGTGCAGATAGATTGCAAAAACACAGAAGCATGAAAGATAGGACAGCCTCTGTTTATCAAGGAATGGGAATATCTCATTATGTTATTTTTTGTCTGTTTGTGTTTTTGGTAATTGACAGGGCATGTTGTTTATTATTAAATAACCTTTACATTGACAGAAAAAAACACATCCTCAAAAATAAAACAATATAAATACATTAATGAAAAAAATAAATAATAATAATAATAATGTCTGTAAATATAGCTTTTTTACATAAACAAGCCAACTCTGTTCATAGAGTTAATCCCATTAGTGCATTTTGAGATGTTGAGAAAATAGGTTCTATCATTCATATACTATATTTGATCATAAATGAATCATAATACAATTTCAAAAATGTGCTTGTGCCAAATACAACTTCAATAAACAAGAGAAAAGAATGTTGCTCTAAATATAATTAGAACTTTTACATGCCTACATAAAACATACAGCATCTGCTTTTTTGGCTATTCTCAAATACATTTTAGCAATGCTCATGTTGCTGCATAAACTATTTTGCACTCAGCAACACAGCCAAGCAACACTCCTCCGGTTTTCCAGCTTTCTAGATCAACACTATATTTCCACTGATCACAAAATGGAATCTATGAAAACCATAAGCAGTGATGAATGCATAATGTTGTATAGGACTGCCAAATTTCATGTCTTATAGTACTTTACAGCCTGAATTGTGGAATTATTATTATTACACGTTTTTCTCTGAATCATTCATTTGACGTCAGGAAGAAAAGGTTTATTTCAGGTACAATTAAGATTTTATTTATTAGAAAACAACAGCCTTTTTAATATGTAGAGTAAAGATGTGTGACCTGTAATTTTATCAATCTAACTGGTGTAGTTTGCAACAAAAAGCTATCATAAATTAGTCATTCATGCAGCATGATAACACAATGTCTGCTGTTGCACTGCTAAAAACAACCAAATTCACCCACTGTTTGTCCTTGTTTCACCCTACTTGACTGCCATTTTTCAGTAGTGTTGATCGTCTAGTGTTGTTTACTTCCTCATTATAGAGCTGTCAGTGGTCGTTAGCGGCTGATAAATTCATTCTGGTAAACAATGATTGAATGGGCTGCTCCGAGCTAATGTATACGACTGCCTTAGATTTTCCTTTAGTGTCCGCTCCTGCGTCACTCCTGCATCATTTTCCTTTAAGCAGGTGTTTGTGCGGTAGAATTATAAAGGACCAGAGGATTCTTGGAAATCTCAGCAGAGGCACTTCCTGGTCTGGTAGCATCACTGACCATCAACGGGCTGCTGATTCGTGACTCACTTCTTCCGGCGCTCCCAGTTTATCAAGAGTTTTGGAGGTTGTAATGAATCATGTTGCTGCTGGTGGGAAGGGAGGGGCTGAGAGAGTCCGGAAACACAGAATACTAAATCTGCTTTCTCCCATTTCAACTTATGGATGTGAGCAGAATAGCAAGGATGATACATGGTTACTCTTGTTTGAAAAAGAAAAAAAAAAAATCATTTATGTAATTGTAAAAATAAAGCAGAGCAAAACCACCAATTTGTAGACAGACATATAAGAGAAGATAAACACTTATTCTGACTGACATCTATTAACTGAAGATAAAATCATATTTTTAAACCAAATCCTAGATGTAAGGTCCCTTTACCACCTATTCTGTTTCTACCCTACTCCACTTGACTAATGACAGAGGCAAATTAACTTTATAACTATAGGGCAGGGTGACATGACCTAAAACATTTTATCACCATTTAAATGAGAATGATTGTGACAAAAGAATAATAGACAAATATCTAAAATGTAAGCTTAGCTATGTGTAGCACTTTCATTTCTTATGTCTAAATGCTTTAATTATTTGTTGTTTTAGAATATGAGTGTCTATATTATAGGTTGTTGTATTGCACTTGCAAATACTTCATGATATTCTACTGTCCAGACATACAGTATATTTGTAGCCTCCAGTATTTTGGCTCTATTGGGGATAAAGTTATCTTTAGTTATCACATTAATTCAATTATTTAAAGAAAAAATTAAACAAATGTAAAATGTTACGTAAATTATAACATTATCTAAATCTGTCAGTTGACACTAAATGACAATTAAAGCCTCAATTAGGACATATGGAGAACAAATGAGGAGAGACAGAATAGAGAAAGCAGGGGCGGTACTGGGGATGACTCTGGAGTGGGCGGAGACTGGGGAAAACCTGCAGTACAACACAGTTTGAATAATTCATGTCACCAGAGCAGGAGACACGCACTAGACAAAGATGAGCCGAAGGAAGCTAGAGAGCAGGGGAAGGTGGTAGGAAAGGAGGATCGTGTCTGAGGATGGATGAGAGGAAAAGAGGAAGGTGTAGATGAGGAAAGGTGATGGAGGAGAGATGATGCAGTGCTCTGAACGGCGTGTTCCCGACACTCTGGTCACGTTTGCTCTGTCTGTCTGCCTCCTGCCCTCAGACACACACACATGACAAACGCTCACACGTTAGCATCCGAGTGTTAAATTCAAGGGGACGCGGCTAGCACATGGCACAAGCACATGTAGCGAGCAGAATGCGGGAGCATGCGAGCGTGATCATCAATTGCTTGTCTATTGAGGGGAGTAGAACAGTAATACATAGCGACAGGAAATGAAATTATATGGAAATGATATAGATTTTCATGTGAAAGCTGCTTTTGTTATTAAGTTTGCGGACGTAGTTTATCTTACTCAGCAATGAAACAATGGCCCCAGGTTACCTTGTGCAAGTGACACAGTTTGCTCACCTGCTAAAAAAAAGTACATTTGAGGACAATAAGCAAATAAAAGTTTTTGCACATATGAAATTTGCTGAAGCGTTATGTAGGATTAGTTTAAAGCTACATCAATATTTAGGACAGAAAAGCATGATTATGAAGTCTTGCAGCGTCTGGAACTTTTTTGTCTTTGTGTCTCGACAGTCAGACGGCAACCTCTCACTAACTCCTGAACAGAACTGAGAAATGATATAAAAGCAAATCAAACTGCAATGTAGACTGAACTATTCCGGTTGATTTCTATATGTGTCCTGTAATTGTCAAGAGGACACTTATAGTAACTCTGTTCCCACACAGCCGGAAATATTTGGTACATCGCAGTTACACGCACATTAACCATCTTGTTGGAAACTGGACCAAAACTCCATAGATAACATAACTGCGCAGCCTCAGACACACATATATGGACACTGTGTTCTCGACATAGCACGTGGGAGGATGTCAAAAATACTGCCAGGACATGGAGGGATGCAGACATAGAGAGGCGAGAGACGGAGGTCAAATGAGGAGATGAATATAGAACAAGCACACAGACCAATGAGAGATCAAGAGCACGGATGCAGCGTGTTGTAAAATGTCAAGAAGCATAAGTGACAAATATTCTATTCTACTGCATAGTGGTGATAGCTTTAAGGCTTTGCTGAAGAGGAGGGTGATGTACTTGTAGAGAACAGTTGTGCCAGTATTGCAGTGAATGAAACCACTATTGACATTGACCTCTTTGTTGCTAAATCAGATCTAAATCATGTAAAATGTCAAATTGCATATGCACTTTAGATGAGTGTGTCAATCAAAATGACAAATTTATGATCACAAGAATATTTTTCCACTGGTGCCTCAATGATCAGTCTCATCATAGTTTAGGTCACACTGTTTGTCCTCATAAATCTTCCAACAATATAAGGGTGTTATAAAATTGTGCAGTGGAGTGTTCTTTATTATTATTTTTTTTTTTACTTTTATCTGTTATGTCATAATATGGAATATTGTAATGGAGATGCAAGCTAGCTAACAGTAAGTATACATTTTTTATGCATATTTCTTACAATCTAAATTTGCATGCTTTCTAAAAGTGTAGCTAAGCAACTATTTCTTTGGATTCTTCTTGATATTCGTCCATACAGTAAGTACATACCAAGATATGCTCAGTCTGCATGCCTGAGTTGAATAGTAAAAATAATAATAGTGCATTAGATTTATATAGCGCTTTTCAATATACCCAAAGATGCCTCACATAAGGCATTATTCATTCATTCCATACTTAGTAATGGCCAGATACTATTGGCTCTGTGCACAGAAGTCAGTTGGGTTATTTATTTTCAAAAATGCTAACTTCGTGCTGGCATGTTCATTTCCTGCTTACTTTATTTCTATGGGGTTTCACTACCTCAGTCTAAAATGAAAAAAAAAAAAATACTTTAAGCTCGGGCAGTGAACACTGAGTTGTTGGGTTTTCTCTGAAAACATGTTACTTCACAAATGAGGAGAAATTGTTACGGTGCGTCAGAGGCCCTCTCCGACCATCACCCATACACACACACACACGCACACATAAGGATACTAAGGATACAAATAGGCGTATCTTCTCTGTTCACCCCACTGGGACCTGAGGTTCCACTAGCAGTCTCCCATCCAAGGACTGCCGAGGTCCAACATGCTAGCCTCTGAGATCTGACGAGATCAGGGTTTGACAAGCTGGTATGGCTGGATATGAGATGCAGGGGGTCTAACAAGTACACAACTTAACTTTTTGGCGAAGGGATTATACACCATGAGTAATAAACTTATAAATTCAGTCATGATCAAAAACCTGTAGAGATACAGGTGTCAAACTACAACAATACTCTAGTTTATTCAGTCATTTATTTTTTTTTAGAGAGATAATGTTCTGAAATGGTTGTGAATATCCCATTGTTATCAGGCATGTGAAAGTACCAAAGACTTTTCTACAGGCACTATACACCAGCACATGATGTACAGACAGAACATGAGCCCCGCAGTGAGGAGAGATGCACTTCACCAATACAGACTGGGATCAACTGAGGAGACTGAGGAGACGGCGCTGTATGTTCCAGGTCAAAAAAAAAAAAAAGCATCTGAGAGAGATTGGGGAAAAAATACATGCTGCGAAGACGAGAGAGAGTTTTTGGGAGGGTGGGAAGAGGGAAGATAGACAGGCGATGCTGCAGTGTGAACTCTTTGTCCCTGGCGCATCTCTAGACACACAGTAGCATCCAAAATAGGAAGCATTGTGGAGTGTTTGAATCCAGTAAAGAAGAAGTATGACATCTGCTTTTTAAAGATGATAAATGGTAAAATTACAAATATTCACCCAAGCATACAGAATATTTTTGGCATCTAACAAACAACAATCTCAGAAATAAAAAGGATATAAAGCATATGCCCTTAATAGACTAAACGTTTGAGTGGTGGGTGTGGGGACTTGTTCTGGGATACTCATTTTCCATCAGGGTTGAAATAGAACTAATAAGAACAAAGCAATGACTGGCACTAATCTCAATATGATTATTTACAATCTAAACTAGCAGAGAACTGTAGTGACATAGATTAAACAGTGGAAAAAGCTAGAACTCCAGCGTACCTCCAGACAAGTGTGACACACAAACTGTATTTGCACTTGATATAAAAAAAGTTTATATTATAAATCGTGTCTAATGTGTTCTTGTCCAATTTCTAATGTGATGTTTAAAATAGACGTATCATGCCGAGGCGGAGGTACTAATGTCAAGAGCGAAACAGTGATTGGCTGCAGACGATGGTGCAGTGCAGACAGACAAAAACACACATGTGCAGAGTGGAGCAATGGATTCAAATTCACAGGGTCAGACGAGGAGAGAGCTGCCGCCTTTGTTCCAGCAAACCACTCGGTGACTTCAAGTACTCGGCCTAATTACATAGCTTTACATTTGACTTAATTAAAAGGACGTTATGATTCTTGTCTTTGTGCAGACTGCCCTCACCTCAGTGCCCCAGAATAATGCTCTACAGTCACATTGTCCCTGCCAAAATCACACACAGTGCCCCTCCAAAGACACAGTGGCAGACTGCACTGCCACGGCTTGGCGACATTTCAATGTGCCACGGTCTTTTTTTTTTTTTTTTTTTTTTTTGAATGATGGGTGAATAAACTATTCAGTACAAACTAGTGCATAATGTTGGATAAAAATAAAACAAAAACACAGAAGCCATCAGCAATGACAAAAATAAATACATACATACATACATACATACATACATACATACATACATACATACATACATACAGTACATACATTCCACCAGGGCTCCCCTGCAAAAGAGATTCTGAATCTCAGTGGGACTTCCCTGGTTAAATAAAGGTCAATAAAAAAAACATACATACAAAACAAAAAAAAAAAACAAACAAAAAAAAGATAATCACTGCAGCCAAAAACTGATGCATAGTAAACATGTACCAAAATATTTGTAAGGACAAAGAAGTGGTTGAATAGCTATTCTGTAAAGGCTTACTTTTAATTTGAAGTGTACTATCCAGGTACCCAGCTTTGCCATGCATCATCTGTGTTTTTCAACCCCTTTCACACGTTTCGGTCAAACAAATATCGTAATGTTTGGACTATTAAGCGCACATGAATATAAGAAGCACCAAATGAAAAAGAAATTGCAGCCTACATATAGAGTAGTCACACCCCAGGCCAGAGCTGCTGTGTTAAAGTAGTTCTCTCGGGGAGGATAGCTCACATGAAGCCTATTGCTCTTGTACTCTTGACACTGGTTTTGATCCTGAACGTTCAAGACCTTGTGCTTTTGCAGTAATTGTTTATTTGTGAATAGAAAAAGCTTGCAGCAGGCTCTAGCAGTCTGGGTGAAAAGTGCCACACTGCACAGTCCTCTCCTCATGCAGTTTTAATGATATGGAAGCCTGCGATAACTGCACCAGAGCTAGACCACATGCAATTTGATCTGATAGGACACAGGTGTACTGAGTAGTGCGCAAGTCCTGAATGACAAAAAAGAGGCCTGCACACACACCCAACCACACACCCGTATGCCCTCACAGCTCCTCTATTAATGTATTATGGAACCTGAATGACCATGCGAAAATTGCCACCTTCCAATTACTCAACACATGAAAGTAGTGCACAAGTAAAGGTGCTAGTACATGTAACAGTGCACATGTGGGCCTAAGTCATCCTGAAAGTAAAAAAAATCACAGCACACCGGGTTAAAAATGAAGGCCCTAAATATGTTGTTTACTTGGAACCCCAGTTTATGTCATAAATAATAATAGGCCTAATAAAAACTTTGGTCCCGTAAAAAATGGGTCAACTGAAAAACTTTGGGGGAAATAAAGGATCATCTGATGAGTTTCACTGAAATTTTTGCTCTAAGTTGCAAATCTCATGGCATGATAACACAAAGCCAGCCCACATCCTCTAATATCTACATTCCTAAATCTCCCAAGGACAGTTCTTTATAACAAAGGAATGCCCCTGATGACATAAAGGCATTATATGTATCTCTGCTCTCCACTGGGCATTGAGTTGCATACTATGAATGAATTTGCCATATTAATTAGTGCTAATCCTAAGATGTGCCTTTGATATTTCATGCAAAGGCCAACGGAGGAGCTTCAGGGCCAGAAGTGACATCTACTACAACTAATTGAGCTGTATGTAAGAGGATGGTATCTTATCCTTTTCTATGGTGTAAAGATTACTGCTGGTGGTACTACTTATGTCTGAAAGCCTATATCATGCTGAGACGTGATTCATATGAGTAATCTAAATCAAAGACAGAGTTCAGAACGAGAATGGACCTTCCACAAGATGAAATAACTGCGTAATATTGCTTACATACACATTGCTCCTATCGTCATGGCTGGTGCAACAAAGACAAAACAATTTAGGACTTTCATGCAGGATTTATAAAGTGCTTTTCCACTAACACAAACGAATACACAACAATATAAAATCACATCAAACCACAAATTTAAAATGTACAGTTAAAACGCCTGACAAAAGTTTTCAGTTGATCCTTAAAAGTATCACAAAATCCAGAATCAGCAGACATCAAAATGTCTCTAGGCACTATATTTTCATAGTAAATCGGATAATAGATTCAGTTCACATTGCAAAACTCAAGGCAAGGCCAGATGGAGAGCAAGAGACATTTTTCCTATTAATGACATTGGACTACTAAAATTCTATATTCTATAAAAAATTCTATTCTATAAAAAAATCCATTAACTTAAAAAGTGCTTATTTCTGGAATAACTAGACTCTTTAACTTCATATACTGCAAAATACAATGTTGAGCTTAGCTGCCCTCCTCCTGATTAAGATATCACAGATCTGTCACATGAACCCATCAGACACCACTTTCTCTAAGACAGGACTAGCATCTCAGAAAAAGGTCTGTAGTTGGGGATCAGTTGGGTCCAAATCTGACGTTTTAAGCAAAGGTTCTTACTATGGCATGTTTAAAAGAGAAACACACCAGTACAATAGAAACAGCTTAGTCAAACAATTAACTGTGAACCAATTTGATTTGCATCTTAAATCTCAAAACAGTGTCAAAACTTCTACATGCTGGCGAGTCTGTTGGCTCAACAGCAGAGCAGCAGTACAATTTAAATGTCCACATATAGTAATTTATAATATCCTGTGCTTAAATCAAAGCAAGTCCATCCATCCATATGACCACCTCTAATCCACCGCTGCTGTGGCGTGACTGGTCTGTATTACAGTAGATGGCCCCTTGCAGAGCGTGTAACTTTGCGTGTGTGTGGCATTTTGGATTGGCGGCATGCAATCTCCATGTATAATTACACATATATACTGCCGTCCACAATTGCACGCCCTATATTTTATACATGTGAACCTTTATGGTGGATGCGTGCACATGGGACAGGCGTGTGGCACTGGCTTATTACAGCACAGGACTCCTGTGGAGAAGCTGGCAGGCACATGGCTGAGTGTCCAGGCTCCTGCTGAGACGACGGCCCCAGCGTGTCACTCAGGAGCACCAGTCCTCCACCAAGCTGTCACGACACACAGACGCATGATCTGTTTCATAGAGAAAACAGTTACGCTTTACACGCTTTTGATGGCTTCAGAGCATTTTGAAAGCATCAAATCAAAGGAACTGACTTGTGATAAATGCCTGCTTTTTCACAGCACCTTATCATTGGAAACTACAAAAAAAAAAAAAAATCAAGTTGTTAGCCATGTTGGAAGTGTGATTGTTTTATGGAAAATACCTCATTCATCAGTTCAGTTTAACTCAAGCCCTTTTTGTTGATGTATCAATTGAGTTTTGATTTTTTTTTTTTTTTTTTTTTTTTTATTAAAAACTGGGACATACCTGGATAGAGGTTAGAAATTATTAAATACTGAAAAGGCAAAATATTGTAAACACATAAACAAATATATAAGAGAAGGGCTGCATTGATACAGGTAATTCCAATGCCTGGTGCTCTTTGTAGCTTCAACTGGAAAAAAAAAAAAACATTAAAGTAGTCTGCGTGTTGTAAAATGATATAGAGGCGGACAACAAGAAACCAAGGCACAATTTTGAGAAAGTTAAAATATATTCCATCATGGCAAATTGTTACGCACCAACGCGTTTTGGCACAGCTTTCATCAGGGCATATTTTTGCTTAATGATGTCAAGATCACATCTCATTTACATCTTTTCACGACTAGCTCTTGAAATCTAAGGGCAGTTTATACGACAACAGGTCTCACGAATCTGAGACATATCTATGTCAGATTGAAAGTTTCTCTTTTACACAACAACGAGCTGCGTGTTCATTGAATCGGCGTTCCTCTGGATATGATTCAAGAGGTAGTTTCGGTGGGGCTGGATCAGTGGATACATCGTGGTGTAAACAGGAAAAAGAACTGTTGTCACTGAAACAGTTATGTCACTGATAAGCGCGTGCAGTAGTTGCTACTTAAAACCATAGAGGACCATTAGAAGAAAAATGCCCAGTCACCAAAAATGTCTCTCTCAGCCAAAGCACCTTTCATTCTCACAAAGTTAAGCCAACCTGTGTCTATGTGTTTCTTACTTTGTCCTATACATTATAAAACAGGTTAATTCTCCAGCTCGCTTCCTAGCTAGTGGCTAAGTTTTGATCAGTGTCTGTTATCCAGTGGCGTGCTGGGATCATTTTTCAGCCCGGGAAAATTAGATGTTAGATTGGCCCATTTGTTTATAAAGTCACGTGATTTAGCTGGTAGTTGAGTGGTTAAAAACTATACGTGCAAACTTTTGCCCTTCCAGCACCCACGTTCAAGTGTCGCTCAGGAAACCTCTCTCTTGATTTGTATTTTATTATTTTTTTTTTAACCAATATCTACTCCACCTCTCATACATTCTCTTCTCCAGTAGTAAACTACTTAGTTTTAGTCACGACATGGTCAATATAGTACGGACACAGCTCCGAGCTTTCCTTCTCCTGACCTCTCCTCTGCTCCACAGCAGCGCGCGCTCTATGAAGCTCACGCTCACACAAACACATAAAGTGCGTTCTGACCCACAAAGACAAACTTGTGTCTGAATCTTTTGTCAAGTTTGTGTGGAAATGCGCTCCGCCGCAGTGATATATATAAATCTGCTGACGTGTTTGTTCATCAGCCGTTTTTGCACGTAACTCCAAGAATATTCAAAGGATTTACTTGAAACCAAGTTTGACTGAGAGCTTATGGTATGTGAAGCATGTTTTGGCGCTCCAAAATGTGTCAAGAGTCTTTGATTATGCACTATGTCCTGTGAATCACATCATAGACTTGAGGCAGCAGCTGGCTCCTCCCCTCCCATCACTTTGCGCACATTCGCCTGCGGATGTATGCAAGAGTATCAATGGGCCGGGCCTCTCTCTCTATCTCTCTCTCTCTCTCTGTCTGTCTGTGTCTCTCTCTTATCCTCTCTCTCAACCACGGAGGACACCGGCCCAAAAGTCATGCGGCCCACCGGGAAACGTCCCGGTGCTCCCGATTAGCCAGCACGCCCTTGCTGTTATCTATCTCAACAGATAATCAGCAGTGTCTTTCAATTAGACTGTACCTTTTCCTCTTTTAGTACCGTTTACCAGACATGGAGCAAAGAAATCCCAATATCAGATGGTTTTAACGAAGTGTGAAACTGGCTGGTGCATCAGGCTAATGTTGTGCTGTCTGCTTTTTTTTTTTTTTTTTTTTTTAATTGGCTGTTTATTTCCTTGCACCTTTACTTTATTTCCTTGATACCGAGTACTTAATATCTCTTCATTTTGTAAATATGTTATTCTCTCTGTAACCCCAAAGTATAAAATCACGTGAGCACAGATTTTTGAAATATGTCGCCAAGTCTTTTCTAAAGGTCAAAGAAACTGTGTAGAATACGTACACGCTCATGTCTGTGCTGCTTTGGGGGACACAGATCATTATTGCCGTACTCTGTTCTGTTTCTTAATGAATTATTTTATTCAGCCCTACACTATAAATGTTTTGGCATTTTTGTGGGTTTCAGCTAACCTTGCTCACGTCAGATGGATATGTGTTGAACTCCTATCTGAGTCCTCACTATATCCATCTGGGACTTTACTCGCTGAAAACATTTGAGAAAAGGCGGGGCGTTTAGTGAAATACTTCGAGCTGGGTGTGGGGCCCTTACAAGTACACATCACACATCAGCTCTTCTTTCAAAAAGAATTATTCCGTATTTCTGCTAAACCGCATCAAAAGCAGCAGAAACACATACATCCACGAGAGCCGGCATCTTTGTTTAGCTTGAATGTGAATCGTAGCGGCACCACGGACGCTAACCAGATGGTTTATCTCATGTTTGTGAATTCACAAATATCGCGAGATAAACCATCTGGCTGGCCAGGTTAGGTTTCAGCAGGGCTCTTCTATTGTTGTCATGAATAAATCCGCTTAACAAATCCTCTTTTTGAAGAAAAAATGCATGTAACCTTGTTGAGAAAACTATTTACAGAGCTGTTTTGTTGCATAATGATTGTAAACCCCTCTCTATTGTTTCTTATTTGCATGTTTATAATCTTGCTACACTTTTCAAAGGTCAAAAAAGCCCCTTAAGTATGTGCTGCCTTATTTCTAAAGTGTTAAGTAGCCAAGGAAAAGTAAAGTGTACAAGGAGGTAATTAGACTTACAACTGTTTATAGATGCACAGGAAATGTCAGAGCAGGAGAGAACAATTTTACAAGCTTGATTTTTTTTTTTTTTATGTCACTTTATAAGTTTGCATTGTTACCTAAAGTGGAGCTATGAAACAAAGCAATATTATTTCTCCCGATTAAATGTCAAATGATTTCCGTACATTTGTTATATTAGGCTGTTCATTGTTCAGTTGGTGGACATCAGTTGTAATTGCCCCCGATAGACCCCTATAAAATGCTCAAGATCATAAATCGCATGTCAGCAGTTGAAGTATATAAAATTGGTATCAATAAATTTATTTTACAACATTGTTGTGATCATTTGTGTTGCTTCTTTAAAGGTATTGAACATGGCAATGATTTTTAACTTGGCAACTTTACTACCCACCAGTGACCCGTGCTATGCTCCTGTGCATACACGCTTGTACACAAGGGACTGCATCACTTGCCAAGACAAGTCTGGGTCCGCCTCACCCTCAAAGGATTCCAAGGTTTCTGTGTAACGGTTAAACAGAAACGGGACTAAAATGTCTCATACCTGTCTTAAAAATGTGTAGGGACGATAGGACAAGTCTGTGCAGTTGTAAAAAGGGGCAGATACAAATTGTAAAGGTAGTATGTAATATGATATAATGTCAAAACAGAGCACAAAAGTCTTCAGTTTTACATCGGCAATACATAGGTTGAACAGTATGTTCTCTGGTATTTATATTTCCACACATTTGTAACTTAAACAACTGTCCAGCCAGACTTGACCACAATGTTTACAGCAGGTAAATGTCGCAGTCAAAAGCAAAACATGGTAGCAAGTTTTTTTGTTGTTGTTTTTTTTGAAAATGCTAATGAAGTTTTATAACTAAAGCAAAAAAAAAAAAAAAAAACTGTCACATTAAAGAGCTTTGGTTCAATTTATTACATGGTCGCTATGCAGCAGTGTGTGTCATCATTTATGAACAGGAAGTAAATGTTGTAAATTGGCAAAACTGGGATAAAACACAAAACAAAAACAAAAAACTTTTGTAAAATCTTTAAATATCAACTGCGTTTTAGTGAACAAGCCACTTTAATGTTAGGGTATCTGACTTTTTTTTTTTTGCTAATTAGTGAACTTTCTCTTTTCTACCAAAAATCAGACTTGAATCGAACAATGAAGTGCCTTATTTCTCCGAGGCAGCTGGAAGCAGAGCTCTGATTGGTTGTTCTTGATACTCTTAAGTCGTATTGCACAGAAACTGAATGCATGTAAGGATTAGTGAGAGTTACTTTACAATATGAAAATAAGGCAAGGTAACTTCTTTTGGAAACTGCCTTTGAATTCTTAACGGTATTTTTGTGTCCATTATAGTCCTAATTGCACGTTGGTGTGCAAGGCCAGAGAACATTGTGAGTTTATTGCCATTGACGCCCGCAGCTTTCAGTCAATCTTTCACCAGGTCACAGGTCAGCTAAACTGTCCCTCCACCCTTGCACCTACCTCATCCACCCATTTATCAATCTCTTTATCTATTCATCACTCGTGTCTTCTTCGCCCAGTGCTAACCTTCAAGGATGAGAATGTCAACCTCCACTGGCATTTACAGCCCATCAGCGCTGCGCTCGGTGGACCTTATTACACCCAGGTCACGGGTCAGAGGCAGTATTTTGGAGTGTAAAGTGCCTGTTGTATGTGTGTGCGTTTGTGGGAGTATGAGAGAAGGTGTACTTGCTGAGCTTCAGGAGAAGGGACTGACAGTGACCTCGCTGGTCACACATCTGATCAATCATCTATGGAGGTATTTTGGTCCATAGAGTTATTATTGCTTCTATGTCTGTGAAAGTGTAATTTCAGATGCATTCATATCATTTTCAGAAGAGCATGGTAACTCATGTACTGTTTAAATATAAATAATCAGTCCTTTCTTTACACAGTTTAAAACAAATTAGAATTAGTTTAATTTTTCCTAAATCATGAATTTTCCATTTATTTTACACCATTTATTTTACACGGGTTAAAGGCAGAGGACAAATTTCCCTACGGGGACAATAAAGTATACCTTACCTTACCTTACTTCTTTCTCGAGGGTATAGCAGCAGTTCGATCCAGGGGCTTATATGTGAGTCATAATAAGCAGCATAGCTTAACATGTGAATTACTTTGTTTAGTTCTGGTAAACTTTATTGTCCAGATAGCAAAATGACTGATATTATGTATCATTCCTGCCACTATTAAGCCATGTTCCGGTTAGCCTAGAAACCATGGACAGTTCACTTTGGAGTTGCTTGGGCCACTAAAGTTAATGATATTGATTGTTTCTACTGCAGGATCCTGACTCCCGAGAGTCTGCTACTTAAGCAGCTGACATCACTCACACACAACACTTTTTTTTTTTAATAAATGAAATCTAAATCGTATGGGATCACACACTCTTTTGTGATCTGTGTAATTTCACCTGAGTCTGTTTTCACTTTTCCAATCATCATGCCAAAAAGGTCATGGGAGGGCCATCTTCAGGGTTCACTCTGAAAGCGTAGGACCTTACACAGGCCTGCCTTCATGCAAACCTAAGATGGGTTTAATCAGAACCTCCTGAGCTGAAATGTTTTGACTATTATGAATGTTTAGTTTGCAGGAGCAAACAAGATTTAAGTAGGAAAAAAGGTCACAAATTTATTTGTCCTTTGCAGTATTATGGACTAGAAATTGTCCAATTAATTGACCAAAATACAAATGATTTCTGAATTTGTGGTTAAATAACCACAAAACATAATTAAAACATCAGATAAAAGGTTATTTTATTGAGCCAGAAGTTGAATCTGAAAAGTTTGATCATGGTACAAATCTTCTCTTCCAATTTTTTTTAGAAAACACTGTAGACAATAGCACCACTTTTTCTTTAGCATGGATTTCCTATTCTTTACATGATCAGCATCATAAATGTCATACTCTTGTCTGTCATGCAGTGAGTGTGTGTGTTCACATGTCACTTGTATGATCAGCCACAAACGCAGGTGCACCATCTCCATACCCTGTTTTTGTTTACAGATTACATACATGCGTGTGCTAAGGAGCTTAAAAGTGGCAGCTGCTGCAGGGAACTGTGAGCACAAAGGCCCCCTCTGGACACTCATCTGTCAATCAAACGGTCCTCAGGGGGCACATGTGTGCATGTTTATTTGTGTTTCTGTCACTCTCCTGCTCTGACAGCCTCCCCATATCATGCCACAAATGCATAAAAGCAGTCTTTGGTTGCTAAAGTCAAAACTTAAAAAAAACATGAGGCATGTCTGAAGCATCCTGTGCACATTTGCTGTAGTTGTCAACCAGATTGAGAAGGTAGTATTTGTGTGTCTGCTTTGCAAAGCACGACGAGGGATTAATGGATGCTTTGATGACCAATGTGAACATCTCTCTGGTCATCCAAGATTTCATAGCGAAATAACTAACATAAATCTGAATAGAAGTGGACTGAATACGTCTTCACTCTGGAAAGAGCTTTTCTTCTATCGACATGTTTATTTTATTTTGCTATTGCTTATAAACTAAAAACTTAAATGTTACATAGGCCTACGTATATAATACACATAATACAAATCTATATGTAGTCTATCAGCTCGATCTTGCCCTTTTGTCTTAGCCGGTCTTAGCCTTGGTCTTAATTATTCCTCTGTTGGCCACTAGTGGCTCTCTCCAAGCTCTATACACTGTCAGTGTAGAAGGTCTGGCTTCAGCCAGATGTGGGGGTGCAGTTTTTTTCATTGAACCTGACACATGCTCACGCCTGTGACAAGTGAGCAGCTGCTTTAGGATCACAGGCAAAAGAGAACTGTAGCAGCAGCTTCAGTTTGGAAAAAAACTGTAATAATAGAAATCTATTTGGTGAAAGTCTATTTACTTGACAGACTTTAACAACTTTGTCTAAAAATGTGTCTTTTCTTTTACATAAAGCTTGTTGACTTAATAAAAAAGATAATCAGATGTGAGAGTGAACATGGGTCAGTGTGAATGCTATGGAAAGGCCAAAGAGGCCATCATGTATTTTTTAAACCATTTTTTATGTGTCAACACGTTAAAAAATGTTGGCCTCATTTTTAGACAAAGTTGATCAAGTCTGTCAAGTAAATAGGCTTTCACCAAATAGATTTCTATTATTGCAGTTTTTTTTTTCAAACTGAAGCTGCTGCTACAGTTCTCTTTTGCCTGTGATCCTAAAGCAGCTGCTCACTTGTCACAGGCGTGAGCATGTGTCAGGTTCAATGAAAAAAACTGCACCCCCACATCTGGCTGAAGCCACACCTTCTACACTGACAGTGTATAGAGCTGGAGAGAGCCACTAGTGGCCAACAGAGGAATACTTAAGACCAAGGCTAAGACCGGCTAAGACAAAGGGCAAGATCGGGCTGTAGATGTATAAATCTATTTGTATCTGTAGTATAGTGGTCAAACATGGCTAAAAGCTCACACAAGGCAATTTTGGATAAATTAGGCTATTTAACAAATAAAAAAGTGCTCTGTCTTGCACGATCAACTGCTTCTGGAGGCTGATAGCATGCAAATATCTTGGACTAAAATCATTGTTGAGAAAGTATAGAGCAGATATTAAATCTTTAAAATTATGAAAATCCTTATGCTGGAGAATGGTCTCTGACAGATAAAAGGAAGGAAAACTGAAAACAAAACTGGTCAGTGAAAGTAAAACTATTGTATTGTAGCTCAAATATTTCCATGCACAATGAAAGAGGCTTAATCTATATAATCTGCATCAGAAAGTAGAAAAGTGCTGTGCTGTCTCCTCGTCTGGAACACAGCTTTTGTTGGTTTAAAGATGAAAAAGACACTTAACCTCATTGCTTCAATCAAGTAAACTTTCATTGTAGTTGCTCATATTCTTTCACCAAAAAGTAGAACGGACGAAAACAAGTTTGATTTACAAAAGTCAAATTTCAAAAGTCAATAAAATGGACCAATTTATGTAGAAGAACCATTCTTTTATTGAAGAAAACAGAGCTAGCAGTGAAAGAGTTAAGTATCATCAGCGTAAGCACTCACTAAATAATCATTACAAAAAAGGCACTTACTGTAAACAATGCGTTTTAACCACATAACGCTGTCCCATTAAAGATGAAAGACGTCAGGATGATGAATTGCTGATTTATTGGCGTTTTATTGCCACAGCTGGGTTTTCTGAAATGTTAATAGACTAGTTTGACATTTTGGTTAAATACACTCGTTCCCTTCCACATGCTGGGGTGAAGATGAAAGGATAAAAATTATATGCAAATGTCATGTTTGTGGTGACAAGAAGACGACTCCGGGAAGTGCCCAGCAAAAGATAAATTGCAAATAAGCACCAATAAAGCAGCTAATCACCTGATTGATTTTAATTAATGTGCATTCCCAGTGAAGGAGGAAGGCAGTACAGTGTGCTAATAAGAGGGAGGAAACATGGATGCTTTCACAGTGAGAAGCCTTTCAATTCTGGCTCTGACTTGATTCAAGCTTTGCATCCAAAAAGCACAGGGTAACTCAGGTCACTGCTTCAAAGAAGCTAGAAAGTTGCATTTCCTTACAGTCTATTCAAAAAAGCTAAACTGGAACATGTACAGGGATTATTTGCTTAGCAACACAGGAGAAGTGTGACACCCGAGAGCAGAAAAAGCTGTGGCTGCCTGTTACAAGCTACAGTAGCAGCCAGAGTTTTCAGCAAACTAGTTCACTACTGAAATAAGTTATTCTGCTAAATCAACATTAGTTAAAGCAATTTGTTCTAATTAGCCATATCTTCAAGTGAGTGTATGAGCAAGCGGAAAACAAATCTCATTGCTTCAGTGGCCCGACATCCACCTGACCGACACTGCTAGCTTCTCATCTCGTTCTGTGGTTTTAATCAAAGTGATTTGCACGTTTGTGCAGGCAGGCTTCTTGTGCAGTGGAGCGGAAAACAATACAGACCGATAATCTCACAGTAAATGTATTTGTCTCATCGACTGCTGTTGCAGATATTTGCTGTTCAAGCCAACTCTTCAATATAATTGATTAGATCATCAATAAAAGCTGTTAACTGTCCATCTGATCACCTGCCAGCTCTTATTTACCTTTTTTAATTGGGTTGGTGAAATCTCGGTTGTCCTTCAGCAAGTGTCAACGTGTCAACTTAAGTTAACTTGTTCATTAATTAATTTAGCCTGGGCCCATCCCAGCTGCTATTGGTGCCCAGCGGCAATGGGTTCTCTTACATTGCATGGGATTCAGTGTCCTCCACAAGTATTTTCTTCAGGGTTAGTCACCAAAGATTACTCCAGATGTAGAAAGATCACATTGAAAGTAATACAGCTAAAATGTAAGAAAATAGAAATGCAGATAGCTTTAAACATGCATTATTAACAAGTAGAACCTGTGTATGTGTATTGTATTGAACGATTGCATTTCAATTTGAAACAAAAAAAGAAGACGATAAGCTAAAGAATGTTAATAGATTTGGTGCTTAAACCCTGGTGGATAATGATGAACATTGATGGTAAAGTAAAAAGTAAATTAAAAACTAAAAGAAAATCAAAGATGTAAAGATGATGCCATGAGCAAAGCTGAGGCTGGGCTGAACAAAGGCTGAGCTCAACTATGAATAGGCTGAGAGAAGATAGATCGACCTATAGTGAAGGTTACAGATGGAGCACAGGGGGCAGCAGGTCTAGTTTTAGTTTGTCAAGTTTAAGTGTATGTTTCGCAATAGTATCACTGTAATGTATTTTGTAACATTTTATGTTTTTTTGTTTAGTTGTTTGTTTTTGTGCAATACAAGCATTACTGTGTACTGTCTATTTCAGTCAAGTCCAAATGTAAGATGTTTTCATTGACTAGTGTAAAGTATCTTTGATGAAGTAGGCTGAGTTTCACTAGCAGTGTTTTTTAAACATGTGCTTCAAATATTGCTTATCTTCAAATTGCAGCATGAAAGTGTTTACACTAGAAAATCCCTCACCATAAGTCACTAATTCAAGCAGTTTGAAGACTTAACTTGCACAATGAAATATACATTTATTACATACACATTACCAGATGAGAGAGCGACTGTACCGTACAAGCAAACAAGTATTATAACATCAGGACCACCAACAAAATTTGAAAACAAAGATTCAGACGTTAAACTAAGGTTTATGTACAAAATTCAAAACATTGCTAAATTTGAACAGATTTTTCGAGTTCATTCAATACCAGGGCAGTTAGCAGTTGGTGCTCTGGCCTCATAGCAAGAAGGTTCTGGATTTGACTGCCAGGTGAGCCGGGGCCTGTGGACTTTTATAGTGTCTGTGTGCATGTTCCACTTTCCCCTACAACTAAAAACATGTACAATAAGCTCCTCCTCTTTCTCCTCCCCAGGTCTACAGACAGACAGAATTTTACTTTAAAGCTAAAATCAGGTACAAGGATCTTAGCCATTGTACATTTTACTGATAAATAAATACAATCAAAAATGGCTGTGGTAGAAGGTGTTAGTTTTCTATGGCTCCTTTTTTGAAGATGGACTCTCTGCTTTTGCCAGGTAGCTCCACTTGCCAGAACCGGGTTTTTACCAGTGCCAAGTTTTACTATTCTCACCTCACATAGCTCTCAGCGCTGCTTCCACCTCCAGTTTGGGTTATTTAAAAAACAACTATTTTCCTAATGTGTACTTGGCACGTGCTCTTCTGGTGAAAGTACACAAGCTGGGGGGAAAATGCATTACCACATGTACCATCTCTTACAGTTATTTCAATTACAAGAAAAATAAAATAAAATAAAAAAAAAATTCACTTCCAAATTCTCAGAAATTTTTGTCATGATGATTTAGGCAAACCGAGAAGCATGCTAAGAGCTAACCAGCTAACTGATATTCGTATGCAGCTGTTTTTGGTTGAAAAATCATGTCAAAATGAGACCAACTTTGTTTTTATAATGTTTTGGTTTTATAATGTTTAAAAAATCATTAATGTGCTTTTTTAGGTGCTACAATCATTAACACCATAGAAGGGACTATTATTTAACTGAAGACAAATCTAGAAGCGTATTTATTTATTCATTTATCTAAGGATATTCCTTTGAAATTAACCATCTCAAAAGATTAGAGTTGTACATATGCAAAATTAAAATATTAACAGTAAAAAAAATTATAATAATTAATTAGGGAAGCTAAGCAGAACATGATTGGTCCTTGATTCAATAGTCAAATGCTTAAAACAATTGAGTCAACGCTTCATATACTTACGTCCTTTTTTACTGTTTGGGTACTCTCAGTGTCCAAACCGACCAACTTCTCAAAAGCTTAGCAGAGGTTACCCAAGGACAATGACTCGTGTGCCTCTCCGCTGAGTCTGCTGCTGTCCTCACATTAATAATGAACTGAGTTATTAGAACAGCTCGTGAGGTGCCCACTGTACTCACTGTAACTGCCATGTGCACAGAACAAAGGGCACAAATTAAAAAAGACACAGACAGATTTGCCTTAATTAAATAAATCATTTCCCAAGTCATTCAAGTATTTCTTTCCAACATTTTCCAATAAGACAGTAATTATCCTGCGGTGTTTTTGGAGAATATGTGTGCGGGCTGGCTTTTGTCCTACTGTGTGGTGAATGTTTCTTGAGGATACCAATGATTTTTCCTGGAACAGTTTGTTTTTAATTCCACTATACTCAGTCTTGTGGGCACTGTAGTCAGCAGCTGTGCGCTCGAGCCAGCATGTGACAGTGCATTCACACTCTTTCAACAATCAGGTGACCTAGAGGTTAGCTCAAAACAATAACAGTGCTGCGCTCACGTGCCGCCGGAACACTGAACATTTTTCTCATAAGAGCACTTTCCCTCACACAGAGCTGGCAGAAGTCAACCCATCAACTTAGCTGCGTCAACCTCTGTCACCTTGATCGTGTGCCCTACATACAAGGGAACACTTTGTAGGAAAAAAAAAGGCATATAAAGGTTTTTAGTCAGACATATGGTGCAATTACTGTATATAAAAAATAAACGTTTGTCACAACATGTCTTTTACTGAACTATAAGGCTGAATTTATATAAGAAATATGTTGGGAGTTAGGGTTGTAGGTCAAGATGTGGCAGATTTGGTCATAAGGAAAAAAGTCAAATGGCCTTGGTGGTACAATGCAAATAATGTAGTCTTACAATTTGATGCAACCCCTCATTTGTTCAGGTCCATAATAGAAAAAACTTAATGGTTATTGTGTGGACAGTTTTAAATGATTAAGGCATTTAGATTTCCAACTAGAAGACTTTCAATTTGATGGAAGCAATCTAAGATCATGGAAAGCTTGCATGAAGCTTGGTGCTCTTTGCGGTGTCAATGCCTTTGATCGTGACCCTTGCAAAACAACATGTTCTCTGCGGCAGGCTGCATCAAAACGGTGACAGTTCAAATCAATAGAAAGATTTTGAAGCACCGGACAGCATGTGCCGTCAGAGCTCCTCTCACTCTTGTAGAAACCCCACAGTGAATCTGAGTCTGGGCATAACTCAAAGTTCTATATTGTATATTGTATATTGTATGACTTTACAAAAAAAAGAAAGTCAGTCAATACATTTTCTGGCACTACTATTATACATTTGCTAAAGGAATACAGCTTGTCCAAGGGTAAACTGACACTATGCATGGGTCAGAGCAGGGATAAACTCTAAACACTTAATGAGTACTGCTTTGTGTACAAGTCAAACAGAACAGGAAAAATTGTTTTCCAGGAATACGACACAGGTTAATGTGTTTTGTGGTGTGTGGAAGAGGGCACCAAACCTCCTCTTACTCATGTAGTAGTTTGGGAGGTGACGTTGATACGCAGCCCAGGTAGCCTATAAAAAGGCACTGCTACGTGCAGTTCGGCCTCCTACCTGAACTTCCTGATGTCAGATGCCAAGGAGCCGGCCACGAGTCGGCTGCGACATGGCAGCGCATTGTTGTCAGCCTGGTAGATGCCAGCGATTAGGCGCACAGTGCCACATAAAGGCGTAAAGCTCTGTGGCAGGTCAGGTGTTGCAAACATCACGGTGAGTAGGCGTCAGCTGAGTTTCGTTGTCCATGCATTTATGCGCAAAGCTAACCGGCAAATTCTGTTGTAGTGGCAGACCAGGTAGAGCAACGCTGGTTTCCCCCTGGGTGTTTAGCATGAATAGCAGTGCTACGACGGTGCTGCGCCTTGTGCCATGTTTAGTCAATGGTAGTGTATTATGTGGGCCCATATTGTATACTGATTTCCCCTTATTTGTAGGCTCCTGCTGGCGGTGGGCCTCCCCACACCTTACATGTTTGTCTGTGTTTAATTGGAATGATTGAAATCTGAAGAACAAATTGTATGAACTGTGCTGGCCTGGACTGAACCAGCGCTTCTTCAAACATGAACTTTTTAATTTAAAGATAGACTATCAAATTTCCTTTTTATTAATAAAACCTGTATAAGAAATAATTATTGTCTCTGTAAATTTCAGTCACGAACTTGTGTTGCCTACAGAATGCATATGAAATTGTAATAATTTTTCTAGGTTAAAGGGCCGACCTAGAGTGGTGTTGTTGACGAACCATATCCTTTACAAAACATTATTGATCTATAGAGCGCTAACCCTCGCCTGGTCACACTTACAGTAAAAATTAACTTACATTTTTTACTTAGATCACTCAATCAGAAAATACTGACAGAATGTTCTTTTCTTTTTTTCCCTTGTTGTACTTCTTGTTGTCTTACCCATGCTTTTCTAAATCTGGATGACTCCTGCAGAGAGATCCCTTCTTTATTCAAAGCTTGGTTTGTCTTTTTGGCATTCTTGTGGATACATGGATTTGAGAACATCACCCTCTTCTAATAGGCTTATAAGAACACTGCAGCCCCTCCACGATCAGTCCACAGAGGCTGGATTGGCCTTGGCTTATCCTTTTGCAAAGACAAAGGATACAGATGGCTTATTTGTTGCACTGGAGAAAGGTTTGCACTTTGCAGAGAAGCAGTGATTGTGCTGTGGAAATCTAAGTGTGTGCTCTTCTTCCTGAGAGATGATGTGTAGGTGGACTTGGCCATTTATGAAAGCAAATGCAATTATTTGCCAAATCAAATATTGACTTCTTTTCTCTTCTCATATTTTTCCTTTCTTTATATTTTTACCTTTCATATCTTTTTTTTTTTTTTGCTTATTTTAAGCAATTGAGATGCCTTTATGTGCAAACCACTGTGGTTTTGCAATCATCTTATCAATCTACTATACAATACAAATACAAATAGAACAACCAGAAATTCTCCAATTTCGTATTTGAGTAAATTTATGCAACTTTTAGTGCATCAATTGCTTTGAAGAAAACATTTAGGTTCAATGTGCTTTGTTTCTGCGGAAAACACAGCTGAACAAACAACTTTTGCACATTCATACTGCTTATCCGGCAGATGTGCTTTGTCATAAAAAACATTACACATTCATGAGTTGTCAGCAGCTGCTCCAACTAGCATGATTTCTTCAGTCATTGTCACAATAATAAACATGTTCTTTTATCACCAAAGCCGACTGGTAACGTCTTCCAGAGTGAAGTGGCCACATATTAACACTTTAACACAGTGCCACACTCACTTATTTGACAGAGAAAGAAATAAAATCAATTAATGAGGAAAAGTACAGTCTGGCTTTATAAAGTCTGCAGTAAGACAAATCTTCGCAAATTAAAAATGTTGATGTGACTTTTCATCATGAGACATTTTTACAGTTGAAGAAGTAGACTGGTTACATTTTTTACAAGTTTTAAAAGCTGAAATTGTGTCTAAAGTTCTTTTCTATCTTATTCCATTTTGTCCATATTTGACCCTGCTCTCCTCTATTACTGCGGGACCACATGAACCCATCATGGACTTGCAAAACTTACATAAGGTAAACTCCGAGCAGTCCAAATTTCAACACCTTTTAAAAGTTGAATACAAGACTCACTTTTCAACTTCAGCCCACAGAAAGGACCCAGTCTGAGTTGTAAAAACGATCAGATATGGGTGGCTACGTGAGCTGATTAGGGTCATTTCAGAGGTTTTTCCAGTGAAGTATTTGCTTTTGTCCTGTAGAGACACATGAGTAAGTGAGCAAATGCAAAAAAAAAAAAACAGACATGAGGACGGACAGATGTGGAGCAGGTGGATTTTTAATGGTTATTACCAAAACAGTTTCAAAATGTTCAAATCTGTTCAGTGGTTTTCCTGAAAATGGTTAAGGTGATAGTGGTAAGGAATGTTCTTTGTTGCAAATATCCTAGGGCTAGTCAAATTCAGATTATTTTTTTTTTTTGTTTTTTGTCTAAAGTAGATTTAGTCAGGTGCTTTAATAAAAAATAACAAAGGCTGTAAGTGTTTTAATCCAAAACAAACAAAAAGTGTAAAAACAAGGAAACAGTAACAGCAGATGGACAGAATTTGAGCTTTGTGTCGCTTGGAATAGACACAACATCATAAAAAGAACAGTGGAAAAGCTTGGGAGTGGTGCTTGTTCACAGATCTCTTTAAACTTGATTCAATTTGTAAAGCAGCCCAAATGCTTTTATGCCCTGCTGCATGTAACACGAGATGCAATCGACCACTCTTGTACTTCGAGGAAATCTTTCTAAGCACATCTTGGTTTCTTGTGGGAGTTTACTTTTGATGTTGTTATACTAATGCAAGTTTGAATATGATTTAATACCCAGCACAACTGATTCAAAAATAGCAAAATGTTGTTAAAGGTTCTTTGTCGTGTTCTTGTGACGTTTTTGCATATGTGATTTATTTAATTTTTACACTTTGCTGAAGGAAAATGTTATTGAACACAGTGCTGTTAAATCTCCATGGAGTCTGTGTTATAGTTACCGACAGGACATGTATCTTGATTAGCCTTTGACTCCTCTCCACACCAGGACAGCATATATGCCACATGGTAGCTGAACTAAGCTCAGCTTCTTGTGTTTACTGAAGAATGAGAGACAAAGATAAAGAAATAAACAATTTCAACACAGCAAAGCTAAAGAACTCTAATGGTTGTGGTCACCATTGTAAAGTTGTGGGGAAAGCAAGTGCATTCATAAGACTGTGGAGCAGAACTTCAATGTTCACAGACAATGACAGTAACATTTTGAGAGGGGTGATGGGTTGACTGGCCTTGACACTCTGAACCGAGTGGTGTTCTGTCATTGGAAGTCTGCATTTACGGCTGTCCCTAACAAACACCACACCATATTTTGACTGTGTGTCTTGGGCACTGAAGCAAAGAAAGTGGCAGCCCTGTCCACCTATCATTATTTGGTGGTGCTGAATCCACTGGTGGAGGCAGGAGTATTATAGACCCAGAAAACAAAGAGTTTTGTGTGGTTTCATAAATTATTTGCCTGATTTTTAGTCACAGTTTATAGAGGTGTTTTTCATTATTGTCTTGGTTATGTGTGCGCTTGTTGCTTAAATTTGAATTGAAATAAGTTAAACATTTCAAACGAAGAATAATACAAATTAAAATACTTAACACAACAGAAAGAAAGAATCAAAGCAAAGCTAAAGCAGCAAACATGCCTTACACTGACAGAAGCACTGAAAGGAGCAATGATTCAGGTATTTGGACATTTAATGAAGGAAGAAGATGCCCACCAGCTCACTCCACAGAACGCCACTGAATCACACTCTCGACAAACAGCCACAAAATGCCATTGCTGGTATTTTGTGTTTCTTATTAAGAAATACATTTCAATCTTTGTTTAGTGGCTTGAGCGTGAATTTGTGTGTGATGCCCAACCTTCACTTTGCATACAGTTACCATGTAATTTTAATAAAAGTCTTGTAATTGCTTGTAACCAGTCTCAATGTTGCTGTGTTTCTGGCTGAATTGAAGATAATTGGTAAATCTGTGGATACTTGCTTTGCCCTTTCCTGCTGCTTGGCTACAAATGCCTCAATGCATTTTTCATACTTAGCCTGCAGATATTATGGTCAAGCCTTTGTCAGTTTGATGGATTTGACGGTGGTGCAAGGTTGCAGCTGTCCATAGGCCATAAGGTGAAATCCAGTGTTATAGCAGTATATATATATATATATATATATATATATATATATATATATATATATATATATATATATATATATATATATAATATATATATATATATATATATATATATATATAAATTATATTTTTTCTTCTTCTTTACAATAGAGTAGAAGGCAATAGAATAGAAAATGTAACATTATTCATGACATGTTTAGGCTGGTAACTGCCAGTCATTGACAGTTATCAAAAAAAGTGTTTATACAATTTGTGTGCACGCACGTGTGTGATTGTGAATTTATGAATGAAACTATTGTACAATTTGGTTCATCAGTGCGCTCAATCAAGCAACGCAATGACCCAATATGAGCTAATGACATGGCCATTGTCATTATATACTATGATCATTTAATGCTACCTATTCATGCAAGCCATAGTCTCAATTACATTTTGATAAATAATATGAACTTGGATTTTGTAGGCAGCTCACTGCACACACACAAGTTGCCTCAGTGGCATTGAATGATGGGTGAAATGAAGACAATAAATGTCCCACATTTGTTATTATTTAAGTATACCTTAACTTTGTTTGTGTACACTGTGTCAGCGGTCTTTAGGTAATAAGCTTTGGAGTGCCTTAAAGGTAGTAAATGCTCTATAAATAAAAATAATAGAAAAATACCACTGTCAAATATCCAACATGAAGTTCTCTTAATTAGAGAATATGTTAGACAAGTTTATACCCTAAGCCCTGTACATTGCTTTATGGGTTAGTCAAGGTTTAAATTTTAATGACAAAAATGTTAAATGAAAATCTAAAATTGTATTTCTTTATAAATTCAATTGAGCATAAAACTATTAATGTCCAAAAACGCATCTGTAACAAACGTAACTTTGTTTTTGGAACAAAGAAACAGTTTAAGACCTTGTGCACAATATTCATCTAGTATTCAGGTGTATGTTGTATAATGTATCTGAGGTTTAAGCCAATTTAATATGGTGAGTGTACTGCTCAGGGAATAACTGTGTCATGTAAATATTTACTCTCTGAGCTACAGAAAACATCATGTGCATTCAGGCCATACATTAAGTCCTGCTCCTTGTTGTACGTGAAGTGACTGACAGAGGAGCAGTGCACTGGGAGTTGTATGGTATATGGCTCTATAAGCCAAAGTGGAACCAATGCAGTCCTCACAGAGAAAGATGCTTTCACTCAATGATGTATCAGGTTTGCTAAGAAAAGATTTTCAAAGTGGTTGAACTGAAAATATAACAATTAAATTAAATTGACTTTATGTAAAGATAGCTACAGTTTACAACTCATAAATTGGCTTAAACAAATGTTGTGAGAATTCCCTGTGTGTTACCCTAACCCTACCGTTTTTGTTTTATAGTGACCACCACCATTTTTTTTTATTATTATTTACACTGCAACATTTTGCCTGTTTGTTTTTTTGTTTGTTTTTTGTCTTTTTTTTTTTTTTTTTTTTTTTTTTTTTTGAGAAGTGATATAGAACCAACAGGCAAACCAAGCCAAGCCTTTAAAGTGAGGCTAACCACAAGGTCAGAGACTTACTCCGCTCACTATTGCACCTCAAACAGGTTTGGGAAAGGGGGAGATGACCAGAGGCCTTTTAAGTGGGTGTGAACAGACATTGGTTGACAGCACGAAATATGGATAGCGAGCTTGGCGAGTGATGTGATTTTTCTGTGGAAGCGATCCTGATGTTCGGTGAGGTTCACAGCTCTGAGGCTGTGCATAGGTCTAGTCTAGCTGCTTACTTGCACGTCAAGACTCTTTGCAGACATATGTATGAAACCTTAACTTTAGCCTACATAAGCAAGAGTTTATAATGTGAGTATTTTGTGAAATTGAAAATGAAAAAAATGGAACACAACGAAAAGAGTTTTGACCTGCGCACCTTTGCACTTCAAACCACCGACTTACCCATTTAATTGATCTTTATTTAACCAGGGAAGTCCCACTGAGATTCAGAATCTCTTTTGCAGGGGAGCCCTGGGGGAAGGGTCAGGGGAGGCATTAATGGACATGTTTTTAGTTGTAGGAGGAAAACTGGAGTACCTGGCAGGAAACCTACGCAGACACGGGGAGAACATGCAAACTCCACATAGTAAGGCCCCGGGTGGCCAGGGAGTCGAACCCTGGACCTTCTTGCTATGAGGCCAGAGCGCTAACCGCTGCGCCACCCTGTCATTTGGCTCACCCATCTGAGCAAAATGACTGACCTTGTCATTTCACAGCGGGTGACCGCTTTCAAGCTTTTCACAGCAGCGGTGTCAGAAAGAGGAGTTTTTACAGCCCACCTGGGCGCCTTGGCTGTTGCGTCAAGTCGATGTTACCTCGGCCTGAACTGAAAATGCACTGACAACTTTTGACTATCATGGCAGCACAGTCGCAGTTTTTGCACTAAAGTGCAAAATTTGTGAATTTGGACAAAATGTCTAAAAAAAAAAGGCTAGGAAACAGGTGATAATTTATTTTTGACCCCATACACTAAGTTTAACAATGAAAAAAGTTGATTGTGCTTTTAGTTTCTCTTTATCTCCAGCACCACAAGAACGTCTTCCCATAGAGCGTACCTCTCTCTCTCCATGTTTCCTCTACACATTTTGGCAATATAGCTGGAAACATACGGATGCCCTTTGGTCTTTGGGATGGAAAAAGAAATATATGTTTCAATTAGGCACTGGTTCCAAAAGCACCACAGTAAACAGTGCTACGTGCATGTGTGTCTGTGTATGGAGCAGCGCCTGGTCTCCTGAATGGACCCATAGAGTCCCATAACCACATGCTGCCCATTACACCTAGTTACAGTCACTGTCGGATCGACCAGGAGACAGACAGTCTGCAGTACTGACAGGACTGCCACTGTGAGCATGCACATCGGCTTGCGAGCGTGTACGTATGTGGGGGTGCAGTTTCTGTTAGGTAGGGGATCCCCAGAGCGACTCTAGTCCTGTCACAAGCACATTTAGGAGAAAGTGTAAACTGAATGGTACTGAGGCCAGCTCTTCTGTCTCTCACAGAAAGCCCTGTGTGTTGGCTCTGTCCCCTGCTCAATGTGTCGCCAGTGCAAACAGTGCTCTACTGTGCACATGACCACAATTAAGAAAGCATTCAAAATGGTAAGACAAGCAGAAGGATGCAGACTGGCACACACTTATTGGGAGTCTTGGAGTTTTGTAACATTTTGTTACACATTTTTGTACCATTGAAAGTAGCTCACTGAAGAGTGGAGAGGATTTAGCAAATTGTCAGAAAAAAAGAATAAATTGACTTCTAGATGCTGATGTTGATACTGACATATATGCTGCAGCTAGACAGTCAGTACAGGAAGCTGCATATTCTCTGTTAGAACATAAAGATGGTATAATGAGGAAGCATAATTTGCAATATGTAACTGTATGAATAAATAAATTGTATGTTATGCTATTCATGTTGCGCCATAAATATGTTAATGGTTTAATTACCTTATGTATTTCATGTAACTATTCTGCGTGTTGTATTCTGGTGTGCGTTTTGAATCTGGTTCATCAACCTCATAGAAATCTGATAAGGGGCAAATTCAACTCATGCAAAAAAAAAAAAAAAGATAAAACATACAATAAAAATACTCTGTTTAGCACTTATGATTATTCACACAGTTTAATCGTCTAAAAGCAATGCATTACGACTATGGAAGTGAAGAGTTAGTTTTATGGAAAAAAAATATATATATATTGCCTCCCACTCAGTGTTCTTGAACTGCTGTATGAATAACATTAATAAACTTTATTCAGTCCTAAATAGTCTTTTCATGAAACGTTTACGAGGAAAAGTGAGATTAAACTGCATGTTCTTGTCCTTTTCTGAACTACACCGAAGCACCTCAAGTCTGACTGAACGCTATAGGGAATTCACTATTTATATTTGTTGAAAGAATCATCGTCAGTGAATAAATCAGCATGTCCTTATTTCTCCTCATATTAATTTGTACCATCATAGGGTGTTTTATTATTCTAGTCTTAGGGCAAAGTCTGCCTGTCAAAGACCTACCAGGCTATTCACACTGCTCTCTGTCTCTCTACACAGCACCACTTGTCTGCCCCTGGCTCCTTCAAGACTCTCTTGCTGGCTCTCACTAGACCTTAAATGGAAAGTCTATACATGTTTGCGAAGGCTGAGCTGGTCTATTGGACAGCTGAGCGTTTGTAATGGTCTGTTTATGTTTGAAAAGAGCTTTGCACAGTAAGCCACTGTCGTAAGTGTGGAGACATGGAGGAGAGGGAACAGTAGCAAAAAAGTAACAGAGGGACAGGCAGAAAAATGCTTCTTTTTAATGTTTAAACAGTTATGTTAAAGAGTTAGTACATGAAGGATTAATGCTGGAAAGGGTTAAAAGATGTTCTTGGTGGATTGTACTTCTCTTGTGACTATTGTGCCATGTCCATACAATCAAAAAAAAAAAAAATGATATAGAGCATTTGAATGTTATAGCAATGTTTCTCAAATCAGTATGCGCATACTGATGGGACATGAGCTGTTTCTGCTGGTAGTTAAGCCAAGTGCAGTTTGAATATTTGTTTATTAATACTTTTATGATTTGGTATTTTAGAACAGCCTTATCAATTGCTTAACATTATTTAAGACCCAATTCAGTCTTAATTTGAATGATTTGGAGATCTAACTTAGGACTGATGTAGTCTGAGTTTAGATCTTTTGCTACTTGAAGAGCAATTATAGGTCTACTAAGAGGTACTTGGTACGAGGTACTATTTTTTTGGATTTGGCATTAAGCAAATGTTCTCCCCACAATTTTAACTCTTTCACCACCACCCTTTTTCTCGCTTTTCTCCCCTTCCTGCCTTTTTGCTAGTTTTAAACAATATTCACAGCTCCAAGACAAACTGTGTGCAACTACTTTAATTCAAATAAAGAATTGTTATTCTATATTCATTTGTTATCATTTATAGGCATTAAAAATCATTATTTTAATTAGATTTCAGCGTTTGACAGCACATTTTTAAGATAACGCCTATATATATATATATATATATATATATATATATATATATATATATATATATATATATATATATATATTATATATATATATATATATATATATATATACTATATCTATATATATTTATATATAATTATACAGTGTATATATATATACATATACATATATATATATATATATATATATATATATATATATATATATTTTTTTTTTTTTTTTTTTTTTTTTTTTTTTTTTTTTTTCTTTTATACGAGGTTTACATGATTAAAACAAAGCGAACAATAGTCTTTTTCATTTTTAAGCCAACAAAAGCTGTGTTACAGACGAGAGGGAAGCACAAAAGTTTTCTATTTTCTGATTCAGTTTACATAGATTTGGCCACTTTTATTATGTTAAACCCTCCAAACATGAAGAAATAAAGTAGTTTTACTTACCCTGACACCTTTTGGATTGCTCACGGAAGAGGAAGTTTAGTTTTTCTCCTCGAGTCTAGCTGCATGTGCTATTCTCCTCAGAGACCTAGTTCAGAAGGATCTTCTTTTCTTTATTTTACAGATAAAATATCTGCACTATGTTTTAGTCACACAATGTAATCAATTTGAAAAGAAAGTCGGCCTCCAGAAGCAGCCATTTACATAAACAGAGCTGACATCATGCATTTTCAGGTCATGTGACCTCATCTGGGTCTTTGTGCTCACACTCTTCCCCCCTCTGCTGGTGAATCTGTGAAACTGTATCTTATATTTGACCGTACACAAAGTCAGCAAGTGCATCAGAAAGCCTTCTTCCTTCACACATAATAATAGGTCTATGACAGAAACAGTCATCACTGGCAGGCTACAGTTTCATAATTGGCAGAGAAGTTAACCAGGCCAAGACTCGGAATAAAAACAAAAGTTATTTTTTGACAGTACCGATGCTTCTTTTTGCTTATTTAAAGCACTGGTCATACAGTATATGAGACAAAACAAGCCAGAACAACCTTCCAGACACCAAGGCTGTAACTTAGCTTATCTGCGCTCATCTTCCCTGTAAAATGCTCACAATTGTATGGTGGCTCTAAGAGAGCAAACTATAGCAGTTATGAGTTTTCTATTTGAATAATGAAACATAATTAAGCATATCAGTGCTAAATGTGTAAACTAAGCGCACTTGTGCATCAGAAGTGATGGCCAATACTAATTTGAATATTTGCACATACGAGAAAAAGCAGATAGACAGCTATCTGCTTTTTCGTGCTGATTCTCACCCTTTTTATCAGTTTGTGTACTCCCAACACAGTATCACTAGAGAGCGTATTTACCACGACACAAAAACAGTTTTTTTGAGCATGAGTTCACAGCTGTTTTTAGTACTTATATTATGCCGTACATTTATGATAATGAAAAAGCGTAAAAATGCCACGAGTTTTCAAAGCGTAAAAAAACCACGAGTTTTGGTTTTCCTCAGGTGAAATGGGTAAGTTTAGGCTTCAAGTTACTAAAATGGGTTTAGGGCTGGAGCTTGGGGCAGGTTGAGGGTTAGGGGTTAGGGTTACGATTAGGATTTGGTTATTATTCATAAATAAGAACACATCTTAACAACCACCATTGAAATGTACTGGGATTGTGACGCATACCAAAATTACACAAAACAGCTGTGAACTCGTGCTAATCATACATAATTTACATGTTGCGTAATGTTGTGGTAAATGTACGCTTTCTTGTGAAATTGGGCTCGTACTCCAAACACACATGGCACTGCTGCTGCTGTTTCTGTTTTTAATCCCATGACAACAAGTCATAAAATAACAACAAATATCCATGAAATCCACTTGTCATTTATTTCCTGTTTTGGAAGAAGATACAGGAGCGCGACTCGCCTGGAACCAACAAAAAGTCTCAAGAAAGCCCACCTGTGCTGCAACTGGTTACATTTAATGTCAGTTTCTATTTTAACCAACTCCGCTTTACCCCACAATTAAGCCATTTTACAGATTGAAATTAATGAAAGATGGGAGAGCAAAGCCACGTCTCGTCTTGTTGGAGAGAGACCCAAACAGCTCACAGACTTTGAGTGTGGTACTGGATCAGACAAAACTGTTACCGGAATGCCCCCCAAGAGTTTAGTCTGGTTTGTTCCGGCTCAATTTAACCTCTGAGAGCATGTCACCGTGGTCCTATAGTCCATCTGTATTTTCTTGTTATTACAGTGAACCAGTTTCCTTTTGATTGGCAAGTGTCTGGGCACTAATAGAGTGAAAGTGGGAGGGGGCACTCATATTCCCTGCAGATGGATCTTGATGGAGTGGCCCCAATGACAGGCACACATGCACAAGAGCCGAGACGCAAAAGAGGTGGCGGGGTGAGAAGGGCTGTGATTGGCATGGGGTTGTAGTGTGTGGGGGCAGGGAGAGATTTAGCCCTGCAGCTAAATGTTCCTCTATGATTTATTCACAAAATTGAAAAACTCATTATTAATAGCTGTTTTGTATCTAATTGGGTATGATATTCTAAAATGAACCCAAATAAAAAAGCAGGCTAATACATTATTATTTATTATTTGTTGGGCTACAGTAATAAGCAATTAACAAGCAGCTTCTTTGATGCCGTAAACATTATAAATATTTCCAATTTAAATTGAAGGTGAAGAAATACACATAGGGATTTTAGGGTGTTTTAATGGCTTTTTATTTGTGTGATGTGTTTTTATCCAATGTTTTATTGATTGCTGTGTCATTTGGATGATTTTAACCTTGCCCCATTTTACCTGTTGCCCTGACAACCCCCGAACACATGACATTTTAATCCAATGACTGCACTTGCCTGGCCAGCAAGAATGATTTCCTTCTTGTATATTTAATACGAAGGAAATCAGTCTGGAGTTGTGACCGTTCCATTCGATTTCAGTGTGTGATTGACAGACACATAGCAAAACCAATCAGCGCACACCGGAAGTGACGCAAGATAAGCGACGAGGTGAGCGTGCCCGTGTTGCCAAATAGGGTGGTTTTCATGGCCTATTTGGCTTCTTTTATTTTTGCTCACGGAGGGAAAAATATATGATATTCTTTATAAATATTTTGGTATTATTTGTTAAAAAGCATAAAATGCATCTATTTCTTTTTTAATACTGTGTAATAAATTGTTTTAGTGATGTTTTTCAAAACATGTCTTAGGCTAGAGCCCTGAGCTTCTGTTTTTCAATTAATCCTGCAAATATTGCTCTGGCTCTGCTCGTGCTCCCAACACACACACAGACACGCGCTTTGGCACAAACAGGCACACGCAGCAAGGAGGAGAGCCGCTCTGGAGGACTCAAGACCCAGGTAGGGTTAAAACAGCTCATACAGGGCGAATGTGAACACAGGGCACAGTAATGACGGCACAAACACGTTCGCCACATTTTAAGCTGTAAAATGATATGTGGTTTATAACATTCCGCCTTATATTTATGGAGAAAAGAGCCTCATAAGGACGTGAGTTTGAGAAAAGTTGGTGTTTGATGTCGGAAAGTTTGTAACGTGTCTTCAAATTAACAAACTCGCTTTAATCCATGAGTTAGTCGTTACCGGAGCTTCTAGACACAATACACGATGTTTAAGTGGTTGTCATGTTTGTCATTGACGAGTGGGGGCATCGGAGCATTTACGCGTCACTTGCATGGCTATATTGTTACTCTGGTTGTGGTAGGTTCTGTTTGATTTTGCCTCTGCAGCTGTAGTGAGTTTTGGGACTTTGTTTTCGGACCGATTTCGGTTTGGGCTGGAAAACCTATAACAATCTGGCAACACTACTCCCGTTAACCGGGTCATAAACAACAATGGCGTGGTGCGGCGGTGGAGGGAAAAAAAAATCTTGAAAATGAACGCTTCCAATGCGGAATGTTAATGTAGTTTTAAAGTGATAGCTAAAACAATTTCGAGAGCAGTGGTTCTCTGTTGCGGCCCTCTTGATTGTTTTGCCGCGAGTAACCATGGTAACGCGCTGTTCAAATGACGTGACGCAGTCCCCCCGTGCGCCCCCCCACGCTGTGATTGGCCCAGAGAGAATTGTCCGGAGGAAATACTTCTCCTGCCAACCACTCCCAGACTGACTTGTCTCCATTGAAATGAATGGAGACTTTGGTCAGCTGGTGTACCAGGCAATGACTGCACACCATGGAAATATAATCTGAACTGGAAGATGAGTTCAAGATGGCGAACTATTGTTTTCAAAGGCTTGTACTCAGTACTGCATTGACACCGAAATTTTTTTTTTCTGCTGCGCTCTTCTGCAGCGGGGGGAATGGAGATAGCGCAGGCAGAGCGTTAAGCAAGGCTAAACACCATTTAAGCGTTTTTGGGGCATTGAAAAAAATTGAAAGTTTGAGTTGTGAAAATAAAGAGAAATATCTTCAAAATGAGACCTTTGTAAAGCTGAAAGTGCCCTGTCAACGGAGCACAAGCAGTTTGAAATGCCAAAAAAAGCGTTTACAACTTTCCTTGCGTTTTACCTGCAGCGTGGCGAGAGAGAGGGCAGAAAAGGGACAAACATTTTGCACAGGGCTGAGAGACGGGAAACCGGGGACTGGGGGAACAAAAAGGATGGGACGAAATGAGTGGGGAGCGAGCCACCAAACCGAGGCACAGCGCAGGACACGAGACAAGATCTCACGAGCCATCAGAAAACACTACGAGGCAACTCTGCCTCCGTAGTAAGTTTTAATTACTGTTTGTAGTGGTGTTGTTCCCATTTGACCTTTGGCTGTGGGGTAGAGTGCCCCTGTTGCTGCTGTGTCCTCTGTCCACAGGAACGGAGTCACACCTGGAGAGGAACAGAAGTCCAAATCCAGTCAGTGGCAGAATGTAAAGGTTTTGCCTTGCCTTGTTCAAAGTCTCTTTGTATTTGGCCATTTTATGCGATTTACAGTAGGCTATCTTTTTAACCATAATAATAATGATATTGCATTGGATTTACACAGCACTTTTCAAGGCACCCAAAGACGCCTTACATTCTGCATTATTCATTCCATACTGTGTAGTGGTAAGCTACTATTGTAGCCACAGCTGCCCTGAGGCAGACTGACGGAAGCGAGGCTGCCATTTTGCGCCATGGGCTCCTCCAACCACCACCAACCATTCATACACACACCAGATCCTGACTAGGCAATGTGGGTGTCCTGCCGAAGTACACAACAACGTGTTTCTCCTTTGTTTGTTCCACTGTGGCACCTGAGGTTCCTCCACTGGTCTCCCATCCAAGTACTTCCTAGGCCCAACATGCTTAGCTTAACCATTAGCGATGAGCAAATGAAGCATCAGTGTCTACTTGAACCATTATTCCAAGTGTACCGAAACATGAGTCAATGCTTCACAGAAGTACTTCATTTGCTCCTCTGCACTTTTGTGGTTAAAAAAATGAATGCATTCAAAATGAAATTGTATCATAGACAAATAAACGCTGATTTTATTGAAAATAGCCAACAATACTATATTACGTAGCTTAGTTGAATAAATGTTTGCTCTTTATATTTTTTTTTTATTTCCAAAGCTAACATTCAGACACAAATAGCCTATAAAATCAGGGAGTTTTCACAGATATGCATATTTATACCATGTTATTTGAAACAGCATGTCATATGAATGCAGTTTCTACTTTTTGCATGAGTATTTGACACTTTCCTGCCTCAGTTCATATGGTGGATGTAAAGACATGTTACTATTCATGAATACTAGCGCAATTCTAACCTTAACTAGTTTCAAGGTGCAGACCTAAACGTACTCATTTTTGTAACTTCAAACCCAAACTTAGCCGTCAACCCCACACGCAATACCACGCCAAGAAAACGGGCATGTAATAAACACGCCAAAAAAGACAGAAGTGTCGTCATGACATGCAATTTGTCGTGACATGATATAGACACGCAAGCCATGAGAATACTTCCCCTTCCACCCAAAAAAAGACAGAAGCGTGTGCCAAAGCTTTCATTTCGCCCTTCACAATTAAACATACATATTGTTTTTTTTATTATTAAAGAATAACATAATTTAAAAGAGGCACTACATAATATAGACATTTAAATTGTATGCCAATGGTATTGCAATTACTGAAACTGAATTTCGCCAAATTCTGGGGGAATAATGGCACCAGTGGTTAATTGCCCCTGCTCCATGAGTCGCTGCATGGTGGGGTACAAAGCAGTGGGGGAGGGGTATATATCACCGGCCTGCCATCTGGTCTGACTCCTGACCCCGCCCCCTCCTCCATCGAACCATTCACACTCATAAGCACGCTCGCACACTTGACAAATCCCGCTCTTTTCAACCATATAATCCATTGGAGTTTGTTTCCACCATTCCATAGCCTTTAATGAATATGTTTTTATATGGGGGTATGTGGTCACCTCAAACACAGGTCACCCCTTTAAGGACTCAAGAAAGAATGCCAAAATGGAACCATGTGCAGCAAGATGTGCCCTGTGTTTGTAGAAATACAGCAAAATACACAAAACCACACAAGAGCAAAATAGATCATTTTAAACTTCCTACATCAGTTTACATGTTTTGCTCACTAACCTAATATATTCTGAGGATCTGAATTGTTCATCAGAATGTGTTTCAAGCTTTTTTTCACTGCTGATAGGTGCGAGACATTTCGGCATGCTAACAGCAGTTAGTCACAATGCTTACAGCAACAGCAACCTTAGCAGCAAGGGTGAACAGAACGGGACATTAGTAGACAGTAGGGCATTGTGGACTAATTTTCACCTGAATGGACACATTAACAAGAGATATGTGCTGGTTTTAAGCTATTTTATTGAAAAAATCAAGTATAGTTCATTAGACACCAAAACTATAACACAGTTACTGTTCATTTTCATTGATCTGTGGATGCAGACCCTATTTGTTTGTTGCTTCATGTTGCTTCTTCTCATTGGACATCTTTCTTAGACTAATCATTTATAGTCATTGATTGTAATGGCACTTGTACAGTGGCCTCAAAGTGTCGCAAAATAAAATAAAGACTGTACAATATTTATAGCACTGAATATCAGAAAAGATTAACAATTACTCAACAAACAGCCATCTGTAATCTTGCAGTAAATACGACTAGACAATTAAAAATACTGTAATTTCCAGTGTGAACAGCCATAGATTTAGACTCCACAATGATTGACAGCCAAAGGAATGTGGTTCTGACTTCAAACAGGACTATCAACTCTGTGTCTATATGTTCCATTACAATTGAACCTTCTTCTATTATTATCAACAATGCTACAAGCAAAAATGTTGAATTTAAGTCCCACATTGAAAAAACATATTGGCCTCAATACGTCTCTAGGGATATCTGTCTGTCAAGCCTTTATTGTACGAGATTGTCTATTGGACAGACATGTTACTTTCAGTGGCCAGTATATTGTGCATAATGGCTAGTGAATTGAAATGTTATTGAGTGTAGTTTCCTGACCATTGCATAATTCAAGACTTCTGTTGGAATACATGAATGAATGTTACTTATGTATGGTGTTGTTTCGGTTTGAAGACTTGACCATAGATAAAATGTTAGTTTTATATAGTCTGATTTAGGAAAAAAAGTTAAATAAGAAAACTTTTATTAAACTAACCAATGATGAAGTGATTGCTTTATATTAGATGATAACAGAGTGAAAATGAGAGTGAAGCCTAAATACTCATATGCTCTTAAAAATGCCTCCTCAGCATTGGCTGAAGGTGATTGTATCTGACCTATGGGTCCAAATGTTCTCCACTTCACAATAGCAATACAGTCCATCAGTGCAGTAGCATTAATGGGTGGGCCCTGTGGCCCCTTGGATTTTGTAGTATAATTACAAGCCATTCACCCCTGGGTCACCTCAGAATATTTGTCAAGAGCTTTTCTTACAGAAAATATATTTCTCCTCAGCCCTCTTGAAATATGGCCAATGTTCAGTGCCTATATGCATAAACCAGCAGCTGATGTAAACATAAGCACAAATACCACTGTAGTTTTACACATCATTGAGTTTGTATGGTCTCTCAGGACATGAGCTACAGAAAAGTCTTGGGGGCTACTAAGGGCCCCAGAGGTGTCTATAATAATACAGGCGGAAGGATAGGTTGTATGGTTCATAATGATTACAGCACAATCAAACTCCCAAAGGAGTGCTTTATGTGAGAGGACACGGGGCAAAATGTAGGCCAACCATATGAACTATATGTTGCAATGATGAAATGCATTGCTACAGAGGTGCACATAGTACATCCCTCAAGTCAAGCAATACAGTACTTTTACCTTTTATCATCTAATAAGCCAAGGCCAGTGGGTTCACTGTGACCGCTGAGCTGCTGCAGTGTAACAGGAGAGTGCCAGCAGTGTCCTAGTGTTGTATATCGCTCTACATTTCCACGACTGGAATGCTGAACATGTGCATGTTGATGATTGTATGCTGAAAATGGTTTACACCAGGCTCACACTGCCTCCAGTTCAGATTCTGATCCGGATCCATCTGGGTGTGGTGGCCACTCACACTGAGACCGCATGTGTATGTACAAGTTCACAGGGGATCACTGACACATGTATAGGAAAAACTGATAAACAAAGAACTTATTACACGTCAGTTCATTTTATGTTTGATTTTTCGCCACACTATGGACAAGAACAGGATGTTTATTATGTTTACTATGTGCTAAATAGTCGTTTATACTGTATGTCTATAATTTTTACTTATTAGTAGTACTAGTAAAGTAATGATTTTTCTTTTGAAAACCACAGGATGCACTTCACCAGTTCACTTGGTTTTTGTCGTGTCATGTTTTCACATCTTCACCAAAAAAAGAAAAAGTTCCTTTCAACAGAAAAGATCTGGTCCAATTGTCATGTGAGAGCCTCTCATTACTTTTCAAGAAACGGAAAGTCACCTTACGCCAGACCGGAGTATGGAACGGATGCAGTGTGATCCAGGTGTTAGGTGTTAGTATATTATTATGAGCAGCTCGCCAATTGTAAAGCTAGTTTTAATATGTGGCTCTCTGATAAAACTCTTCTTTGTCATGACTGAGTATTTTATTGATCAAGCATGATGGCTTTGCTCATTTATATTTGCACATTCAGCTGGGAGCTCACTCTTTAAAGGTTAACAATACTGCAATTCACAGGTTGAATGTTGCATTAATTTGAATCTTGTCAGTCACAGCAGATAGCATGTCATGGAAATATTTTGTGAAATACATAAAGCCATTTCCTTTTCTGAGCCAAATCTCCTGTGACTTTGCGATATGCATAGAAAATCTCATACGGATGCTTGGGCTCTGCATTGAAGCAATATATCAGTGTGATGATAGAGAAAATACACCATATGTTAACACCAGTATTTCATATTGAGATATAAATTAAGATTATCATGGCAATGTGCACTCCTAGTAGACAGATCAGAGAAGAATGTAGAGTACTGAATCTATTGTGTGACAATTCCCCAGTCAACACTGAGGCAAAGGAGCACAGGTGAAAGTAAACGGGTATGCTCAAATGCAAGGAATGTGAACTTTATATATTTAGAGAAGGTTTCTGAAAAAGCGACATAATGGAAAATATAAACTGCTGTACTCATTTCCACACGGCCCCAGTTGGCTAGGTAGATCAGGTGCAGCCCTCCAAACATGCACAGTGCTGCTCTTCTTACATCCTATCAGAGAACAGGCCGAAGTGAAAATGTAAAACTATGGGGTGAGCACTTGTCTTAAAACACCTGACTAAAATGGTCTAAAATTCAAACAAAATCGGTTTCTAACCCCTTTGGAGTATACAAGTAAATGACTAGAATCATCATGAAGTCGAAACTTTGGAATTTTGGCCTCCATAGTCAATTTGTCATCAGACCTCGCTGGACAAAAGTCAGGGGTCACAGGTTGCTTTCCAGCAGATATATTAATTTGCTAGAGCGATTTACTCACAGGCCGCTAACGCGACAACAGCCACGAAAAAAAAATTCAAATTTCCAGACCAAGATGGCGTGTGCAGGGGTCACTACAGATCAAGCGTTATTCACATCATATACATTATGAAAAATTAATGTGGTTTTTGTATTATTATTTTTAAGTTTATAGAGTACCAAATGTCTCAGATTCATCTCAGAATGATCGATTTGACTAATTAAGGGAGTTTTAATGTTCTCTTTGTCTTTAGCATGTCCAGGAGCCTATTATTATTATTATTATTATTTATTTTTTTTTTTTCAGATATTCAGATTCACTGTTTCTGAAAAGATAGGATAGCCCTCTATATTTTAAGGTGATAAAACGATATATTTTGGAACTGGGAGAAAAAACTAAAAAAAAAAAAAAGATGCTCTTGTTTTTGCGCTCTATATTGGGCTGCAGATGACTTTTTTTCTGAAAAGGCGTATCATCAGTAATACAGAAATAAATCACCTATTATTCAGTTTTATTGTTCTTCTTTTGTTTCTTTATAATTTTCTCTTCCCTCATTGTGTCTATAGTTCATGCAAAAATAATGACAGTCAATAAAACTCTCTGAAGGAGTTTGGCCCTTTGCAGAGAATAAACAAGAATTCTGGTGCATCAAATCACTACCCACGCAATAGTGGTGTAGGGGTGTCGGAGTCCTCTGATGTCATGCCAGCTCTGAAATCACATGTGATCGTCAAGTAGGGAGATTATTGAAGGAAGGAGCTGGCACTGTTCCACACACAGGCCTCTTAGCCCCACCCCCATCACTGCTGCTTAGTGCACAGCAGGGGGTCAGACTAAATCCAACCCAGCAAAAAAAAAAAAAAAAAAAGATACACAGCTCACACCATTGTATTTGTAGTTGAAGAAAAGAATAATTACTCATTCTCTTAAAAATGAAAAAAAAAAAATATATACATTTTGACAGCATTTGCAAAAATAAAGTAATCACTCGCCATACAGAAAATATTTTTCAGCATGAGTTGTCGTATATATACATTTTATTTTTGTTTGTCTAAAAAGTAAAATTTGTTTTCAAATATTTTAAATATTATGAATATTAACTTATTCACACACTGTTGAAATGATTCTTCCAAATTCTAGTTTTCTTCAAACCACATACTGACAAGGACTGACTGGGTCTCTAAAGTAAAAATCAAATATCAATTTTAATCTGATTAATAGCATAGCTCTAGTGCACAATTTTACTTGTTATTTAATACTCTTGACAGGAAAAAATCTAAAGAACAAATAGCCTGGTATCAAATCAATTGTGTTCATAATTTATAAAGGCTAAACTTGAAACAGGGTCACCTCCTGATTGACTGTAATATGCAGTATATGTTTTGTCTAAAACAGACAGAGACTCATTTATCAATCCAGGTGCTAAATTGAGAGTATAAACTGAAGAAAGAAAGAAAAAAAAATAAAACGTGTTGTTGTTTTTTTGTGAGAGTTTTGTATGTTATTGGAAGATGCATGTAAAACAACATCTTGATGTTGCATTTATATTATGAGACAGAAATGTCAGTTGTGTCATGCTTTTTCTTCCCCAAACCTGTTTTGCATGTCTGTGTTTGATTAATAAAAAGATTCAAATGTATAACTGGACTCTTTTGACAGATGCAATTGTCATATCATCATGTGTTGAATGTGGATTCACTGCAGCTGGCACGTGCCCTGACCCCACGGATCAAAAGTCAGGGGGCACAGGTTGCTTTCCAGCAGATGGACTAACTGTTGCTTTAGCAATTTACTCATGGGGCTCTAACACGACAACAGCCACACAAAAAATAAAGACTTTCCAGAGCAAGGTGGCGTGTGCCGGGGTCACCAAAGATCAAGGGTCATTCACACCCTTTATATCGCTGTCCTAGCACTGACCTGGCATTCACGATGCAATCCCCTCTGATCTGACCCTTGCAGAACTGAATAAAGAAGGGAATCTGCTAATCAAAGCTTTGGGATAATCCTAAAGGTTAGCTGTGGTTATTAAGCTGATGGGAGGAGGGGTAATAAAAAAAAAAGTAAAAGGGGTAAGACAGGACATGAGAAATGTTACGACAAAACTAAAAATTATTTTACAAAGCCAGGTTAACACATTTATGATCAAGTTTATTAAGAATTATTCAATTTTAGGAGCCATACAATTAACTCCAAACCCTTAAGTGTGCGTGGTTATTCTTGAAAAACCTGGTCTTTCATGTCTTATCTTATTTATTTTCAACCATACCGGAAAATTTGTAGTTACCTAGTTATAGTTAAAAGCAATGTAATTCACACAAATGTGTCCAATCAGCTTTCTGCAGACAATGATTTGCACAAAAGCCCTATCACCCTGGGACGTAACAGTGGCCCTTGACTCTTGTTTTGGTGCAAAAGTTGATAAAATAGTAAACGTTGAAGTTGAATTAAACCTTCAGGCGAAAACTCAACTGAGCTGACAAATTTATCTAAGCCTTCTGCACACTAGAAGGGTTTTGATCCAATAATAAGCCCAATGTGCCTCTGTGAGAGTTCAGGAAAGTGTGGCCCGAATAATATGGGTCTGTAGAGTTCACCTGCTCCACCTGGAGATTACTGTGATATGTTTCCAGTGTTAACCTGCTCCACTTGGATGAAGTGTCTCAGAGTTCAGCACTTACACCATCTACAGGTATAGCCTGTTCGTCCATGGGAGTGGATTCTCCTTCACCTAGTCTCCCTTTTTTTTTTTTTTTTTTTTTGCAAAGAAGGGGATGTTCTAGGACATTTATCCATCTACCTGTTTGTTCTGTTTGTTGTTGGTCTAGGCTATATACTTCTGTTATTCTGAATAGTTATTTTCTGATTTTCGAATTGCTTTTTTGCATTTTATGACTATTTTATTTGCTAAATGAACAATATTGTGAAGTCCTCTGAGATAACTGTTGTTATCATTTTGGGCTATAATACAGAGCTATCTAGAGTTCGCCTCATCTATCTGGATCTATCACATTTCTCTGGAGTTTACTTGTTCAAACTTGACCTGACTGTGATGCTAGATTGACAATGAAAATGGCTCTTCTCTTACTCTTGCAAAAGTGTAATAATCACTCAAATGTCCCATATCAGCTGTGTCAATTCCTGCACCTAAGGTCTCAAGACAAACACAATATCACAGAGATGGAACATGGCTGTGTAACCAGTGTTTGCAGTCCCAAGAAATGTCACAAGAATGTCATTTCTATTTTCTGTGTCTATGATACATGGCCCTAGTTTATGTTTGTGGTAGCTGTAAGATATGGTATTTATGGATATTTATAAAATCCTTATCCTAAACCTAACTGACTGTACAACCCTCCTTGTGTGGCCTCAACCAAAACACTCCTATAAGACACCTAGGAATTTAAATGCATTTTTGCAATGGATTTCAGTGCAATACCTCATTTGGTTTCTTTGCCATTTCTGTGGACTATTTTGCTATGTCTGTTTGTTGAACCAAAATGGCGAACCAACCAGACATCGTGGTGGTGGATAAAGAGCAGAGGAGAGCCGTGGTGGTGGATGTGGCAATACCAAGCGATGGTAATATCAGGAGAAAGGAGCATGAGAAACTAGAGAAATACCAAGGGCTCAGAGAAGAGCTGGAGAAGGCTTGGAAGGTGAAGGCAACAGTGGTGCCCGTGGTGATCGGTGCACTGGGGGCCGTGACCCCCAAACTGGATGAGTGGCTACAACATATCCCTGGATCTACATCCGACATCTCAGTCCAGAAAAGTGCAGTCCTAGGAACAGCAAGGATACTGCGCAGAACCCTCAAGCTCCCTGGGCTCTGGTGGAGGACCCGAGCTTGGAAAGCGGATGAGACCACCCGCGTAGGGTGAGAGGGATCTTTTTTTTTTCATTTATACATATATATATATATATAATATATATATATTATATATATTTAGCCCTTTTAAACATTTACTGTATATTCTTTACTTGTATTCTCTTCTCTAGTTTGCTTTACCCATGAAGAGACAATTTCCACAGCATGGACCATATCTTTCCCTCCACCTCTGTCTCTCCTCTTACACTCATCCTCCCATTCATATCATGTAATCCTACTGCTGTTTACTGATGACTCAAGTGTGCCGTTCCGATCCAGATACATGTGAACAGGACCCCGGCACCTCCAGGCCTGATGGACTGATTTCCACTGTTTACATCTGTGGGCTTTTCTGGAATGACTCATGAAAGAAACAAAGAAGTCTCTGTGTGAGAAAAGAGTGTTTCCAATTTGAGTCAACAAAGCTTATGCAGCAGTGTGCCTCTTTATCTGAATGCCCAACTACCTTGATACATTTTTATCTTACCCGGGATTGTATGGAGAGGTGTGGGAAATCAAATTTCCAATTTAACTCTTCTACCCTGACACTTATATACACAATTATTTACACAATTATTTATTTATTAGACAGACAGACAGACAAACAGACAGTTAATTCAAACAATTCAGTTTTTCAAATTTAATGCAAATGCTAACTTTTTTTTTCTTCAGCAGCACTTGTTTTTTTGTAATTGAGCAAATTTTAGTCAAGCATAAAATTGCTGTATTTTTCTCCCCACACCTGGATGCTACACATACTACATCAGAATATCAAGGTTTATACGACGCTTTTTTTTCCTCCTACAAATTTAAGAATGAAAATCTGCTGGAATACTGTCGTAAGAGCTGTGGTTGGGTGTTTCCATTTTAACACAATGCTACTTCAAGTTTATGCAATAGTTCATTCTGTAAGCCATTTCCCAGTTTTGACAACTAACTTACAAGGTCACCATGCACCTTTTTTTTTTTTTGTGTAAAAAAAAAAAAAAATATATATATATATATATATATATATATATATATATATATATATATGCAAAGTTTATTTGCCTAGGTATTTCATTTATGTGCCACTCTCCTCTCATGCTGATCTTAGCCACAGCCACAGCAGCAGAAACATCACTCACAAGATCTGAAGGCGGGTCTCTGATGGGCACTGTGGTGCTTACGGTTCCTAATGTTGCTCCAGCAGTGTTGAAGGACAAGTTAAAATGCAGAGGACAAACTGGCCTAGGTTATCAGGGACCTAATTGTTTCCTCTCTATCTTTCTTGTTCCATATCAAACATACTGTCATAGAATTTGGGTCTGTACATGCCATTGTCTTAGATGCTACAAATTGTATTGAATAGAAGCAATATTTTCTGGGAGTTTAATAGATACGTATTTTGGTTGGGCACATGGAGGGAGGTTTTATTTGGAGTTAAGGGGTAAGTTGACGTCTGAATTTACAAAATGGGTTAAGTTTAGGTGTGGGGCTTGGAGTTGGTTAAGATTAGTGTGAGGATTTTCACTTCTATTCATAAATAATAACATCCCTTTGCATCCACTCTAGAAATGATCTGGGGATGCAATCATGTCATATACATGCAGAAAATAAATTTACATTATACACTGTCTCATGGTATAGACATGCATTTTCATGAGATCAGGCTGCTTTCAACATTCATTCTGTCATTATATCATCTGTTTTCTCCTAGTTTAAACATTTTATCATTGACTGCAATTGGTTAGGGGAAAAACCTTGGTCAGTCAGCCCAAGGCAGCTGTGGCTACAGATGTATATCTTACGCCACAGTCACATGATAGTGACAATTAAGCAGATTGAAAACTGACTAAAACTCCAAATCATTACTACGTACACAGATGATTTATGCTTCCAGAATTTCAAGAAAGGTTAATATGAACCATCCAGCTCCAGTTATTCTCTCTCTCTCTCTTTCTTTTTTTTTTTTTGTATATATTTGAAGCCCAGAGGAGGGGAATTTCCTTCATTAACAGTGCTCCTGTTAAAAGCCTATTGGAAATCCCCTCCCCCATACTTCCTCTTCTCCGCTGGTGAACCTTTCACCCTTGGCCCAGTTTCCCAACTCTACTTGCTATACATTTTCTGTGTGTGTGCGCTGGGCTCTGAATGCAACAATATGTTCAGACTTGTACACAATATTTGACTTTAAATTTCTTTAGTGCACTCAAAGGCCATCTTTATGAACACAAAGCCAATCTGAGGCGCAGGCGTGTAGCACCGGCGCTCCCCGATTATCTGAGCGGGAACAACACCCCATTGGAATGTCTGGAATTCTCCACAACAAGGATTAGCTCATCCCTGTCTGTTGTCTCTGGCTTCTCTGTGTTTGCCATTCTTTCACCACACAGGCTTAGAGTCCCATAGAAGGACATGGCAGTTAAACAGTGATAAAGACCAGATAAAAAAAAAGTTGTTGGCCTGGAAGTGTTTGTTGCCTAAAAAGTCCTGTGATGTCAGATTGATTGTTGCCGTTGTGAAGACTACGCATGATTTGAAAGTTGACTGCACTGGTATGGCAGCTGTTGGCGCCACGTTTGTTGTGAATATCCAGGGATAACCAGTAAAGCCCAGACGACATGACATCATGGTGGGATATTTCCAGCATGACCAAAACACAGGCTGAGGCACACAACAACGGTCTGTTTAAGTGGCACCAGCTTTAGTTGAGAGAAGTGCATGTGCATTGTAGTTCAAGTACAACAAACAATTAATCATGATATCATCAGTTCAATAGCAAAGGAGTTCAATATGAAAACGGACTGACAATTTCAGTTATACTAGCAGAGTGACAACTGAGGTACACAATTTCTTGTGGTAGTACACAGATACCTCTTCATTTCTATGGCAAACATTTAGAGTTTTTTTTTTTCTATATTAACATATATACATTATATACAGTGCTAATGAATGTCTTCCTTAAAACTACTACCTTTTAAATCTCAAATACTATGAGGTTTAAAAAGTTTGCTTAAGAAGTGCAGCATTTGGCCGTGAACTGTTAACCCAGCAACTAGTTTGTAAAAAGCCAACAGACCTTTTAAGAAGCTTTAGTCTACTTCATGTCATTGAACTCACTAAACATTTGACCATGTAAGCTTAAATTCCCCTTCTTTCTGGTGCAAAAGAGGAACATTATGTGAACTTAAAAAATCAAATATGAATATAACCTTTGCCCTTCCTTGAATTAGTTGCAATTGCTCTGGATGGTGATGTACCAGTAACATACTGTATTTTTTCAGTCAAACTTCCTCAAGATGTCTGCTTGTTATCATTTGTCTCCACTTTGACATGACTTCATGGATATATTTAGTTTGTCATGTAAGCAGTAAACAATGAGGAGCCACCTTAGAACACCACTCTGCTGCTGGTCTCTAGGGGTGCATTCACAATACACTTTTGATTCGAATCAGGATTTGTTTGCCTGGATAGTTTGGTTTGATTGGGTAATTGTGAACGCGCAAACGAACTCTGATCCGGTCCAAATTTTCAAAATCTGGTCTTGTTGGGGAGGTCAGTTTCAGCTCGGTTGAATCAAGCCCTGGAGCAGTTTGTTTGTATTGTGAATGCAAACTGACAAATAGTGAAACAAAACCAGGAAGTGAACAGTGATGTGATCCGCGCTGAGACACACGCGAATCACAACAAACAGCATGTGTGAGATTGATAATGAGACAAATAATAAGCAAAGACACATGAAACTAACAGGAGCACAGGGGATGATTTAGCTATAATAATTATGATCACACGACCATATCACTGTTTTCTACTGTTATTTATATTTTAAAAAAAAAAACAAAGTTATAACTCTCAGATGGAAGCAAATAGAAAAAACAAACCTGCAGCTCACATTAATGGTCTAAACTCATCCAATATTTAGTTCTACAGCTAAGTGAGCAGATGACACTTTCAGAGCCAGTTTTGCTCATATAGATGAACTTTTTGTTACATTTTACGCTGAGCATTTGGGAGGAAATGCCCAGCCCTCTCTCTCGTCTTTTGGAGTCAAAGTCCACATTGTCCGCGCTCGGACACTTTGTCTGTTACTCACACTGGTCCTGTTAATGTCAGAGAAGTTGTGGGATAGATTCATAAAAAACTAAAATATATAGTCCAGCAGCGTGTTTCTTTCTGATGTAGCTCTGTAGCCACTGATAGCAGAGAAGTCAGGTGTCTTCTTTGCTGCTGGAGTAACGTTTTTCTTTCCCACAGCGCCTCTACAGGCGAGGAGCAGATGTGTCTCCACTGCGCTGATCCGATTGGTAAAAGTGTATTGTGAACTCGAACCATGCCAGTTTAGAGAAAGATACAATGTTGCAACTTTGGTTCCCAATCAAGTTGAGCCCAGTTCGGTTTGTATTGGGAATGTAGCCTAAGACTCCATGTTGTGCATTAAAACTCTATCACTAATACCACTGCTACAAACTAAAATTATTCACCTGTGAATCTTAAAAATGTGCTTTCTGTCTAAAAAAGTCTAAACAAAAGTTGTTTTTTTTTCTGTTTTTTAAACAAATCTAGAGCTGTGTCCGAATATATATAGTGGTCACGCCATTTTGTAGTGGTGCTCGAATATCCAGCAGGTCAAGTAGTGCACTCAAAATTTAAAACAGTGCATCTGGAAAAGTAGTGAGCATCAAAGCCAAATATGTGCGTGTCAGACTGACTTGATCAGTACCAGTAGAGGTGATGACGCAAATGAATTGAACGCAATGGCAGAAGTTGCACTTTTATGGATAAAATAAGCTAAAACAAGCAATTTCAGTAAAACCATGAGTACAAACGGACTGATTTGTGTGTTATGAAGCTTTTTTTAAACATTGGCAATGTTCATTGGCAATGCTCATTAGAGTCTTAAACGACGCACTAGTTTAGAAATCTCCTTTGAAGTTTGCTAGCCGTTAGCAGTTTTGTACACAAACTTTGTCAATATTAAAACACAAAAAAGTTTGTAAGCTCAACAGTAAGTTGTAGCGAGGCTCTGACCTTTGTGGGCTAATGCTAATGGCTATAGGTAAACAAACAGCTCCGGAGTTCTTCAAAACATACCAGACTAGCTCAAATGCCAAGTGTTCGATAGCATCAGAGTCAAACTGCACGTCTACTAATTATAGCCTATGTTTATGGTGATTATTGGTAAAGTGCATTTGATAGGTTGGACAACTCAAATGGAGTTTATGTTTACAAAAGTTTAATGGGTCCAGTCGCCTGAGAAATAGACATTTTTAAATGAGTGATTTTTTATTTTTTTTATATTTCATGGCAAAGTGCAATGTTATTAATCGGAAAAAACCTTGCACTCAACATGGCCTTTAATTGCTATACATTTTAAAATGTGAAACCCAACAAAATCCACACAAATAACACAGAGGTGACAATTTGACTAATGATTACGACTTGTAACACTTGTTTTGTTAAACGATTTCTTAAACTCAGATAGAGGCAGCAGTTGTGTATAAATATCTTTTTAGTGCTTTTTAATGACATATGTGGAGGGATTTTGTTTTAAAACTGAAACTACTTCCTTACAACTTACAATATTTATCACAAGGACTATCACAAAGTCAAAATTAGAAAATTGTGATAATCTGTCATATGGGCTTTATTTGTAATGAAAAGGAATTCTCACGGTTCTCACGCTTGATCTAGGGCTTCAAGATGTGATGCTTTGTTGTCCAAAATATGATGCTCTGAAAATATTCTGTACTCAGGTCTATCACACATTTGCAAAATAAAGCAACAGAAGGCCATGAACAACAACATAACATAATTCTATGACAGACGAGTTCACCAAAGAGACAAGCTCAGATTACATCATAAACAAACCAATGAAACAAATAACTGTGCATTTAGCATCATGGAGAAGATATAATCTAAGCCTCTTAACTGTGTGAGGTTTCACAAAGGTTAATGCTCTGCTCATGTGTATGTCTGCATTTTCTATACATCCCAGCACTTTAGTTAATATCTTGTATTTAGAGCTCACTGGACAACATAATCCTTTAAAAAGCAATTTGTAAAGTCTTTATACAAGGTGGAGAGATATAGTACCAAGTCATGGTCAACAGCGACATCCTGTGGTGGCCTTTGGTAACTCGGTGTATACTATTAGAGGAATTAATGTATATATTTTGTGCTCAGGTTGATGCATTATTTTCAATAACTTTAATGCATATTTATATTTCTGTACTTCTGATGTTTCTGTGTTTCGTTCTATTCTTTCTTTACTATGCTATTCTTTTTTTTATATGGCATTATGATGATCTGTATGACTGTGTGTTTTGTGAGTACACATTATTTGCAGCAAATTTTTCCTACAAACCATTTTTCTACAAGTCTATATAACAAATAATCGTTTTTTTTTGTTTTTGTTTTTTTGTTGTTGTTGTTTTTTATGTAGTACTTTGACTAATTTATTCAGACTGGCGCCACCTAGTGCCTCACAGCTGATGCATTAGGGTAGTTAGTGTGATTAATATTTCTCATAGGCTTACAGCAGTTAAGTTGCAAATTATGACATTCGATGAATAAAAGTCAAAAATCACAGAAAGTTATATGTCATTAAAGCACCTATAGACAATTCACTTAACACTGACAGGGGAGTTTAAACCATCATTAAACAAAATGAAAGTATTAAAACGATGAATCGATCATTTTGTGGATTTTGACCCATGTTTACAATGTGGTTGATTAATAAAAGCCATAGAATGACCTCTACACTTGTCATATTTGTTAAACAAAAATAATATAAACCTCACTAAAATAACTGGATTATTAATTAGATGGAAATAACCTAAATGTTCAGTGAAATCTTAAGTATAATTCTACATTTTACTGAAAATATTGTCTAATAATCTGTCAAATATGCACATTAAAGAGAAGCTCACCCCCTAAACTCCACCCACAAACACATTTCAAACACAGCAAACTCGAAAAGCATTGGGAGAAGGGCAAAGGAGGGGCTCAGAGAGGAGAGCAGCAGTGTGATTGGATTGACAGCAGGTGTCTGCAATTAGTGCTTCATTTTAGTGGAAAATACACGCTGAGGTCACATGGAACCTGGAGCTGACATGAGAGACACAGCCAATTTGTGACTATTTTGACCTGAAATCTGCTGATTTGATCAGTTTGCACTGAAAATGCCAAAAAATGACTCAGAACAGTAGACAATGCTATTTAAACACCATATACATAGTTTAACAGCCAAAAAAACTTATTTTAGGGTTTAGCTTCTCTTTAAGGTAAATTGCATCAGTCAACGTGCTCGTTACAAAATATTGCCACTAGATGTCGCTACACTCACATAATATAATACACATGGGAACTTATTTGATGTGATGTATCAAACTATTATATTATTCTCTGCACCTTTATTGTTATTAAATGCCATCTTTAATCTTTTTTTAAATAAATAAATAATGATGGACAATATTTATAACATGCTTAGCTAATATATGATGACGGTAGAACCACAAAAAATGATGCATGTGCTTTCAAATGAATGACAGGTCGATTCATATTCCTTGGCAAATTATTGTTAAGTAGTCATGCAAGGTTTAATTTGTATCATTTGATCTTGTGGCACAGTCTTTGTAGTGAAGTGTGTGACTATTAGTTCATTACAAGCTACAACATGTCTGAACCAGTCAAAAGAGACTATTTGCATCATTTGTAATGCCAAACAAGTTCATACACATGAAGGCATGTGTAGGTATGTACTGTATGTAAGTATTTAAATTGCTTGTTAACAGCATGGTTGAGTTTAGAGGTGTGCAATATATCTAATTTTAGATAATATTGTGATTGTTGTTTTGAAGATATGAAGAAAAAAAATAGAATACCAGCTATATTGTTTGTAGTAAAAAGGAACACGATGATCAAATAAAGTTATATTAGATATTTATAATATAGACAGTGATATTCAGTCAACTGATAATTCATTGGTCTGGTATGGTGTGTTCAAGGCAACTATACCTCCTGCTTGTAAAAATGCACTGGGATGTCACTCAAGCTGCTAAATACCACTTGTGAACTTGGACCTGGTCAAGGCCGTTTTAGAGATTAACAATCACCAGAAAAAGTGAGTCGGAGGAGCTTAACTGCCACAAAACCATGTAAGCATTGGTTACAGGTTATTTAACATTACTTTTGTCTAGTCTGAAGGTTTGCATAGTCATAATGTTTACATACAAGTTGATTCAGTTGGATAGTTTTGCTTTTAGTCAACTAATCGATTGGTAGCATGTCTTAAGACGACCCTGTCAAGATCAAATGTTTTGGTCATTAAACTTCAACACATTTAAAGTCATGCTTGATTCTTGGCTCGAAATAATATTGTCTGGGTATCGTAATTGAGATATATTTAAAAAATTATCGATATATTCATTTTTTGCAATGTCGTTCAGCACTAGTTGAGTTACAATGAGTTGGGACTTTGTGTCTGTGAAATGCGCAATAGAAATTAAGATTAATCACTTACATTAAGGTAAAAAATAAGTCTCACTATAAGACACTCACTATAAGTATTACTGAGAATGTACGCATTTTTTCAGCCCTGTCAGAGTGTATCTCTGACAAAATAATGACAAAAAAAAATGGCCTCAGGTCGACGGTAAGTTGAACCAAGTCAGGGGGTAAACTGAGGCGATTTTAAAAATGTAAACCTGGCCATTTTAGTAAAAAAAAAAAAAATAATAAAAGAAAATACTGTTTTAAACTTGTAGGAAAAACCCACAAGTTATTCAAAACCGTTTATCAGTAAGGTTGGAAAAAAGTCCCTCTTTGTACTTCCTCCAGTCTATTGAGGTTGAGGTAGCATATTCAACATATTATGATAAATTGATAAATTCTTAGTTACAGAAGGAACGGAGATCAGGCCAAAACAGTTATAGGAATGCAGTCAGTTCTGCAGCTTTGAACAAGAAGACGACGTAGCCTCCATTTAAACCAGTGTAAACTAGCACGTTTTTGGAGGGATTTTTAAACACAAATGCAGAAAAAATGTCAAATTCTGTTCGGAACTGTCAGGATATATATCGTAACTTACTCTGTGGGACGTGACACAGACTTTGGTGAATTACTTCTGACGGATGGAAGCATTTTGTCTGAGCTCGTGTGGTTCGTCTTGGATCTGGATCTGCCCTTTCACGTAACTGAAGAGGTGATTTTTACATTTGTTTGAGGTTCGCTTTACTTTGCTAAACACAGTAGTGGCGAAAATGCAGTCCTTTAACTGTTCATTCGCGTCTTGAAGCTAATGCTAAATATGCTAATGTGTGCACCTCCCGTATTAGTGCTTCAGAGGCACAACATTTAATAGTAATTATTTTAAGATTAATTTAGTCCAACAAAATTGGTTGCTTGTAGCTTTGAAAATCTGTTAGCTCTTGTTAAAGGCTTTGCTAAAGTAGAAAATAAGGCTCTTGTGTGTAAAAATTGAATGATTGACAACAGTACAGTTTTAGCTAGAATTCTAAATAAAACAGATCAGTTTGAACATCAAACTGCACCTACACGTCTGGGTAAGGTCAGGCCAACATTAGACACAAAAGTCCAAGTCACAGTTCACAACAAACGACATTTTTATAACGATAAAAACCTCGAACTTTTAGTGCGTCTGCTATGAGTTTTCGTATTTTTTGCCTCCAGCTGGAGCAGTGACGTCACCGTGACGTGGCATGAAAAGGGTCTATAGACACAAGGAACAAAATAATGTCTCCTTTATAGTGGTGACAATGAGAAAGATAACATTTTAAGTATTGTGTGGGGGTCCTCCTTCAGGAGATATTAATCTGGTGCAATGTCCCCTACTTTATTTATTTATTTATTATCTAGCACATCTTAGAGTTTGCCTGATGGTTACTTAACTTGTTGTTTTTGCTGCGATTTCACCATGATAAAACTGAAGTGGACAAATACTAAACTAAGCATAACCTTGATATATATACATTTTGTTAAATGGGCACATTTGCCAATTACCAAAGTTTCTTTTCAACTCAACTCTCCTCCTAGACCAGGCATGTCCAAACTGCGGCCCTGGGGCCAAATGCGGCCCTTGGACCAATTTATTTTGGCCCTCAGACTTCATGCTAGATTGACCCAAATTACAAAAAAGTATAATTTTTAATGTCAAATTTGACACTGGATGTCATATAAACCTAAAATTATCATTTAATGTCAAAGATGTGGTGGCTTACTAAAATTTGGTAAAATCCAAAATTTTGAATGATTCACTTGTTTTAGTCATGTATTTTACGGCCCTCCGCTCATATAAGTTTCAAAATGCGGCCCACTGTGAAAAAAGTTTGGAAACCCCTGTCCTAGACCTTTGTACTGTCCTGTGTATGAAGAAAAACAGCCCAGTGGCAGCTGGAACTTTTGACTACTTGTATCTCTCACGCTCTTTGCAAAGATATTTCAAATAAAACACATAAAGACAATTCTGTTTTCTTCCAAAACAAAAGCCAGTAGACCTAAATGTAGTCTATAAGATAAACAGAGCTATAGAGCTGTGTGATAAGTAACACACATTTAGTCATTTCTAATTATTTTAAACATTGAAGTTAGTCTTTAAGTCAGCTAAACAATTAGTTCTTGAGGACTAAGTGTTTTTTTCCTGTAGATTCTCAGCACGATATTTTTTCTACATAACAAATGCATGTAACAGAGTTGCCATTTTTTTGTGAGAGACTTGATTGAATTTCAGTGCTGTACGGTTGGGAAAGTTGAACTATTGACTCAATTTACTATAGCTTTCAGTTCACTTTGCCCCATAGCCACCATTATGAAAAAAAAAAAATGAACTCACTAACATGCTTAACATACTGTATATGTTACATATGTTTTAATATTATTAACCTTAGCAATTAACAAGCAAATACATTTCAAGGGTAATACAGACACATTCCTTCTCCAATGTGCTTCTCCTCAAAACTGCAGAATAAAAATTATAGGCGCTTTCTAAAATGATGGTCACATTACAAACATGTGCACGGTTACCCAGATACAAGGGGTGGGTTAACTTGCCCTGTGGCTCATCTCACCACAAGCCCCTTCAAACTAAACACAAACTTCCAATAAGGCACAAAGTTGAGAGTTTTCAAATCGGATTGCTCTCATAGGGTTTCGTAGGTTTTCTTACTTAGAAATCACAACCTTCAAAGTTCTGTACGTAACGCTTTTGTTTTCTTTATAACTGAGACTCCAGACTTACATTCATTCATTCAAATCTGTTATCTTAAAATGTTGCCTCCGTCACAAAGGATATTCAGCTTTGTTAACAAAAAAAACCTGAATTACCTTTAGGTCCCTATAAGAACAGACTGTTAGCACACTACATCCTTACTTTTAACTGGTTTTGTGATTTAAAGCAAATTTTACATTTAAGCTACAAGGAAGCTTTCTCTTCAGCGTATGCATAAACTGCTCTTTGGCTGTTGGTGCCCACTAGATGGCAAAAGCACCAAATTACAGCTCTAAAAATAAAAGTTCCTCTAGAAATCTAGTTGCCAGTTTATGTATTGCGTCAATAGAACACATATTCATTGAGCTATGACCACAAATAGCTGATGAACTTATACAACCGAAGATTTGATAACTCAAACTACTGCAGTGGTAGAATTCTCATAAAACATGAGGCAGAGCAAAACAAAAAATTCAGGCTTTTCTGTTTCTGTTCATAAATTCCTGCATGAGGATGGAGTTTATCGGCTGTGTTCAGCACTGAAGAGGGAACAGTGGTGAAGGGGAGAGAGGAGAGCAGAGCACTGGGGCCTTTATACTATCGTACAACGTTACATACAAGTTGCATTAATTGTTTAAAAATACTCCAGATTATAGGAAGTTCTTAATCTCAAACATTACTTTGCCCCTAACAATAGATACTATAGACCTACATACAGAAATATACAGTATATGTTAAATATATAGGCCTATATATATATATATATATATATATATATAATATATATATAATATATATATAGATAGATAGATAGATAGATAGATAGATAGATAGATAGATAGATAGATAGGCCTATATATTATAAAGTGAGGGGTTCGGAGTTAAACCTTGCAGGCTAGAACTGGCTTAGTTTGAGCACATATAGGCTCTTGTTTTCTTGCAGTAAATGTAAACTTTTTCATTACTACTTCCTTCCTACTTTTCATATTGGATAGTCGAAATGCAAAAACATCACATCAGTGACTTATTCAATTCATTTTATCTCTACATTTGCATGCACGTGTTTCTGCAGAAACCAAGTGCAGGAAAAGAAGTCTCAAAACAAAGATAAACCCCTGGCAACAGTTAATTTCCTCGTACTTTTTGCACCACTGATAGATCACTCTTCTCTTTCTGTTGCTGCCTGTTTGATGCAATAAAAATTTGAATATGTAACAGTTCTGTGTTCAATACAAAGTGAAGCAGGAAAACATTTAAAAAAATATATATTTTTTTTATTATTTCAGAAATCAATTTCCTGGCTAATACCGATGATCAAAAAGGGTGACACAATTAAAAATAGTTAACTGTCATATAAGACACCCACAACTTTGGCCCTGAGTGTGTGGGCACAGTGATAGCTTAATGCAAACTAGTTTGTAGCATCTACAGTAGTTCCTGGTTAAATAAAGGTCAGTGAATAAAATAATGAGTTTAGTGAAAATATATTGTGCATGCTTCTTAACATTACACAACACGTTAGACCAATACAGTGACCAAACCAACTAAATATGTTAAACCTTTTTCTACATGTACAGTTTGTTTTCAATTTTTTTTTTGTACCACATTTGTAGCAGGCAGAAGGGTTCTCAAGGGTGTTAAATCTTCTTTTTCACAGCTCAATATTTTAGATGTTCAAATCAAATCAAATTATTTTTAGTGTAGCCCAAAATCACAACAACAGTCATCTCTGAGGACTTCCCAAGATTATTAATTTAGCAAACGTCAAAGATAGAAAATAAGACATATTCAATAAAACAATACATGTTCAATAGAGCAATTCTTAATAGTCAATCTTCTCCAACGTCAAGGTAATTGAACGTGTCTCAAAACTTAACATCCAGGATACAAAACACATTCTACCTTTGCTACAACAGTAACACCTTGCCTGTCTTTACTCTTTTTGCTAAACTCCTCACACAGTGTTTTGCAAAACCTTACACACAATTCCAAAGTGATGTTTTTCTTGGTTCAATCACCTGAACAATGATTGTTTGTGCTGTGACTCCTCTGACAAATAAATCTGGCCCATGAACACAACTTCATTAGGACAAACAGAGTTACATTTGTTTTAGAGCGTCAAACCAGACAAGAAGAAGAGTGAGGATATGAGGAGGAGGACATGGAGACAGAAGTGTGAGGAGGAGACAGGGACAGATGATTTACACTTCACTGTGGCCAAGATTAGACAGGAACACACTTTTAGCTCGTTGAAGAATTATATTTTATTTGACATTGTCAGTAAACCATGTTCTTGTGTCACAATTCTGAATATTTCTGTTTCACAACCTCCTTCTTTTCCAAAATATTTTGAAAAATAAATTGATATCATGTTGAAATAAATTCCAAACAGTGTTTAACTGGTAAAGGTGAAAGTGAATCCATGTGTTGCTTTTGTTTCATGTTCAAACAAACAAGTGTAGTTTTTACATGACTGCGAAATATTTTGCACAAAAAGTGCAGTTTAGAGATAAGTGTTAATCATTTTGACCACAAAGTGTTATTTTCACAAAGGTGTCAGGAGTTTTGCACAAAAAGTGTACATGTGCAATCATTCTAAAATGTTTAGAAAAATGAGTGACAAATCTGACTGAATATGCAGAGGTTTTGCCGTATTTATGACAATTTCCACAAAATGTGCCAAAGCGATTAAAATAAACTGTAAAACGTTTGCCAAATAGAGTTATACATTTGCCTCTTTGTTATTTCTCTCTCTTTCTCTGTGTGTGTAAGCTAATTAGATGATAAAATGTTATATATTTTATCATTATTTGTAGTAAAACAAGACAATGAAGACTCACTCATTTTATTGAAAATATAATATATAAACAAACAATGTTTAGTAGCTGCAACCCGATATAATACAGTAAAATTTAAATTGCAACAGTTAAACAGCAATGTACAACAACAAATGGTCAGTATATTATTACTACATAAAACAATGGATAGAATACATTCAGGGTGTTGGACAGAGAACATATCACGTTTGTAACACAGTTGGTTATAGAGAGAATATGTGCTAACCCAGCAAGTGTGTATGCAATATGTATACAGCAAAGAGAGATGACTAGCACATGTTACTACTTTTCCAAATGATTGTTTTTGTGTGCACCGTCAGTCAGACAGGAGGTTGGCCTTCTCATTGGTCCTGCTTTGAGGTGAGTCCGGGACAAAAACCTCACCAAGTGGAGCAGATGACGCAATGCATTCAGCAGCACAATCTATAAAAACAGACAAAACATTTTAGAAAATAAAATGATACCACATTGAATAAGCCTAGGTGTTTTTGTATGTGTAATTTAGTGTGTTCAATGTCAGTCACTGAATGAAGAAGATTTTTTTTACATGTAGATATCTGTCTATCAAAAAGAGGACAAAATACTAACCTTTTTGCTTTTCATAGAGACATGGGCCGTCTTTTCTGTTCCGTGTCCTTCTCTTGTGAACTATAAGAATGATTTTATATTATGAGAAAAAGAAATGCACAATTTGCAACAGTAAATTTCAGATTTAAGGTGCTCCTGCAAACAAATAGTGGCAAGAAAAATATCTTTTGCTGCACCACTTTCTGCTGTTTATGAGAGATCCACCAACACCTAACTACTGATTAACATTATTTTAATTATTGTTCATGAACTGTAATGCTGCTAGGTTTTAGGCAATAAGATTTTTGTCAGAAACATGTGTCATAAGAAATGTGACGTTGATGGGCAAAAAAGCCATTAGTGCATATTCACAACTAATAAGAAGAAAACACTTGCTCATTTATAGCTAAGTGTTCTGACAATGATTAAAATATGCTATTCATGCTGACTCAGAAATTAATGAATAGGGTGTAGTCATATAATATCACAATAAAATTATCTAATTTTAGAACAGCATTTGTTTGTGGTGAGAGCTCTCATAAAAAACATAGCAACAACTCTGACTACAAGGAAGTTTCTAGTACCAGATAACCAAATGTGCAGCATCAAGGTGATGAGTATGACGAGAGCCAGCAAAACTCCGGCCGATACAACAATCCATGTGGGGTTTATAGATGTGCTTGCATTTCCTCGTAAAACTGCAGAGCAAAAATGCAGCCATGAAAATCAGCAACATAGGAACAGTTCAATAGTTTGACCACCACAACTTGAGCTGGCATAAACACATATTTAATAGTTATGCATGCTGAATGTTGATAGGGTTTATTTATGAGAAGCTGTGAGCCTGTGTGGGCTTTACAGCGCTCTCAGTGACCATAGCTCCCACTGCATTTGGGCTTTTTTCTGTTTTGTTTTTTTTCTGTAAGACCAGCTGACATTTCTATTCAAGGATTTTGTGAACTGGGTCTTATTTTACAATGATCTTTACAAAAACAGAACAGCCAATGCATCATTATTGATTTTGAAAGACAATTTGTGGGCAACCAGTCTGTGCATTAACTGTATGTCAATGATTTATATTTTTATCATTTGTTGTTTTATTTTTGGGGGCTCATAAATGATACATTGTTGCTGTATTTTTTAAAAATGGCACAGTCAGGACAAAATGGACAAGAGCTTTTCCATGGAAACATCCAGGAGGTAAGTAGGCAATTAAAAGTTAATATTTATCGTCATGCATGTCCGCCTCAAAACTGAAGACCCAGATTTGTTGTTTAGGTGCAACAGAGGTGTCTAAATTACAAGACAAATAACTAAAGCAGACTTAAATAGATCTGGTTTTAAATAAGATGAGCTGTGAGGATGATACACTGGATATTGTGCAAGAATATGCACTTTTCCCAGAAGTCAGCTTTTTACAATTATGTCTTCATCATCTACAATTAGGGCTAAGTGGACAGTTCCTAGAGGTTTGTTTGTTCTCTGTTCCAAGACACTTGGAGAAAAGCACTTAGGGGGAAACATGTGGCACAAGGATACAAACATGCACTCCCGCTCCAGATAATGGAAAGATCAGATAAAACATCAAATAAAAGACTTACTTGGATCATAACAGTGAAGTTGTGTGATTGAGTAGAGCACATCCTGCCTTCTAACCTGTTAGATTGAAGACAAATAATTATAGTTGTCTGAATTATAATCTATAGCTCATTGTGAAATATGAATGCCACATACCTGAAGGCAAATGCTCTGTGAAGAAGCTTTGTTTGTAATGACACATCAACTGATGCCTCCTGAAACATGCCAAAAAAAAAATTACCCTGAAGTAGTTATGTACTTGACTAAAAACAACAGCATCTCCATGGAAACAAGAAGGTGGCTGACTTGTTCTCAGTCAGAAACATTACATAGTGCACCTTTAAGTCGGTTTAGTCAATTAGCTTGTCTGATTTTAATAAATAAATAAATGTATTAATAAATAAATTAATTAATTAAATTATTATTATTATTATTATTATTATTTATTATTATTATTATTATTATTATTATTATACATAAAAAATAGAGATGAGAAGCAGCAAATTAGTTTTGTAAACAAAAAAACGATTCTCTTTATTTCTTTTTCAACTGCTCGCAATTTAAAAATATATTAAAATCCAACATCTTAGTTTTACTTGATGTAGCAAGTCATGCCCTGACCTTTGAAAGCAGTGTAAATGAATGTGAGCAAACTACTTTGTAACTCTTTTGTCAGTGTGTGTCCTCCGGCATGTGTGGGCACACCCACCACTTTCACGGTGTAGTTTTGTATGAACTGGCAGGCTTCTGGTGCTGCCACAGACTTCACTTCACACAGTTGTACAGAGAAGATCCCTGGAACAGTAGAGGACAGCAGGACAGCTCCTTTGGGGTGTCTTGTCACCTTCCAGGCTGTAAACCATTTGATACAAAAGCATTACATCATGGTTTTTCAGTGAGTCACCATAGTATAATAGTGGTAAAAAAAAAATAATAATAAAGTGTAACCTGTAACATCAAAAGGACATCTGATGTAGTCTTCAGAATCGGTGGAAAACTTGAAACAAAAAAAAAAAAACAATAAAGCTAAATAAATTATATGATAAATAAACAAATTACAAAGTTAACACAACAAAAACAAACAAAATGTTTTCTTAGGTATTAAAAACTACAAGCCATTCGGAGTTGAAATTGGTCCATTGTCATTCTGTTCAAAGCAACAGTTGCTAAAGAACATAAAGAAGATAGGTTGCTGCTCTACACACCAGTGGCAGCAGTAGGTCAAAGCAGAAGTAATTACAGAGCCTATGTCCAATACAATGACTGATGTATTTATGTCTAAAATGACAATTTTGCAAAAAATGTCAATCTCCAGTTGATACTAATAGAGGTAGACTACCAAACAACATTAAAACTATTTTGAAAACACTGTCTTTTTTTTAACACAAGTTTCTTCTTTCTGGCACATGACCTATAGTAATAGTAACAAATTATTAGCTACATCGGTGTTTTATTTCCAGCTCCAGAGAAGTTGAACTGAACTAGGGTTTACGTTTAGAACAATATACAGTTTTAACATTTAAAGGCCAACTTCCTGTTACATGCTTCTGAGCAACATGCCTGTTTAAAATATCACTTACCTTCATGCACAGCTGAGGATGTGCCTCAACACTGGTGTACTTAACCTGAAATTTAAAAAGACAAGAAGTCACTTAAACAGTTCTAATTTTACTAAGGGAGAGCCCACGCATTTCCCTAACATATTATTTAGTTGTGTTTTTTTAGTTGGTCATGTGTGTAACATAGTTTTATAATCGACAATGACAGAGTTGCTGCGTAAGTGGCTAATTGTAAAAACGGAAAGATTTCCCTCCTCAAGTGTGTGACGTGAACTCAAGTATGACGCACAGCAGGGCAGACAACTTGTTCCTTTGCTTAACTCTATCAGTGTACTGAAGAGAGTAATAACATTAAAATGTTATTGCACTCTGAATGATCTTAAAGGGTTTCCTTATAATGTATTGTTTATTTGATGGGAAACTAAAGCAGGTAATGTAGTAGCTCTAACTTGAGCTTAGTGAATATGATTTTTATGTGTGATTAGGCTTTTTTGATGTTTGTTTGTTTTGGGATTCTTAGATATTCAAAATGCATACTATTCAGCAAAAACAAAAACAACAAACAGCTCAGTCTTTCGCAACCATTGTAGTCATTCATCAGAAAATGTGTCTATGACCATAAGGAACTAAATGTGCTTTGTCAATGAGGAAGCCAGACTGAATTTCTGCTCAATCATTGCTGTGATAACGGCATTATTCCAAAAGAAGTAGACTTCAGTTGGGGAACAAGAGAGCTCAACAGTAGGAGTTAAATTTGCAATTGAGATTTAGAAAATTCCAAAATATAATAGTTTAAGCACAGCTACATTATGAATAATGTCCCTTAGGCAGCTGCTACAAAAACTGAAGAAAGAAAAATGCAGATTACCTTATTTGGAAAATGTATGAGCTATGAACTTCCAGAATCTAGACTGTTCTTGTGGTTTTCTTGTGATTTTGTACTTTAACCCGTATGTCATGGTTTAGTACGAGTTGAACATTAGCTTATAATTGTTCAGTCTGGCTCTTTTTCTTAGCTAAGTTTTAGTTCTGGCTTAGAGCTGTGTTAAACTGGGTTGTGTCTTGGTTTTGACATGATTCGAAGGCGTACAAGGAAAAAAGTCTCTCCATTTACCTGCAAAACCTATGTTTTGTCACATTTGTATGTCGAGATGATCTGCTAGTTAGTAGCTTAAAATGCCAGTTCCAAACCTTAACCATTTCCTAACCCCAACCTTAACTACAACATTAATTATATCAATGTAACCAAAATGGTAACATTGATATTAATAATAATTAATGTTGGTAAGTAAGTAAAATAGGTGATAAAATCAATAACTAATAAACACTTTATCCTACCTTTTGTCTGGTGACATCATGGGATGTGTGGGGGAGATCAATGCAGTCACCATGTTCAAGTTTTTGGCAAAGCGTGACCCGTGCTGAAACTGGACACAAGGGTTGCCATAACAGTGACCCTTCCCTGGGGTCAAAGTTTATCTCAGTCCACAGTTCTTCCACATCTGAGAAGGGCAAGAATATCATATGAAGAGTTTGTTATCTTTACATCAAAGTAAATACATGAGTATAGAGAGACTTACGCTGTTTGAAAGGGCAGACCTGGATTCTGCGTGCATCAGTGACTGCAGACCAGCCCTGTGGAGTTAGCACAGTAAAATAATACTGACAGAGAAGAGAAAGTGTGTGTTTGTGGATACATTTACCTCAATGCAAAGACAAGGCAGGAGTCTGGAATAGGAAAGAGTGGCACTCTTAATTTTATCTTCTTTCTTTATCTAGAAGGCAAAGTCAGGGTTATTACAGGCAAAATCAAAATGACTTAAGAATACAGTGTTGTTAGTGTAATGATAATAATGATAACTTTTACATATTGTTACATGAACATGAATTTGAGCTGACAATAGTGTATGTATATTTTAAAATGCATGTTTTACATGTCTAGAGCCATTTATAGGACAGTTTTTCTAAGGTTTTCAACATTTTTTTTCTAATTTTTACTAACACTCCTTATTACTGCTTGTTGACACATTCACTTCTAATCTCATTTGGGCTTTTGGAAAGGGAAAATCAAGTTAAGATCACATATATAAGCAGATAAGGTGTGTATTAATAGAGTTAAACACACATGTGCAGTCAGTGAATTATTTTTGGTTAATATACTCACCACAGTCAGAGGTCCAGTGCTCGCACAGATGTAGCCCTTGGCATGACACAGACGGAGATTGTAGTTGTGGCCTTTGCGCATCTCAGTCACATTGACAGTGACAGATTTCTTCTCTAGATTCACTATGTATTGGAGTTTACCTGCTGAGAAGATGTGGGTCAGACTATGTTAATGTTATACACATAACTAAACAGGTCTGGTGCTTCAAATCTACTAAAAAGAACACTTACTGATACACTCAGGAACATGCTTTTGAAGATTTTCATTGGAGCATCCTGTCAAAGAAGGATTTGTTAATTTTAAACAGGTTTGGATGATAACTAGAGTTTCAAAAATATTGACCAGCAAAATGATTAAGCAGTTTCAACCTGGAGCAGTATACACTTGAGTCCACTCCGCACCGCAGTAAGAAGGCTCCGTTTGCACTGTTACGTGAACTTCTTGGCTGAGTGATATCTTGGTACAGTCATTTTCTATGTCCACCTACACAAAGCATAATAATATATGTAAATTTGTATAGTTCTATTTAAAAATATATATATTTATAGATATATTGCATGTTTTTATTGCATGTTTCTATTTCTATTCCGTTCTTGAACTATGTATTACAACACTAAAATTTTCCCTTTATGGGACAAATAAAAGATAGTTTATCTTATGTTGACTTATCATAAATTGAATGTGACTGTGAACACCAAATATAAGCTTTTGGGTAATTTAATGTGGTCAAAATTAAAGATTTCCCATAGTTAAAATCGTTGATTTTGGGGAGGAGAAAACATAAGCCTTGACCTAGACACATTTTAAAAAATACCGACATAAAATAATGTGTCATCATGATGTACCATTGATCCAGACAGTCTTTTCCATGAGTCTCTGCTGAAGCTAATGATTCTACAGCTTGAGATCAGCCCTGGACTCGATGTGCAGATAGACACGCCTTGAAAAGAGTCTGAATTCAAAGAAGAAAGAAAGAAAATCTAATTTTAGTTGATTAAATAGACATTTTATACAGAATAGTCTGTATAAGAGTCATAGATTCACATTTATAAGAGTAGTTTGTTAAAGGCTTGTTTCCGGATCTTAATTATGAGAAAACACAGCTTGCCGTTTAAAGAGCTGCTGGGACCAGGTAGAATTAGCAACTTCCTTATTCACATCCAACACTTGTCCTGGTAATATGCTTCAGTCAGTAATTTTATCTAATTAATTTGACAAGCTTACGTTTCAATAGTACTTCCAAGATTACACAAGAAATACTATTGAAATGTATTCTTCAGATTACTTGAACTTGCTTCAACATTGTGCCATTAAAACTGCTATTAAACAACTCTGCATTTTTGCAATTAAATAAGTGTTGCAGAGGACATGTTCCCACCTCTTACTTGCATCTTGGTTTGGATTCTAAGGTGCAATGAGCACTTTTGTCTCTCCTCACACCTCAGGACAGTGGACAGACTGACGTTTTGAAACACTGAAGATGTGTGGATTTTCTCTGGAAGGCTCCGGCAATCAGAAGGGAACAAGACTAAACAACAAAACAACATGTAAAAAAATGAAACACAATATATCCTGAGGTTTACTCTCAATAACTCATTTAATGCTGCTGGGGAACACTGTCAGTTGCACAGGGTCAACAGGGCTACCAATAGATTTTGACCTGTTTGCCATGATGCCACTAAATATAGTTTATACATCAAAAGTCAATGTTGTAGCAATAACACAATGGAATATATTGGTAACTCAAATGAAAGAATCATTGTGCTTTCTGATTATTATCTTAAAAAGCAAAACTTTGACATTGTGTCAATTGTTTAGTAATTATAAAATAAATCTGCAATACAGGTATTAGTAAAGCTATATTTGATTAGAACATCTTTATCTTGTATCAGGGGACTCATTGATTGGTTCCACTAACTTGACACATTTTTCCAGATATTGAATGTGGCCAAAATCTGTGTTGAATTGTGTTTGTGTTTTGAATCCCAGGGTTTGAGCTTGTCATATTTTGCATTGCCTACAGACATTTATCATGTGGTAGGTGTGTCCCTGTTTTGGAAATATTTCTGCAACAGGTAAGACATTATGTTTTTATATGCATTTACTTACAGTGAGACTTCATCTTACAGCTTAGACCCTGCAAAAGAGATGAAGAAGAGTCACACCTATTTAATTATGTCTTTTTTTCTTTGCAGTTTTTTCTTTTTGTTTGTAAGGGTCTCATTTATTGTTTTTGCACAAGCACAGAACCTGCAGAATTCCCGCTCTGGCTGCACTAATTCTGGTTCATGATTGGAACCGCTGGTTTGGTGGTTTCTCGGATCAAAGACTGAGAAAATGTTTGGGTTACAGCACTGGAAAGTGAAATCAAAGACTTATATGTGGTGTATTTTGCTTTCTGATTGGATACTTGTATTGAGAACCAAAACATCAAACTCGAACATGCAACAGTTTTTTTTCTTTTTTTTTTATGATTGTCTTTACCTAAATTGCTGTTGTTATCATAAAGTTTGTAAAAATGTTTATCTCACAGTTGAGGAAACAGTAATGTTTCTAAAATGTGACCTTTTTTAAGTCACATAAAATTACTTTTATCTAACATGTGTTAGCTTGTCTGAAGACCACTGATGAAGTACTGAATCTTTCTCTTCTTGAATTAGCTCATAACACAAATATTCAATTTATAAACTGGTCATAAAAGGCAAAATAGTAAACAAAAGACTAATAACAGGGGATTCCCAGACAATGACTTTACTGTATATCCTCATTCAGCCACAGCATACTTTATACTCATATCAAAACAGGGCGAAGAAAAATAATCATGCCATAATTAAAATGTGTCACATTTTTGAAGTATCTGAAACATGTTTGTCTAGCACCATTGAGGGATGTCTTGTAATAGTAAAGATGAGTGATAAAAAACAGAATGCTTCTCTGTGATGATTGCAAAGTGCTGGGGGGTTTTTACTGAAAACTGAACAACATTGCGACATTTTAGGTTTCCAGTAAGTTCATTTGATAGGTTTATTTTTTTGTCAATTTCCAGGTTGTTTTACTTACGAAGAGTTTACTCTTGCAGTGGTATACAATATAGCAGTAGTTCTCTGTTAACATAGCATAACAATAGACTATTTAAAATAGTTTGTATAGAGCATATTTGCTTCGACTTGCTTTTAGTGAGAGCACAAAAATGCAATTAAAAGAAAAATTAAACCTTAGTAACATGTGCTTTTTTCTGAGCAAATGATCAGCATTTCAGAAAAAAATTAGTTTTACCTGAGAACATTTGGTGCCACATGCCTCTATCTTCTCCAGTCTGTTTTGGTCCTCAGCAGCTCTTGCCAAACTTATGCAGCAGCATATCATCAAGGAAACAAGAGATGCATTTTTCATTTTCAAAAAACACATGTGAACTTCCTCCATGGTGCCAGTGTTCCCAGATGCCTCTTTGAATGCAGAGAAGGTATGGGGATAGGTTAGTTTTCGTTGTTAGGAGGATACCTTCATTAAATGATGCAGAGTATTGTCACTATGCTAGGTCAAAGCAGGACTAAAGAACAGCTCTGTAAAGGGTAGGATATAAATGTTCAGAAGGCGGGGCTAATATAATGCTTGTAACATTTAGGCAAGCACACGGTCATGCCAGGTTTTAGTCATCCAAGATAAAACCTTTTTTTGAAACAACATGTCTTACAGCTATCAATGCCTATTCCTGACATTGACATCAAAAATGTACTCAATTGGGAATTTTATTCAACATTTTGTTTTTGAGAATTCATATCAAATCCTTTATTCACGCCTTATAGTAAACCTTAGCTTTTCATAATTTACAACTGATCTGTTATACAACCCATAAAAATAAATAAATAATAATAATAATAATAGCAGGAGTTTTCCAGGCAAATGAATGCCTTGAAATGACTCTAGTTCTGAGAAACAGGATAGTTTTTTTGTTTTTTTTTTGCCTTATCTTCAGTCTAGCAGTATGATGTCAAGCTAAATTTATGAAGTCATTTATGCACTTAAAAAATAATAGCTCAGAATTGCAAAAGTATTTCCTTTAAAATGAAACAAAATATAATAAAAGTAAACAAAAATGCATTCATAAATACACAGTGTACACACTTAAATACATTACATCTAGAAATCAATTGTGTATTTTGTGTTTAAACAACATTGAGTCATGTTTGTTACAAGCCCGTTTTGTTTCAATGCAAAGGCCACTGTAATTTCTAGACTTGCACGGTGACATCTCAATGATTTGTCCACTTGTTTCCTTGATATTGGCTTAGTGTTTGTGATTCTTGGCTAATCACAAACACCCGCTGCCTTGTCCTTCCTTTTACCTTTTCCTCATTCTTTCTAACCTATATCAGAAATGTTAGTTTCAAACACAGCAAACTCACTGAAAAGAGCAGCAGTGTGATTAACTTGACATCAAATATGTGCTCAGTTTTGAGTGAGAATACACACTGCGTTTCCACTAGTCCTGATAGTACCTACTCGACTCTACTTGGTCTGGTTGTTTTTCCATTACTCTTTAGAATGTGGTACTACCTCCATTGCAACTGCCCACAATAAACTAATAACCATAGAAACACAGTGGAATCCACCGGCAGTCTGACCCATAGACATTAAATTAATAGACGCGCAATCAGCAGTCATCAGCTCGACGCCATAATCCTCTGACAGGATGATGCAAATCAACTGAACACAATGGCGGAAGTTGCACTTTTATGGATAAAACGAGTTAAAACAAGCGATTTCAGCAAAACTGACTGATTTGTGTCTTATGAAATTTTATTAAACAACATTGGCAGTGTTTTTTCTGTGTTACCTAAACTGATACATTCACAGGCAGAAAATGTTATTCAAACCCCATCACTTGTCGATGTGACTTGGACACTCCTCCACAGAGAGTGAGGCTATGTACAACTTTTATTTGGTGATGTTTATGTCATTTTTCTGCTGTTCTCACTAGTAACATGATGCACTAGTTTAGAAATCTCTATTTGAAGTTTGCTTGCCGTTAGTAGCTTTATACACAAACCTAACCTATAATAAAACACTAAAAAGTTTGTAAGCTCAACAGTAAGTTGAAGTGAGGCTCTGATCTTTCCTAGATGAGGTCGATAGGTAGGCTACCAGCTGACACTCTCCACATCTTTCATATTTTGCAGGATAATGCTAACGACTACAGGAAACCAAACAGTTTCGGAGTTCTTCAAAACATACCTGACTAGCACAGTCCACTAGCTCTGTTCCACTAGTGCATGGTCCCAGAGAAACAGGGCTAGTGGAAACAGGGCTGAGTAGAGCTAAGTATTAACAGGGCTAGTGGAAACACCTCAAAAGAATCTAGGAATGACATTGGCCTGGCCTTGTAACTTTTTTGACTTGGAGTTTTCTCTTGCAAAATCGCAAAAAAACCCCAAAAACATTAGCCACAGCCACTTTAGATTCACTTCAACAAATAACCTCTTCACAATTTACTTTCATCTTAGAACAGGTTTGGTCTCACAATCACCAGAATTAATTGAAATTCAAACCAGCTGATTCATAGGATTAGTAGCCAGTGATAGAAAATAGTTTCTTTGCCTAGGCAAGTGTGTGACATCTTACATCATGAGAAATGGCTCTATCTACTGGGACTGGTGAGGATTACAGCTGTCGGGTATTTAAACCCTCTAGCATACATGTGTTTGAATAACAACAATAACCTATAATTAGGCTATGTCTTACTTTCAAACACTTGAATAAAATGATGTCATCACAGCACAGCTAAGTCTATGAAAAATTGCTTAAAATTTGCTTATCCATAGGCTGTTAAAAATAAATAAATACATAGGCTAAATGAAATTCATTCAAAATAATCTGTAACTCAATTTACTGACTTACTATATTTACTGAGCTCTATAATGGCGCGATCATGATGTAACCTAAAGCCCAAAGGCCTACTTGAAATAAATATTCTTACTTTAGGCCTGATTGAATATTGACGTAGGCTTGATCAGTTTCTTTTGTTATTGATAGGCCTACAACACTATATTCTCACTCTCTCTGTGGTTGACTAGACATAACACAGTCTATGCACATGCGATCGGGTGGATGATGATGTAGCTGCCGTACAAAGAACAGCCACAGCATCTTTGCACTGTTCATGCGCTCGTGCGTCACGTGATTCGTTAATCGCGTGTATTTCCGCGTTGACAAAGCTGAGCTGTTATCAATGACCGTCAATGGAGATGTGCACGCTCGGCTAAAGCATCCTCGCTGTTTGCACCAGCCCTGCCCCATACATCTTCCACGACATGCAGCTGAATGAATGAAGGTGTAGCCCGCTGCTGTGTCCTCCACCGCCGCCTCTTTGTCGAGCCTTTGGTCCTGCGCGGCCGAGCTGGGGGGCAATCCGGGGAAGGGCAGCCGAGGCGCCGCTAATCGGCCCACGGAGCCTCCGCCGCCTCGCCGCGCCAACAACATGCTCACCCGGGTCAAGTCTGCTGTAGCCGGCTTCATGGGCGGAATTATGTCAAGTGGGGGCTCCGGAGGAGGGAGCAACGGCGGATCCGAGCTGCCCCTCAAATTCCCTTATATGAGACCTGAATTCTTGGGGTTGTCCCTGGATGAGATTGAGTGTTCGGCGGATCATATTGCTCGCCCCATCCTGATTTTGAAGGAGACCCGAAGATTACCGTGGGCCACGGGATATGCCGAGTAAGTATCAGCATGGGACATGTGTAATACCAAGGTAATACTTGGCTTGGCTGACCTCATCATGTGGTCCTCAAAGTTTAGGCCAATCTTGGGAGAACCTGCTATTGTCACTGAAAATCTAAATATGGATAAAAAAAAGTTAATACATCAATCACAAAGTTAAATTAGCAGGTTAGCTGAACATTCTTCTTCAGAATTACAATGACTCTGACTCAAACTAAGCACATAGACCTATAGCCCAATGTGTTTTGGGGCGTGGGCATTATAATGAAAACCCCATTGATTCTGTTTGATATATTATAGATTTGGACAAATTTTTCAGTTTATCGAATTTGATTGTGTTTGTTATTTCATAAGTGAACTATAAATAATGTCATAGTGCCTTTTTTGTTATCATACAAATTCCTTATTGCATGAGTTGTAGTTTGATCATATGGAGTTCATAAGGTCCACACTTCAGTAATTTTTAAACTTCTGAGAAAGATTGCTTCCACTTCATTTTATTGAATTTATCTATAAAACAACCCTTGTTCTGACATAAGAAATACATTACAAAGAAGATCAAATGAACCTTTTTGAAGAGTAAGTTTACTATTGTCTGGAATGGTAACATTGCATTAGTCTATCAATATACATTGTAAAATCTCTGTAATATAGAATGTGATTGTACATTATTTGTTTTTGCTTGATCTGAATCATCATGGTGGAATACTTTATGTCAACAATGGTAACACTGTTGTAACAATGATCGATCATATTGAACACAGATACCTATTTTACTATAAGGACACAGAGAAAGTGCCCCAAATTATGTGAAATTTCAGGATTGTCTTTCAAAATTTCCTTGGAGAAAACCTCTTGAAGAGCTGGCCTACCTGTTAGAAGTCTAAACACATGAGGGACTCTCTCCATTTATCAAAAAAAAAAAAGTATGCATTTAGATATACTTTTGTAGTCAATCTGCTGACAGTAGTATAGTCAGCAGTTATTATTGTGTTTTTTTTTTGTTTTTTTTTCTTTTAGACTTTTTGGATACATTATTTAACCTTGGAAATGTTTGAATGTGGTGACAGAAGGCATCCATTACTTTCAAGGAAAAGTGTATTACTGATAAAGATCAGCAATAGTACGTTATTGTTTTTGGTAGAGCTGTAGTCTGTTAGTCGTTTAGTCGATTAATCGGTCGATGGAGTCTTAGTTGACCAAAATTTGTAGTAATCGACTAATTCGAATATAAGGATTTATATTGAGTGACAACAAAAAGTACTGAATTTGTTGAAGATTTGGGACCAAATAATTTTTAATCTGCCTTTTTAGATATAAATACAGTGATTCCTTTTCATTTTCTGTAAAATTGTTGTTTTTTCAATGAATTTTGAATGAATAGTTTGGGTGAAAGAAATTGTAAAATCAAAGATATACTTTTTTAGCCATTAATCTGTCAATGGGACATTTGTTTAGTCTGCCAAGAATTTCTTTGGTCGACCATATCCCTAGTTTTTTTGACATTTTTTTTTTAATGCAGCAGTTGTTATTATCGGTCTGTATTGTCCAGCTAACACACACTTTTATTAAAATACAGTATGATTACGATTTTTATTAGTGGACTATTTATAATTTGTCAGTTAATTGTTGCAGCTCTACTGGAGGCTGGCTTTAATATAGTGTAGATGGCGTACAGGAAAGACCGTGGCAGGAATTTTTTCCCAGATCACCTAGTCATAAAGGCCTGTTTGCACGTGCTGAGGACTGCAGGGTATTAACCCACTACTACAAATCTATTTATGGCACCACTGTGTCATCATCTGCAAGCTGCACCTCACAGCACTGAACATGTTAGTGTTGACACTTCTTTTGGACCTTTCACTTCACTCGAAAGAGACAGCCAGACATTAGATGCACTATTTATTTTATAGTTTACATTTTTTTTGTTTTTTGTTTTTTTGGGTGCATAAGGTCCAGCCAGTCATAATTAAAAGTAACACAGTAAATTGTAGGGCAATTAAAAAACAAACAAAAAACAACTCATTATGTTGATTATGATCCAAACTGTGCTTGAAAAGTTTTTGCAAAAACTATATATGAATATTAAAGTGTATAACTAAAGCAATCATTTTTGTTTTTGTTGCATACATAATCAGTTGTAAATAGAGGTGTGCAATATATAAATTTTAGATAATATCGTGATTGTTGTCTTGAAGATATGCAAAACCAAAATATCGAGTATATTGTATCTAGTATATTGTATCTTGAGTCGACCAAGAATGTCCTAACTCAACTTGAGTCAAACCCAATTTTCTGATCATTTACCTTTAACTAAAACATTTAACGACATGCTGGATTCTTACTTTGAATATCGTTATCTAGATATGTCAAAAAATTATGGAGATATCCATTTTTGTCAATATCGCCCAGCTCTAGTCGTAAATAAAATCACTGATACCTTTTTAGGTGAAACTGTCATATTGCTATTTACACTTTCTTATTTTTTTAATTTGTAGAAAATCTTCACAGTACTTTATTAGTAATTGTGCACACACACTCACTTTTTTTTCCCAGCTCACCCATATATGGTCCTAGTAAAATGACTTTTATTTGTTTAGGATTATGAAGTAGGTAAGTAATAACTCTGTTGATATATTTAAAGTTAAAAGATGTTCTAAAAAGAGTTATTACCTTTATGAGTATCTATCTGTTTTTCTGCTGACATGTGTTTTACCAATTCAAAAATGTCAATTTTTTTTAAATTGGTAAATTCAAAATGGGCGATTCTCATGAAATTCAAGTTTCATGAGATTCACCCAATTTTCTGTGTCATTTTGGAGTTAAATTTATCAATAGTCGATTCTTAACTTGTTTCAGCTCTAAACCAAGACATCTACATATATTTTCTAATGATAAATCAGGATTAGAACTATTAACAGCAAAATTCACAATATATATAAACATCTGGAAACTAAGATAAGCTTGGATTTAGAATAAAATATAGAAAACAAACAAATTAACAAGGTTTTTAAGGTTGCAACTTTCAAAAAATTTCAATCGTGTTAAAAAGCGTGTAAAAATGATTATACTAATTCTAGTAATATACACAATGCCATCGTGAAATACCTTTTCTATTAAGACAATGCGTCTTCGGCCCTGATTCTGCCCTTGTACGCATGTTTATTATCTGCAGCCTTCAGTGCTTTTGATACTCTTTGTTTCACTATTGTGCTCTGCCAAATAATTATCACATCTTCGGGGCCGTGTGTGCTGTGGAGGACAGACAGACAAAGAGGGCATTAAATGTGCAACAATGGATTGGAAAATTGAGTTTTGTTCCATATGGGAACGAAGCTAATTGTGCAAAAATGAAGAACAAATTTGATTGCCAGCAAATCAAATTGCCATTATTCTTTGTGTAAACGGTGAGACACACAAGAGCACCAGCTGCACCTTTACCCAATGCAGCACATCCAATCCAAATGTATTGAGAATTAGGCGTTTAAGCAAGCAAATTGATATTTTATTCCCATATTATTTAGCTGCTTGTTGAGTGCAGATTAGGCAAGCAGGACAAAGCCGTGCTGCTATCATTGTGTCAGAGTGCTTTATGGTGTAATCAAAAGGCATTTTTGGCTGCAGTAATGGGGCACTGGCAGAGCACTCGGCTGGATCAGAGCTGAGAGAAGAGTGTAGTGCAGGGAGTGTGATGTCCAGAGGAGTCAGGTTACTTAATAGTATGAGATCTGTTGTCCAAAAAGCTTGTGTTGTCAGACTCTGCTCGTAACTATCAAGTGGAATTTTTAATTTTGTTAAAAAAAAAAGAATTGGGACATTTGTGACTGTTTACATTAGTGTTACCATGGAACCGTCAAACTAAATTTCGATATCAAAGAACATGCTCACTTCTCCATAATTTCAATACAGGGTCAATTAAAAGATGCTATTTAAGTTTAAAGATTTTAGACAATCAACATTTTCAAAGTCATATTTTTTTAATTGGTGGTAGCAGAGAATTAAACTGTTCAGAAAAGACAAATATGCTTTGTGAAATCTTTTTTAATTTTTTTTATTGAATGTCTAGTTTTGATACAAGTATTAGTATCATTTAGTATCTATTTTCTATACTTTGCAACCCTTATAAAACTATAGACGAGACCTGTCATGACAGTTTCTATAACATATTTTGTTCAGTACATTTAGAGATGGAACTAGGGCTGGGCCATATTGTGATAAAACTCGACTTGTGAGCTCATCGCCGTGACAATCTGCTTATTTGATGAATCTGTCTGTTCAAATGCAGACTCTTTTTTTCAATCTAATTCACTTCTTTATAGCAAGTAAGTAAGTAATCTTATTTGTATAGCGCATTTCACAGACACAGAGTCACAAAGCGCTTCACAGTGAGATGAACCCCTCCCTCCCCACTCAGTGACAGTAAGCTGCCCTGGGGCAACTCAGCAGAGGCAATTTACCTAACACCTGGCCTCAACCTCCGACTACCACCAAGTGTTCCCTAAGATGCATGTTATCAGTTGGTGGGGAAACCGGAGTGCCCGGAGGAACCACCCAGACACGGGGAGGAACATGCAAACTCCACACAGAAAGGTCTGGGCCTGAGCGGGAATCGAACCCGCGACCTTCTTGCTGTGAGGCCAGAGCGCTATCCGCTCTGACTCCTTTTATTAAAATTCTCATACATTTTGAAGGATGTGTTTGTTTGTTTTTTGTCTGCACTTTCAAGTCATAAAAGGTGAGTTTTAGCAGTTTTATAGTTTGTTAACTGGAATAGTCTCATTTATGACTGAAACATGAATATAAAAGTCACTTTTAATGTTAGAAATAGTTAGAAACTTGCTTTTTGGAGACACACAGTGTGCTTATTAATTGATTATTTAATATTTTCTTTATGAAGGGTTGAGGTTGCTTGTTTTGGGATTTTTTCAAAGGCTTGATCGCATGTTTCTCTCTGAAAATCTGGCAAGACTAGTCTGCCTTTGAAGCTGGATTTGGCCAAAAGTGAAAAAGTATAGTTTCATTATCTCAAAAGCAACAGGAAATTGACAGTAGACAAGAATCATAATCGAAATTGTGATTGTGGCACATTGTGGCTCCAAAAAAATTATGATATTAATTTTGCTATATCATTCAGGCTTAGAACTAGGGTCTGGTGATCTGGGAAAAAACATACTGTAGTCACAATCTTGTGTCTAAATGTTTCATTAACATAAAAAAATGTTCTAGAAACCTTAATTTAATTATACTCAAAAATACGCAAAAGTCAGTAAAGTTTCACTTTACTGACATATTATTGGTTGTCATTCTTCAAAACTTCCAAGGAAATAATTCAAGATTCAACATGATTCTCAATCTCTGAACCTTGTGCAAATGTAGTCTTTGTTTGGTCTGACACATGGTCAGATCTTAAAGGTACTAAAAAGTTTTGCTTCTTTTTATTTGATTAATATTAGGGTTGACTCCATAATAATTAACATTTTAAATATGCACACCTTTGAATCTTAAAAAAAAAAAAAAGAAAAAAGACTAATTTATGTTTGTTTGTGAGATGGAAGAAGTTTGTCTGGATTTCTGAGTTATGTCTGGTTATCCCCAACTGAGCCTTGCCGAAATGTTTAAAAGTTGGACTTTGGGGCTGTAGCAAAACTGCGTAAGTTCAAAGCATCGCATTTAAAAACATGTGGTGGGTAGTGGTGTTGATGAAAGACAAAGGAACTTCTTATATTTTATAAGTGGCAATCTGCGTGTGATCTATTGAACATTGTAATCTGATTAAGGCTGACAGTGTCAGGCTTCCTGGTTTCTAGTATTGCTCTCAGTTTGAATGAAAGACAAGCACATTTAAATAGTAAATTTGCCTTTATTTTACTTTCAAAATCTCAATATCTCACCTACAAAGATTGAGTAACCTTTATAAAGGGTTAGGGCTACTGGAGGCACTAATTTTCCTAATGGATACATGACTCAGATCTTCAAGAGCACATCAGTGAGTCTTCCGTTTTATATCGATTATTGTTTTAGCTTGCTTTTATCTGTTTGATGTAGCTCTTTGAGTTTTGTTTCATAATGTAAGGTAATTAATTATTAATGAGCCATTATTCTGATCAAAACATATTGATTTCAAATGCCTGAAATTTGCAAATTGATACATGTTGTGATATGTTGAATGTATTGATCACATTTTACTTTGTAGATTAAAAAAATGCCTTTACCTTTCTACAATGCATTTAAAATTGTGCTTTATATTTACTTTTTAGAACAATGAGGTTTGACATATTTTCACTGATGCAAAATAGATATGGATTTGGTTTATAAACACACTGTTTTTCAAGTGCTAGATTGAAAACCTTTTTGTATCTGTTTTGTTAAAAGACAGCCGTGAATATCAGTCAAGATGTCACAAGTTCATCATTTACACACAATGTTAAAGTCTTCATGCCTGTATGTGTCTTTTCTTATCTAACTGGGCCTAATGAGCTTCTGTAGCCGACAGAGAAGGTGCCAGAACACAGCCCACAGTCTGAGTCTATAAATAAACCTGCCAGTCTCTCTCTGCATGCTCTCACATTCACTTCAGCTTTTGTTAGCTAATCCACAAATTATGTTGTACAGCACAATTTAACTCATGACTTCTTCTTTTTTTTTTTTTTCCATATCTTTATACAACTTCATAACCTCATTGGAAGTTTCTTGCATTTTTTTTATTAATTTCAACTTTTTAATCAACTTCTGCGTACAGCAATATTTTCAATATTTTGTATATCTTCAAAACAATATTCACTATCTAAATTGGGTATATTGTCCAAATGCCCAACCATTCACAAGATCAATTTCTTGTAGTTCAATTAATTATGTTTTTTTTTATGCTTACATTTAGCTGATTAAAAATGCAGTTACATTTAAATGCATTAACCATGAACATTTCATTTTTTGCATCACTGTACTTCAAATAAGTTAATTTGATCTCATGTCATATTCATTTCTGTGTGTCTTCAGGGTGATAAATGCTGGTAAGAGTGCCTTGAATGAGGACCAGGCTTGTTGTGAGGTGGTGGTCGCTCGAAGACGTCCCATGAGCTACTGCCCTCCTTCCACCCCAGCCGGACCCCACAGCTAAGAGGCGCAACTCCCTGCCCAACGGAGAGAGCCTCGCCCTGCGTGTGGACTATGGCCGGATGGGAGAGGTATTAAAATATAAAATCCTTTAAATAGTCGGCTCAAGTAAGTGTATTGTTTTGTTTTGAATGGGTTTAATGCATGGTATTCCGCCTCATAAGAAGGGACTTGTGACTTATTTGGTTATTAGTTTTCTGACATTTTAAAGAGGCTAACGAAGTATTAAATTCTCAAGTTTGACTTTAGTCAAGCTTATTTTTAAAGCGACATCGTGTAACTTGTGAAAAGTCAACTATAGAATTCAATAGAAACAGAAACTAAAAATTAAACTCAGGAATTTTAGATTGGGATATATACAGTACATTTTGTGCCTTGAAGGGGCACTGTGTAAGATTGAGAGGAATTTTAATTATCACATATACTGTAGTCCACAAACATTTAAATCATATTTATTCTTTACAACATGAATACTTAAGAGAGCACTGTTAACCAATCCACATAAATTGTGATACATTTATACGTATTTGAAATGTTTTATTACGGGCCGGAATATGGATCATTGACGCTAGATGGCATCATGCTTAATGCAATGTGGTTATTTTCTTTGGAAATAAACCAGAGGAGGCCCTCCTCTTGGCCAAATAATAGACACTTGTGTGGCCATGCAAAGCTCACTCATAACAAAGAATCATATATTCATCATTTATTTTGTTAACAAAAGCATCTAAATTACAAAAATATGCTTTTCTTTAAAGGGGACCTATTATGTCAAATTTACTTTTAACCTTGTTATAATGGCCTTCCTTCATCATTAGTTTACTTAAAGTTGTATTATCTTTTATTGTTCTCTAGCTGCAGATCAAGTGCTCAGAAATCCTCGTTCTCACCTACCACCTATCCCCTCCCACTTGTCTGTATTTACTTGTTATAATTCAAAAGATTAATACTCAAAGTGAAGCATATATGGTTCAAAACTGTCCCATATCCACTTTCAAACAATAAAAAATATTTTTTAAAATTTGTTGCTTTTTACAGTTACCTTTTAAAATGAAGAGGCGGGGCTTATCAGTTCTGCAGTTTTGAACAGGAAATCAGTAGAGCTGTTTCTATTTTAAGTTGTTTTAGATCAACTTTGTGTTTTACAATGAACAAAAGGTAAATATTGATCTGCATCATTGATCATAAAGTTACATGGTGTGCCTTTAATCAAATGGAGACTATACACTAACTTCAGTTTCTAGTACAAGCTTGACTGCAATAGTATGTTGTCTTACTTTTAGATCCACAATCAAGGCAAATGTCTGCCTGAGCCAATTCAGTATTTCCGTTTGTGTTCAGTCTGGTGCATAGTTTTGACATGAACACCTCCTGCTCCAGCGTTGTTGACATTTGTATGTGCTTTGACCAGTTATGCTGGGCTTCATTCAGAGTTTAGAGAATTTGTCCTTCTCTCACAGGTAATGTTTATTAAGGACAATGTACAACTACGTATTACGTAATTATGGCCAACTCAACTCACAGATGCTGTATGTTTTGGCGTCCTTAGTTACTATTCAAACCTTCTTGTGTTGAAGCGCAGACTTGAATAGACTCTCACTTAATGCTGCATAATTATTTTTGTTTAATTTAAGGAGGACCTGCAAGAAACAAAACAAAATAGCAAGCAGACATATTAGTTAGGTATCTGATAAATCTCTGCTCTTTGTTCAACACAAAATATGGCTAAAACTGCTAGCTTCTAGCACTTGAATAGGTGTAGGCTAAACTGCCTGTTTGTGCTGTGATACATCTCCGCCAATAGGTGGCGCGAGCTTACACAATAGACAGACTGGAATTGTGGCCCGAGATCAGGCCTCACAGTACTTTTTATTCTTCTTTGATTGATATAGTATGGACATGTGTTTCTGTGTTCAAGCAATGGATAATAATGATAAAAACATAAAATGAATAAAACTTATTAACAGAATGTTTGCAATAGTAATTTTTTACACAAATGATTAATCCCTGCCTCGTCTGTATCGAATATGCCTCGGAAAAATAATTGCCACCTGCAAAAAAAGTCAAAAAATATACAGTGTTCTGGTTAACTGCTCTGGATGCCCTGATGTTTGCTCTGTGGAGAGGTAATTGATGGCTCATTTTCTACACCAAAAGTCTCCTGGAGTGGTGTAACACTTCAACAATCATGTGTGTGCTGAACTAAATTGTAAAAATCCTCAAAAATGTATGCTTTTATATTGTGTTACCTTGACATGATGCAATACAAGTTTTGGGTAACCTGCAGTTGGAGTCATGTGAATCCTTTAACTGTCTTATAGAGAAAATAAAGTGGTGTGAACTTTAACTCCAAAAAGCTCAAAAAACGAGTATAACTGTATTATGGGAGTATGAATCATGGCATCTCCAAGGTTTTTCCTGCACAGATGAGTCATGCTGTTATATTATGAACATTCGTCTTTCCCATTTTGTTTCATCTGTCAAATTAATTAAATTCCACCAAAATATATTAAAAAACAGCACACATATGATTTGCTTTCACTGTAAACCTGAATTAGTTGACTAACTCAAAAGTTATTATGTAACCGATTACATTATAACTTTTAAGTTAGTTGACTTCTATAAACCTAAAACATTTAAGTCAATTAAATGGACTGTTTGAAGTCCAACCAAAATGAAAGTTATTACCTATTGAACAATTTTTTTTAAGTTAACTACACCTTCAACATTTCAGTGTTTATTAGTTGAGTAAGATTTAAATTTATGTTCTAGGTGTACGGTAGCAGAGTGGTTAGAGCTCTGACTTCCCAATCGTCGAGGTCGTGGGTTCAACTCCCGAGTTGGACCATATCAACATCTCACAATCTATCCTTCATGTTTAGGTTGTTTTCTTTTAAAACTGAAAACACTTATAATGTCATTAGGGGGTAGTCCAGGTCGTGCCATTTATGAGCTCTAAACCTTTGGTAAAAGTTTTATGTTGGGGTAACTAACATTTTATTTGTAAATTAGTAAACTTTGTGTTTTCCACTAAAAAGTCTACGGTAAATGCACCAGTTAGTGAAACATATAGCCCACTGAGTACTGTTTGAATTGAATCATAATTTTTGTTCTGTAGCTGAATGCAGCTCTCTGATTGGCTGTGCTTGAGTGGTCTTCTTCAGTTTTACTTACTGACTTACTTACTTACTTACTAGTTGTTCGTAAAAAGACGTTTACAAGCTGTATATGCAAACAAAATGAGTATACATGTCAATATTAACATGTATTGTAGAATTTAAGAGGAAGTTGGCAGAATTTAAAACCTAAATTCTGTGTTTTGGTCAGGAATATTTTTGTCAAAATAAAAATATAAAAAAAAGTAAAAGAAAAAAATAATCGCAGGAGTATGGGATAACACCCTTTTTTTAATGCTTTAAATCTCTTATGATTTGGAAAAGTTAATCTTTATGATATACAAAGCCTTGTAAGTTCTACACTTTAGTTTTTTTTTTTATGTTTTTTTGAACAGCATTCCTGGCTGGATGGATTCTTATGAGACGCCACAATAGATCAATAGAATTAACATAAATAAAAAAAAATAAAATAAAAAAAACAAAAAAAAAAAAAAAAAAAAAAAAAAAAAAAAAAACAAACTGGTAGACAAACAGTTATCAGATAGTGTTGACACTTAATTTTATTTTATTTTTTGTTCTATTTTTTTTTTTTTTTTTTATTTCATTTCTAACAAGTAAATTACCATGTTCCCATGTGGACGTGCCTAATAAGATTAGACTAGGTTGATTTTTTTTTTTTATTTTTTTTTTTTTTCAGTCTTTTATTTTTTTTTATTTTATACTTAATTGTACAAAAAAAAAAAAAATCAGATTATACCAATTTATGAAGAATAACAAGTAGACAGTTTTGTTATGTTTTTTTGAATTCATTGACATTCCGTAGGCTTTAAAATTCAGATGATTTTTTTTTTTTTTTTTTTTTTTTTGACATAGACCAAACTAAAAAAAAAAAAAAAAAAAATAAAAAAAAATAATGAATTTATAAAAAAGAAAAAAAAAAAAAAAAAAAAAGACAATGACACAGACTAAAAAGACTGATCTCTCTGATTTTGTGCAGGACAACGAGGGCCTGGTCTATCACTACTGGGCCTTGTTCGACGGTCACGCTGGTTCAGGAGCAGCTGTGGTAGCGTCCAGATTGCTCCAACACCACATCGCCTGTCAGCTCCAGGCCGTTATTGAAATCCTCAGAAATGTAGCCGCCCCACCTCCCACTATTCTGGGAGAGGAGCCCGAGAACAACCCCTACCTCCAGGGAACAACCCCAGGACCCCACCGGCCCACATTGACCCGGGCCGCTTCACTTCGAGGGGCAGCGGGAGCACCAGGATCACCCTCCAACACCCCACCTCCACCGAGGTTCTTTACAGAGAAAAGGGTCCTGCATGAGAGTCTGGTGGTTGGAGCCATAGAGAACGCCTTCAAAGAAATGGTGAGAACAGCTTCTTATTAAGTGCTTATGAACTCTTCACATTTTGAAGTAGAGCTCTATCCAAGGTTTACTTACACTTATAAAAAAACATTTACACTTTCCAAGCTTTGAAATATAAATTTCACAGTAGTAATTCACTTCTCAGGACTATAAATATCCTGATGCAATTATTAACCATAACTGTGGCAGTTTAAGATTATTTTAAAGGATCCCTTTGTATATTTTAGTAGTCGCTGGCACTACACTGACACTGCACACATTTCATTGTAGTATATAATTTTAAAATGCATTACTGTCATACCGCCTAATTGCTAAGTTGTACAAAGGCCACTAGATGGCAATAGGCTATAGGAGATTTCCCTTGAAAATGTATTTCTTTTTCCTTCAGCATTTTTCAAAACAAGAATTATGCTGAAAAAATGGTTCCATTGTGGCTAAACAACAATGTGCAGAAAATAAGCAAAAGTAAGCAAAAGAGTACTAGAACTAGAAGGGAACTAGAAATAATAAATAATAAATGCACAACAGGTGATTTAATTGGAATTTGCAAAAATTTAGGCATTGATTTAAAATTTTCAGTTCAGTGGCATTTTAATGAAACCAGTTTTGATGAATCAGATACCAGCCAAAAAGAGCCAAATGTATGATTATAATACATTACATTTTTATACACATGTACTGTATACATTCAGTACACCATCAAATTTGTTTGTAAATGATGGCACATAATTCATTCTAATAATGATATTTGTATACCATACTTACCTTATCCTCTTTATGTCATTGACTTATTGTTGTTTTGCGTTCATGTTCTCAGGATGCACAGATTGAAAGAGAAAGACACGTGTTTAACATCTCAGGAGGTTGCACCGCACTCACAGTGGTTTACCTGCTCGGCAAACTCTACGTGGGGAACGCAGGAGACAGCAGGTGAGCGCTTATCTGTGAGAAAAGAAAGTCTAATTACACCGCGGGACACTTCTGAGTGCGTAAAAGACAACAAGCCTCTGTTTGAGGTAATAGAGATGCTTCTTTTGCATTTGACAAGTTTACACAACATGATACAACACAATGTAAACTGAGAGCTCAGATACATTTCTGCCTTTATTTTTTTTTATTAGCATCTAGCTCAGTCATTTTGTGCTATCTGCAGAGGGTTGTTTACTTTGCTGGCAGGTATTCTAATAGTATTGTTGCATACCTGTTTTTAACAGTGTCATATTTTATGAAGCAAAAAAATTAAACATTAATTATAAAATAATAGTGCCAATAGTGCCAAGTCAAGATACTGGTTACCATTCAGAGGGTCCCCCCACTTGATTATTACATTTTTGTTCTCCATATGATAAAAGCTAACAAGCTCCTGGAAACAGTAAAAAATTAAACTGGAGCCTCTTATCATATAAACTTACAAATAAAAACAATATTAACACCCCTAACCCCATCTCCAAAACAAAAAGAGAAATAGAAAGATGAAATTAAATTCTGTTTTGCTACTGTCCTGTACTATCCTTCGGCTTCACAAAGAGTCCAGCCATTTGTTTTTGCTAAAAAGAGTTCAGAAATGGTTTCTGTTTAAATTTTGGATAATTTTAGTCACACGTTTTAAGGAAAATTGGCTAGATAGACTGATGGGTGTATGAACTGACAATACTGAACAAGAATAAAACATCAAAGACCCCCTTTACAAGAAAATCACTTTTTAAATTTGTTTTTCAGAGCAATCATTGTTCGAAACAACGAGATCATCCCTATGTCGACAGAGTTCACCCCTGAAACAGAACGACAGAGGCTTCAGTTTCTGGTGAGAATAGTTTACAGATATGTTTTGTTTGTTTTCGCAAAGCAATCTTCTAATGCTTTTTTTTTTGTATTGTGTGTCTACAAAGCAAGATGCTCAATCAGCCACTTTATATGCAGCTGTTTTCTAAAGAGAAGTGCTACGGGGAAAAAAAAAAATCAATTAATGTGAAAGAAGCCTCTGACTGGGCTGACTCTGATGGGTGTTCTTTTTAGCATTTGTACAAGAGAATGAAAAGCAAGTGAACAAGGTTCAATCATAAAATTTAGATGGAATCACCTGGGACTGCCAGAGCATTTGCATTATAATTTAGCCATGAGCAGTAATTTTAACTTTTATATCCAGTGTGTCATAGCTACTCATCAAAAAGAAGCTGAAACATTTTAAATAAAAGCAACGTTTTCTCTGTTGTGTATAAAAATGTGTATATATTTTTTTTAACATTTCGCTTTAATGCCACTGTCAAATTCTATATTTAGGATCAAGTCTTTTCTTCAGTATAAAAATCAACCTTAAATATTGTAAGCACTAATCGAGCTTTCCTAAGTTGCTGTCTTAAAGTCAGACAGGTTAACAATTCAGCTCTTCTCCCTTCACGCTTGTCTCATCCCTGTGCAGGGCTTCATGCAGCCTCAACTATTAGGAAACGAGTTCACACATCTGGAATTTCCCCGGAGAGTGCAGAGGAAAGAGGTGGGCAAGAGGATGCTGTACCGCGACTTTACCATGAACGGATGGTAAGACACAACCTCACATAACCCCGTCTTTACACCTGCTTACACCGGTCTGTCTGCTCTAAATTACACCTGTCAAACTGCTCTACAACATCATAATCCAATCCATGAAATATTGAGCTCTATGCAGTGGTAAGGCCAGCAGCAAAATAATTGGAGAGCAGGCAAAAAGTTGATGTGATATAATGATAGAGAGTGAATAGGGCTGGTTGCAGGGATGTTATGTGGGTTAGCCAGGCACCATGCTGTTTGTCTGGGGCTGCAGTAGGAGCCAGTAATGAGACTCCCTGACACACCACCACACGGCACACAGTGTACTGTCTCTTCTTTGTGCTTTGTGATATATATTTCAGCATAAGACAGCCGTCCTGAGAGGAGAGGGGCGCAGGCTCTACGTGTGCTACTGCAGCAAAATTGACTTTAATTTGTGGGGCTATTTGGCGCTTTTTGGTTTAGTGCTAGATACTGTGAACATGCAAGAGAAATAAAAACAAGTTTGTTTTTTTTTGACTAAGTTTTCAATTTGCTTACTCAAATTGAAAACTTGAAAATAACTATCTTCCCTGCCAGACTTGCATGATCCGTGTCCATACATGTAAAGTTGTTTTGGACACAGAATAGATTCTGCTGGTCAGTCTAGGAAATGATAATACTGTAGTATTTTTGATGTGTGGTTTTATTCAATTTAAATGTTTACAAATAAAACAATCAAACAATCAATTCTCTTACAAATCAGAAATTTGCTCTTAACCAGTACTTCCACAAATTCCATAACCGTATGTGATCAACATTTGTTTTTATGAAAAAAAAAAATGGTATTGATAAAGGGAAGACTAATTTTGAATCTTGCAGTAGTTAAAGCTGTAGGACTCAGGTTTCTCTCACAAATGAGTACGTTTAGTTGTATTTCGTCCCTTCTCCACTGCCAGAAGGTGGTGCTGAAAGCAGTGTTCAGTCAGACATTCATAAAAGTATAGTTAGTTATAAGTTTGGTGCTCTAAGAAGTGTTGGGATCAAAAGGAATTGATTGTGTGTAGCACAGATATATTCTGTAGCTCTGCGTGTTTCTAAATATTTTATGGGGGCTGTAATTGAGTTTTAATCTGTACATGTTCTCTCAATGAATAAACTTTGTATCTGTAAATAAAATTTTAATTAATCAAATCAAATCTACTACAACAAGCAAGTGGAAAAACATCATCTATTAGTGATGAACAGATGAACAGTGACAATTTGAATTAGCAGAATCTCTGCAAAAAAAATCAAGAAATCAGACTTCCATCTTTTTTGCAGCAGTTTTGGTTAGATTCTATTGGAATGCATTGGCCCAAACAAAGTAAAAAAAAAAAAAAAATCAAAAACAAAACAGTCAAAAGAACAACCCAGTAACATGTATCTATCACTCTATAGTGTCAAAATATGTTTCAAGTAATTTTTTTTCGGTACTTAGCATTTTAAGATCTCCATTGGTTTGTGTGATGTGTGATTTGATGTCTCAATCCCGAGCTCCTACTTTTACCACCTCTCCGTCATCACACAGTTTCCAAAAAACAAACTAAATAAAGTGTATGACGCCTGTAGGTCACAGAAAGTTCATACTTCACTGTCTCCTACAGACGGCTACAAAGGAAAAATTGGTCAGACAGAAGTGTTTGAAGTGTTTGTAGATATGAATGAACTGACTGCTAACGCTAAGTCTAATCTTGCCTGTCTCCATACATCTGCAGCCGACGAGGAGGCTCTCTGTCACTTCAAAGCGCTGCGTTTCCTGGGCTCATACTCCCAATTGGGACTTTTTCTTCTTATTTTGGCATTTCATCTTATGCAACATTTTTCTCACAGTAAATAATGTTTGTTTAAGTCCAGAAAACATGACTTGGAATGTACGATAAATTGTTTTTCCTTTTGGTGACAGAAATTATTGTGTGGCTTTTTAGTAGAGCGGTTGAAAAACAATATTTGGAGCAGCTGGGGCCGAAATGATTGGAGCCAGAATTGTTCGAGGATTGCATTTTATTATAGGCCTGACTGTTATTATATATTAAAAATATATATACTGTATATATTAGGCTCTATAAAGCCTAATATAACTAATTATTTGAGTCCACATTCATTCCTTTGTATTGTTTTACACTTATTTGTAACTCATGTGTTTAATTAAAATATTAACTAAAAGTTAGCAACTAGGGTAGACTGTCCTACCCAGAAATTTCTTGGTCATATTGTATGCAATTTGGTGAATTCCAATGCATTTTAGGAGTTTTATAGTCACTGGGGATGTAACAGTATGGTACACGATACGCTAAAAACCATATTCGATTCAAATTGATTTGTGTTGACAGAGTTAGTTTACTACTGGGCCACTACTACTCAGACATCATCCTATTATCTCGGGGCTGCATTTGGCCCCTAGGCCGCAAGTTTGAGACAACTGCTTTGCTATTGCTATTTTTAAATGACTGTATTTATTTTCTAACATGATTTATCACTCTCGGCTATTTTTAAACTGTTTCTGTGCGCTGACATTTTAGACACATTAGGTGTTTGTTACACAAGTTTTTTTGGTCGTCTGTATCGTCCAGATAATAAAAATAAATAAATAATAATAGTAATAATATCAATAATAATAATATAATAATAATTAGTAATAATACTAATAATAATTATTATTATTATTGTAATAATAAATATAATAATAATAACAATGTTTTACAATACACTCCCCGCTTTTGTAGTTTTGCTTGATGTTCTCTTCTTCTTTGAGTAAAAATGAAAATTAAGGGACATATGTACTATTACTTTTTAGCAAGCATATTCTGTGACAGTTGTAAATGTCGAACACTATTCACTGCCTCTCTTTTTGACATTCAGGGCATACAAGACCATAGAGGATGAAGACCTCAAGTTCCCCCTGATATTTGGTGAAGGCAAAAAGGTAGGTTTGAGTCAACTACATTTTTCTAAGTGTAATACAATCCGTAGACAACCTTCACTGCCTTTATGTCATTCAGTTTGACGAGTACATATATGGTACATGTCTGCCAAGCTTCAGAGAGAGTGGGCGAAGGCTTGCTCTGAGATACATGCTGCCTTTGTGTGTTCAGTGTCAAAATCTAAAGAAAAATCCCATCTGCTTCCCTCCTCCACTGCAGACACATAACAGGCTGCAACACTGTGAAATATGGGCTAAAGGTACATCGCCCAAAATGTCTCAGCTTCCTCTGTATCAGTTACTAAATCAAGCTTTTCTCTATCATTCAATAAAATGAGACAATCAAATTGTCTTTGTTTTATATGCACTATTACAGATGCTAAAATTTGTTTTGCAGCCAGTCTCTACATGTTTTGACAGGCAACTTTAAAAAAGGCGAGGGTCTGGAGAATCAGAACGCCGGGTTTCAATTTTGAGGGCGGGCTTTCCGAGCGCTAAGTCAACCAATCATAGAAAACCTAGAAATTCCACCAAAACAGTGACACGCTAAACCGGATGTTATTGTAAACATGTAGCGCAAGATTCTTTTCAGTTTGAAGCACAGGCTATACAGTCCTCAGGTTTTAAGGAAAGTATATGTTCCAAATTGTTCAAAACCGAAGCAATAGCCGAAAAAAATAATCTATCAGCTACGTCCGGCATCTTGAATGTTTTGAAACAGGAAAAAAAGTTTTGGAATTGGTGAGTGGTAGGGGATGGGGGAGCAGCTGTTTGAGATTGGATCGTCCTAATCTTGGACGACGAAGTGATTGGCCCTGTCTTTGGTTCCAGACCCGCATTCGAACAGAATCTAATACTATACTACATTTATGTTCAACAAATTCATGTTCTGTTTAAGAAAGAACTTCTGTTTCAGTGGTTACTCATACTACCAGAGAAACCAGACCGAAGTATTGTATTGATTTTACAAAGTAAACGTAAGTTTGTGAATATAACTACAATTCACTTCAATTTGTAGATTGAAAATATGTTGACTCTTGCAAATATCTTGACCATAACAATAAAACATCCATAATCTGTCTTGGGCCATTCCTACAGTAGTTTCCTAAATCTTAAAAAATCAAAACGTGTCTCAAACTTCTATATCCCGTCCAACATGAGAAAATGCACATTTGTGCTTGAATCCCCTGTGGGCTTCCACATGCAGGTGGGAGAGGCCCACTCAATTTTAAACCACTTCAAATAAATGACACCAATTCTTCTGCCAATGTGGTGACTGCCTTTGTTTCATAAATTTGTGTTTGATGCCCTAAAAAGACACAATGAGAATCTAAACGTCAAGTCGCTTCTGCCCACACTCTGTGCCATTGTTGCCTCTGAATAGTGCAGTAATTCAATGTCTGGGTTCAGTGAAAAGAAAATTGAAGGATTTGAGAATGAAAAAAAGAAAGGTGAAAGAAACCGCTGGGATCAGAAGTGTGCAACCTTTCGTAAATTTAGCTACATAAGTTTGAGTCCTACAGAATGGTGTTACTTTAACACATTTTAATAAAAGTATCATACATACAATTGATATATGTGACAGTGTAACAATACTCTTACAAAGAGTTTTTAACCTGTTATAATCCTTTCCCTTCTCACGCAAAGTTGTTTGAATAATCTGTATTCTCCTGCACGGATTTGACCTATAGCACACAAACGCTCAATATGTCTTGTTTTACTTAATTTAAAAAATTAAAATATACTTCTAGTTAGTAACAAACCCTGCTCTGAGTTGGCCGCTGCCCAAGGTCTTCCTCCGCCTAAGGCTCAAAGTCAGTGGGATTGACTCCAGTCACCTGTGACCCCAAAATGCAGAGCCTGATATCCACTGTTGTTTAACATGACTGTATGCCTACCTTGTACACCTTGTAATGAATACATTTTACAAGTAACCTGTCTGTCTGATAGACACTAAGAAGAACTCGGCTCTCTGCCAAAGTGTCAGGGTGAGGGGCTGATACTGTTTGGTTGTTTGAGATCAAGATGGTGTCCATATGCTAAGGCTTTTCATTTTCACATATAAATATGCAAGATGTTTCTGACATTTATTAGGACTCTTAGTGGACAAAAACATAAATAGCATCTATAAGAAAAACAAACTTTCCAGCTGAAAAAGCCTGTCTACAGTAGACTAATCTATCTTGCATTTATTGATTTTTATTGTCTGAAATACAGGCTTTTGTTTTGTGAGTGGAGCCGACTCAGTAGATGTAAGTTTAATGTCAGACTGTAGACAATTCTTAGCATTCTCACAAGCAGTGGTGTACCATCCACTAGAAAGGTTGAAAATGGGAGTCCTTTAAATATTGTGGTGTTCCTTAAGCATTGGGCTGTGTAACTGTTTTTCAATCTGTGACGTGTGGGCTGTTTCTGGTGATGTATGTGATGTTTTCTACAATTTGAAATTTGTTGAATTTGGAGACAGATAAATGAAAGTTTTGCCCTCGTTTGGGTTTATATTCATTATTACATTAAAGTACCTTATTCTTAAAGTAGACATAATTTAGAACTGCTATAGCACCAATTCTGGCCTAAAGATTCTTGGTGTGAAATGTTTGAGAGGCTTACGTTACTTCAGGTCTACCTACATACACTTTCAAGCCTCTTGAAATGTGTCTAATTGAAGATGTTTATTGTTGCTTTGCAGGCACGAGTGTTGGCAACAATTGGAGTAACTCGAGGACTTGGAGACCATGATCTTAAAGTTCATGACTCAAACATCTTCATTAAACCCTTCCTCTCGTGTATACCTGAGGTAAGTATTTTCTCAATGTCTTTTCAATGTATAAATAATGTGTTTGTGCATAAACTTGCAGTGTCATTTCATTTTATGTGCGGTCTTAGTCTGTATACAGACACCTTGACAATGAAAAAGTCGTTTGATTCACAAAATTGCCTGACTTCCATGTGATTGTGTGAGTTTTGTTCACGGTTCATTCTTTCCTCTTCTGACATAAACCTACTCAAACATCTGATCCCTCCAGCTTGATACTCTTGCTCAAGGCATGATGAAACACAGAAAGTATTTTTTTTTATTTTATGTATTTACTTTGTTTATTTATTTTTGGAAAAAAAAAAAAAAAAAAAAAGCACAAAATTGTTGGATTCCTAAAAATATTTACACTGACCAAGTGTAGTGGGAATACTTTCCCTCTACAATTGTGATAACATATGCTATGCTGTTTGCTAATGTTACCTACACAAGGCATATTTTTTCAGTCCCATCCTATTCACCTCAGTAACTTCACCCAGTGTGAACCATTGCTAAAACAGTATTTTACTACCTTTTGTCTCAAAGAAGTCCCTGCATGGCTTCGACTCTGTGCTCACCTGTCTGTCTGTCTGTCTGTCTGTCTGCCAGCCACACTTTCATCTCCTTGTTTAGTTTCATCTTATAGCTAGCATTTCTCTCTCAAGAGCTTTGGGCTTGATCTTTAATTCATTCATACCCAAGTTCAGACTGGGTTCATGTTGAAGAGTTAACTTCATTTGTCAAGTAGAAGGTGTAAGGAAATATCTTGAGCTTTCTAAAATAATAATATTAATAAAATAAAATAATAATAATAATAATAATAATAATAATAATAATAATAATAATAATAATAATAATAATAATAATAATAATAATAATAATAATATAAGAAGAATGAAAATCCTCATTTTAAACAGCTACAGATTGCAGAACAATGTTGCAGGAAGAACAATTCTGTGCTGAACTCTTCCTCCTCCCACACAGGATAGTAGAATAGAATAAATATATTTTACTGGATAGGTGAAATAGTGTACCGTAGTGCCCTATGATTCATGTTTCTGCATAAAAATACTGTTTCAAGAACAGAATGTTCTCAACATGCAGCATTGCAAAACCCTTAACAAGAAGACACTATATTTCCTGATAATAAAGACATCATCATTGTTGTCATCATCGTAGTAGTTTCATTATTATTATTGTTTTTTTTTACAGTAGAATTCTGAATCATCAGTTCCCCAATAACTAGAGCATCAAAAGCATGAATGTGTGTCAGATAATCAATACATTTTTAAACATCCATCTCCAGAAATTATATGATGAAGAATCATATGAATCATACGATTTTATCTTTGTTCCAGGTGAGAGTGTACAATTTGATGCAGCACGAGCATGGAGCAGATGATGTCCTGGTGATGGGAACTGATGGTCTCTGGGATGTCCTGTCGAACCAGGAGGTGGCTGAATCTGTCACCACTTTCTTGGCCAATTGTGACCCAGATGACCTGCACAGGTGTGATTAACATGTTAACACTTTCTACTGTATATATGAGAATAGGATGTAGTCAATGTTGGGTAGTCACTTTGTGCCCACAGGCTTTGACAGTTCCTACTGAGCCATTGAGTTACATTGTGTTGTGTGTAAAAAAAAAGTCAAATGTTAGAGCTACACCTGACGTGAGGAAAGACATCACAGTTTATTGATTGGGGTTTACAATCAATAGATGGTGACAAAAAAGCTAAAACATTTATTTTTCAGAGTTTAATTTTGTGCTGTGAGTGATCAGGCGCATGTGTCCCAACACACGAGGAGGCTCTCACTCTGCATCCTTAGCATTTGCCTATGCTGCTTATAGTACTGGCTGGCTCTGAGCTGATTAATTGGTGAAGTTAATAGTGGACTGGAATAAAATTAAACCATTTTCACCCCTAGATAGACAGTTATTACAGCAATAATAACTTTACACCAGGTCAACAAATCTTCTATATACAGTATTAGAAAGTCACTTAATATTTTTCCCATTCAGTTTGTGCAGTATGACATTTTAAACATAATTTTAAAAAAGTTCAATGAATTCCATTTTATTTGTGAAGATGATTTATTTTAAGCCAACTAAATAGAATCACAGTTGTGTCATCTCCTGTCAGATACACCATGGCAGCCCAGGATCTGGTGATGCGTGCCCGAGGGGTGCTGCGGGACAGAGGCTGGAGGATAACCAACGAGAGGCTGGGCTCTGGAGATGACATTTCCGTCTTCATTATCCCACTCATGTACGGCAACCGCCAGCACTGAACCATCCTGACAGGTCAAATCTGGTGTCAGAGACTTCTTGCTGTCTCCTTACTTCCACTAAAAGTTTGCTTTTTGGTTATTCATTTCTCTGCAGAAGTTTAGGTGGTCAAAATAACACATTTTGGGAAACAACAACTTGCATAGAAAAGTATTCATACATAAAGTTAGTGTTTATTAAGGACAACGTACAATTACATTAAGCACAATGACAGAGATGCTTGTACCAGATTCTAGCTTTGCAGCTAATTTCCATCTGTAGTCCTTTATTTACCTAAATGTATCTAGAGGAAGACAAAAATATGTCTAATTGGGTGTAAGTGTAAATGTATAATTAGGTGTAAGTATAAACGGTATTACAAAACTACATGACTACATTACTTTAATAATTTTGCCGGAAGGGATAATATATAAGATAAAGACACAAAGTCCTACAGTTGCACATTAAGTCTTAATAAAAACAAACACTAAATGACTAAAACTATGACTGTTAGTTGTTGCTAACAATAACTAACTCATTTTACTCCTAAGAACTGGTTTTACACAATATATGTAGCGAGATAAAACAAATGTTTACTTCATTTAACGAAGTAATGAAGTTCATTTTATTAAACTATTAAAACTATCATTTTATTAAAAATACTGTCCTTTTAGGTGACCATAACTGCTCCAGAAAGGCAGAAAGGGTACTGCCAGTGGTACTTGTGGTCGCTGTTTCAGAACCATTTAGCTGTTCTGTGGTATTTCAATTGAGTTTTTAGGTAATATTTTTGGCACCATCTCTTGACAACATGAACTGTGCCTGAAAATCTGCAGAGAAATAAATAAGGATGAAGTAAAGTGCTGTAAAATACTGAGCCTGTTATCTAACTTTTTCCCTAAAAGTCCTTAATGTACAGCTGAACCCTGTTTCTATTCTGTATTACCTCCTAATATTATGAAGATGGAAAAGCTTTGTACCTCCAACAGTGACGATGTGTTACTTATTGTATATCTGTTCTTCTAAAAGGCAAAAAATACTGCACTGATTTGCATGACATTTGAAAGGCCATGGGTGGAGAACAAGCTAATACAATGGTTCAGATGTACTATGGCAGTGGTGACTGACTGGAGAGCTGCTCCCAGAAACAAACACATTTACATGTTCACTTTACATTTCATTCCTGGCTTTCAATTATTATGATACTGTTTTGTTGGAAATGAGACGGTTTACATTTAGGACAGCAAATATTTCTCTAAGGCCAAAGTACGTAGATACACCAAAAGTTTACAACATTGAAAAAGCAAGGAAATGCCACACTTTCTTGCTTTACAAGTAGGTTAAGACAAAGTATTTTGTGTAATTCTATTGTAATTCTGCACTGCTACTCAGTCACTTAGATTTGTTTTCATAATCCCATTTGGGCCATGTACTACAAAGAAATGATTATTTTAGTAATGATCTCTAAAGACTCCTTTAAAATATACTGCAGACTTCATATTATCGACAATGTGTGGTCAGAGGAATCATATATTTTCGTAGCTGTGCTCTCAATGGCAATGCACAGTGATTTTGACTACAAGAAACTTTTTAAGTTGGCTTTGGCTGAAAGAAAAGCTTGTTCTCATTTAAAATGTCTGTTGTTTCTGTTGCAATTAAGCAGGGTTCAATTATAAATATATCTGTATGTGCCTAAAACAACATTTAAATTGTGTCAACTATTATTATGTTTTTCATAACCTTCACTAAATGCATATTTTGTGCTTATTTGTATGTGTCTGGTGCAGAAATATTTTTTTTTTCCATTCATGTCCAACATTTTCAACTTGTTAGAAAAACTGACTCGTTGGCAGCAATTTATTCTGTTTGACCTGAATGAATTACTAACAATCTTGAAGGCACTTCTCAGATTCACAATGCTAGCAAGTCTAAGAAGCTGCTTAATTAGCTTGGCAGTGCATGGCCCAGTAGATGAACAGATGTAGAACCAAACAGTACCATGGATGTCAAACCACTAAAATTGATTTTGATATTTTACATTTTATTTGTAGAAAACTAAATGGATTTACGACTGGAAGTCCTGTAATTTCATGGTTGTGTTGTTAATTTACAGACAACAGGAGTCAAATAATATTTCTTTAAACTTTTTGTTGTGCTGAACTGAACATACATTCCATTGTCCTTTCCCAGACTCACAACAGAAAACAGTGAAAAGAAGTGGTTACTAACAAGACTGATCTGATATTTGTTACTTTGTGAAGAAGCAATCAGACATGATGTTAAAAGCTGTTTTTGCTTAGCTGTTTGCATGTATCCTAAACCTAAAGTACTTGTGGTGAAGAGGAACATGTGGATTTGACGTATAGTACTTTTGAAGTGCATGCATTTGTTTTGATAAGCCCAGTGAAATGAGGCTTGAATTACTGTCTGTTTTTTATACAGACTGCATTGTAATTGCTGTAGTAATGTTATTTATTTGTGAATGTGTAGGGACAGTGCATTAATTTAATTTTTAGCCAGGCCAGCCATATTAACTCCAAATTTTCCGCTTACTGTTAATCCAGTTTATGTAACTTAAGTGTTTTTTACCATAATCTTCTCGTTCTTACCATAATCTGGTATTCAATAAGTCATAATTGAAAAAAAAAGATTTGAAACATAAGTCAAATCAAATAAACTCTGAAATTGCTCATGTGATTATGAAGCTTCATAGAGAGTGGCAAAAAGCCTCGGTAAAGGTATGAGTTAGACAAATTGACCATAAAACTAAAAACATTTTGGAAAGGGATAATTGACTTGTCAACAGCTGTATTGGATGTTTTTGGTGAAGTAAATATGTATGACTGGCCAGGCTGGAGTTGTATTTATTATTACTATATTGTTATAGTAGAAAACTCTGTAATGTAGCGTTTGAAGGAAATGGGGCAAACACTGGATACTAAACTCTCCACTAGATTTAAGCTGTGCAGCTACAAGTGGGCTTTTGAAGTATCAGTTGTTTATTATGAAGTCCATAGAAATGCCTAAAGGGAAAAAACAATGGATACAGTTGTGTGCCAGATTGAGAAGCCATTGAAAAGTCAACCCCAAATGTGCCATTGGGTCACATGGTTTTGGGCATCTGTTTTTGACTTTGAGTTAAATTACTTGACATTCCTCAAAGCAGCAGTACTTGACATTATTACATTCATATGGTGCATATTCCTCATGTACATTTCATTCAGATTCAAAATGTATGACAATTATTAGGGCTGGGACGTTTTACAAAATATTACAACACAGTTGTATTGTTTTGTATTGCAGGAAAAAAAATAATACAAAAATACTTTAATGACATCTTGTAATAATAAAGTGCAGCATTCAAAAAAACGTAAATGGATTGTCATGTACTTTTAGGCTTGTTATGTTTACATACAATATTCTGAATAAACTTTTTTTTTTATTAATTCTTGCAAGCATGGTAGTTCCTAATCCTGCACCATAAACTTGCGGTTTTGTAATACAGATTGACTTTATTGTGTTGAAAATATTGCAATACTTAATTCATTTCCAGTCACACTATATTGTGTATTGTGACAAAAACATCCCAGCCCTAACAATTATTAGTCATCTTTATGTTGAACTAATGTCTAATATTTTCTATGTGTGCTCTTTGTAAAAGTAATTGTTAAATGATACATGTTTTCTTTTTACACCGGTCAGTGAGAGTTTCAATGCTAACTAGAATGCATTATTTGTGAAGAACTGCACAGGTAGCTGCGGCAACAATTCACTCTGTGCACCAAAGTCAATTGGCTTGTTTATTTTCAAAAACATCTTACCGGCATGTTCATTTCCTGTTTGCGTCTTTATTTCCCCCAACGCAGTTATGTTAAAGACTTTACAAATCAGCAAAAAATTCACCGAAAGACCAAAGTGAGTGTCTGTCATTGCTCATACTAAAGCTTGATGATTTGAAAAAAAAAAAAAACAGCTCACATTCTAATTTTGTCACATTCTATTCACCTAATTCTGTTTCGTCCAGTTTTCTTGGCAACGCACTTCCAGCTTAGCTAGCCTAAGGTACATTAGCCTTGGTTTGTTTCCACTGTCATTATATCTATTTGAGATTGCCCCACAAGACAGAGAAGCGATCTTAACAGAACAAAACAGGAAGTGCAATTTCAAGGAAAGTAGGTGTGGCAGAATATCGTTTAAACAAATTAACTACTGGTATTAGACACTAGTTTCACTAAAACTAAATAACTGAGCTCTCAAGACAAGAAAACACACTCTAAACAGGTTGATATGAAACAGTGGATCACATTGCTCCTAATTGTTTAATCCTTACTTATTAAATATTGCTCCTTTGTCTCTTGGGCACAGTAAAGTGAGTAAAGTGAATGTTTTATCTGCAGCCATTAAGATAAAAGAGATCTTTTTAGGGCCATTTTCACTGAAGTGTCCAATCTGTACTACCCAACACGATCTTTGTCTTTTTAACGGTTGATCTCTCACAGCCGGGGCACAAAAGTGGTTGTGAAGACTGTTGTTCTCACCTATGAATGCATATCTTTATACAACAGCAAGAAAACAATTTTGCACAGAGAACTAAAATCTTGGCACATTTTCCAAACCACAAAGCCCTTAATTATTCTAGATAATAAAATGTTCTTTGCAAAAATACTTTAACAGGATTTAACTATTGTAGACAGTTGTAAGTTCAACCTTATCTCAAATGTTAGCAATCCTGGACAAAATGTACGCTAAAATCTATTCTAGTCAAATCTATTCTAAAGTGTAATTGCAAAAAAAGGCAATAAACTTGTGCTTTCAATTCTCTGGAGAGTAGCAGAGATGAGCACCTCCCCTCCACCTAAGTCATGAGATCCCTCTGTTCACCTTGTGAACCAGTTATGGACATTGGATTCAGCCTTACACATGTCTGTGTGGTTTGAAATAGCGACACGTTGAGTCTGTTGACAAATTGACAGTTGCCTCTCAGGGCTTCTAGCTGATTTAGCACAGTGAAACAATCATTAATCAACATGCAGAAACATTACTGAATTATCAACAGATGAACAATTATTTGAACACTTTGTGAAAATGGCTCAAGTTTTTGAATGTTATAACTTTTTCTTAAGCCTTTCTTCTCCTAATCATGAATGTTAAAAAAATACGCAATATAATTTTTCTCATCTTCTTGTGCCAGGTGAATGCTGCTCATAGACTCAGGTTCAGCTCTCATTTTGTATCTTGAACAGACAAGTAGAAGGTACTGGGGTCTAATCTATGTAAATACAAGTTTACTCAGTCCTCCGAGTCCCAGTTTTTAAACTGACTGTAATGTATTGTTTTCTATTGTTACATTTGGGACTGAGAAGCTTCTCTTGCCTGAATCCAAAAGGATTAAGTGTGCTATCTTCAATCTCTATTTGTTTGTGGACGTGAACTGTAATTTTGTAGGGCAAGAGGTTCAAACTGATATTTTTATTGTTTCAGTGTGCAAACATGTTTACCCTTAGTTTTTTCCATAAATAAAAAACAGTTAAACAAAAAATGATGGTCACATTTTTGTGCATGTCATAACTGAAAACACCTCAGCATGTAAGTGCAGGTCGATAGTTTCAGTCATTTTTGCTCACTGTGTAAATCACAGCAGACCAAATCAATGTGAACGCACAAGAAACAAAAGAATAGATGTCTAAATAATCAAACTGGTGTTTTTTCCCCTGTAGACTACTGCACATCATACAAGGTCATGATGTGCTTTGACTGTAAAACTCATAAGGTGTCATTAAAGGTGCACTGTGTAACTTTCTGGAAGTGAAGTCAGCTACAAAATTCACTAAAATTAGAAAGTCAAAGCCATACTTTGAGACATTCTGAATAGTTCTAAATACATTTCATGCCTTATGGTGAAAAAATACAGCTAAAGCAACCTCTTTTCTGTAGAAACAAACATTGAGCAGGCCCAATAACAGTTGTGATCAAGCAAGCTCATTCAAAGTAAAAACACAGATTTGCGTGATTTATTTTGTGCAACAAAGAAATCTAAATGACAAAAACATGCTTTTATTCAAGTCTGGTATGGCCAAAAAGTTACACAGTGCACCTTTAAAGTACTCTAAACAAACCCAGTGAAAAACAAGTCAAAACTCAAAACTAGTAATTACGGATAACATGGTTTCCTGTCTTTTTATCACAAAGAAAAAGGAAAAGCAGATTAAATAATAAACGATTCACTACTTTTTCTGCAAAATAAAATTCTCATAATTAGTCATACAGAGAAATTGTTTATTTCCACAAAATGAGTTTGTTATCACTAGAACCATTTAATCTGTGATATAGATAATGTGAATGTATTTATATTTGACATGAAGACAGAAACCTGTTGAGGTCAACAATAGCAACAAATAGGTCAAGTGAAGCTATAGTATACACTGAAGTATTTATAGCCTATGAATGAAAAGTAGGATATGCAATTTGAGTGCATACTTTTGTAGAATAGAGTTTAGCTTTTGTAGGGAATTCAATTTGTACCTTGCTGTAAAAAAAAATAATGTGTATGGTCCTATACAGGTTCAATTTAATTAATTTTTTCCTCACATCCTCGAATCATCGGTACCTCACAGAATTATTGATAAAGTCCCTGCCAAAGAGATGAGGTTATTACTATCCTAAACGTAACCTAAACATTATTGATGAGAGCAGTCCATTAGTGCGTAATAACGTTACCGGATCACATTTTACTGATTTGTCAACATAAAAACAAAGTAAAGCACATACAATAGTGTAAAATAATTTTATGCAAATTATCATTATTTTAGGAGACAAACTGGACTAGCTTTTGCATATTTAATGTCAATATTGTAAGTCCGTTCTTCCACAAAACACAGTGACCCTCGACACGCGTCGTGAGTGAGCAGTGCAGGCAAGGCAGTAGATTGCGCAGTCATCTCCACGAGGGGTAATATGACAACCCGATCAACAGCACAAACTACTACCTCAGCCCGCGCCCCGCTCTGCTCATGGGCTCCGTCCTTTGGTTCTGTAAAGTGCATACGAGTTCTTCTAGCTGCAGGTATACTCGTGCGTAAAAGCGCACGGGAATGGCGCGCGCGTAAAACGTGACCGCGGCTGCAAACCGAGAGAAAACCCCACCCAAGCATGTGAATGAGGAAGAAAACACCTCATGGAATCTGCCTATAACACATTCATCCTGGCAGGAATTAGTTTCCTCAAATAACCCCATACGCAATGGAGTGACAAGTCAGACTTTGGAGGGAGGGAATATACGGGCAGTGAAAAGACAAAAGTTGTCACTAAAGCAAGATTTTTAGCATACATACAGAGAAGAAATACATAAAAAAGAAAGAAAGAAAAAACAAACAAAAAAGCTAATAAATGTCTAAATGCCTAAAACTACAATAATTTACATCTTAAGCAACAAGAATAGCGCTAAAGGATATTCTGAATCTGACCCACATTTCAGCCCTATACAAGCAGGTCGAATCCACGCGTCCCTCGTGTAGCCAGCGTTCACCTTGCTGCTCAACTGCAGCAGCACAGTCTACTATGTTTAATCTGTTGTTGTCTCTGTCTCAACTGGTTAAAACTTATGTCCTTTCCAAAAGATGCCTTCATCATGCGCCAAAGCGATCCAAAATGTCCAGCGCGTAGACACAAATGAACCAACATTCCAGATTCTGTTGTCTGCGCGGGCACAAACAGCCAGGAAGGTGAGCAGAATGAGTGGAAGTGGCGGAGCAGCGTGGATAAAATTCGCGGGGAACGTCAGGACGGGGTGGGTTAACAACACAGATAGGAAAAATGAAGATGCATTACTCTGAAGCTGGAAAAACACAACGGTGCTGGTGCTACGGACAGGTGCGCCACCAAGTGGTCAGTTTGGAAATGTTAAAATTGTATTGATACTACTAGTGACACATTTTCTTAAAAAAGGGTAGCGCCGCTGCCTAGCCAGTAATGCATAGCTTGATAGAATTGTCTATGGGTAATTAATAAAGAGGGCCATAAAAGAAGACGCACAACATACGTCAAGGAGTTGTATGAGATTGTATTTCGCCCATTTACCTTTTACCCCGTTCATCGATAACTGAACATGCTGTAAATCAGATAAGTCGTGACGTTGACTGCTGTGCTGACGAACTGGGATCATGATTTGGACCATTAGTCTATTATCTACTGGTTTGATTCATTACTAGATGTTTGGGGAGTGAGCCGCTGTCTCGTGCACGCGCTCTCTGCTCGATCGTTTCCATTGGTCAGCAGGAGAGCGCTTAAGGGACCTCCCAGCTGTGAGCACACTGGGAACCCTCAAACTCATCCAGAACACGGTGTTCCAGCTGCATGGAAGTGTTGCTTCCAATTTTCTCACATTGGACAAGGTGGTTTGGGCAAAGTGATCGACAGGTTTCAAACACAAAATGCCCAAATGGAGTTAACATAGGTGAAAAAAAATGTCCAAAACAAACAAGGAAGTATAAATATGTTCTCTCTCGAATATGCACACACATTATTGTTATCTTACGGCAACAAGAAGTGACACACAGTGACAGTGCCAACAAAGCGTTACACAACTTTATTGAAGATTGTGTAGAAATACACATGCACATTTCAAATGTAAACCAAGTGAAGTCAAGTGCAGCGGAACCTGGCAACCCCTCTGTCATGTCATGCACAAGGATGTTCGAAGATTTTTTTGTTTTATTATTCTCATTTATTATTATCATTTTTTTATTCCTTATATTTTTTTACAAAACAAAATTCCAAAAACAACAGAAGCATCCTTTAGTTAAAAATATTACCTCCCTGACAAGAGCACAGACAATGTGTGTGTAGACTTCAGCTACACTTCCCTCAGCATCTCAGGTCTTGTCGAAGGTTTAAATATGACTATTAAATGCTTACATATAAATAAATAAACTTTATCAAATGTGCACTCACAGAGTGAACTTTTATGTACAATATTATATAAGCCTATAGTAGCAGTCACATGTCCCTCAGGATGGGTGTAAGGTCTAAAAGCTGTGACAGAAAGCACAAAGATCTAAGGCATGGTACACTGAGAATATTTGGAGGCAACAAATGATCAGAACATGAAGCCAGACTACTCCATGAAAAACTCTTCTATGAGCTGCCTTAAAATATTGCATTTGTATCATGACGCTAATGTTGTCAGCTGTTTGAGCCCACTCACCCCAGTAACTCCACTAAACCCATCTCCTCAAAGCTCAGAACCATTGTACATTTACCCCAAGTCAGCAGTACCTAATAATTCATACAGCTCATAACAAAGGCAAGAGCACGTTCCCACCACATTCAAACACAAGAGCCATTCAACAATTCAAAAGGCATTAACCACATAAATGGTTTCTGTGTCAGTGTTTCATGAGGATACATTCTGGCCCTCTCGTGGATAAAACAATGACAAAGCAACAAGCAAGTCACACAAACTATGTGGACATTCCTACACTGGTGTTTGGTGTAAAAGGAGGGGCCATGCTGAATAGACGGCCTGCAAGTGATGTGCAAATTTTTTTTTTTTTTAATGGGACAGTTCTGAGATTAAGATTAAGGCTGAGGTGATACAAATATGAGGCAATCCAGCCCAATTTGTAATCAGTATTCCTAATCTCAACTGTGCCTTTAAAAACAAAACAAAAAAGGAGAGCAGAGCCATGATAGAATGGCACTGCAAGTTTACATAAATCAGGAAGAAGGGGGTTCCCATATTAATATAACCAATGCTTTAGGTGGATTGAGATGCACTGGAACTCACTCAGTTCCACCACTTCTAAAAATGCAACATTTAAGTGCTGGCACTTCCTAAGCATTCAGCACTTTCTCCCATGATTAGAACAGAATCGGAATTCTAAAAATCAGAGTAGGGGCATTTTATTTGCCCACCTAAAGCACTGACTTTAAATAATTATGCATGTTTATATTTCCAAAGATTCTGCTAGGCTTGTTAAGACTATGAACACGGTAAAAGCATCATAACCTTAGTAAAAGATAATGAGCGCAAACAATTGATGTGAAAGTTGCTGACTTTCAAAGCAACTGCGACAACTGCAACTTTACTACTACAGCACACATTAAACATATAGCAACAGCAGTGCAGAGCTAAGACGGTTTGGCTCTTTGCAGTTTTCATCTAACCTCATACTGTGAATCTTTTTTACTGGCTTAGTAAAAGGCATATCCTAACCTTCTGTCGTAAGAGTATGAATGAGGAACTCCACCAAGACAAGGTCTAATAATAATTGCAGTTTCACTGGCAAAATGACATAAAACATGGATGGTTGCTGATTGTGCAAGCTCAAAATTCTTAGCCCACCATGAAAACCAATAAGAATTCAGTGTTTAAAATATATACAATATTAAATGATGATAAAATGATATAACAATTCAATGCTCTCAAAATTATATATAAAACATCGAACACAAAAACATCTGAGAGCCACACAAAATCTGATAAATCTCCAAATAATGTAAATAGTAAAAATAATCCCTGGTGTTGTTCAGTGACAGTTCAGAGCAAGCAAAACCTAAATAAATGAGCGTGGCCTTGCACTCACTTTCGGCACACAGTGATCCAACCACAGAGGAGGGCCCTGATTTGTTAATGTCAATTACCCTGACCAATCAGCATTCTTTCTACAGAGGCTTTGCCCCAACAGCAGCCAATCACAGGCTGTGGCATGGGACCCATGGCGCCTGCTGCTGCCATGCTGTGTCCATATGGCTTTAGGTGGAAAGAGCCCAGTCTTTCCTTCCATATATGTAGTCTCTCAGTTGATTTTCATATTGACATCTCGATTAGGCGTCTCCTCTTCATCCTCTTCCTCATCGTCCGCCTGCTGGTCATTGTCATTGCTGCTATTGCGGTTTTCATTCAAGTCTTCTTCGTCACTTTGGCTTGCAGCAGTAGTGGACAGCGCCCCTGAGGAGCAGATGAGGGGACATTCTTTTGCTCTGGTCCATCTCCACAATCTCCACGGTCTCTATTATTGAGGTCTTCTTCGTCATCCTCCTCTTCCTCTTCCTCCTCTTCTCGATCTAGAGCAAAGTAGCCCGTGCCTTTTACTGTATCCTGCCGCTGGTAGAACAAGACGTAGCCGGCTTTGGACTGCAAAATAAATCGAATCGGAATCAAATGATGTGAATGTGATTTAAAATGTGCACTCGATACAAAGGCAAGACAATGTTCAAAAAATGTGTGCCAATTACAGATAATTTAGCTCTACACATGAAAACAAAATACAAGTGTAAAGAAAGTGGCAGCATTACAGAGATGGCATAATGACAAATTACGTGAATGTGCAAATAAAGAAAACAGTCTAAATACCGTGACCAATGGGGTTAATTAAATACAGACTTACCACTATTTGATCTTCACTGGCGGGCGATACACTGCTGTCATCAAAGTTGTACCACTTTTCATCATCTTTGTTTTTGGCATATGCAGTATCTTAAGACAAAAATTCAAGTACTTAAGACAATCACACAGCAAGCTTTTGTGTCATCTAACCCATTGCTAGATAAATTTTTTTTTTTTTTTTACATTTTTCTTATATCACTAAGTGTGCTAAGTAAATGCAACTGCTACAATGCATAACTTTGCAAAGTTTTACCCAGTTATAAATAGTTTAAAGTACAATAATAAGCACAAGGCAAAAGAATACTCACAATGGCCTCCTCCCATTCCTCCATAGTGGTTGGACACAGCAATGAGGTCATAGACACAGGCCCCAGCATTCGGATTTATGAGGAATTCAGACATGTCCAAATCTCTACAAATAACACATAAGAACAAGTAAACAGGTAGAATATCAAAATGAAGGTACTTTATATATAATGTGTACATATGTATGTATATTTGTAAGGAACTGACACCAAACACATCAACCTCTGTGATCAGTTATCACACTGTGTAATTACAGCAATCCTAATAATGATAGTTATGTTTTGAGTTATAGAAGCTGCACTCAATTCAGTGACTTCATAGAATATACACTGAATTGTTAAGCATACAAGAGTATATAACATGTTTTGTATATTGGTAAAAGCATATTAGCAAGGGAAGATGATCAGTCACAATCTGAATTTTAATGTGAAAAAGTGGTAATTGTAGGTAAGTATGTGAACTAAACACTGAGGTATTGTAATTTTTTCTTAAGGTAGAGTGGACATACTTTAGTGGGAAGTCGACCAGAGAGTCCAGTTTGTCTCTCATATAACGACTATAAGAAAACCGTTTCAGATGAACCACCAACACAGGAGGCAGAGACCAAAGATCAAGCTTTTTTGTGGCTTGTTGATGCTGTTTACAATTTGGACAGTACCTGCAAAAACAAACATTTTTTTAATGTTATCAGCAATAAAAAAAAAGTCACATAAATTTACAGAAGGATAAAGATCTTCACCATGGGTCATCTGCTCCCAGTTTCTCCTTCGTGGTAAACAGTTCGATGCAGTCCTTAAGCTTGAAGAAGGCCTTTTTTTGTGGCTTGTACTCCATGCTTTCATGCTTCTCAAAGTCCTGCAAAGAGATCCAAAATAACCTGTAAGGTCATAGAGGTAAATATAGAGGGATTATCGGTCCACATCACTTTCCGCTCTACTGTGCATGCCTCATGCAGAAAGAGACACTGTCCATTTAGTTAGCTGGGGAAACGTTTTTGATTAAAACAACAAAACTGTTTAGGATCAGGTATGAACCAGTATGACGGACGTCTGGCTCCTACAGTGGTTTTCTCTGTATTTTTTTTAACTCACCTGAGTAAAAAAGGTGAGTCATTCATTAATGAATCAAATTTCATTCATTAATGTTTATTTAGCAACACAATTTTCGCACAGTGATAAACTCTTGGCAGACAATAGCGCTGGCTTGTGTTGTTGCCACAACTTGTGTCAGCAGCTCTTTCTGCATTCTGGGAGCGTGTGCATTTCCCGTGTTGATTAACAAATAATCCTCTTTAGGCTTAGACAAGGTAGAAGATTCAATGCAACAAACTGTTTATTGAAACTACTGTCACTATTTTGTAATTAAATTGTTATTTGGAGGTGTATACAGAGTTCAAAACATCTAATGAGCTGAGTGGTTTTCTGAACATTTTTAATGCAAAAACAGCTTTGTCTGCCTGTATGCTTAATCAAAATATCTTTAAGCTTTTAGCTTTAATGACTTAACTTTAGCTTAAATGAAATAAACCAGTTGTTTCCAAACTCCAAAATAACACAAACCCTGCATATATTCAAATAATATTGAATGCTTTTTTCCCTCAGATTAAGGTGTAATGCAAACAAATTAAAATGTCTGTAGACTTGGTATGGCAAGGTACTCTTAATTGTGCCCAGAGAAAACCAACCTAGACACAGGGAGAAACATGCAACCTGCTTGCTGTGAGGCGAGAGTTCTAGTCTCCCACCGTGCGCTGATAACTTAATCAAATAAATGTAAAGACTCTTAAAAAAATAATTTTGTTTCATGCTTGTTCTGTGGGCAAACTTTGACCCCCGCCCGCAGAGCTTTTGAGGCCGCCCAGGGACCAAACTTTGGGAATTACTAGAGCAAAAAATCTCATTCAAGAAATTTGAAAACATTTTTCTAAAGCAGCAGCTTTACAGGAAATAAAGAACTTTAATTTCTCCACACACAGATATAATCCTACAGCGTAATATAGTCAAGAATGACACACAATAAAAAATAATCAAATGCTTGACAATGACACTACTAACATATTTAAAGCTCACAAAACTCTCAAGTGCCACATGAATGACTCAATAAAACGGCTTTACCTCTACTGCAGTCTCATCAAAGTATTTCTTCTTCATCTCTGGTTCCCAATCCAAGGAAAGATAAGATCGATCTGTGAGAAAAATGACAACAACAATAAATCAGTTGGTACCGTTTTTTTTTTTTTTACATTATATTTTTATGCCTCACTGCACAACAGTACAAGTAACACAGCCATATGTTTTGCTACGTTAATTTATGTTAATGTATTATCTTCTAGTTGATTTATTTACCACTTAGCCGAAGATGACCCTCATCAAAGCGTATCTGCCTGGTGTCATCCTTTATGAGAGTGAAGTCTGTTTTGCCCATGTTATTGAACTGGAATGTAAAAAGTCTCTTTCGATTGTGTCCAGTGGTCAGCTGCTCCTTTTTGGAGTTCTGTTGACTGACCATCCCATTCTCCAATTCATTGTCTCCAGCCACTGAGTCCTCCGACTGGCTGTTGTCGTTTTCAGAGGGTAGCTCCTGATCCTGGCTTGACTCGTCATCCTGCTCATCTGTCTCCATCTCACCTAGAGTAAATAGTAATAACTGATCAAAACAATTTCAACAATTTTCACATCAACATTTAGGGTGCCATCTTGCTCTCAGCACTGATGGTGATGTTTTTTTTTTTTCTGTTGGCTATTACAGTCTCTGTAGATCGTAGGAGGCAAAAATCTTATGAATGTGGTCAGAGCTCAGATCTGACTGTGAGACCCTTCCCTCCAGCACATCTGCCAACATAAGAAATGAGCAACGCAGCAGAATTACAGAAAAAAAAAAGTTAGGGGAAAACTGTATTTGGAGTATGTCTTCAGTTAGGAAAAGGCCATGCATAATAACAAAAAAAAAAGCTTAAATAGAAATCAACTTCGCCTCAAAACCATGTTTTCCTTTAACAATAGGTTGTTTAAGCTAAAATCCCACATTAAAAGATGATCAGTGTAAACGTGGCACATCCTACAGAGCAGAGACTCAGGTGAAACCAAGGGTCACAGCAGCGTGTGAGTACTCATACTTCAAGCGCTCTCAGAAAAGGCAACTCACAGACACACTACAGTGACTAGGCTGCACAACAGCCCTGCGCCTTGATTTATTTTACACAGATGTACAAGAATGCAGCGTGCTCACCTGAGTGCTGGACAACCTATGGACAGTGACACTGTACTGCTTTTATCAAGAACAGGACACATTGTGGGCATGCAGAGGCTGCCCACAATGTGCTGCACTACTCCTTATGTTTTAAGGTGTGTTTTATTAAAATATGACTCACATTAAAGGAGAAATTAGCCTAATAAAGACATGAACTGTCTTTATTAGGCTATTTTGTGTCTAAATGTATAGTTACCATGGACAAGTGGGACCATGGTAAGACTTCCATGATCCAAAACAACCTGAAATATAATAATCTATGGTCTGAACCTACAAGCCAAAAGATGACTGCCGCACATAATGCACAATTGCACATGATTAAGTATCGCAACACTCAAAGGACGTCTGTAGAACATGAGTGCACTGTGTTCACAAACATTTGAGTGAAAAAATTCTCCTTCCTTTTAGTCTGTTTTTGTATTTTTCTCCTTACCAATGAACAAAAACTAAGGAATGAATCATTCAAAGGCGTGACTCGATTCTTATCATACACAGTTAGAAGTCGTTCAAAAGAGTCGGATCATGCATAAACGCCACATCACTAACCAGAACAGCTCACAAGTTTTTTTTTTTGCTTTTTTTTATTACGTTTTTGTTTCAGAGAAAAGTATTACCAAAGCTTTTGACTCTTCAGGTCAGATGCAGATTTTCGATTACGTCCCATATCCGCACATCTGATTTTCTTTATTTTTTTACTATGCCAAAAGAATTTATGTTAAAGAAAAGAAGCCACATTTTTTGGAAATGAAGGTGTTAAAACCTGTCATGCGAGTCAACTTTCGACAAACAGATTCCTATATTCATTAATTTTTTTCCCTAACTGAAGCAAATACAGTTCACTCTTTCCTGAGATCTTAGTCCACGGCTCACTTGTCACGTCAGATGTGCGCACATCTTACCGCACAGGTTCACTGAATAAAATGATGTCTGTGATATCTGCTTATATCGGACTTGCAAAAACATTACTGGCGCTAAGGGCAAAATAGGCCTCTTAAGACTTTTAGACAAATAATAAATAATGCCAAGTATTTGTATTGCCTGAAGAGTAGCCACTGAAGCAGGGGTGCAAATCTACAAAATGCCAACAGGCAACAGGTCAGTAGATAGCACTAAAACCACTGATTAATGGCTTAATGCTGTATTAAGCTCAAGTTGGTTTAATGTAAAACTTTGCACAGAATGGTGTTGCTTTCAGTTTCTATACATACAAATGTGTCTTGTATTTTAAGTATAAAATTATTAAGTATGAAATTCTATAGATGAATTATTGGTCAATGTCCCTTTCTACTCTACTGTGCATGCGCCATGTAAAAAGAGACGCTGTCTGTTGGCTTGGGAAACTTCTTTGGTTAAAACAACAAAACAAGACACAAACTAGCAGTTTTGGATCAAGTCTGAATCGACATGACAGACTGAAGCATGAAAACTGTGTTTTTCTCGAAGTTTTTTTCACTCAACTATATGTAATGTGTATGGGTTGTAGGGTGGCATTTCATCCACAAATGCTGAATTAGCAGCATTTTTTTTTTTTTCGCACAGTGATAAACTCTTGTAGTTAGCAGACAACAGCGCTGGCTCGACTTGTTTCTACAGCTTGCTGCATACCGGATACGCGCACATCTCCCGTGTTGGTAAACAAATAGCCTTTATACAAAACCTTTATAAACTCTAGAAACAACTGAATTTCCCCAAGTGGCCCTACATTTTAATAGATACGTACATTTATATGCTAATTCTTTAATCACTACAAGTCAGTGTTTTTATGCACATACTTGGAGAGCCTTCTTCCAACAGTCCATTAGTTGCATTCCCATTGACAGTGTGTTGTTTTGAGGGTTGTATTTCCTCAGTGTCTTCCTCCTCTTCTTCCTCCTCCACTGACGATCGTACAAACCGGCTGCAAACAGAAAACAATTTACTTTTATAGGACCCATTAGCATCTCTTTAATGAGGTTTGTGATTGCCTCCTGATGGCTTTTCAAAAATATGGTAGACTACACCCTGACGTCATAAAACTGAAACACTTTGGCAAGACAATTTAAAAAATAAAAAAATCCTACCAGAGGCGCAGGAGCAGCATGTTGTACAGCTTGTCTTCGCTGAGAGTTCTTGGGACAGCAGGAGGAACGGCTGTCCAAACAAAGGCGTGCTGGTGTGGTTATAGCCCGACTGCTTGTACTTCTCTCTCAAGTGCACAGGGATCACCACATGATCTGTGTCTTCCACCCTGTTCACTGCGATTTCAAACCTAACACAACATTCATTAATTTAAGCACAGCTAGTTTGTAGTACTTCGGGAATAACAACCATTATCACATCACATCCATCCATCCATCCATACACAAAAAATGTGTGCTTGAACGTCAAAATGTATTGTGTTATACCCCGGAGTAAGTCTGCTGCTTGATTCCATGTTTCTTTAGCTACAACATTCCACAGTATGGCATAAAACATATGTATTTTAAATAAGAAGGTTCCAAGATGTAGATTTTGCTTTCTATTCCACTTAGATTATGTAGGTAAATTTCCACCACCAGAAAGTGACAATGTCATTTTGAATACAGAATGTTACATGAAGTTTTGTACTAAAAACAATTTAGAACATCCAAAGTGGCATATAAATTGGTGGTATTACAATAATAATTTATGTTTTTTACTAAAACGAAATTAGAGCACACCTTTGTGAATTTAATGGATTAACCCATTGTCATATGAGAGATAAAAAAAAAAGCTTAAAAAAAAAGCAAAAAAAACAGAGAAGTAAAATGAAAAGGGATCCTTACACGTAGATGTCATCTCGCTCCATTATACTGCTAAGGTTTTCATTTGTGGCAAAGATGCGGTGAAAGCGATGGTTGTAGATATCTGTTACAATCATCTAATAAACAATAGAAGTGATGTTAAAGCTTAATATGTAACCATTTTAACTCATTAAAATGTATTATACAATATTCCAAATCACAAAGTAGAAAACCTTTTCAGCAGGCACTCCAGACAGAGTTGAAAGGGAGGTACAAAGGTCAGAAATGTATCCCACTTTTGGCACGGTCAGCTTATACTAAAAACAAAGTTTAGCGTCATTAGTTGGCTGAGCACATATACTACTATTAGTTTGAACAACCATGTTACCTGTGTCGGTTTGGCTAGAGGGTCGAGCTTAACCAAATAAACCTCTATTGTACGCTCTTTTTTCATAGGCAATGGCAATGTCAAGTAGCAAAAAGGGTCAAAGGTGACAGACACCTTCGAACACACCGGACAAACCAAAGTGGATTTGAAAAGTCCATGAAAAATGTCTACAATAATAGAATCATTTCTTTTGATGTGGTTTTCCCATGCCTCCTCAGCAACAACCTGCAATAACGAGAAAACGTTACCTACCTGGAAACTAAACTGAGAAATAAAATATAGCTTTTGTTCGAGGTTTACCTTGTCTGGTCTACCATTGGCATCTTTAAGTTGTATGTAGGGCTTCTTCCTAATGCGGTTTAAGTCTTCATGAAGCCATCAAGTAAAAAGGCCAGTAGTTCATGAGAATCCTGCTGCTGGTAGCCGGAAAACTGTGGAGCAAAGCGTCCCACTTGTGTCTATTAAAAAAAAAGTAAACCAAAAGGTTTATTACAGTGTGTCTCAAAATAATAACAAAGAAAAAAATCAGGTTAATGAAAGCACCTTGAAAGGCCTTGGCGTGACATAGCTATATTTGCCTGACCACAGCTGTTTGATCATCTCAGCATATGACCGAGCAATCTCTCCCTTCATGCCCAGTGGATTGTCCTCGTTCAGTTCATCCACATACTTATCTCTGAGGAAGTACTCTGTCAAGGGCTGGATATTGCTTAAACACTAGTTAAAAGCAAAGCATTGAACATTAGATGTATTAAATATACACATTTAAATAGCTATTTAAATTTACACATACATTTGTGACTTAGTGTTTTCTTCAGATATATACTGTATGTGAACTACAATTTACCTGCACAGCAGAGTTCATAAAGCAGGTGTTGCCCAGGTTAGAGAGTCCACAGAGGCCTGAGCGCTCACTCGCTTGTCTGGTCTGGTCTGAGTAGTCGTAACTGTTGGTGTATGGATAGGAAGGGAGGCTATAGTTTGAGTTTTTCACACTAGAAAGAAGACAGATTAAAACAAGAGTTACATAGCCACTTTGCCACTTCACCCGAATTTGGAAGGTGTTTTAACATTTGATTTGACTTATGCTAGAGTTATCAGAGCTTTTAATTGAACAAACAAAGTATGTTAGAGCTCAGCATCAGACCTCTGAGAGTGTGGTACAGTATAGCTGCTTGAGGCTGGCTCCCACTGGTCGATAGAAACCGCTGTGATGGCAGAGGAGGCAGCAGGCTCACAACTGAGCACTCGTTCCACTCTCCTGTTATCCAGCTCCACTGCCTCCGGCCTCAGGCACCACCAGCAGCACAGGAGCATGACATCTCAGCCCCGCCCCAGCCCCTGCCCTAATCATGTCCTCATAGAATTCCTCCTACAGCTTCAAAAACAACCTGGACAGGATCCAAAGCAGGCAAAACTGTAGTTCATATGTTGGTAAAGTAAGTCCAGGTGGAGCTCTGCTGTTCCATCCAGTCAATAGTCAAGTAGGTCCAAACACAGGTGAAAACATTCTTAGGCCTCAGGTTGACTTTCCAGCACAACCAAAGCTAATCAAGTACTGACCCAACTAAACTATCTTTGCATCATCAGTTAACTCCACAGTTCACTTCTGTACGCTTCCCTGTTCCTTGTCCGTGTTAAGCCTGTCCTTATTCCACACTGCATCAGTGTCCTGCACCGTCCCGTCCTCTGGTCCTCTTCCTTATGGCCTGCCTGCTGCTCTCTGCTGCTCTACGACTACAAGCAGATATTTATAGCAACATCAGCAGCAGTAAGGATGCTCAAGACTACGCTACCAAAGCTAGAGGTGCACCGAAAGCGAGAGGGAGGAGAGAGTCGGGGGAGGGGTGGACAGTATGGGGGGCTGACAGAAGAGAAATGAGGTGGGGATGGAGGGAGCAGCTGATTCATTGCATACAGCTGATTCTGCAGTATCCACAGGCCTTACTCACGCCTTCAATCACATGTGTACTTTTAATCATCTACCACAACACAATTCTTCAAAATCTTGTTCGAGTTCTCCTTTGCCTGAGTCATAACATCATCTTTTTAATTTTCTTCAGAATAAAAATTCATTTTATTGGAATTGTCAGTGAACACAATTCACAAACCTGGAACTTACTTCAGGGCTAATGTGCAACATAAAACACTGACGATAATAAAGGAGGCAGGAGCTACAACTCTGCCCTTTTAAGTTCACCTGTGAGAGCCTTTAACCAGCTTAAATAAATAATGGTGACCTTGACATTGCACAGCTTCATCAAAGGGGTTACATATGGGAAGAGGCCGCAGCAGATCAAATATTCTGAAGGTCAGTGCTGAACATGTGCATTACAATGAGCTTTGTAGAGAAGGAGACTGCCCTGAACAAAAAAGGATGTAACTGTACCCAAAAACATTTATAAACTCGCAAGGATCTATTCACTGAGCCAAAACCGCAAAATCAAAAAGACATGTGTTATGTAATGCAGAAAAGGTTTGTTAGAAAGGCAGGCCATGCATAATTCAAGGCAAACGCTGGTGGTGACAGTATCAAGGACAAGAGAGTCAGCGGATGTGAGTATCCAACACAAAGTCTCTGTCCAGTTATCACAATAATGCAAAACTGTGAAATGGGAATGTGCACGGAAGGATAATGCTAAAGGTTTACTGATAGAGGAGAATGAGCCTTTGCTCAATCAATATTGATTTTTCTTGTGACTATTATTTGGGCATTCTGGCAGCACGCTCTAATGCTACACCTAAAACACCCACAGCAGCAGCAGCATGCAGTAAATCACACCCATTATGAGGAGGCAGGGTCAGTAAAGGCGACCACAGCAAAGCTCCACCCTCCATCAGCAGCACTGTCCTGCACAGAGCTGTCCGAGCCTCCAGGTGTCACTGACTCAACAATGATCCATTCAGATCAACTACAATGGGATTCAGTTAGACACAGCATTAACATTTAACTGTGGAGCATCCCAAGTACATGAAGATAAATTCTACCTTTTCAGTAATACTAATAAATAAAAATAATTAATAAAAAACAGCAGCTGCTCGTGAGTTTGTGGAGAGCTCTGCAACGGGTTCCACCATGTAAACCCCGCCCCTCTTTTCCACCAGTTTTTAAAGCTTCATACAGCACAACAGCCAGACGAGATGAAAAGAAAAGAAAATACAATCACGGTTTCTTATCAACTTAATAATGATGTCAGTTTAATAAACAAAACAGTCATTGCTGAAAGGCAGTAGTAGTCACTGTTTGATCAGAGTAACAGTGGGATCAAATGTAGTTTACTGATATATGGCAAAATATAAAATGTTTGAAGCTACTTTCCACACTAACATTGCAACTTTTATACATCATATGCAATGTCTGTATTGACTGAATTGATTCTATTTAAAGTGTAGCACTGTGAAGTGACATGATACTGAACTAACTAATCAAATATAATGTAATATTTCTAAACATGTTGGAAGAATCTTAACTACAGGGTCCGCAAAACATTAGATTTATTGTTTGCAAAACATTGTTTTTCCTATTCAAATTGCTACATGCTTTTAGTGCAGAAACAATAGGTAAATTTGAAAGTTGTCCTTTGATCACAAATCAAAAGCAAAAGAGCGATTAAAAAGAAGCAGAGGTTTTCTATTTTAAAGTGACACTGTGATTTACTTTATAATCTCATTGCAATATAAATAACAAACAAACAAAAAAAAAAACTAAAAACAAAAAACCTTAGAATTGTCTTTTGAGTTTGCATTTTTAAAGTTTTATGGTTTTTGATAAACCGCTATAGCTACAACAGCAACATTTAAATGGACACAAGCAAAAGGTCCTCTTCTTAGCCAAATAAGAATCCATTTTGGATAAGACAAGCCCACACAAAATAAAGATACACATTTGCACAATGTTTATCATTTGGCAAAAAAAATTACAAGTCATCACTTTAAATCGTAGTACCAGCTCTGGCAATCAGATAAAAAAAAGTGATTTAGGAATCAAAACTTTATATTTTTTACTACTCTCTCTATCATTTTCACTTTGTGTTATAAGTGTCTATTGATTCCACTGTAAACCTGATAATCCACAATTTGGTTCATGTGAGAGTTTAACCTCTGGCTGTTGCTGTAAAGCCCCGCCCACTTACATAGCAAACTACAACTATGCCTTACTTCCTGCTGTTGAAGCTGCTGTTATGATTGTTTGTGAGAGATGAAGGCGAGATCTTTGGCAAAGCAGAGAGATTGGAAGCACCAGATGACCTTCAAAAAGATAAAGAATAGATTATGAGTTAGAAAGAAAATAAGGAGTTCATCCAGTTGAAAAAAGTGCGAGGGTCAATTTAAATCAAAGGATGAAGTAGGTGAAGGGATATGTCAGCAACAAAAGGTCAAGCAATATGTGGGAATCTGCAATCCAGTCTTAGGCAAAAGAACATGACAGATGCACTGGAGTTGTGTGGTAGTGCAATCTGGAGAACAAGAGGAATCAAAATGCTTTGCAACTTTGCTATGCCAAATATACTTCCCGAATTTACTGTGTTGGTTCTAGCCATTTAAGGAACTAGTTAAGATACAAACTCACAACAAATAGCATAGAAAAAGAGTAAATGCCCATGTACAGCGATGACTTACTTAGGTGCTGTTGAGCCTCGAGGCCACGAGCCATCATCATTCTTTTGCTCTATGACAAGAACCTGTGCAGAAAAAATACATTTTGAATTAGTTTACGATCTTTATATTGTAGGAACCCATTCTTGCACATCACAAAACTGTTGACCTGCATCACATAAAAGTATTATAATTCATATACATTAAACTATTACTAATATGGCATTGGCAAATAACCATACCTATTTAGTGCATGTATGATTGGTTCAATTGATTTGAACCAATCATATGTCAAATCAAAAACAACAAAAAAAAGAAAAATTGCTAAAACTGTTGCAAAAACATTTGTGTGTGTGTAACTGGATTTGTGCGCAGCTAGAGCTCCGTGCGTAGGACTTACATTATTTTTTTGACCACTGGCTCGTACATATCTGAACAAAATATAGACACACAACTCAAAGTACTTATGCACAAAGTACACACACATATTTTTTTATGCACAGACCTAATCACAGACACACAGATCCAATTACACACAAAAAACAGCCAGAACAGGACTGTTGCAAAACTTATATTTTAATAAATAGTAGGACTTTCTGATATTTTTAAATAACAAGATAATTTTACAGCTACGCACGCACACATCCAAGTATGCAGACACACATTTACGCACGCACAAATCCAGTTACGCACGCACAAATCCAAGTCCGCACGCACAAATCCAGCTCTGCACGCATCTTGTTACAGACAAATCAAAGTACAAATGCACAAATGTTTTTGCTACAGTAAAAGCTCCATAATAATCTTGATTGAATGTGTGTACAGGCATTTTTTTTCAATTGCTGGAGTATTAACCATAACAAACATCTGATAATGATTTGTATCGCTTTAGCAAATCCAGTAGCAGGGTTCGGAGGGTTGATTTTTAGGACCTTTTTAAGACCACAAAACACAAAAATTAAGGACCTTGTTGCGAGTTGCAACCTATAGTATTTCACAATGCTCTTTCTTTTCCAGAGGGGTTCTTAAGATATACAGTATTTTTGCTGTGTTTATAAAATTTTCAATTTTTTCAAAATGAACAAAAAAAAAAAAATAACACATTAAACAGCAAGTAAGCATTCCATCTCTTCCATCAACCAAATAACAGTACACGTCATCCTTGTATCCAATCACAGCTCAGCCAATCACCCTGCAGCTCTCATCTCCTCCTCGCTTCCTTCAGCCTATTGGAGCATCAGGGCTAAATTCAAAAGACCAGCCGGAATTCCTCTGTTTGCTGACAGCCCCTGCAAGCAGTTTGTCGCCTCATCGCATCTCACAACCCTCCACCTCCCCATCACCACCTCAGAAGACATCTTCCCTGTTCACCACCACCAGTGTCTAGGCTCCGGGAGAAATTCTCCTACTCTATCAGCCAATCATTTATCGTATGCTTCGATTTCTTGCCGGGGCCTATGCGCCTAATCTGTATTAATGAATTATCTCATAAATCGCATCCTTTTGTCTGTTTGAGTCTTTCCAGGTTGAAAATACATTGTAAGACCTGGCCTAAAATTCAAACTTATTACTTCAGGAGTTTTAGATTTTTTAGATTTTTTAAGACTCTGCAGAAATCCTGCAGCAGTAATCAAGCCCTTGTTTATGAATTATATTTATAAACAAATAATTATAAAACTGGACTAACTGGTCCTGGGGTCAAAATCTGAATGCCTGGATTTAATCACCATGAGTTTTAAAAGCTTTGGTTCATTGAGCAGATCAAAAGCTGTGCATTCAGTAGAAATGTAAGCATGTGAATATAGCAAATTGCTGAGGGTTAAGGTTAAGTATTATGGCACACTTTGTCCCAGTAGCGAAAGTTAGGCTTAGTCAGAACTAGGAATGTAACAATATGCAAACATAACAAATTGCAATCCTTTTTTTTTTATTTTAACCTCACGATACAATATTTATCACTAGACATTTTTTTTTTGATAATTTAGTTATTCCTTTTCTTGTGGCAAATTCATAACTTCAGACTAAATTGCTCTCACCATATTAACTATAATGTCTTGTTTTTGCTTGTTTCTTAAAATATTTACAATTTCATGTTGTGTTTAGTTTTTTGCATAAAATTTGTGTTAATGTTCTAACATTGACTAATTTAAATGCAAGTCATGCTGTTTAATATCGCCAAATGATGACAACATTATATTGCGATAATTTTGGTTTTGGAGGGTAGAGGAAACCGATGTACCTGAAGGAAACCTACCCAGACACAGAAATAAACACGCAAAGTCCACACAGAAAGAACTAGGCAACGCAAAGTACCATTCACAACCTTCTACGCCATGCAAGAGTCCTAGCCACTCTGCTATCGTGCCGCCAAAGATCCTTGCTTTTAAGGGTTTCTTTTAAAGTAAAGAATAAGTTGAAAGCAAATATTAAGTTAGAGTAGTGAATAATAGTTTTCTAGTTTTACAGTTAAAAATTAGGAATTCAAGCTTTGAATGTACTAATTGTAAAATGAGTTGACTAAAGATTGATTATCTTTATTTCCTCATTTTATGAACTGCTTGTGTGCTGAGTCATTTATAATGATGTCAAGCTACAAGGCAGTCACTCAGCTGGCAGGGTGACCCTCCGATCCAAAGTTTGGCAGTTTGAATCAAATTTCTAATAAATAAAAAAAAAAAAACAGTTTGGATGGCCAGAGAGTTTTAGAAAGTGTTAGGACAATTGATAACTGTGATTATTCAAGTCCTAATATTAGCATGAGAACAATTATAGAAGCAAAATTCTATAGAAACCAGAGGTGGACAAAATTGATTGCAGTACTGAAGAATATATCACAACAATAAACAGCATATACAGTACATAGTAGTACAGGTTTAGAGCACAAACTATGAGGAAATTTTAGTTGCTAGTCTAGAAAATTACAATGAAAGAAAATGAAATCTTTGTTTGATCAAAGTAACTGTAATCGTGAATAATTACTAAATTGTGGCATCTTGCTTTGCAATAAGTGTAACTTTGCATGAGGAAGGAATGTTGGAACAGTATTTAAAAAATACTAAATATAAAAAGTTAAGCATGTTTTAAGCATGAGATGTCAATAGGTTTCCAAGAGCTTAAGAATACCAAATAATTCAATACAAAAATTATAATTGTATTAATGTGTCTTTAAATATTGATTATTTTAAGTATCATTTTTTTTTTACAACACATCTAGTGGCAATAAATCACTGAAACTACAGAACATTTCTCTTGCTGCCCTGATTTATAAGTATACAAAATCATACAGTAGATTGTAAATATTGTGTTTGAATCACTGCATATATTCAAAATCTAGAAGTCACCATTAAGGTCATTCAACATCATACAAAAGCCACTCACTTACATATTTAATTTGAGCAAACAAGGAAGTAATTACATCACAGCACAATTGTCATCTTAATAATAGTTGCAGTACTTTGGTTTTTGCAACTACCTTGGATCATAAATAATTTTATAAAAGTTCATATGAATGTAGAAAAACACGCATAACCAAAAAGTGAATAGCAATACATATTACCAACAGTACTCTCTATTGGTCGATTGGTTTGAATACAAACTTTCTTTAAAAAATAAAATATGACCGGAAGACAAATGTTTATGTGAACTTTGTTCCCTCCTTTTCCACTCACACATAAAAGTATTTGTATGTTTTATAATAATAAAAAAGGACTCTACTAACCTGTCCTTGGTAAAGTCCTGCGTCCTGGATGGTGCTGTCTGGTTTGTTGAGAGGCTCAAAGGTGTTGCTCATGTACCTATTCCAGAGCCTTGTCTCCTTCTCATCTGGGATACTGAACAATTTTCTCATCTCTTTTTCAATCATATCTAGAAAGTACATCAAGAAAAAGAAAGTCAAACTTATTGTATTAGTGCACACCTGTTTTGTTGCTCATGTTATATTACTAATAGAAGCAGACAAACAGAGAAAGGGTCATGGAGGTGTTATTGTAAAGAGGCACTATGTCTTTGGAGATGTTCACCACCTACTTCTCTCCATGGATTGTCTTGCATGATATTCAGTTACGTATTCTGTAAACCTGTAAACCCTCTCTCCCTAAAAACGTACAAGGTTCACCTTTAGCTTAAAAAGGAAACTCAACATCCCCTAAACAAAAAATCCTAGAGATAGATCATACATTTAATTTGAGTGGCAACCACATTCATTAGCAATTTAAAATAAAGCTCTCGTGCTGTCTCCAGCCCACTAGAGGAAATTTCCTGTGGGAGGGTTAATTGGGAGCACTTTAAGTGCCTCGACCAATGCCTTGTTTGTGTCTGTGAAAAAGTTAACTTTATCTGAACTTTGCTGCGTTTAGGTCGCCTGGGTTGCTGTGCTCATGTCCTCACTTCTGCTTGTGTGCTACCTGCACCAACCTGCATAGGAAATGAATGGGAGCTGCTTTTTCAAGTCACTCAAGTCGTTTCTGGTGAGGTTCGTTGCCAGTCACAGCAAGCTGGCTGATGTTGCATTCATGTGCACTGGAAAACTCGGAGGTACATATGTTGGTAGACTTCCCAAAACCAGAGCATTCATGGCCGGAGCAATGACACTAACACACATTTGCATAACTTATCTTGATTTTCTTCGCATATTCATGAAAAAGACATGGAAACGCTTATTGTTAACTAATTAAGAAGCTGTGCCTTGATTTGTTGGTAAATGGTTGATAAATAACAAAGTTTGGACATTACCTGTAAAGTGGCACTGTTGTAAATTAATTTAGTTTGCATTAAGGTTTAAAATGTGTTTTAGAACTTAGAGCAGAACTTTCAGTGTGTGACACGAAACAAAATCCCTGTAAATTTGTGTTCGTCCTCTGCTCGAATCTCATGCAGATGGTCTTGTCATTTCTGATAGAGATCAACCAAGATGGGTTTTTCTTGGGCCGATACCGATGCCGATTTTTATAAATTTTGTCAGACGATGCCAATATCAATGGCCGATTTTCAAAGCTGATTTCTGGGGAGGATTTTCTTATTTTAGTTTTTAAAAACATAACTGAGATTAGACAATCTATCCAAAAAAGAAAAAAGTTTATTCTAACGTTTTATTTCATTGTTTAATGAATGCAACATGTTTATGCTCATTACAGAACATTTTAAAGAGTCATTCAAGAAAGTGCTGCTTTTCAAAACACAGCAAAATGGAGATTTATAAAACAAACCGTATCCTTTCTCTCCAAAACTAACTTGGAGATCAAATGATAGAGTGCAGAGATAATTGTTTAAACAACTGTCAAAGTAAATATCGGCCAATATAAGGCTGATGGCCAATGTGGCCAAAATAAAAATAAAATAAAATCTGAATATCGGCCCCAAAACATTGGTCGGCCGATATATCGGTCCATCTCTAGTTTCTGACCTGAATTTCAGGCACGAACAGTGTTCTAACATGTTTTTTCTTGTCAGAAGTCGAACCCTCTCACTTTCAGAGAGCACGTGAATGCAGCATAAAAGCAGCATTATGCTTGGTCTAGAAATGACATTGGTCTTTGCCGTAAAACAAAAGAAATTCATGGCTTTGAAATGAAACTTGCAAATTTGCTCAGTTAGCACTAAAACTGCAGAAAAAGCAATAGTGCTATGATGTTGGATACGTTTATGACAAATTATCACAGATTTTTTTTTTTTTTTAGTTTGGTGTGATAGTTCGTGTGTGCGGTAAATATTTTTCATAGTTTTACAGCAGTTAACTTGCAAATTATGAGAAAATTGACAAGTACAAGTTACAGGATAAAATCAGAGTTCTAAAAGAGAATCTCTCCACGTTATCAAAAAGAGCCAAAATGCAAAAACAATTTACACACAACTGACACAGTTTCCAGGACGTTTTACCAATCATTTAACACAACTTAAGTGTTACAAAATATTACAATTTGTCAAATCATAACATCTGTGTCATTTATGTGGGTTTTGGCCCACTTTTACATTGCGGTTACTAGGTGGTGGGGTCCCATCTATACATGTAATTTTTGCTTGGCAAAATACAACTAGAAAATAACTGATCTACAAGAATCGTGATAAAATCGAAATTGTGATCTATATCGCCCAGCCCTATCTACGATCTTCATAAAAAATAGCAAATCTAGGTGAAAACACGCAAAATGTTTTTTGAAATCTTAAATATAAAATTGTTCACTGTCATAGGCACTTTAAACACCATACACACAGATTAACAGCAATCAAAACAGGCCGTTTTAGATTTTAGCTTTACTTTAATATTAATAACAGGACTTACCTATTGTGTCCGCTTTACTGAAGCGCCTGGTGATGACATTGTCCATGTTACTGTCTTCACACAGCTTAAGCTCAGTAAGGTACACTTCCACCTTACAGTGCTTCACGAACATACCTTGTTCCACCACCTTTGAAAGAACAGCAAGAATTGCTATACAAAATCTTAATGAACGTATACAATTGCTTAGCATTTTTTTTATTATAAAAATGTACTTTAACTGAATAAAGCAACAATCAACTGCACAAACTAAAGCATTTTATTTTATCAGAAATTAATGTTGCTGATTTACACAAGGTTTTTCTGAGATTCTTTATAAACCATGTGAGTATTTGTATGTCAGTAATGAATTAATGTCTGCAACACTGTGGTTGTGTTGGTTTCAGTTTCAAGCAGATAACAAAGTAAAATATGCTGTCTTGATGCACTGGTTGCCATTTGGCGTCCTGATAGGAGTTGAGTCAGAGTGAGGCGCCTAAATTAGCAGCACTTTGCACAGACAGCTGAGGGGTCCCAGCCTATTTATTACACCACCAAGACTTTAGCACACAGCACACACACAGATACACCAACTTCACAAATGTTACAGGGAAATGAACACACATAGCTTCTCATCACCCTCCACCCCTCACACCCCCACCTCAACCAAAACCTAGTTCTCTGAGCACCCATCCTACCACAATACACAGCACCCAAGTGTTTGCACCATAGGATCATCCACAAAACTTCCAAAACAAATATCTATTAAAAAAAAAAAAGATCCGCCTCTACCACATGATATCACACTCCACTCAGAGGATTTCACACTGCCATCTCTCATAGTGACCTCAGCCGGCATTCCACCACTTCAAAAAAACAAGGACATGCTGAACAGTCCAACGAGAATCATAGAAGAGTACAAGTTGGCAGTTGCAATCCATCTACAAATCCTGTTTTTAAAGTTGTGTTCCACTACATTTCAAGGCAATAATAAAAAAGGAAAACAAATATTGAACCTCCTGCATGTTGTGTCTTGCAGATCGCTCCATGTAGCTTTTCAGTCATCTAGAACGTTGCCTGAAAATAGAAACCTTGCAGCCACCCGATACGTACCGCGACATACATGGCAAAATGGGAGGGAGCAACCAAACCGGAGCAAAGAAACAAGGGAGATACTGACAGACATAGGGAAGGGGGCATCTTACACGCAGCCATGATGCCATGACTAACGGAACTAATTTATACTGCACATACAATAAATGGAGTGACAACAGATGTACTATAATATACAACAGCACAAATCTGTGCATACTCATGCTCCTATCAACTATGAAAGTATTTTTTTTGACCACATACAATACAAATTAAAATCTAATTTTAGATGCAAGAGATGGTAGAAGAGATTAAAAACATATTTGATTTCTGACATAAAAATAAATATTGCTAGCATAAAATGTGCTTGTTTGCATACCTTACGTTCGATAGGCTTCTGAGCATCTGTCAGCCCATACCAGCTGATGAGTTTATTCCAGCCCTCAGTTGGAACCAGGATGTAGTCAAGCTCATCAATGAGATGCTCTTTGATGGCCAGCACATCCCCATCTAAAAGTAGGACACAGTTGTATGAAAACCATAGACCAGAATTCATTTGGTTAGACCTGCAGTGGCCTTCATACAACAACAACAAAGGTCAAATGGAGAGTTTTCTATGGAGGTCCAAAAGACTCATCTAGACAATGTAGTTTTTGTGTACTTCCATTTAAGCTTCTAGAAAAGAAACAATTCTAGCAAAAAAATAAAAATAAATAACTGTTCAGTAAACTAATATCTTCTGTCTGCTGGTTGGGTTCTACGATATGTCTTACCTCTGAGGAGGCCAGAGTTGTCAACGGGCCCTGGGTACACGTTTGATACCATCTGGACTTTCCAACTATCAAATCCCATATTTTCCACTGTTTGAACAGTGACTATCGACCAAATACTAAAAAATAACACGATCAGCGATGACCAAGAAAAAAACAGTTCAAACTAATATGGTCAATCAAAAACGTTTGCAATTTCGATAATGGCTATACATTGGCTATTGACATTGCACGTGTCTCACGTCCTCGAGGAACGCCCACTTTCCATGCTGGATGCAAAAGCCTGTCTGTACGCATTACACTATGGAAACTTTGCCGAAACTTGCTCGTTTCTTAGTAATTTTATTGATTTCAATTGTAAAATGGCTTATCTGGAACGCTGCACTAACAGGCAGATCGAGGTTTAAGCCTAAACCGTACTTTTTCGTTACATTTGAGAAGATAGAAGACCTAGTGGATGCAGCAAAAAAAAAGAACTGGAACCCCTAAATCGCTACAGATCGCAGTGAACACTTAAACAAGTAAGTCAATGCAAAGAGAAAAAAAAAACCTTTGACAAAAAAATAAATGCAATGAAATCTGAAACCGCTGCATATGCTGCTAACACTATAGCCCACATGATATACAGCTAAGTTACTGAACAAACTCATGTAGCTTTAAATCTGCTCCAGTGTAAGACAAAACCCTGTTTACCACAGTATGGTGCAAACATGAGAGTAAAGTCAGGCAAACTTGAAGATTAATTTATCGGCAAACATAGCAGAGGAAGGTCATAAATCAGCTAGCATTCATTGCTTCAATACTTGCTTTGTGCGTGACTATGTCTACTCCACGACAATACTACAGACTAAACATCACGTTTCTTACAAAAATAAAAATATGTGGAATGTATTTTCCTCCTTTTGCGGATTTGCTCATGCACGTGATCAGTGGTGGGCTGTCTCTCTCCCATGTCACATAGTCTAGTCTCTCATTAGCGGAAAGTTATGCGCATTGTTATCTTCAGAGGCTGTTGAAAAGCCATTTATTACTAAAAAAAATAAGAAGAAGAAGTGTAAACGCAGAGCTGGTGCATGTCGAGCCAGCTGGCTGTGATTTTGACAGGTGCATCTTAGCAGACGTCTCCGCCCTGAACCCACTGGCAACACACTTTAAAAGGTTTGACATGCTAACCATGTAGCCAGTTAGCCTTCTAATCGAAACCAACTACTCTGAGAAACAATCACAGTTACAGCAAACACCTGGCATTTTAAATACATTTTCCAGATCACAACACGTGGCGATTGCGCGGCCAGTTGTGGAAATATATGAATGGATCATCCTTATCAAAACGCGAAGTTCTAAACTGGTGAAGCTGACTGGGCTGTGTTAGCATTTAGGAAGCTAGCTGTCAACACGGCCCGTAGCCGAGACTTTATTTTATTTCGAAGCAATGACAACATTACACAAGACAATCACTGAAAAGATAGATAATTTAGGGAAGTGTTTGATCGAGACCTACCAGGTATCCCCTTTTCGTAGCTGTGTTTTTAAGAGTGCCGTGATCTCTCCTCTCTGAGTATCCAGATCAGCCGCTCCTCCTTCCGCCATCTTTACTCAGGCATCTCACGTTGAATGCTGGGAAATTTGGAACGTCATCAACGTCATCGCGTTCACAGCGTGACGCTACACTCTCAGCCAATCAGGAATCTCCGGAAGAACACGCTTTTTTTTTTTTTTTTTTTTTTTTTTTTTTTTTTTTTTTTTTTTTTTTTTTTTTTTTTTTTTTTTTTTTTTTTTTTTTTTTATGATATTTATTTATATTTTATGCAAAATATGAATAACATTTAACAATAACGAAGAGATAAACAAAACAAGACACAAAACACGAAACAGAGACAACTACATACAATAACATAAAGAAGAAGACAAATAAATAAAAATAACTAAATCAATTTGATAGTAATGAATAAGGAAAGGAAATAAAAGAAACATATAATAATAATAATAGATAAGTAAGTAATAGTACATAGTGGTAATACATTGTCATTTCCTACTTGTATTAGGTTTTGGGTTGTTTTTTTTTTATGCAGGGGACCATGATTTAGGAGTATAATTCCAGGTGGTGAAAAATCAGCTCCACAATTCAATACAAAAAGGGAGACAAATCATTTTGATAGATTGGGTAGCATTTCATTATATAATTGTAAAGTTTTTAGAGCCTTTTTATTTTGGTTACCTTTTAGGGATCCCATATACTGTTTAATTTCAATGATAAACTCTTGTATTCGTGGTTTTTTTTTTGCCCATTTACACTTATGTATGTAATATTTGCCTAATAGTATTAGTAAGTTGGCAATAAACTTTGTATTTTGATTTGCATGCTCACTGTATAAAAAAAATATATCTTTTTTTCTTAAGGTAACTGTATTTTAGTATTTCTGGAGATTAACACCTCTATTTCAATCCATAAATATTGTACGAAAATACATTCATAAAAAAGATGGCATAATGTTTCTGTGCATGTTTGACAGAAAGTGCAAGTTATATCTATATCGTGAACAAATCTTTTAATATGATTATTACATGGGTAAATTTGATGGCTTATTTTGAAGGACACCTCTTTAACTTTATTTGGCAACCAATATTTAGACATTTGAGTTATCGATGCCTTCCAATTAATATTTTCAAACATAGTTTGCCATCTATATTGTGCGATACAATAGGTTTTAGGTTGACATACTTTCCTTAGATACTTGTTGTCGCACCTTCTGTCAGTAACACTTAAACCTTCTATTAAAGGGCAGGAGTCTTTAATAATACAGCTCTGGGTAACGTTTTTATGTAAACTTATTATTCCTGCAGGGATAGCATTTTTGATAATTAGAAATTGTTTTATTGGAATAAATACCTGACATTTTCGGACAAACTCTTCATATTCATATATTCCTCTGTCATTGTTAATTAATTGCGATACCAGAAGAATGTTATTTTCAATCCAGTCATTCATATATAAGCTTTTATTTTTATACTTAATATATTGGTTGTTCCATAAAATACATCTACCTGGGGAGAAATTATGTTTGTAGGCCATAAGCCAACAAGACAATAACTGTTTATAAAAATTTGATAATTTCAAAGGTAATTTGTTCACATCGTAATTGCATTTTAACAAGAAATTAATACCTCCCACTTTCCTAAAAATCAAATTTGGAATTTGGTACCAAATACTTTTTTGATTTTTAATATAATTCTTTATCCATTTTATTTTTAAAATTACATTTGATGTTCCAAAGTCAAGCATATCTAAGCCTCCATTAGCAGCGGAGTTACAAATAACATCTTTTTTGAGTTGGTGGCTTCTTTTTTTCCACACAAAACTAAATAGTTCTTTGTCTATAGCTCTTACGACAGACTTTGGTACATTGAGTACCATAGCAGGATAAATAAAACGCGATAGACCTTCACCCTTAGATAGAAGGATCGTCCATACATAGATAAATCTCGAGACAACCATAAATTAAATCTCCTTTTAACTTTTTGTATTAATGGGTCAAAATTTACCTCTACCCGTTCTTTAGGATTCCTACATATTTTCACTCCAAGGTATGTTACTTGTTCCTTGACAGGAATATGACATATTTCTTTACTAATTAATAATCCTTCTCTGAGAGGAAATATTTCACATTTATTAATATTCACGCATAAGCCAGATGCTTGAGAAAAGCTTTTCAGGCATGCGATTGCTTTGTGAATTTGCTCTCTGTTCTTTAAAAGAATGTTGTATCATCAGCCAGCATAGTACACTTAATTTCCTTATCCCCTATTTGTATTCCTTCAAATTCATTTTGACTTACATAAATGAACAGAGCTTGTGTAATTAAAAGAAATAAATAGGGTGCCAAAGGATCCCCTTGTTTTACTCCTTTACCAATATTAAATCTGCCCGAAGTGCCATTATGTAGCTTGATTGAACTGTTACAGTTTTTGTACATTATCTTAATTGCTTGCTTAAAGTAATTACCAAAACCGTACAGATCGATTAAATCAAACATGAATTGATGATGTACCGAATCAAATGCCTTATAAAAATCGACAAAAAGAATTAGGCCATTTTCATCGAATAATTGACTGTAATCTATTAAATCTAATATTAATCTAATGTTATTACTAATATGTCGTTCCTTCATGAAGCCAGATTGAGATTCGTCGATAATTTCTGAAAGACATGTTTTGATTCGTTCAGCAAATATTAAAGACAAAATTTTGGCGTCGTTATTAATTAAGGTTATCGGCCTCCAATTATCAATCAAAGTTTTATCTTTATTTGGCTTTGGTATAAGAGTGATAAGTCCTTGGGTCATGGTTATGGGAAGTTTCTCTAAAGTAGTGGCTTCCTGGAATACCTCTAGGAGAAATTTTGATATATGTTCTTGAAATTCTTTATAAAATTCTGATGTCAGACCGTCAGTACCCGGCGCTTTATTTAATTTCAGTTTATTTATACTTTGCTTGATCTCAAGTTCTGTAATTCTTTTGTCGCAATATTTCTTTGATGTTTCACTAATGGTTTTAATTTTATCTTTAATACTTGACAAAAAAGAGGTATAACTATTGTTATCAACTGTTGTAGCTGTATACAATTTTTCATAAAATTTTGTGACAAAAGCAGATATTTCGTTAGGATCTTCTGAGATGGTATTTTCAATTTGTAACTTCACTACTGAGGCAAGGCCGGCATTCCTTTTTTCCAAGTCATAAAAATATTTTGTGTTTCTTTCCCCTTGCTCGAGCCATTTCTGTCTGGATCTAACGTAGGCCCCTTTCGCCTTATATTCATACATTGCATCCAGCTCAGATTGTAATTTATAAAGAAGTTCATTGTCTATGATAGACAAATTTTCTTTTTTATGTAAATTGATAATGTCTTTTAAGATTTTTTCTTCTCTAATGCCCTTTTCTTTTGCTGTAGATTTCCCAAATTTAATTGCCACTTGTCTTATTTGGAATTTTGCGTATTCCCAACCTCTTATAAATGAATTTTCTTTTTTGGCCTGTTCGTAATTACATTTAATTATCTCAATAATTTTTTGTTTAAGGGATTCGTAGTTTAGCAAGGAATTATTCAATTTCCAATATTGTGCATATCTATTTTGTTTATATAAGGAGCTAGCTGTTAAAGTTAAAGATAAACTTATAGTCTTATGGTCCGTAAGTACTGAGGGTTCGATGTCAACCTTTGTTACTTGTTTATCCAACTCTTTGGAAATAATCCAGTAATCAATCCTGGACTGTTGCGTCATTGTCTTATTACACCAGGTAAACTGTTTTATTCCTAAATTTTTTCCCTCCAAATGTCACAGCAGTTTAATGAATCACATATTACGCTAATTTCTGTATTTGTGCCCTGTTGCCTTTGGGGTATACAGTCAAGAGTAGAGTCATTTATCGTATTCCAATCCCCCCCAAGTATTAATTTTGCAACAGGGAATGTTTTGTTAAGTACCATAATTTCATTTTTATATTCTTGAAAGAGGGTTAAATTTTTTTGGCTATTATTATGACCATAAATATTTCCAACAATGTAAGTATTATCCACATATTCTATGACTAGTAGTATCCATCGGCCATCTTTGTGAGCAGTATACTTCAAAATTTGACCCTTAAAACGATCTTTTAGAATTGCTACTCCAGCAGATTTATTAGTTTTACATGAAAGCCAGATTTCGTCACCCCATTGTGCTTTCCAGAAATTATAATCTGACACTAATGAATGAGTTTCTTGTAATAGGATAAAGTCAGCTTTAAATTTTTTGCAGAATAGGAAGATTGCTTTTCTCTTTAATAAATCGCGAAGCCCCCTTACATTAATTGAGTAAAATGTCAATGACATAGACAGAAAAAAAAAAAAAAATAATAATAATAGTATTAAAAAAATACTAATCAAAAACTACACGTAAATAAACAGATAAAGAGACAAAAGACAGATAGATATGACCACTCAAGTATTAAGAGAATAAGAAAAAATTACTATAATAAAAAAATTTGAAATTGATTACTGAATTTAATGTATACCAAAAACGGCAAAAAACAAGATGTAAAAACGAAAAAAGAGAGAAGGAAAAAAGGAAAAATAAAGGACAAGAAAAAAAATCGGACAAAGAGCAAAGACAAAAAAAAAAAGTAACAAACAAACAGACAAAAGTTTCTTGATGAAACAAAAAAAAAAGTGCTGAATTAAGGCACCTTATCTAATATTCTACTATACATTACTGAACCAAGTCCCTCAGTGTATCTAGCATTTTGCTTAATTTATAGGCTAGATTTTTAGTTCTTTACCCTCAATTATGGCCTTTGCGCCCACGAAGAACGCTCTTTTGCCCTCCTTCCTCGCTGCCTCGATGTGTGGCCAAAGGCGGTTCCGAGTCTCTTTATCTTTCATTGTCAAGTCTTCAGAGAAGGTGAGTTTTTTGGTTTTTAGCTGGTCTGAACTTTTTGCGCTCTTCCAAACTACGTCTCTCGACGTGCGTGTAGTGAATCGAATAATCACCGTGCGGTTCTTCTTTGCCATCAGTCTGCCAATTCTATGACATATATCCACATATGCCTGCGATGTATAACCCGACTCCAAAAGGACCATCTTGCAGATCTCTGTTATCCTTTGCTTAACATCTTCACCCTCCATTTCTGAAAGGCCGTGTAGACGCAGGTTCCAACGTCTGTGGTATCTCTCCATCTCATTCAGTTTTTCCTCCAAGTCAACTATTTTGGTGTCGTGACTTGAGACAGTGTTTTGCATGACTTGAACAGCTTGCGAAATCTCATGTACCTCTTGAGACATGCGGTCGAAGTTTTCTTTTAGATCTTTAACGTCTCTGGCTATGCCACTGGTGCACTCGGTAATTTTTTCTGCCACCATCCTAACAATATTTTCTTGCATCTCCGATGGGGTCGGCTCTTTCTTTCCCTTCTGCGCCTCAGGGTTCGAGCCAGACGCTTCAGCATGCACCGGTAACCGAGACTGATCCCCGCTATTCATGGCGTAATTATGATGAGTTGCCATATCATGCTGCTGCTGCTGCTGCTGGGATTGCTGCTTAATTCTCATAGCCTCTTTCTTTTGTTCTCGGGTTTTCTTTTCCGACATAGTGTTACTTAAGACGGACAGAACACCTGTGGCAGCAGGATAGGTGTTTAGCTTAGCTACTTAGCTTGAAACTCCCGGTAAGATGTTTAGAGGGTCTGCAAGTTCAGGAGGGAGATTCTGATTTCTAGATTTTCCACCGTTTAATCATCCGCTTTTCTTAGACTAGTTCAGCGTAATCCATTCCAAATTAGAGAGACAAAGGTGCTATAAATCGGCACATTTAGCTCGGCTGCATCTCACACGCCGAGCGTGACGAACCGGCGATTCAAGAGCGGAAGAACACGCTTGACCATGCTACATTTGTTGGTTTATAGAAGTGAAGAATACATTTCTTGGACCTATATTTCCCCCAAATTAGTTAAGTTTCGTATATTTACGAGTTTATCGATATCTACCCGGATTTATAAGTGAAATATGTCCTCTATTGGTAGTTTCCCTGGAACTTGATTGTTCTTTTAGTAAGAAAAGCTAACACACTAGCTAAGTCTGTTTTATTGGAATGGAAAATCAAAAGGTAGAGACTTTTAAATGTGTTGTTGTCGGAGGTGGTATTGCTGGTGTGACATGTATTGAACAGGTAAATTAAGAAACATTAATATTTTATGTCGTCATGTTTCTGATCACTATATTTCTCACAGTTGGCATCACAGTTTCCATCTGCGGACCTTGCTCTGCTCACTGCTGGTCCACATATCAAAGCAGTAATCAATTATAAACAGGTATGTCATACAAAACGCGAGGTGCCCTACTTAAAACAAAAACAAAAAGATTAGAGAGTCTGTAATTTTCATTACATATGTACTTCAAGTATGAGAAATAGAATATGAAAAAACAATAAATCACAATGTATGATTTTTAAAGATTTAAGATTGTTTGTATAATCTTATATAAAAAAGTATTGGAACACCTAACCACCATTAATTGACTGTGAATAGAAGCTGTTTTTTTTTTTTGTTTGTTGGGTTTTTTTTGTCAAATAGTAGACATTAGTTGACAAACACATGTTTTTATAAACACACTTTGGGCCTTTTGGTGAAATAATCTCCTTTGTAAAGTATTTAACGTTTTTTCAGAGAAAAGTTTTGCATTGCTACGAGCTTCATAGTTTGTTATTATAAAATTATTAAGAATAAATACAGAAAAAAAAAAGGAGGGCCCTCGTGGCGCAAAACTGGTCAAATACTATAAGAAATGTTTGTTCTCTGTAATTGCCAACTGTATTGGCTGTACAAGTACTTACAAATTAATAGCTTAAAAATTAGAGCGAGAGAGAGACAGGCAGACAAACAGAGAGAGATAGACAGAAAGAGAGCTTACACACACATGCAAACTTCTAAACGTGTCATTGTGCGACAGGTGTCCAGGACCCTGGAAGAGTTCGATGTGGAAGAACGTCCATGTACTGTACTAGAGGAGAAATATCCTAATCTCACATTTATAAAGTCAGCTGTCAAAACTCTGGATGCAAAGTCACATGTAAGTAATTGTTGTAATATTTGTAATGACAGACAGACAGGTTACTAAATCTCTTTTGCAAAGAAAAATGTATTAGAAAAAAAAATGAAGAAAAAAAAAAGATGAGCGGCTACTATCTACTGCCATCTTGTGGGTGTATGGACACATACAATGGTATAATGTATACATTTTTGTGATTTTTAGCGTTTGGAGACAGCAGATGGCAAACTCTATGGATATGAAAAACTTTGTATTTGCAGTGGAGCCAGACCAAAGCTTTTTATAGAAGACAACCCATATGTGCTGGGGATAAGAGACACCGATAGTGCACAGGTAGGCCATACCTGAAAAAGGTGAACGCCTTACTGTATGAATACTTGAATTTTGAAAAGTATCAAACGTTGTTAGATAACAAGTTTTGTCAGGTGAATTTCACTCCATAAGCTTTTTTGAAATACACTGAAAAATTTTGGGATTTGTGGATATTGTACTGTGTTAGTAATTCTGTAAAATGCTCTAGGAGTATGTCTATATCACATTAATGCAATTACATCAACAGCATTCTATCATTTGAAAAATACTGCCAAATATAGTAATATAGTGTCTAAAGCAGACTTGGAAAACTCTTCAAGCATTTTTCTCCAGTAGGTTAAACTACTGTAATGACATGCTTACCGGCCTCTTGAAACAGACTCAGTAGTAGATATATCCAGAATGCTGCTGCTCGTTTCCTAACTAGGATCAGGAAGTACGGACCACATCACTCCTGTGCTCAAATCTTTGCACTGGCTTTCCAGTGGCTCAGAGAAATGACCTCAAAATGGCTCTGCTTTTGTTAAAGGTTGTATGGAGGATTTTCAAAAAATGTTTGTTGTTATTCTCAAAAACAGTTGCATAGTTTTGCAACAGCATTGTACTTATGCTAAACAAAAAAAAAATATTATAAAAATATATAAACTGGGACATGATGAGGCCAGTAAAACGTTGACCAATAGATAACGAGGTGCCTCGTTATCTATTGGCCTGCTAACCTGTCAAGCAAACCCTCTGTGTCCTAAGTAACTCATTGGCCCAGTTGCAGTGAAGGTCGTGTCCCTGAAGAGGGAAAAACACATGTGCATCGTTGGAAAAACAGCAAACAGTTCTTGGATTTGAAAAATCCTCCATACAACCTTTAAGTCTCTCCTTGACCTAGCACCAAAGTATATCTATGACATCTTGGTGTCTAATGAATCTGTCTGGACTCTGAAGACCTCAGGGACTGGCTTCCTGCTGGTGCCCAGAGTCAGAACTAAACATGGGCAATCAGCATTCAGTTGTATGAAGTTAAGATCTGGAACAGTCTGCCTGAGATTGTGAGAAAAGCCTCTGCTTTGGTTGTTTTTAAATCAGGGCTTAAGTCAGTCCTTTTCAAACGTGCTTTTGACTGAAATGGTTTTAAATGCTTTGATTTGTTTTAGCATTTAATTTTTTTTTATACTTATTTATATTTGTATTGTTGTATTCTGATCTTTAAAAGTTGTGAAGCACTTTGAGTTGCAGCTTACCGGTATATGAAAAGTGCTATACAAAAAAGATTATTATTATTCTTTTTTGCCACTGTATGGTTGAGTTTGGATTGTTGACTGTACAATGTAAAATTAAACCTGGAAAAATTGTCAGCAGGCAATTAAAGAGATTGTCTAGAAAGAAATTCCATCACTCCAAGACATTTTTTTCCAAACTGTCTTTGCTTAAAAATCATAAATCAAGGTGTATCTCTCATTAAAGTCTGTAAAACAATTCATGTTACTGGAATTTCTTATAATGTGTCAATGCCTGTAAAAACTCAGATCAGGTATCATTCAAGTTGCCTGGAACTTAATTGGTTTAAATATAGAGAGAAATATCATTACGGATTTTAAAAACAGCTCCCTTGAAAAAAAAAAACAGATCTAGTTAACTGTAATTCTATGTGGCTGATTGTTTCTGTTGAATTAATTCACAAATAACAGCTCAAGTTTGTCTGTTTTTTTCCCCTTAGAACTTTCAGAAAAGATTATCCAAAGCAAAAAGAATAATTGTCATTGGGAATGGAGGCATTGCTCTGGAATTGGTGTATGTAAAGTAGAGGTTCACTATCTAAATTGCTCATAGAATGTTTGCACAGTGTACAGTATTTCTACCATTCAACACCACATTGCTTTTTTCTTTAAATAGAAATGAGGTGGAAGGGTGTGATCTAATATGGGCTATTAAAGACAAAGCTATAGGAAACACGTTCTTTGATGCTGGAGCAGCACAGTTTCTCATTCCATCAGTAGAGGCACACAAAGCTCAGAAACCTGTTCCTCGTAAGAGACCTCACTACACGGTTGAGGAAGCAGCAGGTGGTACATCTCACACTTTTACTGCAGGTTGGTTCAAGAAAAATTAAAAATACCTTCCAAACTTTTCATTCTTTTTGTGGTGTTTATTTTTTACAGGGAAAAATCACTGTCAAACGTCCACTCCAACTGATCATGGTAGTGCCCTTGGTCCAGACTGGCATGAAGGAATAGTTCTACAAGGAGCTGAACGGGTAATTGTTCCCATCACCTGGCATACTTTTTCTACATACTCTTATTAAGCAAATAGAATACTTAGATAAAGTTTGCCAAGATAACTTCATTTTGTGAGTTTCAACAGATTGATTACAACTCAAGTCAGAAAAGTTAGACACTTTCACATTATAAACGCCTAGACCTAGACTGAAATACAACCTGTTAGTATTTTTTAATGTACACATTATTTTCAGTAAAATTATGCAATGTTTTTTGTCTTGCCTACTAATTGTACACAGGGGCACCGCAAAGTATTGGTTGAATATGAGTGTGAGGTGGAGAGAATTTTCACCCCCAGCGACTTGGTCAGTTCACCTGAAAAAAACCTAAACCTTGAAACTGGTGAGACTTTCTACATTAACGCAAATTATCTCACTTTTTTTTATTTTATTTTGAATTTCTGTAAATATATTTTTAGTTGGATCTTGGCCAGTTTATATTAAATTGAATAATGGCAAGACCTATGGTTGTGACTTTATTGTGAGTGCCACTGGTGTTGAGCCAAACACACACCCTTTTCTTCATGGAAATAATGTAAGTATGAGATTTTTTTTTTAGCTGTTTGTACTTAGATTTACCATACTTTTGTGTGAAGGTTCAGAGTATGTTTTTATATTTTGATTTGCTTTTTTTTACCATTTTATAAATCCCTGAATGTTACAATATTTGTACTCAAGAGATTGTTTCTTTTTTTTTTTCTATTGAACTGTTTGATGCACATTTTTATGAGCACTATGCACATTGTTGCAGAGGCCTACTTTCACCTCTGTGACATACATTACTCCAGCCCTCTCTCACTTCACAGTTCACTACCATACTCGTACACAATCTGGATTATTGCAACTTTCTCCTTTTTGATCTACCACGTAAAACTCTCTGTAAACTTCAACTGGTCAAAAATTCAGCAGCTCACATCATTACACACACACACACACACACACCCTTCATTAACTACATCACCAGTCTTGCAGCAGCTCTCACTGCTCCTGCATCACGTTACCGCCATCCAATACAAAAAAATCCAATGACCCTCTGTGCCATATGCTCCCAGCCGGCGCTCCCGCAGCCCCGCTGCTTCGAGAATCAACTTCAGCACTCACAGAGTCTTGGGGTGACCGACATACCGATACGACGAACAAACACGAGCACTCAGGGAAAGAGAAACATTCTTACCGATCCGAACCGATAGGTCCGCATGGATCACAATAAACACCAATACAACGGAGCACACCAAACAGCGTAATGAACCTCACAGCCACTAATAACGCATGGCTCTTACTTGCCACACACTTACATCACAATCTGATTATTCCAGCACAATTATAGAACAAAAGAATAAGAATCAAACATAAAAACTTAACACATATAAAACATATTTTCTAAACCAAGCACAAGTCTGCCTTTGAAAAACAGAAAAAACACAACTTAAGCAACCATTTTACATTCTATTTAAAACAAATGCAGCAGATATGTTTAGTTCCCGTTCAGATTGTTTGTTCAGAAAGTATGAATTGAATCAAAAGTGTCTCGTTAGACATGAGGAATTGTTGTGTTCGGTAACGTGGAGGGATAATACGCAATCCAAACGATCTTTTGTATCACAACAAGGTCGCAAATACTAATTGTGTTGATATCGAGGTTCTGCACTGACATTCTATATTCGAAAATATGACGCTGGCATTTCTTCAGTTATTTCTTTTGTCGTAGCAACGGCTGGTCGGTATAACAACAGTTGATGATGTTAGGACATTTTAACTGCAACAGAACGGACTCAAAAACACATTTTGTAAGAAAGAAAAAGACGTCATAAGATTCAAACTTTGTGGGATTCTATGTCTATAAATATGAAAAAGAAGCTAAAGTTTAATCTCTTTGCCTACAAACTGTTGACTTGATTTTCTCTGTTTACATGTCAGTTACAAACCAAGATGCTCAGTAGACTTGTGGTTGTAGTTTATTTTTCCTTTTTATCTGTTTATTAACTCTTACAGTAGAAAAAATGTCTTTCTCTCATTAACTCTCAGCATCAACATTTAGAATGAGTCATGTGACCTTGCAGAACCTCTTATTGTGACATCCCCAGTCAATGTTGTGGCAGGGTTATTTACATGGGCACCAGTTCCAGATGAAGCTTTTATAAACACAAGAAAACAACAACAAACAGGCAAACACAACATCTGTGAGTATTATATCTGTTTAACCAGCCAGTGCTTCTAATTGATGTCTGTTTTGTGTGGTGTCTTGTGCCAGCGGTCCGTTCTTGTTGGCACCCTGGTCTGTCGGTCTGGTGCCGGGGCCGTCTCTTTCACTCTGTGTGTGTGGTGATGCCGGGGCCGCTTCTTTCCAACCTGTGTGTAGTCTGGTGCGGGGCCGTTCTTTTCACCTGTGTGTGTCTGGGGCAGTGCGCGTAGAAGCCCGGACCTCTGCACACAAACACAAGCAGAGCAGACACAAAACGGTGGGAAAAAGTGTACGACACCGCACCACGATCAAAGCAGGGCAGACCAAGCGCGCGTAGAAACGGGACAGATTTTATTGAAACGCACTGATCGGGACCGATAGGGCTGTGAGTCTTATGATCAATGCTGTTACGCGCCCTCCCCCCCCCCCCACAGCATCGTCACGCCCCCCTTTTGAGAAGTACACTAATGTATCAGCACATTTACAATCCAGCCCCTCCCCCTTCTTCTTGCGTCCCTCCCTCTTCTTCCTCTTCTGCCTCCCTCTCCACATCTGACTCCCTCCCCTTCCTCCTCTGGCTCCTACCCTTCCTCTCTGGCTCCTCCTCCTGTGACTCTGACCTGAAACAACAGAAACACATCACGTTGCACACTAAAGTCTGAACCTACGATGTCCACCTTTCCTACTGCTCATGTGTTACGCAGAAATAAAGCCTCTGTCATCTGCTTATCTGGGGAAACTAGTTTGAATAAAACCAAGGCCACAGTGCTGCTCTCAGCTGTTTGGGATCAGCGTCTGAACGGGTCGGACAGACGGTCTGTGTGTGTCATCGTCCTAGAGCCTAGAGAGCAAACGTCTACTGTGCCTTCTGTGTCTCTGTCATCTGTCCTAGAGTAAACAGACTGTCTCTGTCCTTCTGTTGTCTCCTTCATCTGCTAGAGCCTAAAACACCTGTCTCTGTCCTTGCGGTCTCTGTCATCATGTCTAGAGTCTAAACAACTGTTCTTCTGTTCCTTCTTGTGGTCTCTGTCATCTGTCCTAGAAGCTAAACAACTGTCGCTTGTCCTTCTGTTGTCTCTGTCATCTGGTCCTAGGCTAAACCAACTTAGTTGTAAAACCGCAGTAGAAACAGGAACGGACTTAGATGAATAATCTCTTTGTCCAAGTCAAACTGAACAAAGAAAATAACTAAATAAATAAATAATTTTGAGTAAAAAGTGCGTTGTAAACAAAGACCAGAGCTAAAGATGGAAGTGTCTAAGTAAGACAGAACAAACAAAATCAATAATTCAAATTATAATGATGTTGGTAAAACTCACGAGGGAGTCTGATCAAGTCTAACTCCAGCTCCACTGCAGCCTCTACAGGCCTCCTGTGGTGGCTCTCTGGCCACCCACCTGAAATATACAAACAGGACACAATCAACACTTTCACTCAACGACACATACCAAAGAAGACGAGAAGATTTACCCAAACCACAGAAGAGAGAAGATTTTACCAATCAGAAGAGCAGGAAGATTACAAAGAAGAGAGAAGATTATATCCAAAGAAGAGAGAAAGATTTACCAAAGAAAGAGAAAGAATTACCAAAGAGAGAGACGAAAAGATTTACCAAAGAAGCAGATAAGAGTATTACCAAAGAAAGAGAAGATTTACCCAAAAGAAGAGAGATTTCAACCAAAGAATTCCCGAGCGGCTCCAGTTTCACACTGAAAAGTTCCCAAAATTCAGAAGATATTCTGTGGTTTCGGCTGGGTCACTTTTTTGGGGCCAAACTACTATTCTTCGGCAGCTCCTCCGGGGGCTACCCGTAAAATACTTGGGGAAATATTTCCACGGTCCTACTTGGTTGTGCCTTCGCCGTTTGGGCCCCTAGATGGAGACTCCAGTGTTTAATCCATTACCACGCTCCGCCCCTCCTTTGTCACGCCCCTTTTTTTCACCCTCTCGGAAAAAAAAAACCCCAATACCGGGCCCCTTTCCTCTCAGGACACGCTCCATACCTCCGTCACGCCGCCTTCCCTCGCGGCCACGACCCCTTATCCGCAGGCTACTATTGCTTCCTGTCGGGCTTGGACCCTTTATTGATCCACAGAGGTGAGTAATTGAGCTGTGGCTGAGCGTTCTGCGAGCTCGTTGACCAGGAACAGTTCGAAGTCCCCACCCTCTGACGCCACTGGGCCCGCCCCACTTAACGTGACGGACCGAGGCGACTGGCTGAACGCCAAGCTGAGTCGACGCTAGGACTCAAAAAGGCTCTAGTTTCAAGGCGTTTGAAGCTTCCGGGACCTCCCACTATGCTCGTGTGCTGCTTTTTTCCATATCGATTCTATACGTTCTATATCAAATATTTCAAAATGATGCCTCAGAAAGATAAGTAGAAAACTATATATATTCTAAAATCCCGTTTAATTCATTAGTTTAGATCTGTCCACAGACACATTTTTCATATTAATTTGATTTTTTTAACCCTTGTTATGTTGAATTTTCTCTAAACAATGGCCCTTGTTNCGATTGTTTGTGAGAGATGAAGGCGAGATCTTTGGCAAAGCAGAGAGATTGGAAGCACCAGATGACCTTCAAAAAGATAAAGAATAGATTATGAGTTAGAAGAGAAAATAAGGAGTTCATCCAGTTGAAAAAAGTGCGAGGGTCAATTTAAATCAAAGGATGAAGTAGGTGAAGGGATATGTCAGCAACAAAAGGTCAAGCAATATGTGGGAATCTGCAATCCAGTCTTAGGCAAAAGAACATGACAGATGCACTGGAGTTGTGTGGTAGTGCAATCTGGAGAACAAGAGGAATCAAAATGCTTTGCAACTTTGCTATGCCAAATATACTTCCCGAATTTACTGTGTTGGTTCTAGGCCATTTAAGGAACTAGTTAAGATACAAACTCACAACAAATAGCATAGAAAAGAGTAAATGCCCATGTACAGCGATGACTTACTTAGGTGCTGTTGAGCCTCGAGGCCACGAGCCATCATCATTCTTTTGCTCTATGACAAGAACCTGTGCAGAAAAAATACATTTTGAATTAGTTTACGATCTTTATATTGTAGGAACCCATTCTTGCACATCACAAAACTGTTGACCTGCATCACATAAAAGTATTATAATTCATATACATTAAACTATTACTAATATGGCATTGGCAAATAACCATACCTATTTAGTGCATGTATGATTGGTTCAATTGATTTGAACCAATCATATGTCAAATCAAAAACAACAAAAAAAGAAAAATTGCTAAAACTGTCCAAAAACATTTGTGTGTGTGTAACTGGATTTGTGCGCAGCTAGAGCTCCGTGCGTAGGACTTACATTATTTTTTTGACCACTGGCTCGTACATATCTGAACAAAATATAGACACACAACTCAAAGTACTTATGCACAAAGTACACACACATATTTTTTTTATGCACAGACCTAATCACAGACACACAGATCCAATTACACACAAAAACAGCCAGAACAGGACTGTTGCAAAACTTATATTTTAATAAATAGTAGGACTTTCTGATATTTTTAAATAACAAGATAATTTTACAGCTACGCACGCACACATCCAAGTATGCAGACACACATTTACGCACGCACAAATCCAGTTACGCACGCACAATCCAAGTCCGCACGCACAAATCCAGCTCTGCACGCATCTTGTTACAGACAAATCAAAATACAAATGCACAAATGTTTTTGCTACAGTAAAAGCTCCATAATAATCTTGATTGAATGTGTGTACAGGCATTTTTTTTTAATTGCTGGAGTATTAACCATAACAAACATCTGATAATGATTTGTATCGCTTAGCAAATCCAGTAGCAGGGTTCGGAGGGTGATTTTTAGGACCTTTTTAAGACCACAAAACACAAAAATTAAGGACCTTGTTGCGAGTTGCAACCTATGGTATTTCACAATGCTCTTTCTTTTCCAGAGGGGTTCTTAAGATATACAGTATTTTTGCTGTGTTTATAAAATTTTCAAATTTTTTCAAATGAACAAAAAAAAAAAATAACACATTAAACAGCAAGTAAGCATTCCCATCTCTTCCATCAACCAAATAACAGTACACGTCATCCTTGTATCCAATCACAGCTCAGCCAATCACCCTGCAGCTCTCATCTCCTCCTCGCTTCCTTCAGCCTATTGGAGCATCAGGGCTAAATTCAAAAGACCAGCCGGAATTCCTCTGTTTGCTGACAGCCCCTGCAAGCAGTTTGTCGCCTCATCGCATCTCACAACCCTCCACCTCCCCATCACCACCTCAGAAGACATCTTCCTGTTCACCACCACCAGTGTCTAGGCTCCGGGAGAAATTCTCCTACTCTATCAGCCAATCATTTATCGTATGCTTCGATTTCTTGCCGGGGCCTATGCGCCTAATCTGTATTAATGAATTATCTCATAAATCGCATCCTTTTGTCTGTTTGAGTCTTTCCAGGTTGAAAATACATTGTAAGACCTGGCCTAAAATTCAAACTTATTACTTCAGGAGATTTTAGATTTTTTGATTTTTTAAGACTCTGCAGAAATCCTGCAGCAGTAATCAAGCCCTTGTTTATGAATTATATTTATAAACAAATAATTATAAAACTGGACTAACTGGTCCTGGGGTCAAAATCTGAATGCCTGGATTTAATCACCATGAGTTTTAAAAGCTTTGGTTCATTGAGCAGATCAAAAGCTGTGCATTCAGTAGAAATGTAAGCATGTGATATAGCAAATTGCTGAGGGTTAAGGTTAAGTATTATGGCACACTTTGTCCCAGTAGCGAAAGTTAGGCTTAGTCAGAACTAGGAATGTAACAATATGCAAATATAACAAATTACAATCCTTTTTTTTTTTCAATTTTAACCTCACGATACAATATTTATCACTAGACATTTTTTTTTTGATAATTTAGTTATTCCTTTTCTTGTGGCAAATTCATAACTTCAGACTAAATTGCTCTTACCATATCAACTATAATGTCTTGTTTTTGCTTGTTTCTTAAAATATTTACAATTTCATGTTGTGTTTATTTTTTTGCATAAAATTTGTGTTAATGTTCTAACATTGACTAATTTAAATGCAAGTCATGCTGTTTAATATCGCCAGATGATGACAACATTATATTGCGATAATTTTTGGTTTTGGAGGGTAGAGGAAACTGATGTACCTGAAGGAAACCTACCCAGACACAGAAATAAACACGCAAAGTCCACACAGAAAGAACTAGGCAACGCAAAGTACCATTCACAACCTTCTACGCCATGCAAGAGTCCTAGCCACTCTGCTATCGTGCCGCCAAAGATCCTTGCTTTAAGGGTTTCTTTTAAAGTAAAGAATAAGTTGAAAGCAAATGTTAAGTTAGAGTAGTGAATAATAGTTTTCTAGTTTTACAGTTAAAAATTAGGAATTCAAGCTTTGAATGTACTAATTGTAAAATGAGTTGACTAAAGATTGATTATCTTTATTTCCTCATATTATGAACTGCTTATAAACAGGTGTGTGCTGAGTCATTTATAATGATGTCAAGCTACAAGGCAGTCACTCAGCTGGCAGGGTGACCCTCCGATCCAAAGTTGGCAGTTTGAATCAAATTTCTAATAAAAAAAAAAAAAAAACAGTTTGGATGGCAATGCAATTCCAGAGAGTTTTAGAAAGTGTTAGGACAATTGATAACTGTGATTATTCAAGTCCTAATATTAGCATGAGAACAATTATAGAAGCAAAATTCTATAGAAACCAGAGGTGGACAAAATTGATTGCAGTACTGAAGAATATATCACAACAATAAACAGCATATACAGTACATAGTAGTACAGGTTTAGAGCACAAACTATGAGGAAATTTTAGTTGCTAGTCTAGAAAATTACAATGAAAGAAAATGAAATCTTTGTTTGATCAAAGTAACTGTAATCGTGAATAATTGCTAAATTGTGGCATCTTGCTTTGCAATAAGTGTAACTTTGCATGAGGAAGGAATGTTGGAACAGTATTTAAAAAATACTAAATATAAAAAGTTAAGCATGTTTTAAGCATGAGATGTCAATAGGTTTCCAAGAGCTTAAGAATACCAAATAATTCAATACAAAAATTATAATTTTATTAATGTGTCTTTAAATATTGATTTTTTAAGTATCATTTTTTTTTTACAACACATCTAGTGGCAATAAATCACTGAAACTACAGAACATTTCTCTTGCTGCCCTGATTTATAAGTATACAAAATCATACAGTAGATTGTAAATATTGTATTTGAATCACTGCATATATTCAAAATCTAGAAGTCACCATTAAGGTCATTCAACATCATACAAAAGCCACTCACTTACATATTTAATTTGAGCGAACAAGGAAGTAATTACATCACAGCACAATTGTCATCTTAATAATAGTTGCAGTACTTTGGTTTTTGCAACTACCTTGGATCATAAATAATTTTATAAAAGTATAACGCATAACCAAAAAAGTGAATAGCAATACATATTACCAACAGTACTCTCTATTGGTCGATTGGTTTGAATACAAACTTTCTTTAAAAAATAAAATATGACCGGAAGACAAATGTTTATGTGAACTTTGTTCCCTCCTTTTCCACTCACACATAAAAGTATTTGTATGTTTTATAATAATAAAAAGGACTCTACTAACCTGTCCTTGGTAAAGTCCTGCGTCCTGGATGGTGCTGTCTGGTTTGTTGAGGGGCTCAAAGGTGTTGCTCATGTACCTGTTCCAGAGCCTTGTCTCCTTCTCATCTGGGATACTGAACAATTTTCTCATCTCTTTTTCAATCATATCTAGAAAGTACATCAAGAAAAAGAAAGTCAAACTTATTGTATTAGTGCACACCTGTTTTGTTGCTCATGTTATATTACTAATAGAAGCAGACAAACAGAGAAAGGGTCATGAAGGTGTTATTGTAAAGAGGCACTATGTCTTTGGAGATGTTCACCACCTACTTCTCTCCATGGATTGTCTTGCATGATATTCAGTTACGTATTCTGTAAACCTGTAAACCCTCTCTCCCTAAAAACGTACAAGGTTCACCTTTAGCTTAAAAAGGAAACTCAACATCCCCTAAACAAAAAATCCTAGAGATAGATCATACATTTAATTTGAGTGGCAACCACATTCATTTCACATTCAGGAAATTTCCTGTGGGAGGGGTTAATTGGGAGCACTTTAAGTGCCTCGACCAATGCCTTGTTTGTGTCTGTGAAAAAGTTAACTTTATCTGAACTTTGCAGCGTTTAGGTCGCCTGGGTTGCTGTGCTCATGTCCTCACTTCTGCTTGTGTGCTACCTGCACCAACCTGCATAGGAAATGAATGGGAGCTGCTTTTTCAAGTCACTCAAGTCGTTTCTGGTGAGGTTCGTTGCCAGTCACAGCAAGCTGGCTGATGTTGCATTCATGTGCACTGGAAAACTCGGAGGTACCTATGTTGGTAGACTTCCCAAAACCAGAGCATTCATGGCCAGAGCAATGACACTAACACACATTTGCATAACTTCATCTTGATTTTCTTCGCATATTCATGAAAAAGACATGGAAACGCTTATTGTTAACTAATTAAGAAGCTGTGCCTTGATTTGTTGGTAAATGGTTGATAAATAACAAATTTTGGACATTACCTGTAAAGTGGCACTGTTGTAAATTAATTTAGTTTGCATTAAGGTTTAAAATGTGTTTTAGAACTTAGAGCAGAACTCTCAGTGTGTGACACGAAACAAAATCCCTGTAAATTTGTGTTCGTCCTCTGCTCGAATCTCATGCAGATGGTCTTGTCATTTCTGATAGAGATCAACCAAGATGGATTTTTCTTGGGCCGATACCGATGCCGATTTTTATAAATTTTGTCAGACGATGCCAATATCAATGGCCGATTTTCAAAGCTGATTTCTGGGGAGGATTTTCTTATTTTAGTTTTTAAAAAACATAACTGAGATTAGACAATCTATCCAAAAAAGAAAAAAGTTTATTCTAACGTTTTATTTCGTCTCATTGTTTAATGAATACAACATGTTTATGCTCATTACAGAACATTTTAAAGAGTCATTCAAGAAAGTGCTGCTTTTCAAAACACAGCAAAATGGAGATTTATAAAACAAACCGTATCCTTTCTCTCCAAAACTAACTTGGAGATCAAATGATAGAGTGCAGAGATAATTGTTTAAACAACTGTCGAAGTAAATATCAGCCAATATAAGGCTGATGGCCAATGTGGCCAAAATGAAAAAAAAAAAAAAAAAATCTGAATATCGGCCCCAAAACATTGGTCGGCCGATATATCGGTCCATCTCTACTTTCTGACCTGAATTTCAGGCACGAACAGTGTTCTAACATGTTTTTTCTTGTCAGAAGTCGAACCCTCTCACTTTCAGAGAGCATGTGAATGCAGCATAAAAGCAGCATTATGCTTGGTTTGACAGCAGGTGTTTGGAATCAGTGCCTTAGATTTGAATGGGCAATACACGCTGTTGTAACGCGGAGTCTAGAAATGACATTGGTCTTTGCCGTAAAACAAAGGAAATTCATGGCTTTGAAATGAAACTTGCAAATTTGCTCAGTTAGCACTAAAACTGCAGAAAAAGCAATAGTGCTATGATGTTGGATACGTATATGACAAATTATCACAGATTTTTTTTTTTTTTTAGTTTGGTGTGATAGTCCGTGTGTGCGGTAAATATTTTTCAGAGTTTTACAGCAGTTAACTTGCAAATTCTGAGAAAATTGACAAGTACAAGTTACAGGATAAAATCAGAGTTCTAAAAGAGAATCTCTCCAGGCTATCAAAAAGAGCCAAAATGCAAAAACAATTTACACACAACTGACACAGTTTCCAGGACGTTTTACCAATCATTTAACACAACTTAAGTGTTACAAAATATTACAATTTGTCAAATCATAACATCTGTGTCATTTATGTGGGTTTTGGCCCACTTTTACATTGCGGTTACTAGGTGGTGGGGTCCCATCTACACATGTAATTTTTGCTTGGCAAAATACAACTAGAAAATAACTGATCTACAAGAATCGTGATAAAATCGAAATTGTGATCTATATCGCCCAGCCCTATCTATGATCTTCATAAAAATTAGCAAATCTAGGTGAAAAACACGCAAAATGTTTTTTGAAATCTTAAATATAAAATTGTTCACTGTCATAGGCACTTTAAACACCATACACACAGATTAACAGCAATCAAAATAGGCCGTTTTAGATTTTAGCTTTACTTTAATATTAATAACAGGACTTACCTATTGTGTCCGCTTTACTGAAGCGTCTGGTGATGACATTGTCCATGTTACTGTCTTCACACAGCTTAAGCTCAGTAAGGTACACTTCCACCTTACAGTGCTTCACGAACATACCTTGTTCCACCACCTTTGAAAGAACAGCAAGAATTGCTATACAAAATCTTAATGAACGTATACAATTGCTTAGCATTTTTTTTAATATAAAAATGTACTTTAACTGAATAAAGCAACAATCAACTGCACAAACTAAAGCATTTTATTTTATCAGAAATTAATGTTGCTGATTTACACAAGGTTTTTCTGAGATTCTTTATAAACCATGTGAGTATTTGTATGTCAGTAATGAATTAATGTCTGCAACACTGTGGTTGTGTTGGTTTCAGTTTCAAGCAGATAACAAAGTAAAATATGTTGTCTTGATGCACTGGTTGCCATTTGGCGTCCTGATAGGAGTTGAGTCAGAGTGAGGCGCCTAAATTAGCAGCACTTTTCACAGACAGCTGAGGGGTCCCAGCCTATTTATTACACCGCCAAGACTTTAGCACACAGCACACACACAGATACACCAACTTCACAAATGTTACAGGGAAATGAACACACATAGCTTCTCATCACCCTCCACCCCTCACCCCCCACCTCAACCAAAACCTAGTTCTCTGAGCACCCATCCTACCACAATACACAGCACCCAAGTGTTTGCACCATAGGATCATCCACAAAACTTCCAAAACAAATATCTATTAAAAAAAAAAAAGATCCGCCTCTACCACATGATATCACACTCCACTCAGAGGATTTCACACTGCCATCTCTCATAGTGACCTCAGCCGGCATTCCACCACTTCAAAAAAACAAGGACATGCTGAACAGTCCAACGAGAATCATAGAAGAGTACAAGTTGGCAGTTGCAATCCATCTACAAATCCTGTTTTTAAAGTTGTGTTCCACTACATTTCAAGGCAATAATAAAAAAGGAAAACAAATATTGAACCTCCTGCATGTTGTGTCTTGCAGATCGCTCCATGTAGCTTTTCAGTCATCTAGAACGTTGCCTGAAAATAGAAACCTTGCAGCCACCCGATACGTACCGCGACATACATGGCAAAATGGGAGGGAGCAACCAAACCGGAGCAAAGAAACAAGGGAGATACTGACAGACATAGGGAAGGGGGCATCTTACACGCAGCCATGATGCCATGACTAACGGAACTAATTTATACTGCATATACAATAAATGGAGTGACAACAGATGTACTATAATATACAACAGCACAAATCTGTGCATACTCATGCTCTATCAACTATGAAAGTATTTTTTTGACCACATACAATACAAATTAAAATCTAATTTTAGATGCAAGAGATGGTAGAACAGATTAAAAACATATTTGATTTCTGACATAAAAATAAATATTGCTAGCATAAAATGTGCTTGTTTGCATACCTTACGTTCGATAGGCTTCTGAGCATCTGTCAGCCCATACCAGCTGATGAGTTTATTCCAGCCCTCAGTTGGAACCAGGATGTAGTCAAGCTCATCAATGAGATGCTCTTTGATGGCCAGCACATCCCCATCTAAAAGTAGGACACAGTTGTATGAAAACCATAGACCAGAATTCATTTGGTTAGACCTGCAGCCTTCATACAACAACAACAAAGGTCAAAAGGAGAGTTTTCTATGGAGGTCCAAAAGACTCATCTAGACAATGTAGTTTTTGTGTACTTCCATTTAAGCTTCTAGAAAAAGAAACAATTCTAGCAAAAAAATAAAAATAAATAACTGTTCAGTAAACTAATATCTTCTGTCTGCTGGTTGGGTTCTAGATATGTCTTACCTCTGAGGAGGCCAGAGTTGTCAACGGGCCCTGGGTACACGTTCTGATCACCCATCTGGTACTTGTCCCAACTATCAAATCCCACATATTTCTTCCACTGTTTGAACCAGTGACTATCGACCAAATACCTATAAAAGATAACACGATCAGCGATGACCAAGCAAAAAATAGTGTTCGACAACTGAATATGGTCTAATCCAAAAACGTTTGCGAATTATCGATAATGGCTATTACATTGGCTATATTCATAACATGTTCAACATAGTCTAGTCTCTCATTAGCGGAAAGTTATGCAGCATTTGTTATCTTCAGAGGCTGTTGAAAAGCCATTTATTACTAAAAAAAAATAAGAAGAAGAAGTGTAAACGCAGAGCTGGTGCATGTCGAGCCAGCTGGCTGTGATTTTGACAGGTGCATCTTAGCAGACGTCTCCGCCCTGAACCCACTGGCAACACACTTTAAAAGGTTTGACATGCTAACCATGTAGCCAGTTAGCCTTCTAATCGAAACCAACTACTCTGAGAAACAATCACAGTTACAGCAAACACCTGGCATTTTAAATACATTTTCCACATCACAAACACGTGGCGATTGCGCGGCCAGTTGTGGAAATATATGAATGGATCATCCTTATCAAAACGCGAAGTTCTAAACTGGTGAAGCTGACTGGGCTGTGTTAGCATTTAGGAAGCTAGCTGTCAACACGGCCCGTAGCCGAGACTTTATTTTATTTCGAAGCAATGACAACAATACACAAGACAATCACTGAACAGATAGATAATTTAGGGAAGTGTTTGATCGAGTCCTACCAGGTATCCCCTTTTCGTAGCTGTGTTTTTAAGAGTGCCGTGATCTCTCCTCTCTGAGTATCCAGATCAGCCGCTCCTCCTTCCGCCATCTTTACTCAGGCATCTCACGTTGAATGCTGGGAAAATTTGGAACGTCATCAACGTCATCGCGTTCACAGCGTGACGCTACACTCTCAGCCAATCAGGAATCTCCGGAAGAACACGCTTGACCATGCTACATTTGTTGGTTTATAGAAGTGAAGAATACATTTCTTGGACCTATATTTCCCCCAAATTAGTTAAGTTTCGTATATTTACGAGTTTATCGATATCTACCCGGATTTATAAGTGAAATATGTCCTCTATTGGTAGTTTCCCTGGAACTTGATTGTTCTTTTAGTAAGAAAAGCTAACACACTAGCTAAGTCTGTTTTATTGGAATGGAAAATCAAAAGGTAGAGACTTTTAAATGTGTTGTTGTCGGAGGTGGTATTGCTGGTGTGACATGTATTGAACAGGTAAATTAAGAAACATTAATATTTTATGTCGTCATGTTTCTGATCACTATATTTCTCATAGTTGGCATCACAGTTTCCATCTGCGGACCTTGCTCTGATCACTGCTGGTCCACATATCAAAGCAGTAATCAATTATAAACAGGTATGTCATACAAAACGCGAGCTGCCCTACTTAAAACAAAAACATTAGAGAGTCTGTAATTTTCATTACATATGTACTTCAAGTATGAGAAATAGAATCTGAAAAAACAATAAATCACAATGTATGATTTTTAAAGAATTTAAGGATTGTTTGTATAATCTTATATAAAAAAGTATTGGAACACCTAACCACCATTAATTGACTGTGAATAGAAGCTGTTTTTTTTTTGTTTGGTTGGTTTTTTTTTTGTCAAATAGTAGACATTAGTTGACAAACACATGTTTTTATAAACACACTTTGGGCCTTTTGGTGAAATAATCTCCTTTGTAAAGTATTTAACGTGTTTTCAGAGAAAAGTTTTGCATTGCTACGAGCTTCATAGTTTGTTATTATAAAATTATTAAGAATTAAATACAGAAAAATAAGGAGGGCCCTCGTGGCGCAAAGCTGGTCAAATACTATAAGAAATGTTTGTTCTCTGTAATTGCCAACTGTATTGGCTGTACAAATACTTACAAATTAATAGCTTAAAAATTAGAGCGAGAGAGAGACAGGCAGACAAACAGAGAGAGATAGACAGAAAGAGAGCTTTACACACACATGCAAACTTCTAAACGTGTCATTGTGCGACAGGTGTCCAGGACCCTGGAAGAGTTCGATGTGGAAGAACGTCCATGTACTGTACTAGAGGAGAAATATCCTAATCTCACATTTATAAAGTCAGCTGTCAAAACTCTGGATGCAAAGTCACATGTAAGTAATTGTTGTAATATTTGTAATGACAGACAGGTTACTAAATCTCTTTTGCAAAGAAAAATGTATTAGAAAAAAAAAATGAAGAAAAAAAAAAGATGAGCGGCTACTATCTACTGCCATCTTGTGGGTGTATGGACACATACAATGGTATAATGTATACATTTTTGTGATTTTTAGCGTTTGGAGACAGCAGATGGCAAACTCTATGGATATGAAAAACTTTGTATTTGCAGTGGAGCCAGACCAAAGCTTTTTATAGAAGACAACCCATATGTGCTGGGGATAAGAGACACCGATAGTGCACAGGTAGGCCAGACCTGAAAAAGTGAACGCCTTACTGTATGAATACTTGAATTTTGAAAAGTATCAAACATTGTTCGATAACAAGTTTTGTCAGGTGAATTTCACTCCATAAGCTTTTTTGAAATACACTGAAAAATTTTGGGATTTGTGGATATTGTACTGTGTTTAGTAATTCTGTAAAATGCTCTAGGAGTATGTCTATATCACATTAATGCAATTACATGAACAGCATTCTACCATTTGAAAAATACTGCCAAATATAGTAATATAGTGTCTAAAGCAGACTTGGAAAACTCTTCAAGCATTTTTCTCCAGTAGGTTAAACTACTGTAATGACATGCTTACCGGCCTCTTGAAACAGACTCAGTAGTAGATATATCCAGAATGCTGCTGCTCGTTTCCTAACTAGGATCAGGAAGTACAACCACATCACTCCTGTGCTCAAATCTTTGCACTGGCTTCCAGTGGCTCAGTGAAATTACCTCAAAATGGCTCTGCTTTTGTTTAAAGGTTGTATGGAGGATTTTCAAAAAATGTTTGTTGTTATTCTCAAAAACAGTTGCATAGTTTTGCAACAGCATTGTACTTATGCTAAACAAAAAAAAATATTATAAAAATATATAAACTGTGGACATGATGAGGCCAGTAAAACGTTGACCAATAGATAACGAGGTGCCTCGTTATCTATTGGCCTGCTAACCTGTCAAGCAAACCCTCTGTGTTCCTAAGTAACTCATTGGCCCAGTTGCAGTGAAGGGCGTGTCCCTGAGAGGGAAAAACACATGTGCATCGTTTGAAAAACAGCAAACAGTTCTTGGATTTGAAAAATCCTCCATACAACCTTTAAGTCTCTCCTTGACCTAGCACCAAAGTATATCTATGACATGTTGGTGTCTAATGAATCTGTCTGGACTCTGAAGACCTCAGGGACTGGCTTCCTGCAGGTGCCCAGAGTCAGAACTAAACATGGGCAATCAGCATTCAGTTGTATGCAGTTAAGATCTGGAACAGTCTGCCTGAGATTGTGAGAAAAGCCTCTGCTTTGGTTGTTTTTAAATCAGGGCTTAAGTCAGTCCTTTTCAAACGTGCTTTTGACTGAAATGGTTTTAAATGCTTTGATTTGTTTTTAGCATTTAATTTTTTTTATACTTATTTATATTTTGTATTGTTGTATTCTGATCTTTAAAAGTTGTGAAGCACTTTGAGTTGCAGCTTACCGGTATATGAAAAGTGCTATACAAAAAAGATTATTATTATTCTTTTTTGCCACTGTATGGTTGAGTTTGGATTGTTGACTGTACAATGTAAAATTAAACCTGGAAAAATTGTCAGCAGGCAATTAAAGAGATTGTCTAGAAAGAAATTCCATCACTCCAAGACATTTTTTTCCAAACTGTCTTTGCTTAAAAATCATAAATCAAGGTGTATCTCTCATTAAAGTCTGTAAAACAATTCATGTTACTGGAATTTCTTATAATGTGTCAATGCCTGTAAAAACTCAGATCAGGTATCATTCAAGTTGCCTGGAACTTAATTGGTTTAAATATAGAGAGAAATATCATTACGGATTTTAAAAACAGCTCCCTTGAAAAAAAAAAACAGATCTAGTTAACTGTAATTCTATGTGGCTGATTGTTTCTGTTGAATTAATTCACAAATAACAGCTCAAGTTTGTCTGTTTTTTTCCCCTTAGAACTTTCAGAAAAGATTATCCAAAGCAAAAAGAATAATTGTCATTGGGAATGGAGGCATTGCTCTGGAATTGGTGTATGTAAAGTAGAGGTTCACTATCTAAATTGCTCATAGAATGTTTGCACAGTGTACAGTATTTCTACCATTCAACACCACATTGCTTTTTTCTTTAAATAGAAATGAGGTGGAAGGGTGTGATCTAATATGGGCTATTAAAGACAAAGCTATAGGAAACACGTTCTTTGATGCTGGAGCAGCACAGTTTCTCATTCCATCAGTAGAGGCACACAAAGCTCAGAAACCTGTTCCTCGTAAGAGACCTCACTACACGGTTGAGGAAGCAGCAGGTGGTACATCTCACACTTTTACTGCAGGTTGGTTCAAGAAAAATTAAAAATACCTTCCAAACTTTTCATTCTTTTTGTGGTGTTTATTTTTTACAGGGAAAAATCACTGTCAAACGTCCACTCCAACTGATCATGGTAGTGCCCTTGGTCCAGACTGGCATGAAGGAATAGTTCTACAAGGAGCTGAACGGGTAATTGTTCCCATCACCTGGCATACTTTTTCTACATACTCTTATTAAGCAAATAGAATACTTAGATAAAGTTTGCCAAGATAACTTCATTTTGTGAGTTTCAACAGATTGATTACAACTCAAGTCAGAAAAGTTAGACACTTTCACATTATAAACGCCTAGACCTAGACTGAAATACAACCTGTTAGTATTTTTTAATGTACACATTATTTTCAGTAAAATTATGCAATGTTTTTTGTCTTGCCTACTAATTGTACACAGGGGCACCGCAAAGTATTGGTTGAATATGAGTGTGAGGTGGAGAGAATTTTCACCCCCAGCGACTTGGTCAGTTCACCTGAAAAAAACCTAAACCTTGAAACTGGTGAGACTTTCTACATTAACGCAAATTATCTCACTTTTTTTTATTTTATTTTGAATTTCTGTAAATATATTTTTAGTTGGATCTTGGCCAGTTTATATTAAATTGAATAATGGCAAGACCTATGGTTGTGACTTTATTGTGAGTGCCACTGGTGTTGAGCCAAACACACACCCTTTTCTTCATGGAAATAATGTAAGTATGAGATTTTTTTTTTTAGCTGTTTGTACTTAGATTTACCATACTTTTGTGTGAAGGTTCAGAGTATGTTTTTATATTTTGATTTGCTTTTTTTTACCATTTTATAAATCCCTGAATGTTACAATATTTGTACTCAAGAGATTGTTTCTTTTTTTTTTTCTATTGAACTGTTTGATGCACATTTTTATGAGCACTATGCACATTGTTGCAGAGGCCTACTTTCACCTCTGTGACATACATTACTCCAGCCCTCTCTCACTTCACAGTTCACTACCATACTCGTACACAATCTGGATTATTGCAACTTTCTCCTTTTTGATCTACCACGTAAAACTCTCTGTAAACTTCAACTGGTCAAAAATTCAGCAGCTCACATCATTACACACACACACACACACACACCCTTCATTAACTACATCACACCAGTCTTGCAGCAGCTTCACTGGCTCCTGATCACGTACCGCATCCAATACAAAATCCTGCTCCATACATTCAAAGCCATCCATAATATTGCACCTCTGTATCTCTCTGACCTCCTCCATATTAGCACACCAGCTCCGTCTCTGCTCCCTAACTTTGGAACACTCTACCTCCTGATCTCTGCAACACAGTCACACTCCCATAGTTCAAATCCACACTCAAATATTATCTGTTCAGACTGGCCTCTTCACTGTAACTACAAATGCACTGCCCACTTCAATGTTTGATTTTACTGTATTTTTAGCTGTATGCTTTAATTGTTTGTATGTTGTTCTTGTTGTAGGGTGACCTTGAGTGCCCAGAAAGGAGCCTAAGAAATAAAGTGTATTATTAATATTGTTATTATTAATCCCAGTGATCCATGTTTTATAGTTTGCATTGGCTGATGACGGTGGTCTTCAAGTAGATGATCAGATGCGGACTTCAGAATCCGATGTCTATGCTGCTGGGGATGTGTGCACTGCATGCTGGAAGCACAGTCCACTTTGGCAACAAGTAATTACTGCAACAAAAACTTATATTACCAGAATTATTAGGGGAAGTCTGACAGAAAGCCTAAAGCTAGTTTCTGGAATTTGCTAATAGTTTTCATTAAAACAAGCAAGTGCTGTGAAGTTAGTGTATTTTCATCTGAAAGACCATATGACAGATTATGACTTATTTTAGTTGGATAATTTCAGTAGTAAATATTTATCTTAGTTTTAGTCCAGCAAAGTTGCAATGTATAAAGAAACAGACAAAAAAGCTTAATATAATAAGTAAATTTAGTTCTAAAACAAAATTCCACCAAAAAGTACCTACGCCAAAAATGTCTAGACAATTTACACACAACTGACAGCTTCCTGAGAGTTAATAATAATGGCATCACAAAGTATTGTATATCATTTTATTGGAATTTCATTTATAAATTTTATCCCTGGAAATGTAGTTTCACACAAAATATTTTTCACTGTACATTTTATGGAAAGTGTAGTCTATTTAGTCATGTGTACTTAACGTGTTATTTTTTTTCTATTTTTACACTTCAGTTTGTTCAAAACAACAAATCTGATGTTCAAGCTTGATAAACTGGGCCTGAAACATGCACATGGAGCCTAGCCCAAAAAAATAATACCAAAAAATTGGCTATTATTTTTCCTGATATCGACTAATACCAATATTGTTAAAACAATTCTGGATGCTATATATCCCCATTCCTTACTGAGAACAAAGCACATAATTTTCTACTCTTGTAGTTAAACATTGAGCAGTATATTTAATTATTGTTCCAGGACGTAGTTTAATCTTTAATCTTCTGTCCATTTAAAGCTCTATTCTTTTTGGCCTAGAGGCTAGGTGCAACTTAAATTTTGTGTTTCAGGATGTGTTTGAAAGAGAAAATGTTGAAACGCTGGAAAGACTGAATTAGCCATTAACACGCCTTCCTCAAAGTGTAGCTGTGCGTTGTACTTAATCAGTTTGAGCTTTATCAATTGCTGCCCTAGTACAGTGTCACATTTGACTTGGAAAGTCTTTATCTTCTCTATTGGACAATTTTATTGTAAACACTTACTGTACTTATGCCAACTGAATATAATTTAAACATGTATTTTATTTTACATTGAAATAGCGCATTGTGTATCCTTGGCTCTGAGATGATTTTTTAAAATAGGAGAAACAGAGATTTAAATCCCCAAAAGTATGAAAAGGGATTCCACATATACAGTAAAGCTAGCTTGGTACTTCTTTTGCCTGCTGTAGCCAAAGTTTTTCATCAAAGTTTTGTGTTGTGTACAGATGCGGTTGTGGACCCAGGCACGTCAGATGGGCTGGTACGCTGGTCGTTGTATGGCTGCACATGTTCTTTCAGAGCCCATTGAGCTAGACTTCTGTTTTGAACTTTTCTCACATATTACTAAATTTTTCAACTACAAGGTGTGCACCAGTTTATCACTGTACTACATTGTACTACGCTGTAATTGTTTTAACAGTGTTATGCAAGGTTAATTATTCAGTTACATATTACCTATTACATATTACACTTTTATTCAAGGTCATTGTTGTTCTTTGCAATATTGAAGGTGGTGCTCCTGGGAAAATTTAATGCCCAAGGTTTAGGGCCTAACCACGAGCTGCTTGTGCGCTGTACCAAAGGGCAGGAATATGTCAAGGTAAAGTACACAAAGACCTTATTTTTTTGTGTTGGGTTGTACACATTAAACCCTCACTACATAACTTTTTAATGACCAAAGTTATATAAAAATATTTTTTGTTTTGTTTTGTTTGTTTGTTTTCATTTGTAGGAGTATAACTCTTTATTCTCATGCAGAATATTCAGCTAATGGTGTCACAGCATTTAATCAGTTCAGGATTGTGTGTATATATATACGTATACGTATATGTATATATATATATATATATATATATATATATATATATATATATATATAAAATATTTTTAAATTTCTCCTTAGTAATTGGATAGCTCTAGACGGAATCTTTCTTCCACCTAATAAAGTATATATTGCCAGTGGTTTAAGTGCACACAAACTCAGTTCTGCTGCCACTTCTAAAATGTCCGGTACTTCTTTTTGAAACACTGAATAATACCAGCTTCCTCTTAATCCCTATTTGGGATTTTTGGAAGTTCAGTTTATTTCAATTAAATAAACTGTATATGAGTGTTACATCCTATGCCAATTATTTACCTAAAATACACCATAAGAAACAATGTACTACATACTTAGTCTTTGATTTGGTAAAGATGTAAAATGTTTCTGTGGTTGGCACTTGGGTTAATTTGCATTGTGATGTTTTGTTTAGGTGGTGTTAAGTGGAGGGAGGATGGTGGGAGCTGTGCTGATCGGAGAAACTGACCTGGAAGAGACCTTTGAGAATCTTATCTTGAACCAGATGGACTTGACACCATACGGAGAAGATCTGCTCAACCCTAACATCGATATTGAAGACTACTTTGACTGAAGTCATTGCGGCTGTGAGACGTTATTGCACTGTTTAGTACTTTAACAACTTTTCTTGAGTTAAGATTCACTTGTGTAATAATAATACAATAATAATTGTGCTTACTGTATATTAGAAATAAAGAAAGCTCTCACAATAAAACCTCAGACAGCGTTCTTTATTATTATTTTTTAATAATTTGATATGCTCAACAATACTTGTGGCAAAATAAAGCACTTTTGTTACCATGAAAATGATACATGTTCATATTTTGGGTTAAGCGGCAACAGCGGCTCACCCTGTGTCTCTGTGGACTCTTTAACAATAGGCACTATCACATTCTCATAAAGCTGTCCATTGTACAGAGGATGTGGTGCTTGTGGGACGTGTCTCTTTGCCAATAGAACAGGAAAGGGTAGAAGTTGAGATAGTTTATCTTTGCTCCAGGGGTTTTTTAGTCTGTGAAAGGGCACAGCCTCATGTTGGTTTGACCAAGATCTCATGGCTTGACAGAAAATGTTGCTGATCAGTGTAGTATTAAGTTAGATCTGAGTGACTGGCACATGTCGGTTTTGGGTTAAAGTTCACAGAAACGTGTCCCTACTTGCTCTGTTGCTTTAGTTGATAAGAGTTGAGACCTGCCCTGTCCTCTGCTTTGTTCATCAGAGTTATGCAAATCAGGTCATATCTGAGGACAAGGCCAGAAGCGTTTGATATATCTATTAAAGGGCTCATATTATGCCTATCTCTGATCTATTAGAAAGTAATTTCTTCACCAAAAACATATCTAAAGTTGTGTTTTTTTTGTTTCATTCACAGTTGTTTAATACAAAAATCCTGTATGTTAAGACCATGTTCTTCCCCTGAATTGAAAGTACTCTGTTTCACCTTATATCACTATGTGGTACTCCGTGTTTCACAGTACTTTTATACCTCATTCACTTTCAAGCAGAATCTTTTGTACATCAGCCCTGTGAATGTCTAAAATTTAAGCAACAGCTATTGTCTCAGCCTTATTTGAACTGTTAACACTCAAGTCAGTCAAAGTTATGAAGACTTGTGGAATTCACAACTGAACAAAAGATAAAAATTAGATATGCAACAATTTCAGACAGTCTTCATCTGAATAGTACAGACCTGTACAGTAAATCATTTAAATTTAAACAAAAAGCTGTTAACTTCAAAACTACCACTTAATGACATCATAAAGAGGAACAGATCCTTATTAGCTTTGGAGATGCAGAATACAAGATTGCTCATTTGTAACTGAAGCACATCGCTTCATGTGTGTTTTTGTTGAGGTAACAACATTTTAACAGGACTAATAACTCAAAGAAGTAAATATTACATAATATGGGACCTTTAATAATACCCAAACACAGTTTGCAGGTCTACAAAAGTGAAACCTGTTTTCACTGTTCACCGCCTGGTCTTGTGGTTTGCCTTCTCACAGGACAGAACTTTCACAAGGCACATTACATAGAGCAGTGGTTCTCAAAGTGGGGTCCGCTGGGGGTCCCTGGACCATGTGTAGGGGGTCCCCCAATTTTTTTGGAAACATTGGTAATTTTTTCAATATAACAATTTCTTATGATTTACCATCCTAAACATAGAATTTTGGATTGAAAAGATAGATAGCTTTGATTACGTAGAAACAAGTAAACCAGTAAAAATGGCCATAAGAAATTAACCATTTATTCAAATGTGATATATAGCTTAGCTTTAATTTCAGAATTTTAATGTGATACCAGAGCGAAAAGTGATAGGGGTCCTTGGAAGATTTTTGAGCCGATAAGGCTCCCTGGTCTGAAAAAGTTTGAGAACCCCTGACATAGAGACAGTGTAATGTTGTAATGAAGACTTTTTCCTGCTCAAAAGAAATGGCCCAGTTGATCCCAGACGGTGACATTTAAAAAGAGGGCTAGTACGATGAATCAGACTGATGCAAATCCGATTCAAGTAAAGTAAGGATGTGACGCAGGATTTGCCTCATTTTCTCTAAATAGGCCTATTTTATGTATTTATTTTTTATGCTACTTTATGTTCCAGTATTTGTGGCATGGAATATTACTGTGCAAGTCTAACTACTGTTAGTGATTTACAAATGCGTATGTGTTGAGCTGTGAGCCTCTCTGCTTTCTTATCAAGCGCTTCCTGTGAGTCACTCGCCTACAGTCGTGCACCAGCTGCTTTTGCTAAGGTAGATAAAGCACTAGAGAGATACAGTCATGGTAACCTAAATCCGATTCCAGACATCCAGATCATTCTCGCGTTTAATTATTATTGATTAAATTGTAGCTTCTTATGAAACACGGTATGCCTATAATGTAATTTTGTATCGCCCAATTGTCTCTTTACTCGTTATTACTAAAAAAAAAAAAAAAAAAAAAAAAAAAAAAAAAAAACAACTGAGTCAAATAAACAAGATTGCATAAGCCCAGTAAAAAAAAAAAAAAAAAAAAGAATTACAGAATTTAAAATAATCCCGTTGAAGCGCAAGTCAATGCATTTGCTTAAATCAAGGCTGTTTCTTTTACGCGTCCAATTTCAAGATGGCCGCCAAATATACCGCAGCAACTGAATCGATCATTTCTCTAGCTATTTTCTACAGTGTTGGGTTTTTTCCTTTCCTTTGACAGTGAAGTGGGTAGGTACTTTAGAAGAGGCGTTGCCGCACTCTTGGGTCATTTAGCCGCTCTTACAGTCACGCACTTCATAGACCACTCTCGTTTCTTCGCTGGAGTGTAACAATCGGACAACCTCACGATTAAAGCGTTGCAGAATATGGCCAAGTACATCCATGTCCCAGATGAGGCGCCCGCCGTGCCCAAAATAGACGTAACAGTGGACGAGAACGACTATCGACCCGGCGCACTGAGGCTCATCAAGGAACTGCGACCAAACTGGAAGCCTTCTGAAGTCAAAATGAAGGTGCAGTTCATGTTTAATCTTATATTGACATGGATTTATTACTGTAGTCACCATCTGGATTGCTACCTGAACTGTTAATTAACCAATATATAAATTACGCGTACTGAGTTGAGTTTATAAATGATTAAGGATGCTATTGCTAATATGATATGCTATAAATGAGAGGTCAGTGAGCTACATCGTTTCTATTCATATTGACCCACATCTGCGTCAGATCGCACCATAGGGGGTGGCACTATTGCGTCACCAAACAGGACAGGTTGGACTGCATTTGAAACTTAAACTAAACGCATTGGGGATCTCATCAAAGCCGAAAATGTTACGCACACATATTAAAGCGGAAATAACGTTTGATAGCCTGCTAAGCTGCGTCTCATGTGACATACAGTAAGAGTGATCTGTCAGCTTATTCCAAAATAACCCCATAACTATCGCACCTTGTCCCAAATCTGACCGCGTTCCTGGCACATACGGTAAGAAATGTGATTAGGTGCACGATTACGTAATGGCTTGTTGGGAATTCCTGGTATTTAATCTCATACAGCTACCAGGAGTAGCACAATATATAAGCCATGCGCTTGTTTACCTTGCACACACCTGTCAAAGCAAATATCTCATGAGAATATTAAGGAAAAGCCCTACTAGAGCAGTGAGTCAAGACAATTTACCCTTGGGACTTGGGGGTGTGGCTCTGTGGCAAAAACAGAGAGACTGGGAGGTGTTTACATGCAGCGATTGCAGCCTGTGTATTTTCCTCAATGTGGAAAGACCAGAGACTCAGCAAATGCCTGTCATTGCTTTGTTTTGAAAAATAAAATTCCTAGCAATTTTGTCATTCCCCGTCAATCCCTGATAGAACAAACACATAGAGTTGACATACCATTCTTTTGCACTAGTCTCCCTTAATGAAATCGTGTTGGCAATAAGGCATTACAGAACATCATTCCCATCACTTCATGTATCTAACCTGACATCTGGTTCTGTTACAGTTCTTCACAGATGGAATAACCAACAAGCTGCTGGGATGCTACGTGGGCCCCGTTATGCAGGACGTGGTTTTGGTTCGTATTTATGGAAACAAAACAGAGCTGCTGGTGGACAGAGACAATGAAGTGAAGAGTTTCCGGGTGCTGCAGGCGCATCGCTGCGCTCCTGCCTTGTACTGCACCTTCAACAACGGATTGTGCTATGAATTTCTGCAAGGAACTGCTCTAGAGCCTGAGCACATCCGATGTCAGCCTGTTTTCCGGTATTGTGTTCTGTTCTATTTTGTTAACATAAATGTTACATTGTTACCATTAAAGTTAAATGTTGTAATTTGTGATGAATATCTTGTTAAATAATACATTTTCATTCTTTCCCAGACTCATTGCCAGGCAGCTTGCTAAATATCATGCCATCCATGCGCACAACGGCTGGGTGCCTCAGTCTGACATGTGGTTGAAAATGGGAAAGTACTTTGCTCTTATCCCCAAATATTTCAAAGATCCGAACTACACACAAGGTGAGAGTTCAGTCAGTTTTTGCAGTAATTAACCTTTCAAAAAATCAATAAATACCCATATGTCTTGTCAATATCTTTTGTAAGATTTAGTTTTTATTAGTATTTGGTTGGGAAACACGTGTCTGCTTTGTTTATATATAATTCACGTTGTGTTGTGTAAACCTGCACTAAACTGTCTTATCACCAAAATACCACTAGAGTAGTAGTGTGTTATTGAGCAACACCACAGCGTATCACAAGGAGGAAGTAAGCGGAAGTTCATTCATGTGACTACGACTGCAGGCAAAGCGAAAGTAAAGTATTTCAAGGACAAACTGTTTGTCAATTGTCAGGGACAGATTGTTTATTGAGTGCTTCTATTATTGACCACAAAAATCTTAAACCATCCAACAAATGTGTGCTTAATATTCTGTCTATTTCCCATAAATAGGAATTATTGATGGCACATTGATTTGCTGATTTTAACAAGTGAATTGTTTTTTAAATAACAATAGCTAAGATAAGAGATAACATAATACACATAGAGGGATGCCCTATATATAAAATGAAAAAAAAAAAACAGGTTGTCAGGCAAGGCACAAAACCAGTTTCGTTCGGTGTTGCATGAAGACAAATAAATAAACTGTATTTTGTAAAAGCAGTCATGTGAGTTTGTTCCTGTTTCCCCTCCTGCTTGTTTTCATTTTTGTTTGAATTTGCTTTTTCATTTTCCCACAGATTGACCACAGAGGTGCCCAGTCCTCGCTGCCTCAGAGAAGAGTTAGTGTGGTTGCAGCAGCACTTGAGTCAGCTGGGCTCCCCTGTCGTCCTTTGCCACAATGACCTGCTCTGCAAGAACATCATTTACAACAAGGAAGATGGTGCGTGTCTCTGCTACTGTAAAGTCTTAAGAGTAGTTGTGTGACTGTTTGAACTTGGCCCCGGATTTGGTGAGCCCTAATCACATGCTTCACTCATTATTAGTATTTATTTTGAGCTCTACAAATACAACAGGCAGACCAGTTATTTATTTCAAACACATAGCTTTAGTTAAGAAGCGACCTATTGATTCCATCATGCTTAAATATTGGAAATATTAGACTCTGAATTTGAATCATTGTAAGTATGTATACACTATTGTAGACCTGACCTGTTCTAATTGTAAGCTCAACACACAAAACAAACCAATATTAATAACTTGAACAAACAAGAATAATAGCTATAATTGTCTTTTTTTTTTTTTTAAAAGCAAGGTAATTTATTAGTAAACTAAGTAGTTATTATGCATACTGTACTTATAGTGAGTGTTTATGAGACATCTGTTGGATGCTGGTTTTCTAGAGTCAGTTTGATTGACTTTTCCCCCAAGACTGAAAGCTGAGGTTATGGCTGCTGACTGAGAGACTGATAATTAAACACATGGCATTGCTCAGGCTTTTCAGTGGAAATTCCAGAAATTATTTGTTGCAAATACAACAAAAACACCTAAAACTCCAAAGCCTTACAACTTTATGCAGTATTTAAATCTTAGTATATTTTTTAGGTTATTTTTAATGTTCTTCTGTGCACAACTGGCACAACCATATGGACATGACCCCATGTCATAATTTCATCACTTTTTTCTGTAATATTGTAATATACAGTATACAACTTCCTTACCGATACTGTAGTAGTTGACAATTTGGGATGTTTGCATAGCAGCCACAAGCTGTTGATCAGTGTCGTAACTGAACTCAGATGTTTCTTCAAAAAGTGTACACTTTGTACTTTGGCCTGGGCTGTAACAGCCTAAGGGTAGCCTGTTAAAAATTTGTCATTACACCAGTGTCAATCCATTGGGCCCAGAGGGAACCAATAAGGACAGAGCTTTGAAGGGGCGTTGTAGGATAAGGAAGTCAAAGTGAAATGCTTTGTCTGATGTCTGCGGCTCCCCTCATGAACTTGGTTAAAGACTTCAGTCAGAGTGAGCATGTGTGAAAGATGTGTTTGCCCCAACCTTTTCATCTGCTGCACAGGGGGGCTATAGCCACTGCCTGGAGGTGTTCATTGTGTCCCGCTAGGACCTACACGGCGCCGGGTAACCCACCTCAAAGTGTCTTTCTCTGTAGTCCACCACCTCAAAAACTGTTTAGATGTTATCTTAAACCCTCCTATAGACATCTCTAAACTTAAGACTTCATTGCATATTTATTGTAATGATGTCTGTTCAAGTAGGGCTTGGAAAAATAAGGGTTTGGATTTTGTGAACTATTACTTATTCTGTTTTCTAAACTAATGCATTTTAACACCTGTTTCCACTCTCTTTGCTCACTGTGTAGGTTTCAGTCAATTGCCAAATAATATAATTAGTTAATAACAAATTACTGTATGTACCAAACATGAACATAATGCACTAATGTCAAATCTTAACTTTGTTAATGCATACCATTTTCCATCACAAGACCGTAAAAGCCAAGAGTTGTATCTCATCTCATTCAAGCCATAATTACCGTGATATTGAGTGTGACTTTAGATAAACCAACACCAGAGCTTTGACAGAGAGTAGATCAGAAAACTGATTTTCTAACTAATAACATTATGTTTTTTGTTGGTGTGTGTGTGTGTTTTTCTCTTTCATTTGATCTGTTGAATTTTCAACTGCTGTTGCATGTTGCCATGTTTCCTGACACAAAGTGCTTTGGTTGATAGTATGTTTTTTTTTTTTTTTTCTGAATGTCTTACATATAAGTAAGTGACACTATTTGGGACAGAACTGTGAAAAGATTTACTTTGTTTTTGACGTTTGATTTTGTTTTCTCTTGTTAATGTGTGGCGTCACACATTGCTCCCTTTATGCAAGCTAATGCATCTCCTTTGTCTGTTTCTGATTCTGGGACAAAAACAAACCTTTTCTTTTGCACAGTCTTATTCCTGTGTTACCTTCTCTTTTAATAAAAAAAACTCAGTGGAGACTAATTTTAGGTAAACACTTGATAACACAAACTTGTTGAGCTGTTAGATTATCTGCCTCTTCAGCGACACATCTTTCCTTATTTATTCCATTTCCTTTTCTGTTTCTCAAAATGCAAACTCTTTATCCCTGCCCTGACTATTGGTTTATCATCCTAGCAGTAGAAACTATACATAATGCGGCCTTGAAATTTTCACATATTAAAACGGCAAACTCATCATCATCATCATCATCATTATATGACTTTCTCTCTGTCTCTGTTTAAATAAAATCTGTTCTCTTTTCAGGAAGCGTTAAGTTTATAGACTACGAGTATGCTGGGTACAATTACCAAGCCTTTGACATTGGGAACCATTTCAATGAGTTTGCAGGTAAGTATAACACATAACCACAACCCCCCCACCCACTCATACACACACAAAAACAAAAAACATATAAAACAAAAACGCTGATGATAAATAATTTGCTGTCATGTTGTAGGTTTAGAAAAGGTGGATTACAGTCAGTACCCTGAACGGAGCTTCCAGCTACTGTGGTTACGCTCTTATCTCGAGGCCTACAAAGAGCACAAGGGCCAAGCCACTGACGTGACAGACGAAGAAGTGGACACCCTTTACGTTCAAGTCAACAAGTTTGCTTTGGTATGTATTAAGATTTAAGCGCAGTCTAATATAAAACATTTAAGATGGCATGTTTAGTTTCTATGCACTGAATTGATTTCCATTTGTAAAGTCTTAGTGTTGTTCTGTACACAATAGCTATTGTGTTATGGGTTAAACAAAAGCTCGTATTGATAAGGGTTGTGTAACCTGCCTTGCCACAGGCTTACGTTTCTTTGAAGGCTGTTGACAGTGTTTTACTGGATGCAGTGGACCTGTGGGTGGAAGATGTACTCTATGAAATGGTGGTTGTAGTTGCTAAGCCTGGTACTTGTCCCATGAGTCAGTTTTGTTTACTGTCAAGCTGAAAAGATGGCAGAGAGGGTGGGCAAGTTATTGTCTTGTGTGTCAGCTATTTGCAGTTGCCATAGAGCCACTGCTGCTGGTGCTGCTGATGCTTGAGTAGTTTGTTGTGTTACTATAGAAGAGGTTTAGATTTTTCCTTTGCATGTGTGTTAATGTGTTGCTAATTTGTGTTTTCACAGGCTTCTCATTACTTCTGGGGTCTTTGGGCACTCATTCAAGCCAAGGTTTCAACTATTGACTTTGACTTCTTGGGGTAGGTTTTAAAAAAATAAGTAATAAAAACCCACAAAAATAATGCTCTTCTAATGTTTGTTGCTAATTGTCATTATCATTATCATTATTATTCAATACAATACTATCACACAAATATTACACATTTATTTAAACATAAATAATGATTTGTAACTTTTCTACAATTACATACAGAACATAACCCTTTGTCACTGATTCAAACATGTTTGTCTGAGTAGTAAATAAGAAGAACACTTGAGTGTGTTTCTCATTTTTTTGGCATAATTTTTGAAATTCTAAATTAAAGTTGTTTTTTTGTTGTCATGGTGACAGGACACAGCTTAGCTAGCTTGTCGTTTGCAGTTGAAGGATTTTGCAAATAGGCTTGGACGATTTGGGGGAAAAGTGAATCACATTTATTTCCTTATATAGATTGTCATTGTTGTTATTATAGTATATGTAGTAGTTGTAGTTGTAGATCAAAAAACTAAAATTGTTTTTGTAATGATTTTTGGATCAGAAAACAAAAACAAACTACTTCTCCAAACAACAGGATTAGTTGTGGAGCTCCTGATTCAAAAAGTGCACCTAAATAATTGACTATGAGTGGATTGCAATCTCTTGAGCTTTCGATAGTTGCTCAGCCCTAGTTGCACAACAAATAATTCACTCATAAAACAAATGCAAAAATTGTTTGTTGTTCTTACATTTACATCTACATAACCTCTATAAGTAAAAATCCACTTTTTGATTTGTTAAAAGTATAAATAATGCCCATTGTTCATAGATGAATCAATTAAATCTCATATCAAAACATATTGCTTTTTTATAGAAATACAAAAATTACTACCTAAATGAGACAAAATTTGATATTCATAGTTACAGAATGGACTATAGCCACATCACAAACAAAATATTGAATAACCATGTGGTAATGTGCTTCTGATGATTATATTGCTCAAAAATACGTAATTTAGTTTGTGTGTTCTTTTTTTTTTTACTTTTGTGGTCTTGAACATCAAGCATTTCCCTTCAGTCTCTTTTGATTTTTTTGTTGTGACCTTATTATTATCTCTTTCATTATTAACTGTCACATGGAATGGTCTTGATCAATACCTGTGTTGTTATCACTTCTAGATATGCAGTTCTGCGTTTCAATCAATATTTCAAGATGAAGCCTGAAGTAGCTGCATTGGCCTTACCTGAATAAGGATGCAGCTTTCCTCCATTTCTTGTCCTCTTCCTCCCCTGCTCTCACCCTGCGCTGGCCTCAGATGAAGACTAAGACGAGATCTCTAGAGGTTTTTGTAGGAATGAGCATGACTGGTAAACGGGCCTGTCCAGGTCCAACTCTCTTCAAGAAGTTCTCTTCAAATGAGCAAGTGGATCACAGCAGTCTTATTCATCATTCTCTGTTGCACCATGCCTAAGTAAGGAGGTGCCCAAATAATGATGTTTTTGTGTGGGCAAGCGTGGAAATCCTGCTACCGTAATGTGAATACTGCACAAGTTATTGTGTGCTCACTCATTCTTGTTCATTCAGTTTCAATATTGTTTCAGTTTAAGGTATCACATTTGTTGATACTAGCTGAAGGGCTGCATATTATGGACTGTTCAACCCTGTAATCAAGTTTTTTGCTTTTTAAGCAATTATTTAGATCTAAAAATGAAAAATAATAATCTAATGGTTCTATTTAACTTTAAAAAACAATATTAGGCTTGCAGTGCCTCGTTTGACAAAAGCAGTTTACATTTGCACTCTTAAGGCAAGGATACATTGACTTTTTTTCTCCAAATGCCCCACACTTGAACATAACTCAGCTTTGAAAATCAGTTATTAAAAGTCGCAGTGTTTCATTAGGATTTTTAACCTAAAGCTGACAGAATGTTTAACACTACTGCTTGTTTGCTTTGCTACATAATGGGGAAAAAAAAATGCAACACCATTATTGGCTACGGTTGTCAAGTGGACACACCCCCTTGTCTTGTGACTTCTGTGTTGTTTTAACCACATGTACTCATGATGGTTACATAACCAGAGATTTCTCAATGCTGTGAACTTTTGAAATGCCTTTGATGAATAATTAGTTTACAAAGTTAAATAAAATTACAGTACAAGTTGAGTATGATGACAGGTTTGTCAATCTTACTGTAATTTTAATAGGGAATGTTTAACAATGGCTCACTGATGCTAAAGGCTAGTGCCATGTCACTGTATCCAACACACAACCACTGTTTAAAAAGAAAGGTTATCTAATTAATTATAATAATAATAATAATAATAATTAAAAAAACACTGCAACTTATTATTATTTTTCATGGAAGAAATCCTTTATTGTAAAGCCTTTGTTTAGTTTATGTTTTATATTTAACTGTTTTTGTTTCTCTTACTGGTGCAGAAAGAATTTGCATCAATGTTGACATTTATAATTTGAAGTGCCTCAGAGATGTTTGCACATGTTGCTTGATTTGCATTTAAAGATGTACTACAAGCCTACAACAGGGACCTGTGAAGCATGATGAAGCAAATAAGCTATTGTTTCTTTCACTTTTCCATAATATTCATGTCTGAATGTGCCTTAAAGAAGGTTGGTCACTGTAGAGCTCACACCAAAGTACAGGACTCCATAAAACTGTACATAAAGCACATTGATATCTATGTAGCACACTTAGACCAAATATAGTTGCAGAAAAGTAAGTAGAAAAAGTCGTTGCATTAAAAACTATGCTTTGAACACTGACATACAAGCAAAAATACAGACTGAAGTTTATTCCCCTTCATAACAATGATACTACAGCAACACATATGGGTCCAAATCTTGATTTACGATCAGTTTGTTTATGCTCCCAAACCTGTCCGATTGGCTGACTTGGCCATCAAATGACGTCAGTAATTGTTGCATGAGCAAAACAAAATGTAAAAGTTGCACATAGCCATATTTCATGATTCAGATTTAGTTTTTGTTTGGTTTTTAAGCGTCTTCCAAAAACAGGCAAGTGCATGATAAAAGAACAAGCTGTGGCATGAATGTGTACAATGTCACAAATGTAAAATGCAATTCTGGGAGCATGTAATTTGTAAATACAAGTTAAAATGATGCTAGATGGTTTGTATTAATACATAATCCAGCTAATTTACGTGAATTCACGTCCACAGCACTTAGATCGTCTTCAAATTTTACTTTTAACTTACAACAATTGGAATTTTTTGTTTTACGATGCAAGATGTCAGCTGTAGAATATGTTGATATGTACAATAACATAATCTGTCCAATAATAAATGATTGTACATAACTATATTTTCTTTATAAAAGTTACATTGAAATAATTAAACATTTGTGTAATGATAAGTTTATGATTGACCGTTTCAATACTTTGAACATGCTTTTAAATGTAATAAACAATACAATTTATTTATGTTTGTTCGCTTGGATTCATTTGTTCATTGGCAAAAAAGACAAAAGTATGCCCTCTGCTGGTGATTTTTGGGCCGTTGAGAAGGGACAATAAAGCACTTTACAGTCAGGGCATTTACATCGAGGTCAGGAAACTCTATAACTAGCTTACACGGGTTTAAACTAGTTCTCCAAAGCACATGTGAACCCGGGCAGGCGTCATGTAAACAGACAATCGGTCTACAGCTGGACAAATGTAACAGAGCATGCTCACAATCCCTGCCTGTTCCTCATTCCAAAGATATTGTTGGAACAACAAAAAAGCACAGTGGCACATATCTACACTGTTCTATGTTTAAAGGGGCACAATGTAAGAAAAACAAACAAACAAAGTGATTTCCACCTTTGAACACTAGAGGGAGCCATTCACATGCATTTTGCCTATTAAGCATGATGCCATCTAGCGTCAATGATCCGTATTCCGGCCCGTAATAAAACATTTCAAATACGTATAAATGTATCACAATTGATGTGGATTGGTTAACAGTGCTCTCTTAAGTATTCATGTTGTAAAGAATAAATATGATTTAAATGTTTGTGGACTATATGTGATATTAAAATTCCTCTCAATCTTACACAGTGCCCCTTTAAAACATTACTACATGTCTCAGAAGGACCAGTGTGTAATTTTACAGACAATATTACAAACAGTTATTTATATTAATTAATAGGTAAATCAACATAATGCAGTCTCAATCATAAAGTAGTAAATCTGATACAGCCGGACATCTCTTTAGGGTAATCAGTTTCAGTCCCTTAACAGTGTGTGTGTTTACATGATCAGGGAAATCAGACTACATTAAAAATCTAGACTCAATGTGGTTTTGCCCTCATACCGGTTGAACAAGTTTTACTTCTGTTTGCATGCAAGTGTAAACAGATTACCCAGGAGAGATATGGTCCTGCTGTGTTAAGTGCACTACTGCTTGATTCAGGCTGTAATATGTCAAATTATTAAGTATTGTTAGCATTGTTTATTATTATTTTATTACTAAATCTTTGTAATATTGTCTATTGCTGCATTCATGTTCTCTCGGAAACTGTGAAGTTCCGAGCTCCGACTGAGAAAGACGTGTTTGAACACTGCTCGGGAGGGAATAGGTGTGTTCAAGATGATCAAGACGGTGTAGTCGGCTCGAGCCGGTAAGGGGGGTCGGGGGCTACGTCAGGGCTACGTAGGCCCCGGTAATCTCGAGAGAGCAATCCGGCTCGAGTCGACTTGACAAATCGTCGAGGCGAGGAGAAAGCAACTGCTCCCGGCTTCACCGCCTCGATGACTACAAAATCAAGATGCATGATGGGAAATGTAGTGCAGTGATTGCCCGCTGATTGGCTTTGATCCAACGTGACGCGCTACAGTTCCTCCTTCTCTGTCTTTATCGTATTTGTGGACTTTTATAACATCACACGTGTTTAACATGAGTCAGAAAAGACCCAGACTGTTGTACATCACACACAACAACATTAATACATGATCCTGATGAGCTGAAAGTCACTTTTACAAAGGCAAATCTAAAGTGTGCCATCTTTATCATGAGCTCTTTATTCTTTGCTCTGGTGATGTGTGAGTGAGTCTGTGTGTGAGGGAAACAGAAATGTGTTTACAACATTGTAGGTAGTTTTATTCAGTGCAACACTTCAAACAAACGCGAGAGCTCCGTGAGTCTGTGAGATCTGAGGCTGCCTCGTTGCTCTCGGGCTCAACAAGTGTCCAAGTTGAATCTCCTCCTCTTTGCCTCAGCCGCCTGCTCTCGTCTGCAATCCAGGCAGAGATTTTCGCATCTTGAACACACCTAATTTCAGCGGGGAAACTCGCCCGGAAGTGTTGGAGGCCGAGTTTGCGTCAAATGTCAAGAGCCTGGGCAGGACCCACGGCAGGACTGTATGAGATTGGAGCAGGGCACTGACACAAAATGACAGGGATTTAGTTTTATATCACACTGAGAGTTCTGCTTCACCAGTAAAACCCATTTAAAACCTTAACACAGACTAAATGAGTTTACATCAATGCACCTTTACATGTAATGTCCGAAATAATTTATTTATCAGACTTTTACCAACAAGAAAAGATACAGCTCCTCAGTAAGTTCATTAGTTACAATAATAAGAGTTTTCACATGACTTTTTCACGAATCTGCAAAGAAAATCAAGCTGAAGTTATGCAAATGTTTGTTGGTGTCACTGCTCCACGTGTGTTCCACAAGCTGCTGTCATGAACGCTCTCATTTTGGGAGGTTCGATCGTTACGTAGATACCTCCGAGTTTCCCGGGGAACATGAATGCAGCATATTGACCCTTTGCACCTGTCGTCATGCTCCTCGAGGAAACGCCCACTTCTCCATGATGGAGGGCAAAAGTGCTGTCTGTGTGCATTACAACTATGGAAACTTAGTATGCTCACAATCCCTGCCCTGCCGAAAACTTGCTTGTTTCTACGTAATTTCAATTGATTTCAATTGTAAAATGGCTGTATCTTGTGGAACTAGCAGGCAAGGAGGTTGTAAGCCTAAACTTGTAGCTTTTTCGTTTACATTTTGATACAGTGGCAGCAATAAATCAAAAGAACTGGAAACTCTCTAAGTCACTACGGATTTGCAGTTAACACTTTAAACAAGGTAAGTCAATGCTAACAAGAAAAAAAAAAAAGACATTTGGAAAAAAAAAAAAAATGCAATGAATATCTCAACAGCCTGCATTATGCGTGGCTAACACTAGCCTCCCTTGATATACAGCTAAGTTACTGAAAACCAACCTCTCCTATGCTTTTAAATCTGCTCCAGTGTCAGACAAAACCATTTTACCATAGGCCTATTGGTGCAAATCATGAGAAGTAAAGTCAGGCAATTAAACTTGTAAATTTTATTTATTCGGCAAACATAGCAGGAGGAAGAGGCCATGGATCAGCTAGCATTCATTAGCTTTTCTAAATACCTTACTCTGTGCATGTCTAAAAGATGTCCTACTTCCACAGACAAACGTACTGAACATGCGCTAGAAGCATCCACTGCTTTCTTTACGGAAAAATAAGTAAATAGCGCGTTGCGTATAAAAGGGACACCTGTCATGCGCCCTCTGACTTTGCTCATTCCGCCTCCTCGGTGTCTGGCTCCTTCTGGGTTGAGTAAGCGTGGGTCATGGCTTTGCAGATAAGCGCCTATAGCTTCGATAAATCACGCTTCATTTAGTATAGCCTACTAAATTTTTATTTCTCTTAGCTGCTAGGCCTACAGCTGCGGCAGGTCCGCGCCTCTCGATGCGCTGAATGTTGTCCTCCTCTGTGCCTCCGATGTTTGGCTTTGAGGTAAGGGCTGTCTTATCCTGCAGCTGTAAGCGCTTGTTGCTACTACATAGCTAATTGGCTTGTTTTTGCCATAGAATGTTGCCCATGGTGTCTGCAGCACCTATCGCGTAGATCAGGATGTTTAAGCCTCATTAACAGGTACATTAAATAGTTGCCATAGATATTCATGTTATGTTGCATCGTATCTCAATAAAGTTTTGATTGGTTAATGAATGGACACAACTCAAGGGGACTGTTTGTCAAGCTGCAGACCGATTGTCTATTTACAGGACGTCTGCAATTGAACTACAAACGGTCGGGACCACGTACGTCAATTGTTTTTTCAAAAACCCATTTACAGCTTTAGGTCTGCCCGGGTTTACATTCGCTTTGGAAAACTAGTTGAAATCAGACTGGGCTAGTTATCCGGTTTTCCTTCATGTAAACGCCTTGAGTGAGAGAGATGCAGGATAATACTTCCAGTCTGCCAACTAGGTGAGGTGGAAGGAAAAAATTGCACTCGAACACTGGAACAAGTGTGGTTTATTTCACAAGGTCATACAAGTCAAGAAGACTAAAGCTTGGTTTATGCCTCCCGCACGTGAAGTCCGCACGGAAATTAGACGCATGGACTAGAGCGGAGCAGAGGCTGACGGTGTTTAGAGTTTCTGTGTTTTTTAAGCGGCTGCTTGTAGAGGGCAGTAGAGAGCTGCCATTGAAAGCCCGTTGATTCCAGGGACGGACCGTCCGCGTAGTCACAGATTTTTCCCTGACGCAGATGCGGAAAAACCTGGTCCAAGCGGCAGCGCTTGAGGGGGCGTGTCTCCAAAAATTCTTCATTTCTAAGGCTATAAAAATGTTTCTGAATGATCTTTCAATGTACAGTATTTCCAACAAAAATTAAAAAAATAAAGGGTCTCAAGGAAACGTGCAGTTTCACATGTTTACTGTAAACTGTCACTTGACCAGAGCTGTTTATTTCCTGTTTACGCCCAGAGAAGAAGATGGCAGCAGGAAAGCTCCCAAAGAAAGAGTTAGTAAAGTATCTTAACATAAAGACAGAACATTCATTTTTGGTACACATCTTGTTTAAGGTGTCTAGTATTGATGTATTATTTTACAATTACTCAACTTTATTTAATGTGGCCACAGAACTCAAACATCTCATCGGCAACAATAGTGACCGGTGGGAACATCCATATGTACATGCTAACACACTCAGGCCAACTGTTCTACCTTATTTTGTGCTGCTTTCTAAGTTTTTACCTAATTTCAGGCACATACACCCAGACACCCCCCCACACACTGCATAAAACTGAAACGCTGATTCCCCATGTTTACTCCTGACTCTGCTGGTCCAGCTTTTGTCCTGACTCTGGTCCAGGTTTAGTGACTCTGGTCCAGGTTTAGTCCGGACTCTGGCACCAGCAGGAGGCCGGTCCCTGAGGTTCTCAGAGTGCGAGATGGTTCTGCAGCACAAACATGTCAGAGATGTACTTTGGTGCTAGTCCATGGAGAGACTTAAACACAAGCAGAGCTGTTTTAAAGTCTATTTTCTGAGCCACTGGAGCCAGTGTAAAGACCTAAACACAGAACCAATGTATAAAAACTGGGTAAAGAAAGAGCTGTCAGCAGTGACTGTGATGCAAACCTAAACTGAAGTAATTGTGTTCGGTCCACAAAAACAAAGAGAAAGTGTTTGCAGTTATCTTCAGTCTCATTCTCTCTCTCTAAACCCTGCAAAACAAGTCAGAACCTTGGGTGTAATAGACTCAGATCTGAATATTGATACCCACATCAAACCAGTAACTTCTGTAGCTATTTATCACTTAAAAACATTGCCAAAATCAAAAATGTAGCGTCTAAGCCAGACTTGGAGAAACTTGTTCATGCATTTGTTTCAAGCAGGCTGGATTATTGTAATGATCTATTCACCGGTCTATCCAAACGAGCTGTAAAACAGCTACAGTATATCCAGAACTCTGCTGCTCGAGTTTTAACTCTAACTAGGAAGTATGACCATATTCAACACAGTCTCTCTAGATGCGTACTTTACACAACAAAAACAGCGTATTCTGACCACGACCACAGCATGTACAGACCGGATAGACGATATGAAAAGCGTAAAATGACACGAGATTTCACAGCGTTAAAATAGGACGAGTTTTGGTTGCAGCCACGTGAGGACGTTTTCTTCAGGTGAAACGGGTAAGTTCAGGCATAAAGTTACTAAAATTGGTAAGATTAGGTCTGGGGCTTGAGGCAGGTTAAGATTAGAATCAGGATTTCATTAATATTCATAAATAAGAACACGTCTAAACAACCACCATTGAAATGAACGGGGACTGTGACGTGTACTATAATTACGCAAAACAGCTGTGAAGTCGTGCTAATCATACGTAATTTGCATGTTGTGTAATGTCGTGGTAAATGTACGCTTTCTTGTGAGACCGGGCTCCCATATTATGCCTGTGCTTAAGTCTTTGCACTGGCTTCCAGTGGCTCAAAGAAATGATTTTAAAGCAGCTTTACTGGTGTTTAAGTCTCTCCATGGTCTAGCGCCAAAGTACATTTCAGACATGCTAGTGCCTTATGAACAATCTCACACTCTAAGAACCTCTGGGACTGTTTTTTTGCTGGTGCCCAGAGTCAGGACTAAACATGGGGAATCAGCGTTTCAGTTTTATGCTGCTAGGATCTGGAACAGTCTTCCTGAATTTGTGAGACAGGCCTCTTTCATTGCAATGTTTAAATCACGGCTGAAGACAGCTCTTTTTAAATGTGCTTATGAGTGAAATTTTTGAATTTTATAGTTATTATTGTACTTTTCCTGTGTCATGTACTTTTATGTTTTTACATTTTTCTACATTATTTCTAAATGTATTCTAAGTGTGTTTTATGTGTATTTTAATGCTGTAAGGCACTTTGAATTGCAGCTGGCATGAAAAGTGCTTAACAAATAAAATTATTATTATTATTATATGCACTCACACCCCAACACACTGCATAAGTCAATCAGACCTGTATTCAGTGCTCAGTACTACTGCTGCAAATTAACCTCTGTTTTCATAGTTTGCAAGAAACAGTGTATCGCATAGGTTTTTCTAGAATGTTGTCCCAGTTTTCGATAATGGGCCAATTCACATTGTCTAGGGTCCCACATATGGACCAGGCCATCATTTGAGTAGCTCTGGATGTCAATAGAATACTCGAACCCCCCCACCCCCCACACACATGTACAAACACAGAAAAACACTGCGCAGGTCAAACAAACCTATATTGAGTCTGTCCAATGGTTAGTACAACCCATTATCCCACCGGTCACAATTGTGACCGAACATAAAATACAATTTTCACACATTTTCCCATGAAAATTTCTAAAAATTTTGATTGATTGTTTCAAAGGGTCACTAATGCGTCATGATTTGGATATTTTTGTGTCTGGGAAAAATTCGGCAATAAATGGGTTAAAGCAAAGAAGTTTTCACTTTTTGATCGTGGCCGGATCATCGAGCTGCATAAGCAAAGCCTCTCACAGCGAGTCACTGCTGCTGAGGCTGGACGCAGTAAGACAGTCATTCTAAATGTTCTCCTGAGCATTATGGAACAACAAAGTCAAGTGGTAGACCCCAAAAAATGACACCTGCGCTGAGCCAGAGGATCCAAATGAGTGTTTGTCAAGACACAGGGCAGTCCTCAACCCAAATTATGGCCCTCACTGGTGCCAACTGCAGCACAATAACCATCAGACGGGATCTGTGAAAAGGGTTTTAAAAACAAAAAATTATTTTAAAGACCTAATTTCCTTCAACGCCACAAACCGGTCTGTTCAGACTTAGCCAGGAGTAGCAAACATGAGACACTGAAAGGTGGAAAAAGTTTTATTTTCTGATGAGAAAAAAAATGAACCTTGATGGTCCAGATGACTTCCAACGTTACTGACATGACAAGGAGATCCACCTGAGATGTTTTCTACCCGGCACAGTGGAGGGAGCTCCATCATGGTGTGGCCTGCTTTTTCATTCAGTGGAACGCTGGAGCTTCAGGTGGTGCAGGTCGACTGGTTGTGCAGATGTTGCAGGAGCATCCCTCATGACTGAGGGCCCTGGTCTGTGTGGTAACAGTTGGGTTTGTCAACAGGACGACGCAGCAGAAGTCTTTTGTCACTTGACAAAGGACTTCTTCAGGGAGAATAACATCACATTTTGGATCGTCCTGCATGTTCTCCTGGTTTAAATCCCATAGAGAACATTTGGGGATGGATGGCAAGGGAAGTTTATAAAAATGGTCATCAGTTCCTGACAGTTGATGCTCTTTGTGATGCCATCTTCATCACTTGGAGCAACGTTCCGAATCGCTTTTTGGAAACACTCACATCCAGCTGCCCAAATTAATTTTTGAAGTGATTAACAAGAACGGTGGAGCCACTCATTACTGAGTCCTACTGAGAACATTTTTGTTCTGGTTTGGAGAGTTTTTTGTTGTTTTTTGAGTGATGGTTTTAAGCTTTTGATCAGCTGAAAAACAGCCTATTTCAGTTTTTTATTTTTTATTTATTAAGTTCTAAATGTTTTTGTCACACTTCCCCTTCTTGCTTTTGCATAATGTAGCTCTACTTAAAACCTCATGAAGATCCAAATGTGCAAAATGCGAATTTTGCACATTTTTCAACTGGTCTTAAGATTTTGATCAGGAGTGTATATATACATATACATATATACGTAGATAGATAGATAGATAGATAGATAGATAGATAGATAGATAGATAGATAGATAGATAGATAGATAGATAGATAGATAGATAGATAGACAGACAGACAGACAGACAGACAGACAGACAGACAGATAGAAGATAGATAGATCTCCACGGTAACATTTGTTTTGTGACTTTTTTTTTTTTTTTTACTTTTTTCAATAGACATATCAATAGACTAAATCAAACAGTTTTTCACAAAATGTGTTAGTTGCATAACCCCAGACACTGGATAACCAATGTCCGGGCACTTTAAATTGTTCTGTGAATATAAACCAGGGCAAGAAAGGACAACATCTCATTTTCTGTGAATGGTGAAGTAATCCACATCTGAGCCACCGACCAATAAAAAGCCTCAACGAAAACCCCTACTTGTTAAATACCAGTTCACGCTTTACTCTTGCTTGATAAAACTATTAAGTTATGTGACATCACCACAACATTTCTTAAAATGAATGCAAAGGCAAATGGCAACATCCGGAAGTGGCTCGTCTGCCCAAGAAACATCTTGAAGCTCCCAATGACAAGCATTACCTGCATGGGCTACAAAAAGAAAAAGACTTGACTACTGCTTGATCAGCTGGAAGTCTTTCCTGATCCAGTAATACAAAGCAGCAAAGTAATGGTTCGTACTGGAAGAAAATGAGATGCAACGCAGCAGTACAGCAGGCCAAGACTCGATTGAAACATCGAGAGGTTGTAAGAATGGTACAACATGGCAAGAAGGGCCTTGGATGGGGAGCTACTGCCAGAGTGGGGTCCAAGTCCACAGAAACAATAAGGAAAGGGATGATTGTTCTGGAGATTGGACAGATCAGTCCATCACGTGGACTGATCTGTGGAAGTTGCCTCATGCTAGAGTAAGCTTCCTATAATCAGGGCCACCTATACTCTCCCAAGGCCACAGAACCTGCCCCAGTGGTGTGGCACAGAAGAACTTTGCTAACTCCGTGGGCAGCAAAACACAAGTCTCCAATAATTGCAGAAGCTAACAGGAATCATTGAGATGCGCAGGCTTGACACAAACAAGAGTAAATCACTAACATCAGCACCTCACCCCATCCAGTTCATCAAGCAAGAAGGGGATGCAGCTGCCTACAGCTTTCCCTTTGTTCAGATATTGTCATTTGGTCAAGCATAAAGAAATCCATTATCATGGCATATAAGGTCCGGGTGCCAAATCGGCCCTACAAAAATCTAATCTGGCCCCCAAATCACATTTTAATTATTACAAAAATATATTACTTTGTTTGTAGCTTTAATATTGGGTTATTACTTTGGAAATAGTTGCCTACTTAAATTTCTTGTGTCAGTAAATGTTTGAACTAGGCAAAAGTTATCTTGATTTTTTTTTATGTCTTAAAATAAAATTGACCAATGGATACCTGCACTCCATGTACCCATACTTCAGTTTGGGAACCACTGTTCTAAAAGAGAGAATGTGCATACTTGATATATCCACTAGATGGCGGCTTTTGCCATGATATTCCGTTGTTGCTCCGTTGCACGTTTGCCTCAGAGCTTCACATGGCCTTCGGATACAATTGTTTTCATCATCATACCATGGCCCCAAACGCCTTGGAAAAAACTAAAAGATAAAAAAGCTTACTAGACCTACACTTCTATAGTTATTGGCAAAAACCTCATCACTTTTTAATTCAATTTCATTTTATTTTTTTTTTTTTTGTTTGTGTTAAAAACACAGTAGGCTTATACAAAAAGACTTTTGCTGTTGCAGATAATTGTCTCTTAGTTGAATTAGTCTCTCATTCTTGCCTCACAACCCAAACCAAACAACTAATTTCTTTCTCCCATTCTAGCAGAATCAGGCCTGCCTTCAGTCTCCCTAATGTTAGCTCTGTCTTATGCAGTCAAACAATTACAACAGTGCATTATCCAAGTCGCTGACTATAATTCAATTAACTGCCTCCCCTCGGCTCCATCTGCCCGCATAATACACACATTAATTAACAACAGAATCCAATATCGTCCTCTGCGCCTACACTTATTTTCATTTCTCATAAAAAGGTCATTGCAGCCACTTCCCACCGAATACAATTGCTGTAAGTGTGGAGTAATGGATTAGAAATGTGTACAGGTCGCTCTCTGAAGCCAGGGAAACGGTTTCAAAAATTTCGTCTGCAACTCAGTTAATTATTTAGCCAAGTTTATTATTATTTCAACATGTATTATTGTTTGTATTCCCTTATAGGGAAATTTGACATGTAGCCTACTGTAAGTGTCATGTAAACCTCAAAGAACCTCAAGCCTCATCATGCGCTACGTAGTTTTAACATAAATTGAGCCTTTGAAGGTGTTCCTCAGTGTGTTAAAACTCCAAGTATGCATTGCTACGAACTGAAATGGTTGAGCTGAAAAACTCAAAATCTGGATTATGGTCAGAAAAAGTAAAATATTGATATTTCTAATTTATGCAAAGCCATTTCCCTCACAGCTGTTGAACATTTGTTTGCCCGTTGTTATGGAGACTGCCACAGAGCAAAGATGAGAGGTCGAGGTTTAGGTCTTGTTTGCATTCATGTTCCTTTTACCTCGGAAAATCAAGATTTTGTTGGTAACCATATTAAATAAATGATACAGCATTAACAAAAGTTAATAGACCTAACAGTGAGATCAGATGCTAGCCTATCTAACGTAAAAGATTTTTTGTATTTATTTTCCTTTTGATTTTCATCAGTCTCCACACAGCAGTGGCATCAGGTGCTAAGCTTGAGGACCACATGAACATAGCATTAGAATGAGAATTATTATTGCCGAAGCTTTAAGTAAATCTGAGTTGTTACTCTTACTGCAAGATTCAATTTAGCCCAGGAAAGATTGATACAAGAAATAATAATGGTTATTATTTTTTTTTTTTAATTCTAAGTGAGCAACACTTAAGTAGTTTATGGCACAAAACTGTGAATGACCTGTAAGTATCATCTCATCTACAAAACAAAAAAAAAAACATTATCAGTTCATTCATCCGGCTCTGATAAGACTAAAACAAGACTAAAGATAGAATAAAGCACACTAAATTATTAATGCATCTGAGTGCAATCACTGAAGGTCAGAGTGCAATTGCAGACAATAGCGGGGTGTTAGAGGGTGCAAGGGGGTCAGGGCACACTGGCTCATCCCATTCACAACACCAAACCTAATTATCAGTGTATGAGAAGCGTTCATTAGCACACTGCCTCACCTCGCTGTGCACAAAGAGCTTCTTCTCTCTATTTGTATGTGAATAATGGCTTGCTTAAACACATGGAGGTATTTATGTTTCTGTTAATTGTGTGCAGCTTGTGTCTACCCCTGGCTGGAGCTCACAACCCACCTCCTCTTCTCATTATTATGAACCACAACTTAGTGTTTTCCTCCAAACAGTCAAAGCAGCTAAAAGGCTATAATTTGCCTCATACCTGATTTGTTTATTAGTCATAATTAGCCCATTAGACGTGAAGTTTGCTCTCCGATTCACCACTGCAGGAGGTAGAAGTCTTTAAGCAAAGTTTTTCACTTGTTTTAGTCCCTTGAAGAATTCCAAGTTTGTGGTATCAGTGTTAAAGTTAATAAATCTTTGTGAGCTGTAACTGTGTAAGTGCCTGATTAAAAAAATGTAAAAGCATAATCGATTGGGACAGAGTGTAAGTTAAATGAAGTTTACTGTTTTAAAAAGAAATATCCACAAAATCTTCTCAGTTTAGACATATTTCTTTGAGTCAAAGGACAAAACCATGTTGTCTTGGGAAAAGATGTCTGGATAATATTGCAAAATATGTGACTGTAACAGCCCAAAGTATTTTTCTGTTATTGTGACATACGACTTGTATGTATTGGTTAGCTTAGTCCTCACTGTTCACTTCTGTCCTCTTCTCCTGAGAGTGGATGCTGTTAAACCCTATGGTATTGTTGAACCTAACTATTTCCCACTTGAACAGTGAACATTTCAATCTCAGCTCCTGTAATCACAACCTAAAGACTGCTATTTGCTCTCACTTTTACAGCGGCCTGTTCTGACAGCCTCAACAAATGATGGAGTGCAACATGTGATTTCCTCAGAGGCACCTGTCCATTGTCTGTCTGTGTGAGAGCTGCACAAGGAAAACTCACATTTGGTAATAGTAGCCCATCATAGAGCCACTTTTATAGCCCACCACATTCTTACCTTTAAATTACCTTAAGCTCCATTCTCTGAATTCGGGTAAAACACATTATACAAGCATGGGGCATCCTTCTCTTGCAAGTCGTGACTTGGACTTGAGATGACTTGAATCTCTATTTTGATGACATGTTGACATAATAAGACCAGACTTATCTGCTCTAAACTAAGTGACTCAAGGGTACTTTGGGATTTGGAGGTGCTAACAAATAAGTGTTGTAAATAAGAATTTGTTCTTAATTGTTAAACAGCATAAGTTAAATTATGCAGTTTTAATAAATTATGCAGTTTTAATAAATTATGCGTCATTACTAAAAAAAAAAAAATCTTTCAAAATCCAAGCTACATCCCCATCGATGTAAGTTTTCGAAGTTTTTAACCTTGTTATGATGGCCTTCCTTCACCATTAGTTTACCCAAAGTTATATTTGAATTGATTCCTGCATGTTGGAGTAATCTTGTTTTGTTCTTCCGCTGGAGCTCAAGTGCTCAGAAATCCCCGTTCTCACCTACCACCTATCCCCTCCCACTTGTTTGTATTTACTTGTTATAAGTCAAAAGATTAATTCTCAAAGTGAAGTATGTATGGTTCAATACTGTCCCCTATCCACTTTACAACAATAAAAAAATGTTTTTAAAAATCTGTTGTTTTTTACAGTTACATTTAAAGTGAAGAGGCGGGGCTTATCAGTTCTGCTGTTTTTAACAGGAAGTCAGTAGAGCTTTTCCTATTTTTAAGTTGTTTTAGATCAATGTTTTACAATGAACAAAAGGTAAATTACTGATCTGCAGATGTTCTAGCTTTTTACTACATATAAAAAAAACACACAATAGGTCCCCTTTAACCTTCTGTGGAACAGGCAAAGCTTTGTAAATCGAATGTTACATCAAGCCAGTTTCTAGTTGAGAGTTTCCCTAAGCATGTGTCTTACTCTTGAGTAATTCTTGCACTACGCTTCTGCATAAAAAAATATTATTTGAAGTACATCTGGCTTCTCTGGTCGCCTGTGTCCATTTCCACTCTTCCTTATTCACTTGTCTTTCCACATTCTGCCACAGCTTTGCCCCGACTTCTCTCTCTCACTCACCCTGATGGGATAGAAAAGAGAGAGAGGAAAAGAGCATAATGTGAGCGGATCAAAGAGCTAAGCGGGGCTGACGATATCGAGGCAGATTAGCGATGCTCCCCTACGCCGACAGCTGCTCGTAACCACGTTGGGCCCAAAGATATTGTCCCAGATTAGCGGCAACAGCTACAATGGCCTTCTCCCAGATGCTTGTTGTCTGACTCACATAATACAATAGTTTAGAGCAAGAGGATCAGCGAGCGCACTGCAAAAACATGTGTTAGAATCACAAAGGGGATTGTCAGCTTCAAACATCCTCAAGGATAAAAAAAAAAATGTCTGCCACTTATCACAGTCTAGTCTCTCACATATTCCGTCCCTCTAGCGCTATAATCTCTATCACTTCTGGTATAAGCCACAATAATATGACATCGCTGACGGACAAATCACTTAGACAATCGCCTTTGTTACTACTTCATCTCTGACTCTCGGTTCTGCCTTCGACACAAAAAGATTTCATTGTAAAGCGACTTGATGTGTCTCAAAGCAACACATTGTTCCACTTGAATTCTCTGTCATCCTCACAGCCATAGAGGAGATCATAAAAAGGGGAAGTGTCTGATACTGATAGGGCCCGCTTTGTTCACCATTGTAAAAAGATGAAGTCTCAAACTCGAATAGTGAGCATGTCGCTGAAAGGGAATGAATGTGACACATTATGAAGCAACAATTACAAGAATTACATGAGGATTGAGCTGGTGGTAAAATGGCATTCTTCTTCTACACTGGAGATCATCCGTTAGCCCGCTGTTTACGCACAATGAGCGCTGATTTGTTTTCAGATTGTGCTAAAGTCGTGTTCACATTTGAGTAATGTCTGAGGGCAAGCCGAAAGTTTTTTGTTTTTTTTGTCTATTTTTGTCAAACTACATAAAACTTGGTCATTTCTTGTTCATTGATTGGATTCAAGTGAAATACAGCTTGTTTCATATATGTGTTTTTAGTGTTCATCAGTATAACTAAAAAAAAGGTTCCTGATCTTCTGAGGAATCTATAATGTTGAATTTTATAATATTGGTTCATTCTAATGAAGCGTTTCTAACATCTGTGCTCTTAATCGCTGCAGGAGGACTAAAAAAAGTAATTTACCAAAATGCACCTCCAGACAAACTTCAGCTTGCTCAAGTAGTTGTTTGTGTACAATTTAGGGCCCTAGTGCACATGGTGGTTTAGCTGTGTGCAGATTCGTTTTTTTTTTTTTTTTTCATTTTTCTCTATCTACAAACATGGAACCTTATGATTATTTGTTTTGGGACTGGCAAAAACAAACAAATAAACAAACAAAAAAAAAACCACAAACCAACCACAAAACAAATCTACAATGTGACAGTCAAACCGCAAATTCCACTTCAGAATTCTGACATACAGTATAGTGAAGCGTGATAATATTGTGTTGTCACTGAATGCAACCCATTGACAAGGACAGTAATCATTACAGTTCAGACTTCCTTCTCACGCAGTATGTCTGCTCCTCTCAGGCTGCACCCAATCCTCTCAGGTCACGGCTCAACTAAATTCATCCAAATTAAAGAGTAAAAAAAAGTATGCCCAAATGTTTGCAATGTTTGAGTTGGCTTTCCCCAGAGTAATCTGAGATTACAACATATATCCATTCACTGGTTTTGTGGTTAAGTATTTCATGTACATTGAATCAGGTCAAGACAGTTCCAGGTCCCAGGGGCGGGGTGATGTGGAGTTTATTTGGGTGGACGCAAAAACTATAATTGCACCTTTTGGCATGTGTCATCACCTTTTGGTAAATGTGTTGACAAATGGAATGGGATCAAATACAATGGTGGGATGTAAGCACGAATGATGTTGTATGTTGGGTCAGATCACAGTTGAAATGGAGGTTAACAGAACATAGAAAATTGTGTATTTTTATCATAACTCTAGCTTCAGCCTTTTTGCAATTCTGTGATGCCCAAGGGTTTCTAAGTTAAGTTTACAATCATAACTCCACAGTAGTTACAAGAAGCTTTTTCTAAGTTGTGTAAAATCAGGGTAAAAAGAAGTGTTATAAACCAAAGTGAGACCTACAGCAAAATAACATTAGTCAAGATCACAAATATGAGCTGTCGACTACTGCAGGCAGCTGCTCAATGGTCTTGATTTTCAAACAATTTGCTGTGAGTTGTGCTTTGAAAAGTGATTTAATTGTAATTCACACACAGGTTTATTTGCATTATTAATTAATTGACCATTTTGAAGTGTCATGAGCATTCTGTATCACAAAAGTAATCAGATCAATCATATGAACAGTTAGTGCCACAAATATTTTAATTTTCTAAAAGTCACAATTTTGTGCTCATAAAGTTAGATTAAAAACTAAACACTGTGCATTCATGAAAGCGAACTGTACTGAGCAGTGAGACTTTATGCAATATTTATTTTGAAAAACCTCAAATCTAAACAGACAATACAAAATGCATCTGTAGGACACTGAAAGTCCGTCAAACTAAAAAACAGCAAAATATAAGAATCAAATTGAGCAAAACACACATTGAACAATTTCAGTGTTGGCGTTACTAGAAAACAGCAAAAATTGTGATGAAAACAGTTTGCCTTTATACAAATGCCAACTAAAATTGCAGTGTTATTTGGATTTTAAAGGTACGAATCCAGTGTGGCGTCAGATTGAGGTGTTCTGTTGGATCTATCTCCTGGTCTCCAGTAGATGCCAGCAGCGAACCATTTTACAATAACTTCTCACTCTCTCCCGGGTTGCTTTTTTCTCTCTGTCCCCGGAGCAGCTTCCAGGGCTTTTCGAAAGTGCTTTGGAGTTGGATGCGGTACAGATGGCTGGCCTAAACGCAACACTTATCCAGACATTTCACTGTTCGCACAATGATATCAAAGTCAACTCAAAATGGAGGCTGTGCCATCAACTGGAAACAAATTCTAACACTTTCAACAGAATTGTATTGTGAGCAAAGTGGCTGTGGATTTGGTCAGCATTCAGCACAGATGTCCCTCCCCCTGAGTGAGTGTGCTGGGGTGTTAAGTAAAACTCTCCCATCACATCCTCTTAAAAAAAAAAAAAAAAAAAAATCAGATTTTTAGAGGATAAATACTTACAATTAAGGGTTTAATCCAGATTGGGCTAACAAACATGTATTTATTTTACTCTGCTAAAATCCTATGTTTATTAAAAGTCTAAAGTGAGTTCTCAATATAAAACAATCTCACTGAAATCAAAGTGTAAAAAACTACAATGCATGCAGTAAGCAAACATGCTTTATAAAATGTAAAAAAAATAAAGGTTTATTTCAGTATTGCATTGTAAAGTGAAGCAACATTATCAACTATGAATTGTCAACTGAAATGCTTTGAATTATTACTCTCGACTTTATTAAAACTAATTTAGTTTGTTCTAAATTCATTCAAAGTGGGATTTGTTTTTTTCTTTTCAATCTTGAAAAGAAAGAAAAAGAAAAACGCTGGCCTTCAAGCAACAAAGCATTGTCTTAATTTTTAAACAGAAGAGAACGAGAAGTCAGCAAATACTGTCTCTGCTACATTTGCAAATGTGGTGAAAAAAGTTTGCCTGTAAAAATACAGTTAATTATTAAAATGGTCTGAAATTAACTTTTTGATGATGTTTCTTAACAATGGCATTCACGTATAGAAATGCTCTGTTATAAAATGCATTCATTATGATAACTCTTAGAAATGTTCATTTTCCAAGCTTTTTTTTTAAGGGTTTCAATGTCTATCATACATTAGATGTATAAATCAGGACCATTAATTGTAGACTTTGCTGAAAATGTGTTATCTTGTCTTGCTTCTGCAAAGTTTTTTTTTGTGTGTGCAAATTTTGATTTGACCTTTTAACTCTATCTAACTCAATCATATCACCTTGCTGTGTCACCAACTCCAAATGTGATGCTATATTTTTGGAACCAGTTACCCGGGATACTTCCATTTTTATTTTTTATTTGGCCCTCATCTCTTTTCTCACTGCCTTTTTTACCAGCATCCATTAGTATCCATTAGTTCTGTATTGCACGTCCAATTTTTGGGATTAAATAGCTGTGAAAACACTCTCAGTACCTGCCGTCCAATTTTTTCCCGGACAAAACATGTTTACAACTGGTAGCCCAAGTAATACTGAGGTCTCAATCTGCAGCTTTGTACGTTTTCTGTTAGGGTCATGTGTGTGCGACCAATGTTTGAACGGCAACAATAGGTTATCTGTGCCTATTTCTGGAGGCGGGGCCTCAGGGACCTCTCAGCGCCTCGTGATTGGCTGGCCAGACATAAGTTTACTTTGGAGAGGACTGGGAGTGTGTGGATTTTTTCGCTTCCAATTAAATGTGGAATGCAGCGCTCTCGAAGGCCATTTGAAGTGTGTTTGTTTGTCTCTGAGTACGTACTCTTATATTTAACACACTGAAGCTGTTCAGAAGGGAAAAAAAGGCAGCACAGGTAAATGCATGCATCTATACTCTTACAATTAGACTTCTGTCTGACATGGGTATACATGCAAATAACAAGAAAAGGAACAACAGGGAAAAATAGATCTTTCAATTACAGACATTATGAAATGTAAATAATATAATAATAAAATATTTTTGGACACGTTTTATAATAAGTGGACATTAATTTGTTGATTATCAGTTAATGATATGTTCATGAGGAATAAATGCATGAATTCATGATGAATTTGTCAAGAATTTAGCCCTCATGAGTTATCAAGAATTATCATAAATTCACCAAAAATTATCATGAAAACTCTTTAATTCATGAAAAGAACTACTGCAACATGAATCTTAAATGATCTGTAAACCTTCTATGAATACATGTCTTCATTTTTTATTTTGAACTAAAATAGTAATTCCTTATGACTTCTGAAACTCATGCACATTATTTCTAACATACTGCATAATTTATTTTATTTATGTATTTATTTTTAAATACAAATTCAAGGCCAGCTTTATGATTTATCAGTCAGCATGATTAGAAACTGTAAAAATAAAACCCAAATAGGCAGGTACATTAATTATGTTGTAGATGTTACATATGAAGAAATACTTATCTAAAGCATCAAAAAGAGATCCAAGGCACTCTAAATGTAGAAAAATAAAAGTCTTTATTTACATTGACAGATTCTGCATTTCGACACTATGTGCCTTCGTCAGGGTCGTTTTATGAAGGAAACTAGAGGCGACCTTATACAAGCAGCTGGTCAAGGTCATGTGACCAATCAGTGTTTCCAGATAAGTCAATGTAGCAAATGTATCACAGTTTAAATTACATTGGTAAAATACAGAAAAAAAATATATATATACACATCAAATATGAGCAGAGAGAAAAACTAATTAACAGAGCTATACAGACAATGGGCATACATAATAATTTATTTAATTTACACAAACTACTGTGAAAAGAACAATGAAACATAGAGCCCCAATAAAGTGCTGTGTGCTGTAGCATTAAAATGTGTGCAAGTTATGAGACCATTTGCTCCAAGAGTTATTTACAAAAATCGAGAAAAGTCGGTTTAAGTGAGGGTGGATTGTTGCTTTAAGTGCGTTGATCAGTAGGTTTCCCTTTGCAGTAACCTTTGAAAAAAATAGCTAATAACATTTTTTTTTTTTCCAGTAGCAGTTCAAAATATTTCAACTGCTGTTGTGATGATTAATTAAAAAACCCTTATGAGGAGGAGGCATTATTGCTTACCATAAAAAGACCTCAACCCGATTTTAGATAAAAATAAATGAAATCTTATTAAGTCAAATCAACTTCTACATAGAACAGTTTTTACTCAGTTACAATAAATTCCTGCCATAATTTAATAAGAATTTTTAATTAGCTCCACCTAAACTTTTTTAAGTTAATACAGGTCAAAAGGAGGAATGGTCAAAACCCAAAATATACCAAATCTAGTGTCATTCTGTCCAAGGGCTGTGACACAAGCTATACTGATTCTTACATTTACCAAATACATTTAGGGGGACTTAAACCTGATGTTCTTTGTTCAGAGCTTCTTCACAATTTAAACTAGAGTCAATGAGACATCAGAGGCCAAAACGACAGAACCTTCACAAAGAGTCCAGCCAATTGTTAGAGCTCCAAAGTGTTCAGAAACTGTTTCTATTTGAATTTTAAATGATTTGAGTCAGGCGTTTTAACAAAATGCCACAGAATTACTGTGCTGGTCTTTAGGGGTTATAATTGTGCTGCTTCTCAATGTAACCAAGCTATGAAGCAAGCCTTGAATTTTTACTAAAACAAGAAACAAAAAGAGCTGAAATGAAACGATGATTAATGAGTCATGAACTCATAATTGTTATCATTATTTCCATTCATGCATGACTTTCAAAAGTCATAATTGTTTTAATGTCCAGCTAAATTCAGTGTATCTAAACCATGAATAACTAACAAAATGTCCATGTTACATCATTACATAAATTAATGGTGTAAATCATGAAAGAAGTAATTCATGAAACAATTACCCATAGTGAACGCATGAATACAAAGTCCTCAGGAACATATCAGTTGGTGATAATCTATGAATTTGTGTCTACTCAATATAAAACACTTCATTGGTATTATGATGATTGATTATTGTTAATATTGTTTATAGTAGTAGTAGTAGTAGTAGTAGTAGTAGTAGTAGAATTCAAATAAAAAAATACTGATGACCTCCAGTATGGGACAGAATCAATGATGATTATATCGTACATCCACTTTAAAGTGGATGTACAGATATATAAAAGTAGAATGAAGTGGCACTTGCGTTTGAGAAAAGAAAAGGACCAGTATGTATGCCATTAATTCAGCCATTCTCTTTTTTTTTTTGTCGATATTTTCTGTAACATACAATAGATAATTTCTTTCTCTGAAGTATACTTTTGTAGTTGTTTGTTGTAGATCCAAGCTGAATGCTACAAAGACACATTAAGATTAAAAAAAGAGTGGTATGCCTGTAAGGAAAATAACATGAAAGCACCAACAATAGGAAGAATACAGCGAGCACTCACAGTGAACTTTCAAAACAGTGATATTTGATTGTTAAAATGTGGAGTTGCCCTTCAACCTTAACCTTTTTACAGAAAGCTTTGACGTCAATAAAAAAATGTTGTTATTTCTTCTTTATTTGATTTTCACGTTGGCCTTTGATTTACAGCTTTTTTGAGAATACCCTTCCTGACAAAATACTTGGTTTTACTTGAACAAAATGTGCTTTGTTCAAGAAGTTTGATTTCCTTTCTAGTTTTGAGTTACTTTCGTGTGTACCGTGCAGCATCAAGCAAAAACATTCACCATGGTCATCAGCAGTCCAACGCTAGAGAATATGTATTTGGAGAAAGTTCCGAGCCAGGACTTCTTTATTTAATTATTAATTATTATTAATAGTCACTGACTGTGTCTCTCAGCAAAAGGCAATGTCTTTCTAGTATCGTTGTGACATGAAATAAGAGTTGCCCACACCAAACTGAGCTGCTGTCAAAACAATCACTCTGCTCTTCTCCACTCTCAGCCTCTTCTTTCATTTTCTTCTAATAATTTACCAGCATCCAGCTTTGTTTGTAATGTGTTTGTGATGCAGTTTAGGGACTTAGCCTCCCTTTAAGTCCTGTGTTCTTGGACCTCTGCACAGGTACGTGGGTGCCATTGTAAAATGTAATTGATGGCTTGCAGTTTACTCTTCGTATAGCAGTGTTTTCAAATGCCAAATGTAGTTTAAAACATGGTTTCAACACTCCTTCTTAAAACCGATCATCATTATTGTCTTTATCTTATTGGTTGAAGACAAAAAAAAAAGACTGGTCCAGCCTCATAACCGGGCTGTGGCTATCTACTACCAGGCCTCAGATGATCTTTAAAAATGTATTTAGTTTTGGTTTTATTTTTTATGTCACTACTTCATTATGTGTTACTGTAACGATATAGAGCATAAAAAGGACATTCAAGTAATCAGAGAGTTAAAACTATATAGACAATAATAATTTGTGCCCATTTTATAGTATTGTTGGAAAAGTACATTTTAAGTATACCAGTCCTCACAAGAAAAAAGGTTGGGGTCCATTGTGCTAAGACATCGTTTTGTAACAACTTTTACAGTTCCCTGAAGATCCATGGACCACGGATACTGAAGTAGTTTTACAAATTGCATTCAAAGATTTTTATAAATATCTCTCTCAATCAAAGTTCAGACACTTTGATTGTCTAAGTTTGTTTAAATACATGACATTAGCCGTCCCCCCTCCATATTTGAAAAGCTTTCATAAAATGTAAATGCTATTGTTTCTCAAATTCTATATATTTTTCCACACAAAATTTATAGTTTAAAATCAGAAAATTAATGTAGACCCTGAAACTGATTGTCCTCAGACTTGTTACTTGTGCAACTTAGGTGACAAAACACAATACTCCAGCTTTATTTATGTATTTATTTGTTTTCAGTAATGTTGTTTGGTTACATAATGGTGAACTTGTAAATCAGATGTTTTGTTCAGACAGTTATGTAGTCATCTTACAATATTCATTTATACTTTCTACTGCTTGTTTCCATCAAGGGCTACTGGTGACTGGAGCATAACAGTGACTTTAGGTCTTCGAAGGGAGAACACCCAGGACAGTATCCAACTTGTCGCATGGTTATCACGTAAGTAATTTCATTTTAAACTTTATAATTTTGAATGTATGCTTACTTCCAAATTGCGGAATCTGTAGTCCAGAATATCCATTGAAAATAAAAATAAAAGATAGAGTTGATTAATTTAAATCCCAATTTAACTCGTTTCAACTCATCTAGAAATGTAACTTTTGTTCTTAAAGCATACTTCAGACAGTGCATCAATAATTAGCGAGCCTCACCTCCACTGTCATATCATTTCCTTTTGAACTACAGCTTCTCTTGTTCTAGGATCATGTTTTTGTTTCGTACTGATCAGAACACCCCCCCATCACTCCTACAGACTCCACTACAGACGCGCTACATCGATCTCTCCTCTCGCACACCTTTTCTCCAGAGAACAGCCTCTTTGCCACACAACACAAATATTACCCACCAGTCCAAACGCTGAGGAGCAGGAATAAAGCCCATTTGAACGTAATGAAGATGCATTAGTGGTGTACAAGTGCTTTCATCAGGTTTTCCTCCTTTTCAAACGTGTTTTTAGACTTCACATCAGAGAGTGCGCCGCTGGATCTGACCGCCACGTGGAGGAGAGACAGCCTCAAATGGCTCTGAAATAATGAACATGTCCTTGAGAAAAACAAAGCCTGCGCACAAAACAGGCCCCTCATGCACAGACAGCAAAGATAAAGGCGGATAATTGTTTTCAAGTTTGCCGCTGCTTGCTAAATTAGTTTGTTCTGTTCACATCACAATTCCTCTCTTTCTTGTTTTCTTTCTTGTTGTTTTGGTTCAACCGTTTACCCTGTTATTTCTTGGTTGGAATCTGGCTTTTGTTGTTCTTTTGTACAAACAATTTTCTTTTATAACTTTCAGATTTACTCCTTCACATTATTTAGTTTGCAGACACTCAGGAATGCTTCATTTCTCAGTTCACCTTGACTGCAGGGGTTTGTCTGACTTTTATACTGGACTAACAGTTTATTAGCAGCTCACAAACACTCTGCTCCCATAAAATCCTCTTTCGATTTGTGTAGAAGCATTTCTGTAGGTGTTTGCTCCTTGTTTGGAAAATTCAAAACAGATTTTAATCAACTGGAGAAACTCAGATTTCTATCAAACTGAATACAAAGCAGAAGTAAGAAACAAGGAAATCTAAAATGAAGTAAAGGAACTTGACAAGATTTCAAGGTTTCAAATAAGTACATAAAAAAGTTTAGAGCACTTTTGCACATATTTCTGTAATTAATAATTTCAACAGTATAAGAAGAAAACAAGTATGTCTCTCTGTTGCCATTCAAAGTTAGCAACCTGTGATCTTACTGGTTCAATATTAATCACAACAGAAGCTGGATTGCTGTTACCTTGGCCATAGAAGAAACACACTCAAGTCCTGGTCAGTCTCAATAGAAGGACATGTGTGCTCATCTGAAAGTTCAGAATAGTCAGCTGTCACTGAGCTGCAGTAGACACAAGCACTGGTTACTGATTGGATTTAAGCACTGAAGGTTAGAGAAAATTTTGATTCAGAATTAGGCTTTGTCTAGAATGCTGTTTGTGTGTAAATGCTTTTAGTTTATCTGCAACCAACTAACTTAAATGGAGACAGAAAAGAACAAACAAACAAAAAAAGCGTCCCCACGTGGTTGAAGCCATTTTCTTTAGGTGTTTGTTTGGGCATCAAGTTACTAAAATTGGTAAATTTAGGGCTGGAGCTTGGGACAGGTTAAGATTAGGATCAGGATTTCGTTAATATTCATAAATAAAACACATCTTAACAACCACCATAGAAATTAACTGGCATTGCGACGCGTGCCATATTTTTGCAAAACAGCTGTGAACTCATGCTAATCATACGTGATTTACATGTCCTGTAATGTTGTAGTAAATGTACGCTTTCTTGTGAGATCGAGCTTCTTTATTCCAGTGTCTGAGCTTCTTTGACCTGTGCCTTTCTCTGTTACAATTACAGACATGGAAAGTATGAAGACAAGGGTAAAAGAAACCACACTAAACTTTAGTCACACCTCAATGCTAGCATGCAGTGAAACACTCAAAGAGCAGGGTCTTGACAGTGGTCGAAGAGGCTGATGGTCCATCAGTCTGCTCCAGGGCAGGTGTGACTACAGAAGTAGCCATGTCTGCTCATCAGATTTTTTTTTTTTCTTTTGACACTATTAGCCTGCTGTGCTCTAGGACAGTGGAATTGATTATCTGGTCTCTCAGTGCTATTGGCAACATTTTCTCTCTAAATACATGCAGGATGGAAAAGCCTACCTGTCTGGATGAGCACAGGGTTGCACACAGGAGGCCTGAAAGAGCTGGAGAGGTGTGTACTTGGTGATTCAGTCTGTCGAGGATATTGATTATTTATTCATTTGGAGCTTTAACAAAGAGACACCTACATTGGCTTTAATGTTCTGGTCCAAGACGGTTAGCCAAAGACGCACCCAGAGGTTGTCTGTAGAAAAAAAAAAACACTTCTGGGATGTGAGTGACTGACTGAATGAATGACAAGTGACACAGACTGGTTTACATCTGGGTCCTGTGTGATGAACTATTATACTTACTCAGTCTGAAACAGGACGATATGTTTTCACTCTTAACCAAATTTTGACTGATTATCAGCTAGAGTCAATTAGAGCCAAAATAACTTTAAACCAGCCTTTTTCTCTCATACCCAAGTCCAAACAAAAATATCCCAAAGCTGTAAAAACTTTCTGAAGGACCTGTGGCGTTGTTCACTGAAGCTTGCTGTCCAGAGATTCTTTTCTGTCATAATCCTTGTGATTTTTATCTGTGAAAGGTGCTCTTTAAGTTAGTTAGTTACTATTTACTTAATTGCTTGCTAACTACTAACTAACTAACTAACTAAATGTCTTTTTTTCTGGTGAAGCCAACAATGGAGCTTTTTTTTTTTTTTTTTTTCATCAATTGTGCCCTTTTCATTTTACTAATCTTTGGTATTGAATTCCTGTGCTGTCAGTCTGAAAAGAGAGTTGTCCCTGGAGATCCAAACTTGGTCTTTTCTTAGTGGATAATAATGGCTTCACATCTATTTAGAAAGGCTTGCTTCCATTAATTCTGCATGTGTCATTACAGTTCATACTCTTAATTATGCAGTAAATGTCCCCAAGGGAAAATTGCAGAGGCCACACTCCACAATCTGTCCATATGGCACTTAATTAAAACTTTTTCTTAAGAATAGATTACATTCAATTCAATTAAAAATTTAATGTCATGTGAAAATAATGGCCAAGGACACAAATCTGTGTGTTTCCAATAGAAAAAAGTGTATATCTTGCGTCCAAAAAAAGCCCTCTAGTTAGAAAAAAAGAAAGCAAGAAAGAAAAAAAGCAAATATAACCAAAGCCTCCTACATGCCATCGAGCCCGGGGCAACAACAACAGCGCTTGAACAGTCGAGCTATTTCCAGCCGCACTCTTGGAATTCGCACCATGACAAATGATCCATTGGAGTTAGGAATTCCTATTTATCTGCGACACACAGAGGCTCTCGATTTGGGTGTGAAGAATAAAGGAATTATACGGACAAAAAAAAATATATATTTTAAGGGTAAATGATAAACAAATGACAAAAATTTATTGTATTGATTTCCTGTCGTGGAGAGTAGTTTTTGATGAAATCTAAGGTCTAAAGAATGTTTTAAATACTACAATATGATTGAAACAATCTAGTGGTTAATGCATCTCTGAGAAAAATAACACAGCAATTTTATTTATTTAACTGTTTGTTTGCAAACCCAAGTATCTGCACAATTAACAAGAGTCACAAGTCCAAAGAAAAAGAGTGTGCACAAGTTATCCAAGAATAACTTTCTTTTTTCTGATTTATCAAACATACTCAGGGTCATGAAAATGGCACATGGTGTACCACTAATGCAGTGTAAACACAGTATTTTGATAGTAACTGTTGCTTTAGACATATGTATTCAAAAACAGAAACAAACAAACAAACAAACAAACAAACAAACAAACAAACACTTATCCAGCTTAACACTATTCATTGTTTCAAGATACTTAATGCAATTTCCATTATGCTTCATTAATTTGATTATACTATACTTTGATTATAAGTTTTCATTTTACTGCAAAGGTGAATTGCTGATAAGAAAAATAAAAAAGATAGATATGACGAATTTATGTGCTATATTTATTTATTTCACAATATTATTATTTTTATTATTTAAATTTTGATTTATTTATTTATTTATTTTTTTTTTTTGTCGTAAAAAAATGTTTACTGAACTTTGAGCATAATTTTATGTGTTTGTTTTTTCAAACTTGAGTCTCTGAAAAAAAAAAAAAGTCACTAACATAAAGTTAGCAATAATTTATTGATATTGTATGTTGTAATACACATCATTCATTTGATATAACATTAGTTTGACTTCCTCAGTATATTTCTTGTATCGTACTTCCACATAATGATAATGTTTTCTTTCTGTGCTGTTCCCAAGTCGTTTGGTCCACTTGCTCTCTGTACAATTCAACACCACACAGACAAGGTCCATTTGGTAAAGATCGGCTGCTGTTCCGGCTCCATCTGCTCAGTGTGAGATTGTGACTTCATCTGTTCAAAACACGGAGCCGTGGCACAGTGGTTCAGGATCGCACCTTGTAGCAAAGAGGTTCATGGTTAGATTCATGCACAGACCTAGAACATCATTTTGACATGCAGTGCCTAAAAAGACATTAAAACATTATGACTTAACAATTATAATAATAAAAAAAGACAGACAGTTTAAAGTTACAATGTCTCATAGAGATGTCCATTTAATAATGTGTTTTGGAGAAGATTGGACGAGTCTGTCCTTTCCATATTTAAAAAGAGCAAATCTAAAACAGAAATTGAAAAATAAAACTAGACTTGACCTTGATCTCACAGAAATTTTAGATACAATGACATAAAAATGGATAGAATTAAGAACTATTTATCTTGATTTGAGTTTTTTTCGTGTAAAATAAATAAAAATAAAATTGCCAACAGAACAAACAGTTAAACGCAGAGGACAAATTCTCTTACAGGACAATAAAGTATTCCATCAGTAACATGTTTTTCTAATTTCTAAACAGAAATCAAAACTTTCTATTGAATGTCTCATCTGAAGAGAGTCACTCTCAAAACCAGATGTGTCAATATATGATGCTCTATATATATTAATTCTACTTTTATCTTTGTGTCTGATTACTAGCAGAGAAAATAAGTGCTTTTAACAAACATTTCAGTATTTCATTTCATAGACGTATTTCATAACGTTCAACTTTGTGGTTGAATTTGCACATTTGCTACCACACCTATGTTGTTACTGTATGTATGTTCTCTGCCACATGTTGGCACACACCAGAGTAATCATACCATTGAGTGTCCACACAATAAGCGCTCCCATTGAAAAGAGGCTCACTTAAAAAGCCCAGGAGGTTGAGGGTCAAAGCGTTTTGTTCTGACAACTACATGCTGGTATTTTTCATTTACGGCCCACTCACACACGCGCCGTGAATCAGACGAACGGACCAACGGGGCTTCAAATCAATCATACAATCACACCAATCCACTTCTTGGATATATAAAAACATGCCTTTCCCTCCCAGACCATTCAGAGGAATACAAGGGCTTTTACTGAGAGTGATGAGGCAGTAGGCGCGAGATTGTAGGGAGTTATGTGACCCACAACCTGACCTTTGATCTCTTTACACAGACCCAGTTTAAAAGAAGTTACAAGGGTGTATTTGAAATTACTGATAACATTTTTTTTTTTTTTTTTTTTTTGCTTGCTGCAGGTATAATTGATTTAACACAGAGAGGCTTGGATGAAAGGGAAAGAAGCAGGTAGTTTACATTAGATAATGCCTGATAGCACAGAAGTTATACATGCTGTTCTCTATAATATCTCATGATGCGTTGAGTAAAAACATTTGTTGTTTGCTGCTCTAAGCCAGTCTAACAAAGGTGCCCTAGCACTGAGAGTGGTGCAGCTGCTGCAGATGCTGAGCTGCTTCACACTGTCATATGTGTAAACTAGTTTGTTTACATTCTCCTCACCAGGGTTTCAGGGCAACCGAGGGTGTGTGCCTTTAACTTAGGATTTAATATGCAAGATTCTCATTGAAATAATGATACTGGCAACAGCTTTATTCACTTCTAGTGCCTTGGCTTAGCCAAGTGAGTGAAGTTGTTTGATGTCATAAAAATTATTATAGTTTTACATCTGTCAAGTGGTATTTTGTAAAGAAAAGTTTGAAAAGAGTCAGTGATTGAAGAATTTGATTTTCAAACTTTTTTGAGACAGGGAACCCTTACCGGTAATAAAACATCCAAATGACACTCTGTTCTTCACAACAGAACCACAACAAAATAGTGACATTTAAAGCATTCCAATATCATGATTGATTTGTCATAGTCATTTTAGTTGTTTCAGTATTGTTAGTTTTGTAAGAAACTGTGATGTTTAAATAACTGGCCCAATGACTCCCAGAGGTTTTTAATCTGACCCCACTTTGAGAACCAATGCTCAAAACAAATCCTCATGTGCGAACAATAAAACTGGGCTACTTTAAAAGAAAGAACATACAGTGTGATAGTCAATTAGATGAGCATTCGTTTGCTACAGGGATGTACTTCTAAATCACATATGATTTTTTGTTTTAATTAGCAGTCAAATCTGAACACATTTTCAGAATCCTTTTCCTAATCCTTCCATTCTCTTGATTCTTCCAAGAGTTCCTCTTTGTTCCTCTCAGTTTTTACATTTCCATTATTCCATGGCCAGTAATACTGGTTCCCAACCTAAGCTCTGCCTCACACACTTCAAGTGCATCTTAATTTCAGATTTAAGGGTAATAAATTAGTTTCATGTGATGCATGTCAATTATCACAATTGCATCATCTTGTTTTATGAACTTTTCTAAGTCAAAAAATATCAAATGTCTCTTTATTTTGTAAAGAAACCATTCCAAGTTAACCTGGCTCACGTCGTATATGTGTTGAACTCTGATATGAGTTCTTCCACAGTTGCATCTGGAACTTTATTTGCGGAAAGCATTTGGGAAAATGTGCGATATTTAATGAATACATTGAGCTGATTGTATGCAGCCTACCTTACTTTTAACCAATCACAGCAATTAGTTGCAATGGTATATCTAATGTTCCCTTGGGATAAGTCTCACACACACACACCTCTGCTCTTCTTTCAAAAAGAAAATATTCTGTATTTCTGCTAAAACAGAATCAAATGCAGTCAAAACACATATATCCAAGGGAGCTGCCGTCTTTTTGTTTGAATCAAGTGGTACTTCCTGCCGTTGTTGCACCAATCCCTCTCAACAGCACCCCATACGCTGTGATGTGATTGAGCCGATACACCTCTGCGTCGGACTCCCAACCAATCAGGCTGCTGGAAGGCCAGATGGATTATCTTGAGTTTGTGAATTCACAAATATCACGAGATAATCCATCTAGCTTGCCAGGTTATTTTATTTTATTTTTTTTATATATTTTGTAATACATCAGCTAAACATTGTCACAGTTTTTGTCTATAATTTACCTGCATCGTTGTGTACACAGCAGCTTATTGCCTTGAAGTTATGGTATACCTTTCACCAAACATATTTTAGTTTCAGAATGATATTTTTCTGTAAGCTTACATGTATAACATTTGATGTTGATTGAATTACATGTGGACACAAACTTGGCTCTCTCAAAGGTCCCTCGGGCTGGTTGGAACAAATTTGGACGATCTTGGCTGGCCTCAGGATCCTCTGTGTCCTGGGAGAAGTCGTTTTAGGACCAGGGGCTTCATCCCACTTCCCAGTTTAGGTCCTATTCAGTTCAGGTCATTTGGGTTTAGGCTAAACTTTTTTACATAACATATATTAAAAGTTCTCAAACAGGAACTTGGTTAAAGTACTCAATATTGATCTGACCTGACTTTTGACAATCGCGGAAGTCTGCTTCACAAATAAAGACTTAAAGACTATTTCTGTATCAACACTGGTGTACAAAATGATCAGAAGGTGAAAAACGTATTACATAACATAAACAATTTAATATTTTGACCAAAGCATTGAAATTGGATCATTTATTTTTACCTAAAAATCTGCTTTTATGTCAAACCTTAAAGAGCAGAATCAAAAAGCTTTAAAGTACAAATAATGTTGCACTAAACCCTAACCCCTAAAGTACAATGTATTTAGTTATCCTAGAGTAGCCTTAAATCTAATCTTCTTGCATACATTTATTTACTCAAACTAGACAGGCCAAAACAGTATGTTTGAGCTAAAAACACTTGGATTGGATCCTCTAACACACTAGTTATGACAATCTGCTATTAATTGTTTCTGGACTAATGGTCAGTTTTCATCTTTACATTTAGTACTTGAAGCCGAACAACAAATTCACACTGTCAATCACTGGACCTAGTGCAAATGTATACCAGTGATGTCCAAAATTGTCTTTACCAAATTCCCATAGATCAAGCATGTCTCCAAGCCTCCTCCCAGCCATACATGTGTGTGTGCATATGCATGACTGACACACACACCAGCCTCTTCCCTTCTTCTCTGGCACGCTCATAACCCATCTGCTCTCCAGGGGGTGCCCCCCGTACACACACAAACACACGCACACTCTTCCTCCACCACTCCTTACACATGGACACATCCGACTTTCCAGCGTTTAGTCCCCAAATATGCCAGTTATATTCTTCTTCGCTAATTGACTGTCATACATTTGCAGAGAGATTAGCTTGAGCCTATCCTCGCAAGATAAAGGAAAGCCAAAATGGGCTAAGGGTGTGGTGGCAGCGCGGGTTAATGCTGCTATCTCCTATTTGCTATTGATATTTACAGTTCTTTCCATGCAAAAGGATTAGGGGAAAGCTTATAGAAGACGCGAGCCCTTGTCAAACTAACGTCCCCTTCTGTGGCATCTCCGAGATTACTTTATGATGGGCTGTCGCTGCAAGACTCCAGCTCTAAAAGAAGAAGAACTTTGTCTAAACTTCTCAAAAAGTAGAGGAAAATTGGCTCATGGCTAGGCTTTATTCTCGCCACGGGATAATTGTGCCTGCTGTGTAGCATCAAAGAGGAGATTTGTAAATGATTTCTGTGATTGACTAGACTGGCTCTGAACCAATCATACAAGCAGCATGAACCATCCAATTTCCTAAGCACAGGTCATTGTCATTTCAATCTGGGTCATTGTCAAATTAATCAAAATTGTATTATTTGTGCATTATAGTATAATTCTGGTTTCTTCATTTGCATGTCTTTAACCATGATCTGTGCTCCTCTAGTCTGAAAACTTAAGAGCAGCCTAAGGGATCTCTTGTGACCTAATAAAAACAAGTAAACACAAAAATCCATGTAAGCAAATCCAGCAGCAGTGTCTCTGTCAAGAATAATTAAAAATAAGGCTGTCACATAATAGTGAATCTGAGAAGAGATTTATGTGGCTAGGAGCTGTAATCACTCCAGGGTTACAAAATGAAGCCAAGGCAAGGAGAGCCAAATGGTTGAATGGCCACTTAGGGTTTGGTCCAAAAACAAGTGTTGAGACTGATCTTATGCACTAACTCATGTGTGACAGCGATGCAGAGTCAAGTGTTTCAAAAAGACACTATAGATATAGCTTTAACACTTTCAGCACCAAAGTATCTATTCTACACCAAGTCATGGCAGGCTGCCTGTGCAGGTTTCTGATGAGTTTCAATAGCTTGTATATTGATGTGTCCATTAAGCCGGCAGACGCACACTATAAAAGCAGCTCAAGTGGATCTGGTGCTCTCTTTCTCTCACTTCCACATTCCTGTGATTTGAGCTGAAGTTGAGTCGTTCGACTACACACTTCAGTATGTTTCACACATTTATTTTATTAGATCACTAGTGACTAAAGCCACATGTCGCGCTTAATGTGGTGTGAGGTGCTGGTAGTGTAGAGTCCGTGAAGCTAGCAGGAAGGTTGTCCCAGGTCCCAGCTGAAGTCTTGGGAGTAGCTGCTAACAGAAACACTATACTTTGTTAACTGGGTTACAACTTATAATATCTTGAACTTACATGTGGTTTAAACATGTTCCTTAGCAGCAGAAAAATTGAAAACTGAATTGTGAGAGTTTCAATTGTATACAAATTGCAGCCTTTGCTAATTAATAATAAAAAAGGAAAATTAAAGGTGAGGTATCTGATTTTCTTGATGTATTTAAATATGTAAAACAACTAGCTCTCAAAGTTACGTGGCACATGAAAAATGTTTCACGTGAATTCATCTTTGGCTACAATTACAGCTTATGAACATCTTTTTATAGACAACAAAGTGAAACTGAAGAGGTCCACCCAAGCTGAGACCAATCAGAGACTACTATGACTATTTGACTACCTATGAGAAATAAGGCACTTTAGTATTTGATTCAGACAGTACACAACAGATTTATTTCAAAAAGTACTGCATTTACACTATACCCTTTGTTTTGATAGAAAAGACAAAGTTGGCAAATTCACAAATAAAAGTAAGTAAAAATGTATGTTTATTTTGAAATTGCATTTCAAATGAACAAGCCCAAAGCCTATTTCAGTTTCTGTTTTAAAGCTGGAGTAAATGACTTCATGTAAATGAGTACAAATTGTCACTTCTCCACAGAGTATTGTAAAAGATTACTGCATGCTACTGTTAAATGTAATGACACATTTTATTTATATGCCAGTAAGAAAGAGTCACATGCTTCGATGAGAGCGGACTAATTGTTGGTGCTCTGGCCTTGCTTCACTTTCTCGTCTGAAAAAAGTGATCTTGCAACTAACTTCTTCTTATGTATCTATTTATTTTATTACATCTAGTGTTTTTTTTGTTTTGAAAACCACAGCAAACTCATGGACTGAGAAACCAAAAAGGTGAACCTAAAGTGCCAATATACTGTGTAAAAAAAAAAAAAAAAAAAAAAAAAAAATGAAAAGGAAAATGAATTGTGAAAACTTCAATTGCAAACAAGTTATTAAATGTTTTACTAATAAAGGAAAATATGTGTAATTAATGGAACAAACATTTCTCATCAAGGTCATACAAATGTGTTTTTGGTTTTGAGGTTTCTAATCATATAGTGCCATGACGAGATGCTTTTCAATATGTAATGACTAGAGAAAGCACAAAACATTTTACTCACTGGACTTTGAAACAGTGGCTTAGCCCTGAAAACATCAAACACGCTTTACCTGAGACTTTATTCTCTCCTCTTGTTCATAAGAGTGTGACATAATCCTCTTTCCTTACCCCTCTGCACCCCTCTACATCTTCCTCGTCCTGGTGTGTGTCCTGACAGTCGCTGCTCTTGTGGCATCTGTCTCCTCTCTCCTTGTGATCATCTCCTATCTCTTCTCCTCCTCCATCCTTGTCTCCTTACTGCCTCCTTTCCTTCAACACACCCGTCTGCCAACTCACTGTCGCTGCTGTTAACTTGCATACCATCTTATGTATTGCCAAAGCAGATTGTGTTTGGAGGGCAAGCAATTAAGGGGGGTGGCATGCTCAAAACTGTAATGTAATTTTGGCTATGGAGGGTGGGAGAAATGGTAGTTGGTGGTACAGAAAGGAAAATCTTAAAAGCCTCGGACATTGTGGAGTCAACCCATGGAGAATAATGATTTTTTTAGAGGAGATTTAGTGGGACGAGATCTGGCACTTGCCTAATTACGAGAGGCCAAATGTCAAGCTTGCTAGCTGTCAGCTTGGTGGCGGGCGGTGCTGTGTTTTTTCCTGTTGCTGTTAAGTTTGTGCATGTTTTATGAATCTCATTATAAGTCATTAAAAGTGTGGTGCGATTTTCACAGCCTTCGCTCCGTGGCCCTGTAGTCCCCCGTCTATCGTCGTGAATCTGAGAAGCAGAAACAGAATGTGAGGGAGAAGGGTGTCGGAGGCAGCAAAATAAGGATGGATTTAGTGCAAGATGTTGAAAATAAATGCGAAAAGTGAAAAGTTAAAGAGTGTAAGCTTAATGGCAAATATGAGGTGCTAAGTACAGTATAAGGCAAAAACCAAAGCATTGGCACTTTTTAAAACACCATCGAATCCAAGAGCGGTTCTTTGTTTACTGTAACAATAGATTTGTCTCTACAAGAACACATAAGCACAAGGCTAAAAGCTGCTGTATGTACCCTAGATTTACCACATTCAAATAAACCTTGAAGCAGCAACGTTTCCTAATTGAAAATATTGTAATCACTCAATTGTTTGGATTAACAGAAAACCTTCTTGCAAATACGTCCTGTACAGTATGTGCCGATTTGGGGAAGTAATTGCAGAATCAAAAGTGTAAAAGTAAAGTGCTGTAGCAGTTACTGTAATTGATGTAAAAAAAAAAAAGTTTGAAAGTTTAACTTAAATTTTATTCTTTCTTTGTATTTAAAGCCAGCAGCACAGAAGAATGTAAAATTGTTTGTGATTTTTGTCGATTTTAAGTCGAGGGAGTTAAACCCAGCTTAGGAAACAAGGGAACAGATATTCATTAGAGGTATGGAGCTGGTTTCTGCAAGATGTTAGAACCTTACAATGAAAAGATGTGACAAATAACAGAATCACAATGACCAAGAAAACATGAGGTGATGCACCGATCGAATACTAGAATCGGATATTGGTGCAGATCCATGAAATTTTACAATATGGGTATCATGCTTTTACTTCAATAAGACTATTTACTGGCTGATGTTGACCCAGAGCATCTCATATTGTTGGAAAGCTTGTTCACATTAAGTTGCTAAGTTAATTCCACAATAAATAACAGCAACATAACACTATATGAAACAATTTTAACTAGTTGAGTTTTAAGACCAAAAAAAAAAAAAAAAGAAGAAGCTATTTTTAGTTTCTGCACTAGGGATAGCAGAACTGGAAAGATACTTAAAGAAACTTAAACTTAAAAAGCTGAATTGTACATTTTTTTGACAAAGATCACACCTCCCTAAGCTGATGGAGAAGAATTGAAGACTTTGAAGAAGACTTAACTCTGCTTTTTTTATCTACCAACATTCAACAATAATAAAAAGAAACATCGGACATGTGTGAAATAGAAATAAAATTAATAATAATAAAATATCCTATTCTTTGCATTTCAGTCTTGTGGTCTTCCATTTGCTTAAAAGGGAGGATGGAAGCTAAATGCGAAGGTAGACAATAGTTGAAAACTTCAGGGCAGAGGGATCTAGCTGAAATTAATACATATCCACATAAGACTTGCAACATGAGCACCTTTCCACAAACCCATCATCCAATCACAAGAATGGGAAGACGAGGTGGCACAGACAATTTGGCCTGTTTGCAAATCAACATTTCAGATCTTACTGTGTTTCTTTTCAACTGAATGTATTCTGCATTTGCCGCCTCCATTTGGCAACAGCGCACACATCAGTGAGTCAGGAGTCAAGGTTGTTTGGAGGGAGAAACTTCAGATCTTGTTTACACACGTCGCCACAAAAACATGCTTTTTTTTTACTCAAACCCGGTCAGAGTCAAGTGTCAAAGGTGGCCACCCCTTACAGTACATTTATTACAAGACCCTCGGTTTGGAGTCTAGACGCGGAAGAGGGAAAGAATAAGCTAACGATTCTATTCACGAGCGGGAACACATGGATGCGGAAGGGGTAGGAGGTGAGAATAGGCAATGTAAAGCCACAGAGAAAGACAAGCTAAAAGAAGCTAAAAGCAGTTGGTCTGACATATAGCAATCCCGGCGGCTACGCTAACGGTCATGCTCCCAATTACACCAGTTCAATAGACAAGCTGGATACACATTGGCCTTTCTTGTAAAAACACATTGACGCCCACGCGCTTCAGGCTACTGCCACACACATTGTTGCTTATTGCTAAGAGAAGATCTGTAAAAGGTTGTGCATGAAAAGTTGTGGTGTAAAAAAGAGGTGACTTGTTTGGCAGGACCAGCGTTGCGAGACGGTGCAGATGGCCCCATGGATGGTGGTGGTGATGACGGTGTTCGAAAAGAGAGGGGGAGAGAAGAGCACAGAGCTTAGGGCAAAACTAAAACAGGCATACAGAGCAGGAAAAGCAGAAGGTAACAGTGCGGGTATAAGTGCACCTGAATGGAGAGAGGGGAAGACTATTGGACTTTCTCAATATCGCTCACATAACAGATACAGGTAATTTGCATTAAATACTTAACAAAAAAACAGATTTATAAAGCAAATACTTCAGACGTAAGTGATAAGCGCTTTCTGTTTTCTCTTCTGCCTTAAATGATGAATGGAAGTGGTCTTTTGGCTTATTTAATGTTTACGAGCTTCATAAACATTATGACTTACATAGGCTAAAAATGTGCATACAACTGTCCTATGCCTTTCGCCAAATCCTTTAAATATACAGTACACTTAACACACTACAGGCAGTTTGCTCTCAGTATATAAGTTTCAAAAGTCTTTATATTATTTAATTTAATCCACTTTCTATTCTGTTCTATTGATCAATGGAATGTCAAAGGTTGTTTTGTCAAAGTACAGTATCTTTCTTTCTTTTTCTTTTATTCTTTATATTTATTTTATTGAATCAGAGAATCTTAGTGAGATTGACGTATCATTTGTGAGAGAGCCCTGAGTACAACAATACATAACAGTACACATAACCAATGAGAGAATTCCACAAGTAAGGAGCATAGAATGTAAAACAATTTCCCCTGTTCACTGTGCACTTGTGAAACAATCAATCTCTTCTGAGATATCGAGTGGTAATGATGGGAGTGATATTAACTGTTGTGTCAATTTGACCAATCAGCTTCAAGCATTTGTCATGATTTTTTCTGATGACTTGCAGCAAGGTGGATACAGACCTAAACAAGCTAAATAAACCAATGACTGGAATCACATGAAGCCTGTTGTAGTCTGCTGCATGTTTTATGTGTAGACTTTGTCTCTTTTATGTTAGAAAACCATCCTTCAGAACTCAAAGTTGTATTTAGATTAGATTCAAGCATGTTTGAGTAATCACTTGATTGCTTGGAAAAATCACCTATCCCATCCACATACCTACGGCGCTCCATAGTACTCACGAAAAAAAAATATTTATCTCGTAATTACGAGATAAGATCTCGTAATTACGAGATAGTTTTCTCGTAATTACGAGATAATTTTCTCGTAATTACGAGATAATTTAAATGGCTTTTCCCACATTCTGTATACCCACACGCTTCGTATATGCTAATAGTGACTTTATCCACAACGAGTAGTCTTTTCTGTGCTAGCTTGATGTTTCTAAATAGCTAAGATGTACTTGTGGATTTCGTTATGTTAAATTAAGTGCCTGTGGTCTTCACTGCAATGTTTACGGTCGACAAAAAGTATGAAAATAGCTAATAACGTGACTGAACTCACGCTACAGTTAGCATGCTATTATAAAGACAGCCAGTGTGTGGAGCTGTTCACCCACCAGAAAGAAGCTAGTGGTAATCGGCAGGTTTTTTAAATAAAACTCGATCTTCTTGACTGTTGACAGTCAGTCTCACTCATCCTTAGAAATGTGCGGCAGTTTTTCTGTGGCTCCAGCGTCTAGTTTTCAATTTATTTGGCCAAAAAGGAGAGAAGTGCTGCACATTTGCTACACTTCCGCATGGATCACCCAGAGTGGGCGGGTACTGCAAAAATGCCCGTATGTTGCAAGTCAAATGATGGCGAAATGGGTGAACAGTTCCTCACACTGGCTGTCTTTATAATAGCATGCTAACTGTAGCGTGAGTTGACAGTCACGTTATTAGCTATTTTCATACTTTTTGTCGACCGTAAACATTGCAGTGAAGACCACAGGCACTTAATTTAACATAACGAAATCCACAAGTACATCTTAGCTATTTAGAAACATCAAGCTAGCACAGAAAAGACTACTCGTTGTGGATAAAGTCACTAGCTTAGCCTATACGAAGCGTGTGGGTATACAGAATGTGGGAAAAGCCATTTAAATTATCTCGTAATTACGAGATAGTTTTCTCGTAATTACGAGATAATTTTTTTTTTTTTTCGTGAGCACTATGGAGCGCCGTACATACCTGCTTGTTGTGACTAAAAAAAAAAAATATCACGTGTGGTCTCTTATCAAAAAAAAAAAAAAACATTGACGTAATACGTAACAATAAAGTGAGGCAGTTTCGAAAGTGACTCTGTATAAAATATATTGTTTTCAATCACAAAATGCTAAATAATTATCTACTTATGCTAAAATTACATACATGTATAAATTTTACATACTGTATAAAGGAGACAAGATTCCAAGATTCCAACTGTGCATTCTCAGTGTCTCTACACCAGTCCCTGCAGACACTCAGATATGTCCATTTACTAATACGATCCTTTTGCGAGAACTTTTTCAGCATAGCCTGAAGTGGTCTGCATTGTGAAAAGTTAGCAGGGTGGTGACACAGGGGTCACAGAGGTGTGAATGCTTAATATCCCTGCTCATTTGTCTACTCTTTGTACTTGAGTTGAATGTATCAGAAGTGAGAGAGGTGGATAATACACCTAATGCTTAGGCCACAATAAAAGGACTGCTGCAGGCTGCCAAAGTGCAAAGGTGTTAATTGGAGGTGAAAGGTTTTGTTTTGTGCGAATAGAAAGTTCATGTAGGGATTGTAATAGGGCGGTATAATTTGAGATATTGTTGGTTCAGTCTATTGGAATAACCAAGGGAGTTCATTGTTGCCTCTGGACTGTGCTCAGTGGAGGCATAAGCACAGCAGGAGAAGTGAACAATGAGTATTCTGTAGGAAACATTATGGAAGGGAAAAAAATATTTCTTGGCTATAATAACGCATACCTTTTAAAAAACTGACAATGAGCTTTTTGAATTCTAAAAATATGGAATAAGACCTCAGTCAATTCTTAATAAGTATAAAGTTGAATGTCAATTTGTTATTGATATGCTTATTTAACTGTCCAAGGTGAATAAAGGCAGAGCACAAAATGACCTTTCACAAGCAGGATACTATCACAGAAATTTTATTATTAATTTTTTTTCATTTGTTTTTTGCTCAGCTAAAAACCACAACAACAACAACAACAAAACTAAAACTAAAAACAAACAACCATAGGCCTACAGGACAGCCAATCAGCCCTATTGTCTTACAGCAATACACATGGTTCCTTTTTTTCACCACAAATTTGAATTGATCAGATATTTTACAATAAGATGTCTGATTATGATAACTCAATTCAATTAATTTCATTTCAATTCAATTTAAATTTGACTTAAAGCACTACAGGAAGTCATTGAAGATCTTTTAGTACTGGAGTAATGTGCTCTCGTTTTTTAGTACCTGTTAGCAATCTTGCTGCTGCATTGTGAGCCAGTTGAACATAAAGCTTTTAGGCCACGCTGCATGAGTTAAAGTAGTCCAACCTCCATGTAACAAAGGCATATATAAGTTTTTCAACATCACTTTTAGGCAGCATATTTCTAATTTTTGTTATATTGTGCAAATGGAAATAAAATAAATAAACAATAAACTTGAGCAAGTGCTCTCATTAAAGATTCAACTCAGAGTTGAGTCAATGTTAGCTACACTAACATTGTCCACTGTGAATACCTGGTTTAGAAAGTCTTGCAGGTGTTTAGGGCCTAGTAAAATTAGTTTTGTTTTTTTGTTTTTGTTTTTTTCAGGATAAAAAAGTATTGTTTATCCATGTTTTTCCACATCCTTCGCGCTAGCACTGAGTCTTTCTAATTGATCAGTCTTATCCAGCTGATTGTCATCTGCATAACAGCGACAGCAAATAAAGAGTAAATAAAAATTGGACCAAATACTGAACCCTGTGGCACACCGTACTTCAAAAACACTGCAGAGTTCTGCTATTATAGCTGTACTAATCAGGCCCTATCTTAGTTTTGAGAATCTAGTGGTATCACTCACTGACAATCAGGTCTGACCTAAAAGCCTCATGCACTGGGTAAACAATGTTTACTTATTTACCAAATACAAAAGTTGAGTGATGCAGCTTTAAATGTATCTGTTGCAGCAACTCTTTGTGCTTTTGCTACAGGTGTGTTTTTTTATGTGTGCAAGTGGTGTTTTGATCAGGCCTCACTGTTTATCTATGAGAAACAGGGTGCTCCCGTCACTCCAGCCCTTTCTGATCCTGACAGATGAGTTCAGCTGGAGCAGCAGACTCTGAGAGGAAGACTATGAAGACATAAGAGAAGCAGCATAGGCAGAGGGGGGAGGCAAATGTGGATATAGCACAGAAATAGAGAGAGATGCCGAAAAGTGAAAAATATACTCAGAGATGGAGGTGACGACAGAGTTAGCGCTTAGCCTCACCTGCCAGTCCGTGTTAGCCAGGATGAGAGCCCTGTATTTGGGGCTTAGTGTCAGAGGTGGGGCCGCGGGAGTCGACTGACGTGGGTGACGAGAGAGAGGAGGTGGAGGGCAGGTGAAAGAGAGAAAGTGAGGGGAGGGGGGTGCACTGCAGGGGGTTCCCCTGTAGGTCTCACACATAACCAGGGCTCTCAACTTTTGATTTTGGCTTGGAGTGAGATTTTTTGTGAGGGTGCAAATCATTCGTAGGTTCTGGGGTGGAGTTAGGCGCTGAAATCTACATGGAGAATTTGTAAAGCAGTGACCTAATTGAAAGTCTGTTTTTAGTGGTTGATGGGCATCAGACGTATTTCAGCAGTGTGGAAACCATGTCGTACATGGAGAAAAGAATGAGCGGGGGGTCTGGGGGTCCTCCCCCAGAGATTTTTGAAAAAACAGACACATTTTGGTGCATTTTGAGACATTTTACAGGCTTCAAGTGGCTGAAAAAAGTGAGACTAAAATTGTCGTATTGGATAACACTTTCAATTACTCTGAGCTTATTTATAAAAATAAAAATTAAAACAGGTGGTCAAACAACCAAGTGAATAAAAGATAAATGGCAATTAGGCCTTCTGTTCACGTGGCCCTGTGGGGTCGAGTCTGGGAGTTCCTCAGGAGATTTTGGTCAAAATATATGTAGTTTCCTGCAATCTGAAGTGTTTTTAACTAACAGATCCTATTTTCTAGCAGATTTACACTGGCACAAAGTCAGCTGTGTGTTAGAAAATTTCACCTTGAAATTTCTACTTTTAGGCATTCACATGTCCAAATCCTGTGTCAGTGGTTCACAGTGGAGTCCTAATACTCTTTGTTCTGTCCTGCTCAGTGGAGACATGTCAGTGAGGGGCTTCAGACTGCAGCTCCTGGTTTTGCAGATGTTCAAACTGCAGGTCTTGAGACTGCAGCCTCCAGCTCTACCTCTGCTGCTTTAGAGCTGCCTCTGTCTGTGAGCTGCTGCTACTTCACAGTGGACAATGCACATAGGCTCCTCCAACAACAGTTCTGCCTAAACCTTTTGTGCAGACACTTCGTGGACTTATGTTTGTTATGTTGTTTTTTCTATTCAGGATATGGATCAGGATTTTGGATCTGCTGTGCATGCTCCATCACCATAATTTACTTTAACTTTCTGGACGTGAAAAGTCATCCACACATTTCAGTAGAATTAGAAAGTAAGACCACAGTTTGAGACATTCTAAATGTTGATAAATACTTTTTATGGCATAATATGAAAAAACAACACTTTTTTTTATCAAAACAAACATGAGTGGGCCCTCCTCCTCTCCGGGCAAATAACAGTCATTTTGTGGCAATACAAGTCTGTTTTTTTTTAATTGTCTATTTGGTGTAACAAAGACATAAAAATGTCAGAAACATGAAAGTATTATAACATTGTAATATTAATTAGAAGTTTTTCATGTTAGCTGCTGAGCCCCACACCCCCTTTAAAGGTCCTTAAATCCCTTTCAAACGGCCCTGCACTTCCCAGCGCAGACCGTGGATACAGAGTCAGCCTTTATGCAGCAGTGACAGTGGAGCTGGGGCTATAGAGGCTCTAAAACTCTACAGACTTTACAAACATGGATCAGGACGTCTGAACTCACACTTAGTATCTCTTTTACGTGTCCTGTGTCCTGGAACAGTGAATGAAATGATCTGCAGTGTCCAGGCCTTAGTGGGACTCATTTTCAGCCCGGGACCAGCCCTCTGACAAATAAAAATGTAACCGTGTGGGCTCTAGCTGTTTGATCACCCTAGGCGAGATTTCAAATCACGCCCCTGATAGATAACCACTCTAGACCCTCAGACCCATAAGCCTGTAAATACAAATTTAAATCTAACAAGGTTCAGATGTAATTCAGGGGGTCTGGGGGAATTCTCCTACCTGGAGATTTTTATAAAATCAATGCAATTTCCTGTATTTTGGTGAGTTTTAGATGTGATGATCCTATTGTGTGATGTCAATTTTATATAATTAAAAAGACATGAGGCAGTTAAATAAACAAAAATACAAATAGGGTCCCCCCATTGAGGCCAGATTTAGGGGGCCCAAGCCCCAAATGCCCTTAGCTCCGCCCCTGTAAAACTGGGCTTTAGGAGCGTCAGGCAGACTGACTCGACCTGACAGGACGGTCCTGGGTGATCAGAGCAGAGAAAACACGAGCTGCTGCTTAAGGTTAGTGTCTGTTTTATGTCACATTCAGGGAAAAGTAAAAGTTGTAAAGACTCTCAAACATTTCCGCGGTGCGCCGTTTTGCGCGATTTTCCCCGCTGATAATAATACACACGTTATCTTTCACTGTACATTTTAGGCCTTTCTCCGTAAATATAAGGCTGATTTGCACAAACTATGGATCACTATGAAGCTTCAGTTTCACAGAATATCACTGGGAGTTTGAAATGCGTCTCAAAGAAACGATCTGTCTGTTAAATAGCTCTGATGTGACGCTGCCCTGACAGTCGCGCGCAGCTTCCCGAGGGAGGGAGAGAGAGAGAGAGAGAGCGATTTTAAGACAGCGCATCTGAAATTCATGCACTGCTCGACCGTTCTAGGCTCTATACATTTGAGACTATTTAATTTTGGTTTAAAAAAAAATTGTGTCTGATTTTTTAGCGTGAGAAATGCCAGGTGTGGCGTGAGAGCGTGTGAAGGAGGTGAATTGCGTGTGTCACACGGTCATTGCGTGAGAGTTGAGAGCCCTGCACATAACCTCCACAAAGACTGCTGCTGTTTGAACTCTTTCATTTTGAATGCTTTCTTTCTATGCTCACCAAAACTGTAAGAGCCGCGTCAGTCACTATAGGACTCTTTGGGGTGAGAGCTGATTGACTGTACAGAGGGTGGTAAGTCTGCTCTCTTTCTGTGTCTAGTGATGTGCTAAAGGGTTTGTGAAATCCAGGTGAAATATTTACATACATAGTTATATCCTTGTAACTTTTTGAAAATTAGATATACCAGCTTTTTTGCAAACAACTAAAACATTATATTGTTTTAATTACGCACAATGAGGAGTTAAATAACATGATAAATAAAACTGAAAGTAAATTGTAGCATTTTATGTTTGTTCAGCTGAAAAAAGTGAGAAGACTTACACCAAATAAACTGCACCAAAGTTGGCAAGAACACACATTTGTGATTGACGTTGACCGTGCAAAGCCTTCGCTGATATAGATCTTCAGAAGACGACAAACATATTTTTCTGGCCGCACCTTAGAGACATTTGAATTCTCTTTGACTGATATGTTAAGAGGCGCTGAATATCTAAAACACACACTAACTTCCTTCTCCCTTTTCCCTGTTGCAGATGAGCGCCACTTCAACACGTGCCAAGACGACAACGGTTGCCCAAATGTTGTATTTGATGTTCAGAGCCTCAAGAGCAAGTGGGAAGAGAAAAAGCAGAGAGGATGCACTGGTAAGAAAAAATACATTTAAGAGAGTGAGATAGTGAGAGGAGAAAAGGGTGATAGAAGAATGAAGGCAGTAGATTAGGTGGGCTGCCAAGTTTGTCGTTTGCCATCCTGAAGTGTGCATGGTCCTGGTTGAGTTTAAGGTGGGATGGGGGTTGTAGACAGGAGGGTGGGTGTCAGGTAGGGCTTTTTTTTTTTTTGTCTATCGCTCCAGCTGCTGCTCGCCCGGATAACAAATCATTCCCTACAGCGCCTTCTGCTAACCTCGTCACTCCTGCTAATAGCATTTGGGGGATGCTAAGCTTGTAAATTAGCGAATCTGGACCGCAGAGATATTATTTATGCTTGTCTGCCGTCCTGAAAGACTTGTCTTGATGGGTAAATTGTGTCTAATTCTCGGAGGAAGGCAGTTTTTTCTGCGCCACAGCGTGAGACGAGATTAATCCCTTGACAACCTTTGCGGGCGCACTTCAAAAATTGTTCCCAAATGTCAAGCCAGTGAGATTTTACTCTCGGAGGGCAGAAGAATGTGGAAGAAATCGTTTGTGTCACATGATCACATTCTTTTTTTTTTTTTTTTTCCTTTCTGCATTGCATTTTCTATCTGAAACTTGCAACAAATTCTATCCTTCACCAACCTGAATCTAAATTGTTATTGGTTAATTTGTACCTCTTACTCAGTTGGACAAATCCAGAAATCTATGTGGTGGAAGGCAACAAAGTACAAAGTAAAAGCAATGTTCATGTGAACAAGCAACATTAAAATAAGAAAGTGATTTAAAAAATATTTTGTTGAACAAACATTTGCATAACTTTTTGTCAGTATGTTTAATTTAAATGTCATTTTTAAATTATTTATGTATTTATTTATTTATTGCTCATCAAAGACACATCTAAAGTTGTGTCTGTGAGAGATTCTAATATTTCTCCATTAAACCTCAGAAAACATTGTTCTGAATATCTCAAACCCATGATGTTTTAGGAATTTGGCACATAAAATAAACATTTTGAGCATTTGTAGTACTGTCAGGCAAGATCCGTTTGATTTTTTCCTTTGTGTAATTTCCTTTACACCCAGTTTCTGGATCTCTGACTCCTGAATGTTTGATTTTGGACCCTTATACAGCTGTCATTGTCAGAGCATGTTTAAGAAAGGGGACCGTAGGCTGTGTTCTAATTACACTCCTCAGCCTCCCCGGTAAGGTCTATCCCAGGGTATTGGAGAGGAGAATCTGACCTGTAGTCAAACCTCAGTTTTAGGAGGTGCAGTGTGGTTTTCGTCCCAATTGTGGAACACTGAACCAGCTTTATACTCTCTGCTTGAGGGTTCATGGAGTTTGCCCAACATGTGTTTTGTGGATCTGGAGAAGGCGTTCGACTGTGTCCCTTGTGTTGTCCTTTGGGGAGTGCTTCGAGAGTATGGGGTCTGGGGCCCTTTGCTCAAGGCGGTCTGGTCCCTGTACAACCGTAGCAAGAGCTGTGTTTGCATTGCCGGCGCAGTCAGGGACCAGAGGGTGTTTGGGGTGGTCCCAGGTTTGGGGACTACAGGATCTCATCCATGGTTCTTGACCGGTGAAGGGTACCTTGCCCTCTTGAGGTGGGTGGAGAGTCCTTGCCCCAAGTGGAGAAGTTCAACAATCTCTGGGTCTTCTTCATGAGTGAGGGAAGGATGAAGTGTGAGATTGACTGGCAGATCAGTGCAGCAGTGATGTGTATAAAACTTTCTGTTGACCAAGGAGCTGAGTTGAAAGACCAAGCTCTTGATTTACCAGTCAATCTGTGGTCATGAGATTTGGGTAATGACCAAAATGACAAGATAGCGGATCGAAATGAGTTTCCTCCACAGGGTAGCTGTGCATTCTCTCAGAGTCAGGGTGAGGAGCTCAGTCACACGCGAGGAACTTGTTGTAGAGCCATAGCTACTCCACAACCCACTGGGGGGAGATCTGGAGGAAGACCCAGTAGGCCTACATGTTGGTCCCTGCTCAGACTGATGGCTCCGTGACTTTGGATAAAGTGGAAGAAAATGGATGAATGTTATGTTGTCACTGATCAAAAGAGCACATTCAGCACCATGAACTTTATGGCGAAGGAAAAAGGTCAATCAGACAATCGCTTCTCATTGTTCTATCCAGATCCAAATTCAAGAGGTATTGTATAATTATAAACATTTTTCATTGCCTTGTTTGCAAAGTAGAACTCAAGGCACAAACAGCAATCCACCCACACTTGCACACACACACACCTCTACACCCTCCTATAGATTGTGTTCTTGTTACCCTCTGTTAAAATGGTGACAGCGGGTATGTTCACACAGTTGTCCACACTACACTTACAGCTTGTTCCCCAGATTGCCTTTTTACTCATTTGTCCCTCTGTCGGAGAGTTTGCCTTTCATTAGATGTGGCTTTTCTTATTTACTTTTCTCAGAAAAGAACAAAGCTCACATTTACAATAGAGTGACAAAAAAAAAATCGTATTTAAAACACTGTTATGTTTGTTTTGTGTACTCCAAAAAAATATATATTTTTGACGATTTGACTAAATGAGATATCAAGTTATATGTCAGCAATAAACAACAAGGAGTCAAGCAGTTTTAACACACATTGTGGAGTTCAAGGTGGTTTGGCAGAAGAGATGTGGCTCAGAGGACTCACGTCCAGTATAAAGTACAATATATATAAATTAGTGCGGTCAAGTGATTAAAAAAATTGAGAGATTAATTAATTATGATCTGTAATTAATTATTCTAAAAAATCTATTTTAATCTCACCTAAAAATTGCAGAGAAAAACACTAAACTTAAGTGTTTTTGTTTTGTTTTTATCCAATTTAATTAATTACATTATTGTTGCAGATGGCAAATATTAATATATTGCAAAAAATGAAGACTTTAGGAAAATTTTGAAGATAAAATTCCCGTTCATCAGTCCAATAACTCTCGCCTGCTCCTTTATTTTGTCCCGTTGCTACTTGTGACCTTTGCCCTCTGTCCCTCAGGTCAACTGGCATGTGCAGACTTTCCTCAAGTGAAGTTGAACAACCCTTATGTCCACTTTGCAACTCGCATATGGAAGCAATGGAGCTAAAGATTTCAAAATAGATTAATGTGATTCAAAAAACTAACTTGATTAATATGTCTGTAATTAATTAATCTCAATTAATAATTAATGCACTAATATATATATATATATATATATATATATAATATATAAAAAAAAAAATATATATATATAATATATATATATATATACACTATAATACTTAAATAGTATATATACTATAATAATTTTTATTTTTTGGACATTATGAGAATCAAATGCACATCGCTATGGCCCCCTGCCGTTGCACAAAACTAAACTATTCAAAATTGAGTGAGTTATTGCTCAATACCGCATTTAACCATTATATGTCCAGCTAAGTTTCAGTTCAATCACGGGTTTAAGAGACGTAGGAGAAGGCCATGTTGCACATGATTTGGGTTTCCTGTCAAGCAATATAAACAGTTAATTGTTGAAAAATGTTGAATTATGTATTACTGGTCCACATTTCAACCCTTACTGTGGTTACTTTTTTTTCATACATCCTCTTCAGATTGCACTGTATCCCTTTCCACATCCCGCCCCTGCTCTCGCTAAACTAGGATATGAGGGGTAAACAGTGTGCGGAGTAAACACACATAATTAGATTGTAAATGCTCGATGATATTTGAGGACTTCAAAGGGCACTAGTGAAACGATGAGGCACTTTCCCCGCGTGTCTCTCCATCTGTATGCGTGTTACGTATCATCATTATCCAAAAGGCGGCTGACCCCTCTTTGTAGCAGCCAAACCACTCAGGAGTTCATTTCCCACCAGCGTGCGCAGCTCAAAACAATAGGCGTTAATGTTGTAAAAATGACTGCAGATGAGCTGGTGCACAGAAAGTAGCTATAACATCTGACCAGACGCACAATAAAACCACATGCGTGACTGCTTCCATGCAACAAGTCATTTCTGGTAATTACTGTTATTTGTCGCAACTGTTCTTACACACCAATTACACCCGTCTGGGGCATTTTGGCATGGATTGGAGAAATAGAGAGAGAGTGGAAAAAGCTGCAATTGGAAAAAAAAAAAAAAGAAAATACGGTGGCCCAAATTACCGACCGTGCAGCTTATAGTATGATCCTGTGAATTACTTTAACCCTCTACCGCATAGTGTTGCTTTTAGGCAACAAACCACTTTTTTGGCTTGACACTGGCCCTTTAAGGTTTTTTTTATTTTTGTTTTTTATAATGTTAGCAGACATGTTTCTGTCCAATAAAATCAGAGGCTGAAGTGGGTGTGCACATTTGACTGAGTCTGAAGCAGTCATTTCTGGAAGCAAAGTCACATGTGACACAGTGCTAGGTAACGGTAAGATAAATAACACTTTTCTCTGGGTTAAATTGGAATAATTTGATACAAAAAAATATTTTAATGTCCAGAAATATGTCAAGATGCACATTTGATTGTTTACATATAATTTTTACTTGTACGTTTATGCTAATACTGTGTTTTAGGTATGTTGCCCTAGGGCAACATCATGCAGATGTAGCACTTTTGTTGGGAAAAAAGTGCTCAAGAAGAGATGTGTTGGAGTGAATAATGAGTATTATTGCTTGTAGGAAATGGACATAAAAACATTTTATGGGTCCAAGAATGAACATGGTAGTGAAGTTCCATCCGACAGTGAAGACAGTGAGCTTGAGGACGAGAGTGATAGTGGAGAAGAGTGGCTCCCTGAATCAGGTTTGACACTCAGTGTAGGTCAGGGGTCAGTCAGGGTTCTGTAAGATGTGTGTTGGTGTGTGTGTGTTGGGATGAAAATGAGGATGAGGATGAAGTGTTTGAACCAGAGGAAGACAATGGCTGGAGAACACCCCATAATGCCAACTTCCCCGACTATCCTGAATGGCAAGGAAGCGTTCCGAGATCAGAAGATTACTTCAAGATGTTTTTTTCAGAAAATATCCTGTCAGTGATCACAGAGCAGTCAAACCTGTATGCTCTACAGGTTTGACTGTTGTTGTTGTTGTTAAATTTTGTATATCTCACCTGCTCAGGGACTGCAGATGGAAACTAGCTACGGCTAAAATCTGGTGCAAAGCATCTTCAATGTTTTTGCACACTGTCCCTGTTAAATAAACTAATAAACTAAACTAAACTAAACAACCCAAGCAGACCTTTAAAACTCAGCACTAAAGAACTTGAACAGTTCATAGGTACTGTAGTCTACATGTCACTGTTTGGGTTACCAGTCACTCGGATGTTTTGGTCCAAGGCCTCTCGGGTGCATCAAGTAGCTGATACCATGAGTCTGAACAGATGGGAGGCCATCAAGAAAGCTCTCCACTTCAACAACAATGAGGCAATACCTGCAGGAAGTCCAGATCCACTTTACAAAATCTGACCACTGGTAGACCATCTCATTTCAAAATTGCAATCCATCCCAATGAGTGAGAAGCTGGCTGTGGATGAACAGAAAGTTCCCTTCAAGGGAAAGAATAAGAACAAGCAATATCTACCAGCCAAACCTAAGAAATGGGGATACAAAATACTCATTTTAGCCAGCTTTGAAGGTATTCCACATAACTTTGAGATCTACACAGGGCGAATAGTGCAACTCCTTGAGCTGGTAGATATAGGTGCAAGTGGGAACGTCATTTCTCCTAAATTGGCTCTTTTTTAGGTAAATTTTAGTATTATGTTGAATAAAACCTTTTCTGATACATTTTTAGATTATTTTCTCCTATTCCATTCAGTATTGAAAACCTTGGTGTTTTAGTACCCTCATCGCACACTGTTGCCCTGAGGCAACAAACCCAGATTTTTGTGGGGGGGCGTGGGGGTCAAATGTTATAATTGATATAATGTCAGGGACCCACAAGCTCTCAAAAAGTATCTTGAAATATTTTTTTCCTCCTAAAATAAAAAGTCATGCAGTAGAGGGTTAAAACAGCAACAATATTATTTTCAAAAGTTTTTTAATCATTTAGTAATACACTATGACATGTAGATCAGTAATTTACCTTCATAAAACAAATTATTGATTATTGATTTTTCTGGCCACTGGAGTTGTGTTCCTTTCGGATATGTACTTGACTTACCCAAGCTACATTGCTCCGTGGAGAGGGTGCTTCTACTCCCTGTAGGTTATCCAAAGAACTTAATTATTAAAGTAGCTTCAAAATATGCAGGTCTACTGGCCTCTTGTCAAAAATGCACAACTGTTTAGCACCGCCTCTTTATAATGATAAGGCCTGTAAAATTAATTTTGTTGTTGCTTGTTTTGTTGTGGACATCAGCACCTTTCATGTTTTAATCAGAATCTGATATTTTAACTAATAATCACAAGTGAGAATAGACAGCACTTGATTTTCAGCTGCATTAGTCCACTTATAACTGTGAATAATAATTATGACAGAACGCTGTCATACCGTCCTAGACATTTAGAAAAGTTCTGTAGTAAAATTTGCTAGTTGGGTGATTTTAGCAAAAGCATGTGCAAGTAAAAAAGTCAAATTATTAGTACCATTGTAACAGAAAGCTAAAACACATACATCAGTTTCTTGCCTATGAAATATAATAGCATGTGATTAAATACCTGCTCATCAAAGCCTGATCCTGTCAGATCTCAGAAGCTAAGCAAGTTAGGGCCTGGTTAGTACTTGGGCGGGGACCACTGGAACACCAGGTGCCACAGTGGATATGGCACCTTGTTGTGTCCTTGGGCAAGACACTTACCACCACATTGTCTCAGTGTCACTGGATGAGTGGATACTAGATTTTTAAAAACATTTTTTTTATTGTTGGGAAGTGAATATGGGACAGTATTGAACCACACATGCTTCACTTTGTGTATTCATCTTTTGAAATATACCAAGTAAATACAAGAAAGTGGGAGGGGATAGGTGGTAGGTGAGAATGGGGATTTCTGAGCACTTGAGCTCCAGCTGAAAACAATACAAGATCACTCCAACATGCATGAATCAATTCGAATATAATTTTGAGTAAACTAATGATGAAGGAAGGTCATCATAACAAGGTTAAAAACTTAGAAAAGTGAATTTGACATAACAGGTCCCCTTTAAAAAAGTAAAAGTGAGTAACTAGCATCAGACTGTCCTTCCCAAGAAATGTTTGAATGCATTGTATGTAATTTGTTGTTTATTTGTTTGTTGTTTAGACAAACAAACAACAAGGATATGATTAAACCATTAAAATGATACCCTAAAACCAAATTTTGGTTCAAATTGCTATGGGCAGTATAGGGCTTAATGGCCAGCCACTATCAATACTAATCACAAATCATCCCGGTAGCAGCATGAAATAGCCACGAATTTGAAAAAATCGACACAAATGAGTCGATTGTAGGAATGCAAGCCTACTCTGAGCAAAGACACATTATTATTATTATTATTATTATTATTATTATTATTATTATTATTATTATTATTATTATTATTATTATTATTATTATTATTATTATTATTATTATTATTATTATTAACTTTTTGTGAATAATACTTTTAAATCAGGTCAAATCAAATTGGATTTATTTTTTGTAGCCCAAATTCACAATAAAAGTTGTCTCTGAGGACTTCCCAAGAATGTTGATTTAGCAAACATCAATGTTAGAAAACCAAACAATGAAATATTCATTGGTCAATATTTATTAATTTTAGACTAAAATACATATAGTTTAAAATATGCCATTGTTCAAGTCTATTTTTGTCTAAAAAGTGGATACGTGACATAAGTTCACATCCCATTATAGGCTGCCTTTCAAAGGGTGTTTATTTTTATGAAAGTGTTTTCTTCTATATCAGACAAGTATTGGTAAGAGATGGTTTATTACCTGTTTATTTTTATTGATTTATTGTTTTTCAGTTTCAGTAGCCATTAATTGTAAGATACATTTACCCCATGTGTGTGTGTCCAGTTGACTTGCTATCAAGAAAACCTCTGAACAGTTTTGTGTTTTTCAGTGACTTCAAATGGAGCAATGTGACCTATGAACTTTAGCGATGGAGGATTAGTTCACTTCCTGTGTGCTGGTTTGGGTCCAGCTCAATCTCAGCCCATGTTCATTGTGGACCACATTCATTTCTGACTCGACTTTGATGAAACATGTTGCACGATATAAAAGGGGATTTTAAAGTTGTTTTTGCCCATGTCATTTACACAGAAAATAATCCTTAAGCTGAATAACAAGCATGGATGTTCTTTCTCTCCTGTTCCTCTGTGTCTGTCACTGTCTGGATACATGCACAGGATCTGGCAACGCAAGCTCCGCTTACACATGTCGACTATCCTGTCCTCTCACACACCAATGTTTATTTATTGGAACATTTGAGAGCAGACGTACTTCTGTCTGTGAAGTGACAGCTTGGCACAATACTAAAGGGGCAAACTGAGTGGACCACCGCTCTGCAGCTAGACTGACTGCCTGGCAAAGAGAGGGAGGAAAAGAAGATGTCCATAAGGTCCAAGCTGCGCCTAAATGCTATTTTATTGCATTAACACATGGTAGCTAATAATTGATTCTGATGAAGCAGATGCAGGAGGAACCTTGCAGGTAGAACTGGTTTCATTTTCTTGTAAAATATTGCTTGAAAGTGAACTGGAGTTATTTTGTTTTATAAATTGGAAGAGTAGAACAACAAAACTAATAATTAGGAGGTATGTTTTCTGTGAGCACAGTAGATGTAGTGCAAAACAGGCAACTGGAATAACTGTGATTTGTCATTAGCAAATGCATACATACCTTTTCCTCATAATGATTTTTTAGATTAATTTGAATTATTTTTTGCTTCACACCCACTAGCTGGATTTGGGTTTTTAATTTGGTGGAACTGAAGAGTGGTTTGAAGCTCAAGGTTATAAAAACAGATTAATGAATGAAAAAGCACTAATTGTATTTAATAAAACATTCACAAATAAGCAAACACAAAAATGTTTTTGTTTTCTTACTTTAGACATTAGTGTGTCTGCGTTTTGTCCCACTAACATTGACCAACTTTGAACAATCCTTTTCTTTCTTCTTAGTGTTGTTGAGAGATGTGTTGTTAAGAGACATCACAGCGTGTTGTTTCTGGACAATTAATCCGTCAGTGTCAGGAAATATTATTCCTTTGAGGCCACTCAAGTGCAAACTGCAGAGCTGACATTTAAACAATCGCAGCATGCCGGGCATTGCCGAAGAGAGAAGTAAATTTCCAGATAAAACAGATCTCACTTCTTCGATTAAAAATAGTTTTTAAAATTATGTTCAGAATTTATTGATGCTTGTTCTATATTTGATTCATTTATCTTGCTCCAATTTTCTTTTTTTTAAACTGAACTGAAATACAAGAACACACTGATATATACGGTAATTCATTTATAATGTTTCTATATTTTGCTACTCAGAGTTTGAAGCGGTTTCAAGATTATTGTTTTTTTTTTAAAAGAGTCATTCAGTGATAGGGTTTCAATCAATTTAAAGAGGAGTCATAGAACGCAAACTAAAACTCTCTGAATTGTTACGACTTTGCTTACATACTTCCGACCACCACCAACGTTCTCTAACTGGTTGGTGGGGAAACTTGTGCCTGGAGGAAACCACTTCAGACATGGGGGAGGGAAACATGCAAACTCCACACAGAGAGGCAAGAGTCGAACCGCAACCTTCTTGCTGTGAGGCGAGAGCGCTACTCTGCCACCGTGCCACCGTCTATGCAGCCTAATAAGTTAGTCGACTTACACACCAAAGAGCTAATAATCGACTAAAAACAGCCCCAGAGTGCTGTTCTACGTATTCTTTCTTCTTGCTGTATGTCAGTGTTTTGCTGGAGCTGAGTGTTGTGGTAAGTGTGGTCTGTGTCTGTCCCTCAGGCCTCGTAACGACTTCCACCACAGCGAGATCCCTCCACAAACTCACCACTCACACAACTGCACAACAGCAGACACTGAGGTTCACAAATTTACACTGACTTGGCCTTTCCACAAGATGTGGAAAAGAAGAAAATTTAATGTGGTGGCAGAGTCGTTAGCTAGATGAACACAAAATGAGAAAAAAACATGCAATTTTGTTGTGTTTTTTTTGTGCCAAAAAAAATCAAACAAACAAAAAAATATGACGAAATTTTAACATAGTAAAATTGAGATTTGAACCAGCAGAATAAAAAGTTAAAATGTTTGTGTAGGCAAGCACCGAACTTTTAACTGCAATAAATATTACTCAACCACAAAAAAGAAAAACTGATTATATGTAGAGGAAATCTTCACAGGCACGAGGAAAAGTCCACATGGAAAGGCCCTCGGTCATCTGGGAATCAAACCAAGCACCTTCTTGCTATCGCTAAAAAATGTATAATATATATATATATATATATATATATATATATATATATATATATATATATATATATATATATATATATATATATATATATATAAATAAAACTACTGTACTTTTGCAAGGCAACTTATTTAATTAGTGCAGCATAGCTGCCTATTCTTTAAAAAAAAATAAGCAAAAATGTTAATTCACAAATTTTAATAATACAGGTCACACTGGGGGCCGAAATTGGTATGGCTTTTATTTAGATTTAAACATCAACGCAAAAAAGGCCCATTTATAAGCAGTGTTATTATTATTTTTATGAAATCACCCATGATTAGTCCTATTTCCATTATGCTTTTTAAAATGAAATAAAACCCAAAGTCACATTGTGTGAAAATTCCCCAGATTGTGCATAATTGTTTGAACTTCCTTTTTTCATTAAGACGACCAAAAAGATTTCATTATTCAAAGAGCATTTCAGTTACATAAAGCCTCCGTCTGAATTCATTTTAGACATTTCAGCACAGTGTTTTGTATTGTGAACAAGGCTAGATTGGAATTTTAATGAACATCAATACTCTGAATGCTTTATCATGCCGTTTTCGTCTTGCACACACAGCCACGCGCACTTGCAGCCTTGTGTGCCCCTGCTCTGATGGTTAACACATGCATTTTAAACAATCGCGCCAATCCCCATGTCATCTTATGAGTGATGGGCTTAAACCTACTCATAATACAGAGCTCAGAAAGGCCATAATCCCAGGAACATCAGGATTATTCCGGGGTATATCCAGCGGACAGAGCTGGAGCTATTACAGTGCACAGAGGTTAGCTAAAGGAGGAGAGAGAGTTAGCAAAGGCCACTAATGGGTCGAGTTTGAATTGATCATAGCACATAGCTCATCAGGGCACAGCCAAGTTCCACGATCCCTTTGACCCTGTGGTGAAACAGATGTTCATTTAAAGTTTAACACCATGGTACTGACCTGGTTCAGGTTTACTGGCATGCGATTTGAATAAACAAATGTCTAATGTGTTCTATTTCCACTTATCTTTTTTCTGGTGGAGGATCTGCCGATCTGCTGCTTGTCTCCCATGGAGAGCATATCTCTGAGGATATTCCTCTATTATCTTAAGCTTTTTCTATCTTTAAAGCAATCAATTACAAACATTAGTGCTCCAAATGGGAAGTTGCTAATGGAAATTTGTGGTTGCCCTTGAGACCCCATTATTGTTCATTTACATCTTAGTTAAGAAGCTGATACTGTTAGATATGAATCCCCATTGACGAGTAGACAACAGAAAGTCAGAATCAAGGCTTAAGTCAGGCTTAATAGTCTTACAGGTAATAAGCACTGGTGCACTGCAGAGAGCGATGAGCTGATCTGCCCTATTAACAAAACAGCTCCGTGTTGCAAGTGTTACTGTCACTTCATCCATGCATTTCTAATGACAAAGCTTTGTTTTGGTAAAAAAAATAAAAAAAAAAGAAAGAAAGAAAAAAGAAAACTGCCACTAGAGGGTGCTAAGGATCATCATGCATCCTCAGAAATGACTGGTAAAATACAGCAATTAAAATAATGTTCAAAAATGACCCATCTCAAATAGCTGTTTCTCAGCCCACCACACAGCAGCGTGCTTGTCGCGCAGTGCCCTACTACTTCACAGCGACTCAAGGGCATTGAAAAAATGGTGTCTAATCTAATCTAATCTAGGGGGCATTCAATGCCTACAGACAGACTGACCAATAAGATTGCCCCTTTAATAAAAGTTGCATTAGAAGCTTGTTGATGGCTGTTCACAACAAGTGCACTGGATTATTAGCAAAGGATTTCCAACACTGAATCACGCACTGGAAGCTCACAGACGACACGACGAATGGTCTGTTGTTGGATTAATCCCACGATGATCAAATCTAAAGGAAACTTCTCCTCTTGGCAGTGGCAGAGTGGATAGTGCTCCTGCCTCACAGCAAGAAGGTTGCGGGTTTGACTCAGCGAACGGAGAACAGTACGTTGTAAAAGTGAAACAACAATGATGAAACACCAGTGGATAAACATCATAGAAGAGCAGAGGGTCTATAGAGGTAAGGAGCTGTTGCACTGACGCTTTGTGGGCGTGTAATGAAAAGGTTTCCACAAACTAATTGTTGGCCATGTTCTATAGTCTAGTAATGTCTGTGCTTCGCATCAATTAAGGTGCAGATACGTTGGAGATAAGTACATAATGCTCATAAAAAAGAATTCTGTACTTTGACTACGTGCACAAAGTTAAATTTATTTACAGATGAGGCAATGTTTCTTCATTTTACATTTTAAGAGCCACCGTCACAAGGCAGATGCACCAGATGCTGTCTTGCGACCCCTTCTGTTCAATCTTTACTTGTTGCCATTAGGTCAGTTAATACGTAATAATAATGTGAGCTATCACAACTATGCAGACGACACTCAGATATATGTGTCACTAACAGCAGGTGAATATGGGCCAGTGGATTCACTCTGTCGCTGCATCCAACATATCAGTGTGTGGATGCAAAACAACTTTCTCCAGCTTAACTCAGACAAGACTGAGGTTATCATCTTTGGCCCACAGAAACAAAGAGAAAGTGTCAGCAGTCACCTTCAGTCTCTCTCTCTGAAACCTTCAAGTCAAGTTAGAAATCTGTGGGTAATAATGGACTCAGATTTGAACTTTAACAGCCACAATAAGTCAATAACATCAGCAGCTTTCTACCATCTAAAAAACATTGCCAAAATCAATAGTATAGTGTCAAAGGAGAGACTTATCCATGCATTTGTCTCCAGTAGGTTAGACTATTGGTACGGCCTGCTCACCGGCCTTTCCAAACGAGCTGTAAAACAGCTACAGTACATCCAGAACGCTGCTGCTCGAGTCCTGACCAGAACCAGGAAGTATGATCACATTAGTCCTGTGCTTAGGTCTTTGCACTGGCTTCCAGTGGCTCAGAGAATAGACTTTAAAACAGCTCTGCTTGTGTTTAAGTCTCTCCATGGACTAGCACCAAAGTACATCTCTGACATGTTAGTGCGTTATGAACCATCTCGGACTCTGAGGACCTCAGGGACCGGCCTCCTGCCGGTGCCCAGGGTCAAGACTAAACATGGGGAATCAGCGTTTCAGTTTTATGCAGCTAAGATCTGGAACAGTCTTCCAGATGATGTGAGACAGGTTTCTACTGTGACAATGTTTAAATCTTGGCTCAAAACATTTCTTTTTATCTGTGCATATGACTGAAATGCTTTGTCTGCACAATTTTCTTCTTTTAAAGTAAATTTTATGCTGATTATTTATATATTTTTAATCATGTTGTATTGTAATTATTGATGTATATTTTCCTGCCTTGTAAAGCACTTTGAATTGCTTTCTGTATGAATTGTGCTATACAAATAAACTTGCCTTGCCTTGCCTTGCCTTGCCTTGCGCTCATGCAGCAATGTAAACCTCACGATGATGTGCCCTAAAAAATAGTCGTAACAGAGTTTCTGTGATGCACGGACAAAAGGAGAGAAATGACAAAAAATCTCTCATGAAAATCTTTACTCTGGCCATGCCTCCTCGAACTCGTGGAAGGGCACATCAGGCTTAAAATCGAGTCAAAACTTCCTTAGTCTGGAGAAGGCTTTAAGGTCATACCAAAGTATGAGATAATGTATGATTGCCTGACAGTTTTTCCAAGAGTGTCTGACTGCAGACTCGTACCACCCACCTACCTCTGCAGACCTCTTAGACCTATTGCCACAGACTGGAATCACCTCTTCGTCCTCACCGGATGCTCGTTTATGGTCACCTCTCGTATGTGGCTATGCTAGCTAATGTGTATAATTTTCAACATTTACATCCCACACGGGTAGGGGTAGGGTTAGGGTTAGAATTAGGGCTGGAGTTAGATTAGGTAATTTGGGTTAAATTTACAGCTTTGTGAAAAGTCAAGAGGTGCCTAATATGGACGTCTGTTCTGCACGAAGAGCTTTGTCCGGCCTGCAGCGTGAGGTGGGTGGGACGAAGAAGGCCTACAGCCAGACACCTCTCGTTTCGTCTGGAGATAACAATCCATGAGGCCTGAAAGTGCTCTATTTTGCAATCATAGGTCACTCGTGTTAGGTGTGTGCTTCCTGCAAATAGCCAATCACAGCACAGAGGGAGCTTGCACTCAGTGCAAAACAGGGTAACGTTATATAATAAGGGGACATCAATTTATTATCATTCACACATTAATTCTTGATGAATTCATAATGTATTCATGCAGTTCACCATGAATCATCAAGAACTATCATGAATTCACCATGAATTATCATGAATTCCAGTGGTTTAATGTATGAATTCATTCATGAATTCCACCATGAATTCATCCAATGAATTAACATGGAAATCATGCTGGTTAACCATGACTTTTAAACCTACTAACACAAGGAATGCACATGATCAAGAGATATTTAAACCAAAAACAGTAATTCAGTATGACTTTTGAAAGTCATGCATGAACATCATGAGTCATATTGAGTCATCATGAATTTCTTTGAACAAAAATAAAAAAACAAAACTGAAATTTGCCTTATAGTAAAACTTAGTTGTCAAGAACTTATAATGAACTCATGATACACTCATAGTGAATTTGCCAATAATTTAGTACTCTGTGCAGCATTTGAGCTTGTTTTTGTTTTTTTAAATAAAAACTCAAGGCTTCTTTTGCAGCGCCATAGAATAGAAACAACACAATTATAACCCAAATGGGTAGGTACCGCAGTTCTGTAACAACAGTTATCTCAGAAGACTTCACATGATTTCTGATTTATCAAACACAGTTGTCAGAAACATTTGGTCAATACCAACAGAAGCATTAGAACATCAGAAATGGTCATTTAGAAATACAGAGTTGGAATGTCCAACAATGAACATGCAGATGGATTATTGTCCCAGAGCAGCCCATGTCCTTAGACCCTTCTCTCCTGGGAAGCCACAGTTTGTCTCATGGACACAGATGTCACGGTGAAGACCATTTCAATGGACCACAGGTTGACTCATAAATTGTGCCACTGTTGAATTCCTTTGTGCTGTCACTGAAAACATTTTAGTGCTAATGTCACAGAATTGCTGTACCTACTCATTTGGGTTATAATTGAGCTGTTTCTAATCCTAAGTAATGGTGCTAGAAAAGGAAGCCTTGACTTTTTATTTAAAAAACAAAAACAAGCTCAAATGCAGCACAAAGTACTAAATCATGGTGAATTCATAATGAATTCATCATGAATTCATTATAAGTTTTTGAAAACTAAGTTTTACTATAAGGTTAGATAGATTTTTTTTTTTTTAGCCAAAGAAATTCACGATAAATAATGTGCCCATGCAAAAAGTCATGAATTGCTGTTTTTGGTTTAAATATCTTGTTAACTAACATGATTTCACATGATTATAATTCATTGGATGAATTAATAGTGGAAGTCATGAATGAATTCATTCATGAAACCACTGGAATTCATTATAATTCATGGTGAATTTATGATAGTTCTCGATGTGTCATGGTGAACTAATGCATGAATACATCATGAATTCATGCATTAATTCCTCATGAATTCATGATGATAATCAATGAACTGAGTGCAGGTTAGCTTTAAAGTAGTTCTGGCTGCATAGAAGCAAACAACTGACATCCCAAAAAATCTACACACTTTTGAATGGGACAACTTTTACAGACTTTTGACAAAATGAGACAAATATTCATATATATAATATATATATATATATATATATATATATATATTATATATATATATATATATATATATATATTATATATATATATATATGTGTGTGTGTAAAAAAAAAAAGAAAAAGTGTTTTATGCTCAAATCAACTATTATACACTTTCCCACCTACCACTTGATTTCTTCCCGCAAAAACATAACAAATAATAAGTGATTTGAGAGTAAAACTAATCTGATAAAAGCTCTTATGTGCTTCTTCTGAATGTGTCATGTTCGCTCCTGTCTCTGCACAAGTTTGCACACTCACTGAACATGTGCTTGCTTAAGTCTGCTCCTTCAAACTGTTGCCAGTCCAACTTATTCTCTGCACTTTCTGAACCTCACACGTCGCAAACGCCAACAAAAATCCATCACAGACGGTCGCATGTTTTATAAATCACTTTTTGTTCAAATGGTTATACTGAAGTATAAAAAGACATTTGAGTTTTTTCACACAACATCATGTATTGAGTTAAACTGTCAAAATGTCCAAGGATGTAGGCATGAAATCGTTGATGCCTGTCAAATCAGTTTTCTTTAACGAACTAAACCTAACACAATGACCACGGATAAGTACTGTAAAGTAAATACAAAGTGTCTCTTTATTTAAGACATACTCTGTAACTTTTTGGGCGTTGGATCAAATCCACAACCTGTATGTGTAAAACAATGTGTTGCTTTGTCTTAAATCCTACAGAGAAAGAACAACATAAAACATTGCAGTTGTAAAATGAGTGAAGAGTGACCATGTTTTAATCTTTTAGCAAAATTTAAAAATACTATTGTCTAACCCTGTCTTTTGCATCTCCTGTATTAACACCAACTAACCCTGGGCTTACATTGTTTGTACACAGTCCAGTTTCAGGACAGTCTCTAGCAAGCTTTCTGTAACATTACAGGCTGGTATGGCTTGCGAAGGTGCTGCTGCAGTTAGGTGAAAGCTCCAACCGTATTCTCCTTGAGAGGACTGTGCCAGTATGTTTGGATCGAGCATGGGCTAATGTTACGGATGATTCTGTTGGTTTTCTCTTTATTCCAGCTTCACTTTTCCATCTGTGTGCACAGCAATAGGCTGAAGGTCAAAAGAGAATGGGGAAAACTAGCTTCAAAGGAGAGGCACACTCCTGACATTTGGTAGGCATTCACTCTGAAGAAGTGGTAAAGAAGATTGTATCTCTTTACTTTCAAATTTCTGTTGAATTTTTAAAATAGGACATTAACTAACATATCTATCTTTTTTTTCTCAAGGGTGGAAATGTTCTACCTGGGCAAAACTTTTGATGCATTTCTATTTAATCTTTTCATCTCTGAGTAACTATCAACACGTTTTCTTAATGAATGTGTCATGTTAGACTGCAAAGATTCAGTGTGGGGAGAGGACATACCAAAACATTGTATTGTTTTTGGTCTTATTTCAACTTTGCAACATCATACTCTGGATTGTCCTAAACATGTCACAACAAACTCATAAAAATGCCCACTCTATGCCTAGGGCTGTAATTCTTCCCTTAAAAAACATGAACTGGTCATTTGTAGTTTTGCAGAAATCCTGAATATATGCTCTGACAAGCGACAGGAAAACTTTTACGCAACCTCTGCAACCTTTTTTCAGAGAATAAAAACAAAACTGGCACAATGAAGAGGGCAACGAGCTGGGTTCAAAGTCAACTGTCAGGACACATGGCTGTCTACTGAGAAGCTGGTGGTGCATTGCTCTTGCCATAAAGATTGGGGTTGTTTCTAATCATCTTCAAGTAAAATTAAATTAAGAAGAACTACCCAAATTAACTTGAGTGCCGCCTATACCAACATGTCTTCCCCAAAGCAGCCAAACAAGCATATTACACTTCTTGGGGCAATGGGGCGATACATGACAAGACATTGCCCTGGGATTATTGGCTCCTTGGCTGGACAACAGTTTCCAAGCCTGAAGGGGTCAGCGATGGGCTGTCTGAGAAACTGGCAGCCATTGGGGTTCTAGAGGGAATGTTGTTTTTTGGTGGGAGAATGGGGGTTTTGCTAGTGGCTGGTTGGCACAAACCGGACAGCGTTGCTTTTGCCAGAGACCAACCCAGCTCTTAGACATTCATCTCTGCGCAGAACTGAGGGACTTTAGCACTTTGGAGCCTCAAGATAGAGTTATGAAAAGCCATAGGGTTTACATTGCAGTGTTTCCCAACTCTCAATGCCCCAAACAATTAGATATTTAAACATGGGGTATCAGGAGTCCTGGAAGAGGGACAAGCATACCTCTTTGGACAGTTAACTGGAAGGCGTTTGGTTTGTTTACTTTTGAAAAAAAAAAAAAAAACACTGCACCCCTTAGAGTCCTTTTTTCATTAAATATGTTAGACCCAAATTAAATGGACTTGGACATGTGTACAAGAAAACTAAAATTCTCTTTCTTTAAGATTTGCACAGTGAGAAACCATGTGGCCTCACAGCAAATTGTGTGTTCATTTTTTTTAGCTTATCTGCCATTAAAACATTTGTATCATCTTTATATTTTTCCTTGAGTTTCATTTCTTCATTGTTTTGTTATGAGTTTAAGAATTTATCTGCCAGGGAGATTTACAATGGCACTGATGGCTCTGCCTCCAGTAAGTCTTTAACAGATTAACACACAAGTTGTAAAAAGTGATATAACTACATATATTTAAGACTACTTTTGAAGTAAAACAATTTTTCTTTGCAAGAAATGAAAACCAGCAAACACTAACGACAAGTCCTCCTGTTTAGTCTGGATTCTTGCCAGATGTGCTGACATTTTCCTGATGTTTTGATAGTGACAGTTGTGTTCTGTGTCTGAAACATTATGTCCACTGAGAAGCTTTAATTGGCTGCTCATCATCAGCTGTTTTATTTGAGCTCTACAGGTGGAGTCACATCATTAAAGACTACAGCTAACTTCACAACAGCCTGAAAATAAGGATCTTGATTTTTCACTTTTTTTCACAAAAAAATAGTGTGTATAAAATTAAAAGTTTTGACAAGACTTCTCTTGCCTTTTGAATTTGTTATCTGAGACATTAACCAATATTTAATAATAATGTGTTAAGTCACAACAGTTGACTGAATCTACTGAATTTTGCTGTGTTTGATGTTCTTGGTTGTGTTTCACCGTATTAAAAGCATGTAAATCAGCAGCACTAGTTTACTGCATTACATATGAATGGCTTTAGTAAACACACATGTGCATCTGATGGTTTTATGTCAATCCTCTTTAGTGAACAGCCACTTCTCTCTTCTCTTATCTCACTTGGGTTGCTTCATTGATTGTAGGTCTTACCTGGTCTGTAATCCTCTATAGAAAGTATCTAAACCTGCTCTCGCTGCTTTGCCCTCATCATTCCCCTCGCCCGTTGTGCTCCTCGTTCCGCTCATCCGTTTATCACTGGCCCTTGTTCTGTTAATCCCGAGGGTTTTGTTTATTTGTGTTGGAGATGCTTTTACAGCTTGTGACTGACCCCACCTATTTTCTCACCAGTCATTTGAACAGCAGGGCTGCTTTGCAGCTACTCCACCAATTAACATACCATTAGCATAATATTTGCATGTGTGCATTAGGGTGTTGATGGGGAGAGAAAATAACAGTTTTACATGCTTTTTTCTGATCTCAAAAAATATATTTCCTGTAATGACGTTAAAGCGCCCACAGGATCCTTTACCTCGCTCAAACAGGATGGTGTTTTCAAGTTTGCTGTGAAAGTTACGATGGTCCTCCTACACAAGAACATCTGATGATCATCCCATCAGATCCGCTCCACTTCAATATATTATAAGCTTGTCAACTGACACTGTCTGGGAGACCTCTGATTTTCGGCTTACTTTACTGTTTTGGATTTCACTTCAATATGTTTTTGCGGTCAAAGATGATGAATCGATAATAGTTCAAATTGTGACGTAAAGAGATGACAACCAAACAGAACAAAAAAGAGTTTGATTGGAGTATTAGGGTGTAGAAGGGGACACATCTAGAGTGTTGATGCAGCTGTATCTGACGGGACGAGCCTCTGGGCCTCTGTCTTTCCCTCTGTGCTCATCCCTCACACTCAGACACACGTGTCACATTAGAACGTCATTCAACTGATGCCTCCCTACTGGGCAGTGGGGTTGGCTCCAAAAGCCTTCCATCAGAAATCTGATACAGAAAATAGATCCTTTTTTTGGTTATAAACCTGATCAATTTGCACTGCCCACCAAGTGTTCTTCTTTTTTGTCACTTATAAATTAATACAAACAACCTTGACATGTGGTGCATACCATTACGCACAGAGTGATTCTTTTAGTTAAATTTGAACCCTTTTGACGCTCTTTTTACATGTAGCCTACTCTTGTTTGGACAGATGCTGTGATGATGCACTGGAGAAACCAAACCAAAATCATATTTATGATGTGATTGTGTCAATTTTCTTTCGGTAAAATCAACACATTTGTCAAACTGCTTTTGTGATTTTGGGCTCTACAAACAGAAAATGAATCACATTGAAATGTTAACACAATCAGCCAGCCTTTTGCCATATATTATATTGTAATCTGCTGTATTGTATTGTATTGTCATATATTCATACATATATCATCTAAATTAAATTATATTATGGTGCTGGCACCATAATCTAGCTCTATATACTTTGCTATAACAGTATGTGATGTGCAGCGGGCCTGTTGGTCCTGGCTCTGCTCCTCTCGAGACTCCAGCTGCTCTTGTCTCTCTGTAATCCCTCCTCCTCGTGAATACATTAACACGGTCGCAGTCTTAAACTCCGCTTAGCGAACGGCTCAGCATCACACCACATCCTATTACCCACTTTAAATCATTCATGTGACAACGTCTTCACTCAATTTCTAAAACACCCCCAATTGAGAGAAGCACAGTTCACCCAGAGCATACAGGCCGGGCCACCCAGCGCTAATATGGGTTAAAAGAGGGAACGTTATTTACACAGTGTGTAATATGTCGTCTTCAGATCATTGGATGAAATGATGTCACACTCTCAGATGAGAAACCACTGTGGCAGTTTTCATGATTATTGATTTTCAACCGAATTATGAAAAAAAAAAGCCAAAAGAGAAGTTTACAATGTGGGACCAGATTATTTCAATTACGCTCTCAACCTCACTAAATAAATCTGCAAAAACTAATTTAAATTGCTACTATGCAAAACAAGGTCCTTTTGAAATCCATCCACATAAGATACACTAACCTTTTTGCAAGTCTATTTTAAAAAGAGAATTTTGTCATTTAAATAAAGTATTCTTGTTAATATTATGATGAAGAAATGATAAGTGTAGGCGGAATACTACAACTCCAAAGTTAGACGCATGATTACAGATACAGTTTTTCAAATGTAAATGTTTTTTCTATACCATGTCGCACTGTCTCTTCTGGAAATAATAGAAGGCTGACTTAATCCAAGCTGAACTCCTATGGTGTACCTTAGGGCCTACTTGTGCATTATCGTTAGCGTATAGCCACTTTAGCTTCCTGCAGCATTTCTCTTTCTATCTTCTGCTGACAATACATGCGTCCCCTCTGTGCGCCTCAACTATTCACAATCTTTTCCCAGCTCCTCTCCTCAGGGCATCACTGAAAAATTAACTATGCCCAGGGAACAGCCAACTCCTCCACTTACTGTAGCATTATTGCATCAAATAGGCTTTTTCAGCGATGCTATGGTAATTAGTGAAACACGTGGAAGGATTTTACCCAAAGTGCTGTTGTGTGTTTTGAAATGCGGGGAAGCTGTGGACTGATTGAGGAACATATGGACACAGATGGGGACAGTGTCGTAATGAGGGAGCTGAGTGGGGTTTGCTGTTGCTTAACCCTTTAAAATGGAGGCGTGAACATTGTCGTCAACAAGGCAGCATCAATTAAAGATTTGTTTTCTTCTGGTGTCCTCAGCTAGGTTGTGAATGAAAAAGAATTATTTACAAATGGTCTGGAGGTCCCCTTTCATAGGCTTTGCTTGCTGACCTCTGATCGTCACTGTATCCCATTGGAAATGCAGATAAATGAGCAATCACTAAAGGCGACTCCACACAAGAGTAGTTTAGGATCTTTTGTAATTTTTTGACAAGCCAAGAAAAGAAGAGGCCACAGACATAAGGACATTTGCAACGAATATTTGTCTCACAGTCCCATTAGGTCGCAGGAAGAACAGAGACGACACAGACTTGGGGAGCGCAGCAGTAAGCAGAAAACAGTGCATGCGTCACGTGATCAAGTGTTTTCTTTCATTTCGGTTATAAAAATGAACAATGAAATGCAAGTGCATTGAACCAGGTTTATAAAAGTCACAGGAGAGCGGAGTGTGTTGAGCTGTTACACTGATGCATTGTGGGTGTCCAATGAAAAAGTTAAAACAAACTTTGTGTTGGCCTTGTTTTATATAAAGTGGTGTTTCATAAATCATTTAAGGAGCAGGTGTGTTGGATATGACTAGCGTAATGCAAAGCATTACATTTATCCACAAATGATGATTCTTTCTTTCACATTTTACCATAACAAGTGATTCACCAGATGCAGTCTTTGTAAAGGTCCTTGCGCTCGTGCATCATGTCAACCTCATGATGATGTGCCTTGACAAATGCAATAACGCACAGACATACAATTACAAAAATCTTTATTCTGGCCACACCTCCCCGAACAAGTAGAGGGGCACATCGGGCTTAAAATAGTTCCAAACCTCGTGTAGTGTGCAGCTGGCTTAAGGCTACTTAAGAATAACAAAGTTGGATTGTTGCCAGATTTTAAAATGTGAAAATGAATAGTATTTGTTTTTGATATTTGTATTTTTCTCTTGGTAAGCTACACTCAAAATGTGCAGTAAAATCAAGCTTAAAAAAAAAAAAAAAAAAAAAGTAAAATAAGAAAATAAATAAAGTTGTGATCAGTCTAATTTTAATCAAAGCTGCTTCTAGTTAAACTCCATCTTGAGCACTACAATGAAAACTGATCAAGCTACTTTACTTCTTCTACTTTCACTGCTCACAGTACATGCACTGTATATTATAGTTAGGCTGCCCTAATTTTAAATTGAGTTTCTCTTGGTGAAAATTTCTTCTACAATAATGTATATTGTAACCGCAAAGTCATTAAAGTGATGTAGTTGTAATCAGATGTAATTCTGCTGATTGCAAGAGAAAAAGACTTTGTTCATGTGGGTTGGCTGAAAAGGAGGCATAGATACAAAAGTAATATGTAGACCTCCAAACTCTAATTAACTTCTAGGTGTTTTTGTTGTTTTCCTCTTTATTCATAACCTTTAATTAACTTAAAATTTATACACATTCAATAAACTTAGAGAAAGTTGTCAATAAGAAAACTAATCGAGTTTTGATGCATAATCCAAAATTATCAAACATTCTTTTCACAATGTATAAATGGTTTCATCTAGAAGTCAAATAGATGTATCAATAGTATTATATATTTTTTTCTAAGTGCTATTTCCCTACGGACGCATGAAGTTATTTCACTGTAACATTTTCTTTGCACATCTGGATTAGTGCTGTCCTTATATGCAGTGCTACGTCCCTTGTAATGCTTAATTAGGTTATGGGATTGCTCACAGGCCATGCTCCAGCACTAGCCCCGGGCCTGCCCTGTGTGACTGGAGGGCAGCAAGGTGGACTTAGCATAATTAATACGCCGTTATGGAGAGGATTGAATTGTTTAACTGCTCCAGGGCCAGAGACTCCGACAATTTGCTTTTTCTCAGAGTCAAAAAGTACAACTACAAAAGCTGTTTTACTAGTTCCGTTTTGTATATAAATGCTGATTAATAGACATTTTTGTTGTGTATGTTAATTGGTTTATTGAACACACTCAGGAGGTTTTTCATATGTTTTTCTTTTTCATGTCACACATGTAAATAACTAGACTAAAGTGCATGTTAAGTGGTTCTGTAGCAGTTATGTTAACAATATAAAGTTATTAGTGAATAAGGCAGATGGGAATTATGTTTTAATAATAGAGTAGACTACAGATTCATTAGATGAGATTATATTAAAAAAGAAATGACTTCTTTAAGCGCCAAAGTGTCAAATGGTCCAAGTCATTCCAGGTTCTCGGCCACCAGATTTCAGGTTTCTGATAAGTTTCAAAAATCCAGACTCAACTGTGTAGCAATATCTACATAAAATAATACTTATAACAAACAAACAAAATGGGTTTCCATGAAATCATGTTTTACAAATAAGCTGTTGCATTTATAAAATAAACGCATTATATTTTATTTCATTGTATTTTGTCAAATATTTCATGTATTTTTAATGAAAATCTTTGCTTATCTTTGTGAATTCCTTGTATAACAATCACATTTGTGAAACATCCAGGAGGAAAGGTGTATTAGAGCTACATACGTATATGCATTTATAGTATGCACAAACACATCACTGTTGTTGAATATGGTCTTAGTGTATACCAGTAATTTAAGAAACATTTTATTTATGAAAGACATTTTTATCTGAGATTGTGGAGATGCATCACTCATTGCCATGGCGATTAGTTAGTGTAAAACAGTGTGTGAGGAAGAAAGAAGTGACCAACACAAGTTCGAACCGAACACATTTCTGTCTTTATTAGCCTCGTCTGGCAGTAATACTGGAAAAGTGAACTCAGAACAGATGGTAGTGGCAGCCCACGGACTGTTTTTTCCTGTTTTTCTTTATTTCTTTGATATTTTTCTTCATTTTTTTGTGAGAGTACGACAACTCTTGCTTTTCTGTGGCATGGATAACATCAATAAAAGAGACAGATGGAGAGAAAAAGAAATATACAACTTATATTACATTGTGTTATGAACAAAATATAAATCTATACCTCTATGTTATATTTACATAATTATCTTTCTTGACTTTTTTCAAGTTGAGATGGTAAGATACTTTTAATTGTAATAATTCTCACTTTGTTTGGAGCTCCACTCATGACTTGATTGTCTTAAATAATATCTTCATCGTCATTTCATTGTCTTGTAAAGGGGGTTTATAGATAGACCTTGCCAGCAGGGATGATTGACGTCTTAAAGCCCCTCCCACCCAAGTCCTGCTTCCTTCAGATTGGTTGCTCCCTCTTTCCAGCATCGGGCTAAACCACGGCGGGATAACAGGAAGGGCTTTACTAGTTTACAGCAAGTTAAGACTAATATAAAGGCTCAATAGAAAAATGTGGCACGGAGAAGCAGACATCTAAAGCAAGAATAGGGCGGCACACCTGAAGAGTAGTCATGGCTCTTGTAAGTGTCGCGTGGAGCTCAAACAAAGCAAAGGGCTCCTGATAAGAAGATACTATAGAAAATCTGTTCACCTCACACATAACAGCAATGAAACAGAGGCCGGACCTGTAAACACTGATTTAAGATGATGTGTAAAAGTAAGACAAGAATACTAATTTAATCCAGCGACAGAAAAGTGGAGAGGACAAGCAAGTTGCATACTCAAATATTCATTTATGTTGAAATGTCACTATGATATGCATAAATTTGGAATGGAATGTTTGCTAGCTCTGCATGGTAACTAGCATTGAAGAAGTGCTAAGACAAAAACTGAACACAAAAATAGAGGTACTGAAAGCAAATGCATTTAAAACTGATGGCTACGTGTTTTTGAATTCTATCTCATTAGAATTAAGATATCTATTTGATGTTGAGCCATTCAATGCATGCTTGATCACTGTTTTATTAAACCAGGTTTCTTGTAGTTTCGTCCTTGTCATCGATTTGAAAGTCCTTGTGAAATGTAGCTCAGAATAAAGAAGGGCATTTTGAATACGTTTTTTTTTTTTTTACATGTATCAGATAGCATTCAAGTCCACTCCGCTTTGTCATTAGATAAATCACAACACAAAAAGAACAGCATAAGATTTGATTAAGAGTTTCTAAGTGTATGTAGTTGATTATGTGCATGTACAATGATAACGTATGTGGGTCCGGACTTGTTCCACTGTGTCCCATTCGTGAGGCGTTCAGAGAAGTAAACAGAGATGGAACTCTTTGTTCACAGAAAACAGTTCCCCAATAGAAAACTGATCTCCATAGAAAAGTAAAGGAAACTTCACATTATTCATGATAAACATTACAAATAAAATTATAATAATTAACAAAATACTAATGTTCTTCTTCTCTCTGACTGCACAGAGTGAGTGCTTTCGAAATGGTTTTGGACATTGGGGTAAATATGTGAGCTTGTAGGAAGGCTGCGTCGAGTTTTGTCAGTCCAGCTCACTGTCCTATAACTCCGCCCACCTGCCGTCCCCAGGGTTAATAAAATAATAATAATACAAAAATACAAAGGGGGACATAAAGAAATGCAAAACAAAGCAAGATAAAATGACAACTTTAGTCTTTCTAAACCTACCAGCTAAATATATAATGCTTCATTGACTGTCTTAGCTTCAGATGGTCTTACAAACCCAAATGAAGAGGAGAAAAATAAATTAAGCTGTACATAACTTACTAAACTTAGGATACGCTGACCGTCTTTATAATAATTGTTAATAATATTATTAGACTAGAGGCAGTTTGAAGAAAAAAACAAAAACAAAATAGTAATACAGTATCCAGATACAAAACACTGACTGGCTGGCTGCTCCACACCTTTGCCACGCCCACTTGGGACAGCCATGCCCACTTGGAGACAGCAGGATGACAGTAAAAACGGGAAAATCAACACTTTTGGACGGACAGTAGTTTGTGAGTTTGTGTTTTGGAGAGGAGAGGTGAAAACTACTGGATTGTCTCGTATAACACGGTGCTTGTTTTGCTCCATGATGCCAGAGAGACCCCACACTCATTATAAAACAATTCTCATTAAGGCGGGACAGTCCTTAATATTGTCCTGTTGGGACCGTCCCCCCAAATTTCCTCAAAACACTAGAATGAACAAAGGGGCATCTGCTGACAGCACACTGACTGAGAGGTCAAAGAAAAGCTATCTTTGTTAAAAAATAACAAAACGGATGTAGTTCAGGTGCTTTACAACAAAAGGGAAAAAAGATCAGTCTCTTTTTCCTATTATTATTCAAACTCGTAGCACAAAACAACAAATCACATTCACAAGCCACTTATTGGCACCGTGTACCTGAGTGAGAATATTATAGAACCAAAGAACGCAAAAAGCTGTATTTTTAAAAGTGTCTCTTGATAGTAATAAACAGGTCCGCCTTCGTAAAGTGTCGTCTTTTAGCCCCGGATAAGTCTCTCTTTTAGTTTTAATTATACAAACGGCTCTAAAAGGATGCATTCTGAGTCTCACTTTATGACAGTTCGCTCATAGTAGCAGTAGTATCTCAATGCAAGCTCTAGGAGGCGCACTTCTCTGTAACAGTCAGTGTGTGACAAGTCCCGTGTGCTTCGATTCGATTGATCAGACTGATGCTGGTATCAGGGCTTTATGAGGAACAGGACGCTCTTTGAACAAGAGTCTATGTTAGTTTAAGAAACAGGGGAAGGGGCGGGATTTGTGACACGCAGGATTGGTGATTGGCAAAAAGAGTCTGCTTCCTGATTAGCGGGATTGTGTTTGACCAGCTGTGATTGGCTCGTGTTGGGAAGGGACGGTCCTATTGGGTGATATGATTCTCGTTATCACTCGCGTAGTCAGCTTCTTCGTCCTCGTAATCAAAGTCATCATAGGCGTCACCATTACTGTCGTCCAACCGCAGCTCCTCTTTGATGCGAGGCTCCTCCCCCTTCAGCCCGGACAGTCCGCTTGTCTGGTGGTGATTGGTGTTTGGCTCGGGGCTGCTGGACATGCTTGAGTGCTCTGAGGGCATCTGAGGGGAGGGCATCCCTGCCATGGACAGTGCACCTGGGTACACCACACCTGCAGAGGAGAGCGGCAACTGACCCTGCTGCCTGAAAGAGACAACACACAAGTCATTTAGAGATGTCATCATGGAAAAAGACTGTTCTTGGTTTCCACAAGTTGGTTAGAACTCACTAGTAACTATTATAATAGAGGTATTCATCTATTTATATAACACACTTGGGTACAATCCACAAATACAAAAAACATTTACCCATATATTAACAAAAATATCATTGCAAGCAAGTGCACACTTTCTATGCAAAATAACAATCTACACAATTGGAGTACTTCTTAAAATTCTAACATGGTTCCTTGTAAGTTAAATATGAAACTGAGTATATAAGACTTCTAACCAAAGATGTCAAGGGGGATTTGGCTTTTCAAAAATGTCCTTAAAAAATTCAAAAAATGAGATTCATTTTTTAGGACTGCGGCCTTGGCAGTTTTGGCCTCCTCAGAGAAGTGTGTGAAGTGTGTGATATTGGCAGGAAATAAAACCCGCTGCTAGACTTGTCAATTCTTTTCAGTACAACCTGCACAATTTAGAGTGGGAGTTTTGGAAACCAATCTAAATCTACCAGTGACCAGAAAAATAAGCCTAAACACAATACACAGCCTCTGTTCATACAATACACCTCTAAAACCTAAAATTCCTCTCACCCCACACTAAAGTATTGCCTCATCTCCTGCCTCCGGGACCTCATGATGGCCTTGTACTCGCCGATGCGCAGTTTCTTTCCGTCCACAAGGCAGGTGCGTTTGGGGCGGGGTTTGTACTTGTAGTCGGGATACTTCTCCAAGTGCTGTTTACTGAGGCGCGCTTGCTCCTCGTAGTACGGCTGCTTCTCCAGGTTTGTCATGGCTTTCCAGCGGGAGCCTGAAGGAAAAGAAGAGGAAGAAGTGTTAAAAGAAGACTGGAACACTTTTCTTTTTAAATACATCATTTTAGATCACTAAAAAACAACAATGCATTTATACCTGACAAAGCACCTAAAAAAAAAAAACACATTTACGTTTCAAATGCAAACATAGGCATTGGCCTTCCTACTCATTTTTAACCTGTGTTTGGAAATTGTAAAAAAAAAAAAAAAAATCCTAAAACCCATTTAGAAATAATAAACTTATGCTGGACTGACTCCTGTTGCTAGAACAAAATAAAAACTGAAAAATACAACAAAACAACAACAAAACAAAATAATAATAATAATAATAATAATAAAAATAATAATAATAATAATAATAATAATAATAACAATGTACATACATGCATAAAAAAGAACAAGACAAAAAACTAAGTAAATAAATGAATTAATAAATAAACAAACAAACAAACAAACACACACAATTTTAGAACAATAATAGTAATAATAATTTGATCTCTATAAGTCATTAGCCACAAACTTTAGCATGTAAATATTTCATTTCAAACAATGTATTGTTTTCTGTTGCACCTTACCGCAGACGTGTTTTGTAAACCATAAAAAGTGTTATATGTGTCCATAAAACTGAACTCTGTTTATGATCAATTGTATAAAGTTTATGATTTTTCTAATGCAAGCTGTACACATACTACATTAGAAGTGAATGCTTTCTGTGTGTGTGTGTGTTCACATCCTCCCCGCCTGCTGAATATCTGCTCTGAATTTGCTCTCGTCTCGACTACTGTAGGTTTAATAGCTAAAAGCTGTCAGCACATTGCCTGTGTTCTGCGATCTGTTAGCTATCCACAGAAGACGAGCGTGTGCGAGAAAGAGAGAGAGGGAGAAGTGGAGAGAGAGAGAGAGAGAGGCGCTTATTAAAACCAGATTTCTGCGTGTTATAAAACGTTTAGGAGCTCTTTAAAATGTCATGAGCGATCGCAGCAGTCCGGGGGAAATGTCAAACGGTCGCGCGCTGCTTGTTTAATGCATAATGAATTATATCATCATTTGTCGGAGCGCTTCCTCTTCTCCCCAGTCGTTCATTAAACTAGTGCTTATACACCACGAGCTGCGAGGAAGACACCGGTGTGCGCGTGTCTAATGCACTGCTCCTAACTTAAGCTCCGCATGTCAAACCAGGCTGTGCCGGAGTCATGCTGTCATTCAAAGGAGCATGTATATTTATAATAGACAATTGACTTCTATCGGCTTCTTTTTTTTTTTTATGTATGAACTACTCAGCATTTATACGACACACAAAACTTCTAATACACCATTTAATATTATTTCATATATGATAAAACATTTCTGCCTTTTTTTCCAGAATCTTTTTCAGAAGTGAAACCAGATGTTAATATAAAATAAATCATATATTATTTTTATGTATGATTAGTTTGAAATGATTATTGAGGTAAAATGACTGACAATTTTATCAATATGAAAATTGAGTTTGACATTTTTTATTGTCATGTTTCTGCAGTGGAATTTGTTTTTTTTTTATATTAGGGAATTTAGCTTTTGTAAATTATATTGAGTCAAATAGTTTTGTGTGCAATGTTGTTTATAAAACATGACTAGAATAAAAAGTACTTTTGGATGAGGGACAAAATCCATAAAGCTTGTGTAAATATTAGTTCTGTATCTTTTAAGAACATATTTTTTCTTGTTTAACTCTGGATCACTTTCTTGCTACTTTCTATATTTACTTGTGACACTCAACTAAAAAGATAATATATTGTAAACTTTTCTTCCCGCATTATCACTCTCGCTCTCTGACACCAGCACAGAAAATCTCTTTATAGAAGTGTTACCGAGTATTTTGCTGATGTTGGAGTTGTGCATGTCGGGGAAGGCCTGCAAGATCTTTCTCCTCTCGTCCTTGGCCCACACCATGAAGGCGTTCATTGGTCGTTTGATGTGCGGCTCGCTGTTGCCCCGCCCCCTGGCTTCCCGGAATATCCTGGACTCGGACACACTGGGGGAACCTATACAAGAGTGTTGTTATTAGTGACTTGCAATATCAAGATTTTAGGATTAATTTATGACACAATTCAAAATATACACGACTATTCAAAATGTAAGCAACTTAAAAGGTCATTTTAAATCAGCTCGTGCTTTTAATGTGACTACCTATATCATTTTGTCTTCTGCAAACAAGTTTTCTTAAAACTGGTCACATAGAAGAATTACAATGTAGTGTAAGGAAGAAAAGAGTCTAATTATGTGTCAATAATAAGTTACTCTTGTGCAACATCACAACTTTTTACAGACTAACAATATTATAACAATCAGGTTGAGCTAAAGTAAATCTCAAATTTTTTGTAATGCAAAAGGTTAATGGGTCTAATCGCCGCTGAAATCACCAGCTTTTAAATTTATGAAATTATTTATGTATTTATTTTCATAATTTTTGCCTTACACATGATCAAATTGTAGAACATGAACAGAACCTATTCTAAATAATAATCATACTGTACAAGAACTCTGGATAAGGAAAAAAAAAAGTTTCCAAAGATGGTTTTCAATTAGTTTCTTTTTTTATTGTAGGCCTACTCTGTGTGTATTGGCAATTAAATCAAAAATAGATAGTAGATGAGTAACTATTGCTATAGTAGTTGAAACAATAACAATGGTGTGTTTGTTACCGTCGGAGTCTCCGCTCATGGTGAAGTCCAGCATGGCGTGGTTGAACTTGTCCTCAGCCTGTTGTTTGAGCTGCTGACTCAGACTCTCCAGCGCTGCCTTGTCCTAAAACACACACACACAGTTCATGATGAATATCAGCGTAAACCTGGGTGAATCAGACCTTTTAGATAGATAGAAAGACAGAAAGACAGAAAGACAGACAGACAGATAGATAGAAGATAGATAGATAGATAGATAGATAGATAGATAGATAGATAGATAGATAGATATAGATAGATAGATAGATATGATATATGATGTGATAATAAGTAATTTCATTAAGTGATCAACAGTTACCAAATGACCACATAAAATAATGCCATCATTAAAAGTTTTGTAAGGACTCTGCGGCATGTAAATGAAATCTAGAGTGACACAGCATGCTTTTATCTAAGAAAATCTCACAGGAATTCATATATTTGTATCTAAATAATCTACAAAATACTAGCTAGTTGGTCTGAAAATGTCCTCTTTTAAGGTACGTCATCTCATATGTCATCACAACCACACAAGTCAAACACAACTCCTAAATGTATTAATGATTAAGAATAAACAAAAAATTGGGAGTTTGTGGCAAAACAAACAAGAATTTTCCAAGCTACAGCATCCTGATGGAGAAAATGAAAATTGTATTGTGATGTAATTATAGCTAAAATAAGCGTTAAATATACACATTTGTTAAAAAGATTACCAACACAGCATTTGTCTTTTGTTCTTTTTTGTGTGGTCTGCAAAAATGAACAATCCTTCAACAAACTTTAAGTACGCACAGAAAGAGATCCGGCCGGAAAACAAAGTTGAATCTTGTGTGGTCCGCAACAATCGAGTTAAGCATTTCTGTGTATAAACGGAGTGAAAAGGCACTGATTTGTATGTTGTGTTTTGGTTCATTTCTATGTCAATTTATGTAAACGTTAGCAGCAGCAGCAGCAGTGGCGGCGGCGTTGTCGGCCTGAGCAGTGGAGTGCGGACAAGCTCACATCTGCCTCATGTTTAAAGTCTGTTGATTACATTGGGCCTGTTTGAGTGCTTACTGTCTGTGTGAGTATGTATCTGTGTGTATGTGTGGGACAGTGCCAGCCACCTGCGTCAGTGGAGGGGCCCCCGGGGGTGATGCATTAGAGGGAGCGGAGCACGTCGGACGAGAGCCGGGCCACGCCGCACGGCCCCCTGGGTATTTATTACAACCAATAAAAGGCTGATTTAGTGAGCATTTACATGTTTAATGCTGTTCAGCTCTGCTCCGCTCGCGCACACACAGCCACTCCAGCGCAGAGCCAGCATTTTACAGTTTAATTACACGATTAGGATCGCTCCCCAAAACACTGTTGTCTTCTAAAACAACCTTCCAAAAAGTGTCCCTCTCCATTTGCACGTGACCCCGGAGCGCCGTCGTCATAATGAATACGTTTTACTGTGTTTTAGCCCAACAAGGTTTAATTGTTACACAGCAGTTCGCAGTAAATATGGATAAAAAGACAGTCAGGGAGAAAAGCGAGGAATGGAAAAACATATTCTCTTTGAAAGACTATAAGGCAGTTAGTAAAGCAGTAGTAACACAATGATTTCTGCACAATAACAGAGATAAATAAGGTAATTGGTAAGTCTTGATTTGTGCTCACTTTCTGTCTCTAGCCTTGAGAAATGAGAATGTGTTCTTAGATTATTGCTGTTGATGATATGAAAGTCATTACGACAGAAGGGAAAACATAAAGAAAAGTAGTTAGTTGTATGTAATTATTAACTGTGTAAATTAAAGTTAAAACTTTTCCCATTTTTTGTGAGTCAAATCAAACAGCATCGAAGCCACAACGTTAAGCTCAGAACAGAACGTGAGGAAAGTGGTTTCAAGAGATGACACTTAATCCACAATTAGAACGCAACTAAAAAAAGATGAAAGGAGCAAAGTCGACAATCAAAGTAAATATGCATGCCCTAAAATGCTTCACATTTTAATGTATATTTTTGAAAATGAAATGGTTATATAACTTTTTGTCCAACCTCTCTTTCACTGTTTTCTTTTCGAAATATCATATGGCTGTAACACTGCTTCTTGTTTTATAATAATTTATTTTCTTTCATTCTATAGGCTGATTTTAATTTGTGCGTTTTTATTATTCTTTTTGTGTAACGTGAGGTTTTTCCAATTTAACCCAAACACACACTTCCCTATAAACCTGTCCCAGTAAATTATCTGGATTATAATTCTGAATGACTTTCCCTTATTGGCCGTTACTGACTAATAATGTTGTAATTATAATCTCCAAATGAGTAGTCATTAATTAAGCCAGTCAATCAGTAAAAGCCAATGGGAGAAAACGACTTTAACCCAGTGTGTCAAGTCCAAATACACACTGGATATTAAGAAAACCCAGCATGTCAAAATACATAAATCAATCAATTCGATGATTTATCAAAGAGAGAGAGAAAAAAAAAGGAAAACATCTTTGGATTGAGTTGTCATCGCTGCAGACGCTCAGAGCTCCCTGTTGCTCTTTAACTGCGTGGTGTGTGCGCTTATACGCTTTCAATGTGGTGCGTGTGTGTGTCTGCAGCCGACTCTAAACGTGTTCAACAAATAAGTACAATTTTTCCACGCTGCAGAGGAGCCCGAGCCGTCATTTCGCATTACGCTCCCCGGCCCACACGCACACACATGTATTCAAGCCGTGATGGAGCACCTCGCAGACAGCCATTACCTCCAGGACGCCTCTAGTCTTCACCTTATCTGGCCCTGTTTAGCTTCAACACATTTGAGCTGCGCACAATGTAGCGTCATTTACCTCCTACATGCAGCGCGGCACATGGCACCACCGATTACTGCACCACGGCAACCGAACCACTCGCATTTCTGCACATGGTTAGTGACATGTTTTAGATATTTTTAAGAAAGAAAAAAAAAAAAAAGTGAAGTGGGGTATTAATTGATCATCTGTGATATTTTTGTACAGTGTGATAGTTTGATGTGAATGTATTTATGTGATCTTACAAAGCCTTACAAATATGACTTATACATATCATATTATTCTGTAATTTGCTAGTGTTTTGTGACAATATTTTGTTTGTAATTTTAATTTACTTGACCAGTGTGATCCTGAAGATGTTTAAGTATTCTTTTAGACAACTTTATCCATAAATTATAGTGCATTGTCTTTTTGTTTTACCAAATGCATTTTTCTTTCATAGTAATACATAGACCACCTTAAAATATCTAATACACACAAAACAGTACAATCATAAACTGAAAAAATATTGACAGAATAAAGATTTTGCAATCTAACTCTAGGAATGTGTTATTACATTGAAAAAGAGTTATGCATCTAAAATATGTGTAGACATTTGAATGTCTTTTCTTCATTTTCAAAAATTCAATCAAAAACTACATAAGCTATTTTGAATCTAATAAGTCAACAGAATTATACACAAATGTAAAAAAGGTCGATTAATTTCTCAAAATTAAAAACGTCTAGTATTTTTTTTTATGTTATACTACTTTCAAATTAATATCTTTAAATTACAGATATTTTTCCTACTCACCTGTATTGTCTCGACTTAGTGGTGTTTAATTTATAGAAGGACAAAACCAGAAACTCAGTTCAGTTAATTTTCATAATTTCTGATTGCTCAAACTTATCACCAATTCAATGCACCAAAACAGTTTAGTGCAGATGATTAAAAATGCTTTCAGATCAAAACAAAAACTGAAATATTCAAGGTAAGTCAGAGTTTACCTTGTCATTTTAAACTTGCATTCCCTTTCCTTGTGTGGATGTTTTTCTGTATACAGTATTTTCCATGTGTGTTTGGGTGTCGTACCTTATCCGAGCGACCGTTGTTGAGGCTGAGGGTGCTGACTGCTGCCACTTTAGCGTCCAGCACCTGTTGCTCTCTCTTGAGCTGCTCCTTCATCTGCCGGGCCTCCGCAAAGGCCTTGGACACAGCCTCGTGATCGTTCAAATACGCCCCGGAGGTCAAGGAGGACAACAGGTCTGCTGGGACAGCACAACACAAACATTATCAACCGGATTAGAAGCAGGAAAATAAATTAAAAAGAACGAAACGATGTGTGCGTGACAAGGGCAATTTAAAAATACTTTTCAGCAGAGCCATGAGGTAAAGACATTAGCATAAAGCTCAAGAAGGGCAGTTGTTTGTCTGTGAAAAACATACAGTCAGTGTTGAGCTAAGTATTAGTCAGAGAGCGCCTTTAGCCACATGCAAACTGCCCACCAGCTTCCATCAGCCGCAGGTCTAACACACAACTTACACAAGAGAAAGTACTGATAGAACATATTAAGAAAAACAACTTTATTTGCAACATACATTAGTTGTTTAGTTGGCTTTTTAGCTAGAATTGTGTAATTTCTAACTGTCATTTTTATTCTTATTCTTATTATGCAGCTTTTTGAATACAAATATGCATTTTTTTTTTCCAGAAAAAGGCAATACTGTAGCTTTTATTAGAAACTTACTTCACTTACTGAAATTTACTGATGATGCTAATTCAAACTTACTGCAAGATAAAATACTGAAATTTATATTTATTTTTTGCAACATTTATTTTTCTGTCAAGAATACACAAACCTCTTTTATGAGATTGTAATCCAGTCAGTTGTAATGTAAACCTCTGCTTTGCCTCTGTATTAAAATCCCATCTCACTCTCCTATTATCCCTTTCGCTCGCCCTGTCTGTGTATTTAGGCACAAAATCTGAGTTCATGGGGGTCTATCCTTTATCGTGAGATCAAAGACATTATTGAATCCAAAAATACGTTAAAATAGATTAAGGTGAAAGCTTAGATTATGTTCATTTAGGTTGGTAGTAGCTATGGTAAAGGTTAGGATCCATCTCAAACATATAAATGTAAGTGAAGGCACTCAAACCCAAGTGTATACTGTATGTGTGGTGCAATCTCTCTATCAGCCCTGTTAGCTCGCAAACAAAGAGGTGCGGCTGGTTTATGGGGCCTTTATCGACGCTAATCCGCACCGCTAATGCCATCTCATGCCAGATTAGGGCTTCAGATTGGTAATGACAGAGCCGTGAACTCTTTTAGAAGTCATAACCGCAAAATGTAAAAGGGGCACGCAGTGTGGCAGTCAATTTTAATCCGGTGTCAAAAATAAAAGAGGGAGGGATGTGAGCGTATGCTGGGATGTCACGTATAATAACTGACAAGCAGATAGACTTGTAATCCAGATTGTGGAGGGACAAGAAGGTCCAGTCTACAGCTCAGAAGAGATCTACGCAAAGAAAAACTGTAGTCCACGTAACTTTTTTTCAGTTTTTGTCCCTTCTTGTGCATATTATAACACTGTATAGTTAAGTACAGTATATGTATGTGCTGCATTCGCTAAAGATTGTGTTGCATTGCTAGAATGTGGGACAAATGAAGATTATCTTATCTTACATTTTGACATTTGCAAAGTGTTTGTAATTTGCCTGTGTCTGGTTTAAATCAAGTGCTTCGTGGTTTTTTGTTGTTTTTTTGTTTTTATGTCAAGCTAGACATACACAGTGTAAAGGTCCAACACGTGTCTATTAATCTAGAAAGGTTGTCCCAGCAATGAAAAGATACATCAAATGTGGACAAGTCTTTATTTTGTAAATGATAACTTTAAGATGACACTCGAAAAAAGGCTCCATGGAAAACCATATACAAAACTTGGACTTCATAAGCCCTTCAGCATTTAGTATCGGTGTGTTTTGTAAAAGCCGTCAGTTAGTAAATGTCTTAGTACTTATCGGTTACTTCTAAAGAGTTTTTTTCCCCCTCTGCTCTACTTGAAAACATGGCATTCTGCAAACATATTTATGAGCTAACAAACCAAAAAGTCGTGACCATGATGAATAAGTTAATATTAAAAACTTGAATTGAATTGCGGTGAAGTGCTTTGAGCTGCAGTGACTCTGACCCAAATAAGGTAGAGTTAAGGGGTCAAGTGTATTTCTCTCCACACATTTTGATGCCCCAAGGTCACGGAGAAGCAGTAGTCTTTGTGACAGCACAACAGACAAATCCGTGTGTGATAGAAACAGGAGGTAGAGGCGATGACAAGCCTTCAGATGGAGCCGGGACAGGACGATGGATGGATGGATGAACGAACAGGGGGTAGATTGAGGTGCCTCTGGGGGGTGTCAAAAAGAAGCGAGAAGTTACAGGACAGGGGCAGACAGTGACAGACAACACTGTGTTTGGGATTGTGATTTAAGATGGCACAAAACAGAAAAGATCTTTGAAGTAATATGTAATGAATCAATCAATACCCTGACTGACCCTCTGATTGTAGTATACGAGATCATAACTAGAAAAAAAAATTACCTTGTATTTCTATTTAAATCCAATTAGAATTTTAAGTATTGTGACAAAACTATTAAAGCTCAAAATGGTGCTAACATACAAATCATTGAAGTGAAGCTAACTCGATAAACTCCTCCCACAAACACATTTTAAACAAAACTTTCTGCTGGAGGTGCATGAAAAAAGGTGAAAAGAAGGGCTGCGAGTGGAAAGACATAGGCCTTAGCAAAAAGACACAGAAGGTTTGTGATTATTTGACCTGAAACTTGCTCATTTATACCATAGTTCTGTAATAATGACAAAAATAACACATGGGTAATGATTTAGGAGCTACATTTTGTTTTTGTTCTTAAAACTCAGTGTAGTCACTGTAAAAATAGCAAATTCCACTAAAATGTAGGGTCATTCTCGGAAGAGTCTGTGGTTTGTGGTAACTACCAACTCTTAATAATCCTTTGTTCAGTTTTCCAGAAATACACTCAGCAAAAAGCTGTATTGTTTTTACAAGTTTCACCTGAGTTTGACCTAACAGACACTAGTAGACAGTGACTATGGGACCCTGGTGGCATGAAGGAGGAATCTCAAATGATATAATAGTTATTTATGATGCTATCCTGTATAATTATTCAATAAAACTTGTATCACTACAGAACACCATTTTGACTAGGTCCAATGTAAAATAGTAACCGACAATAAATATAAAAAAGTCTCAAATTTATACATTTGCATTGTATGATCTTGTTGGAGGCAACAGATGGAACCACTTAACTGGGCAACATACAATGCAAAAAACCTTAAATTCAGAGGATCACACACAAACTTTACCCGCTTAATCCATTTTTCTGAACAAAAAACATCTGGGACTGCAAATCCACTAATCTGATATTAAATCCGGCGATTTATTGGAAAAAAACAGTGAGATTAGCCAAGAAGACAGGGGGAAAAATGACTAAGAGCGTATTGCATGGGAGGTGAGTGAGTGTTAGCTGTCATTGTGTCAGTAATGCGGCGGTGTCCTGGCTCGTGTAAGAGGCTTGTCTAATCTCATTGGTGATAGCGACTGTCTGTCATCTTCTCCTCTCTGCATTATTCCCCCGCGTAGAAAAAAAAGTGTTAATCCGCATCTCTGTGGCGTTCTTTCCCTCCTCAGCTCCAAACGCTTCTGTCTCATTCACTCACTAATAAACAGGGAACAATGAAGCAGCCCCGGGGCGAATAGCAACATGGACGCTAAACACTAACACTAATTATAGCTTGTTACATATGTGTAATATTTGAACTATCAGCAATGCGTGAAGAAATGGATTAGGAAGCACAAAATAGTGATTCATGTCTATGCCATATTTGATGTATGTGTGCAATATGGCCCGGCCTGATTATAGCACTGGCACCGGTAATAATGGTGAAATGTATTCTTGAAAGCACCACTACAGCAGCAGAGCCAAACCGTCCTCTTTCCAAGGCTCAATACAAGCGCGTTTGGTCAATGGCCCATCTTGTGCTCTACTCAAGCAGATACAGCCTTATACACTTCCATAATGAAGGACTGGGCACGCTATAGGGCCTCGGATTAATCTGGCACTAATACAGATTGACATTTGGTAAAAAAAAAAAAACCTCTGTTTCCTATGTTTAGTCTATTGTTGACTTAGAGTCAGCATGGGAGTTGATTAAATTAGTGCATTTTGAATTCTAGCCAAAATTAAGGAATGGCACAAACATAAACTCTAAAGGTTTTGGGTTTTTTAGCATTATAGATTGAAAATTATAATGACCAAGTCAATTGACCTCATGTAAAATGTGCCTAAAGTCCTAAGCTTGCACTGTGAATGTGTGTGTTTTGTGTTCAGTTCTTTCTTTGAGAAATTGCAGCAGTGACCTACCTATTGAGCTCACTCTGCCCTGTGGTCCTCCGATGCTGGAGGGGGCGATGCTGTGCTTCAGGGAGCCTGGGCCCATCTTGACAGCAGCGGCAGCAGGAACCTGTGGGGAAGTTGGGGGGGAGGTGGGTGACTTGCTCTCGGATGGCTTAGGCTTGGCCGACAGGTTCAGTGGCTGTGCACCCTCACTGTCCTGCAAAAACCAAAACAGCACAGTTCCCTGCTGTGACCAGCGTCAGAATTTAGAAACAGGAGGCAGGGAGGACCCTTGCTCTCCTTTATCCAGATCAACGCAATTAACTCAACACGGTCCTATTGAACGGAGCCCATGCAGAGCAATCTAGGGCAAGCCTGGCGGGACTTATGACATGGTGCATGCCACTGCCCGCGTCCAAGCGGAAAAAATAAGGCACGGACAAAAACAAATGACAGATTTTGGTGCAAACCACTGACATTTACATGCAACACAATATTTCACAAGCGAAGCCCCGACCCTCTCTCAGGGCAGAGGTGGGACAGTTCATGCACATGCACGTGCACAATGCACTCAGTGAGCATGCGCTCAAGGCTGTTTCTCAACATGCAAACACAAAGGCAGCACAAGAACAATGTACTACTGATGTGGAGAAACACCTTGAAACGAATCTGAACAGGTTTGGAACTGACAAAGCATCATTGAAGAGACCAACAGCAGAGCACTGTCTGCCACTTCAATGTGCACTTGCTCCATTAGAATCAAGGGACCTTCATGGCTCAACGTGGAGAGTGTGGAGGAACAGCAAGCAGCACATTCTGGCACACAGAGAAGCACGCACTCAGCATCGATCAATACTCTCCTCCAGCTAACAGTGTGTGTGATGCCACTGTCAGTGTCACTGCACACACTGTGGCCCCTCACCATCGGTTTGGGTTAGGCCACAGCTTCAACATCAGAGGGTCAAGTTCTTCTACGTGTAACATCAGCGGCAGCACTCATTCACACATGTATATAGACCACCATACCACATCATAAGGCTTTTATCATTTTAATTGTCATGGCAATGTGACCCCTGCTGATGGCTTAATCCAATCAGGGAGCGCCTTTGAGGGTCACATGACAGGAAGGAAAGAATTAGATTGAGCTGTAATGCCTGATGCATACACATCCACTCAGTGTAATTAAAACTACTACATTAAAGAAAAACAAACACAGCAGCAACTTGTAGACCTCCAGAGCAGTCTCATCTGCAGCATCACAACTGATACAATTTGAATATCACATGTTAACTCACACCTTCAGTTTCTCATGAAATCTAGATGTGTAGGGTATTTCATATCATTAGTCTAATTGCTGCTAAGCTGAATCTCTAACATTAATGTCTGTTTGCTTTCTCTGCTCATTAAGACTTGACTTTTGCTGATTGTAAGCTGGTTCAATTAAGTCATCTTAATTAAGCCCCTTGTAAATGGGTGTAGGCTTGTGCATAGTCTCCAACTGCAGTGTGTCTGGTGCATGTGCATAGAGGCCTAACCGGATTGTTCTTTATTAGTGAGGGGGCCGTTCTAAATACGCAGAGACCCCCAATGATGTCTGCAGTGAGACAATGAACCAAAGAAGCAGACGAAATAAGAGAATCGGATATTCTCAATCCTGACCCTTATTATGATGAGCCTTGGCTGTTCGGAAGCATTTAAATATTTATTACAAATAGATAATGCCTCTTGTACAGTAGGATTGGGGAGTTTTCCTAGTGCCAAGCCAAATCCTACGGTGGGACTGTGGCCAATGTGCTTTATGCCAGTGCAGGGGAATTAGTTGAGACAGTAGAGAGCTGAGAGGCTTGGACCCGTTTGTTTGTCGGCACATTGTTCAACAGGCTCTTAAATCTCATGACGTGTGCATTTGCGGCGGGCAAATCTTGAATTAATACAATTGCCTTTGTGGATCATTCTTGGCTGCTGAAATTGTCTGCAGCTGCGGGGGAAGAAACATGCCCAGTGATAGTGAGAGCCAGAGGGACAGAGGCAGGACACCAGGGGAGGGAAGGGGGTTTGTGGAGGCGACGTATGGACTTGTGAAGAAGCTGGCATCTCCATGTTGTTTCCAAGTCTTATTAAAGGGGATAGAGGTTAATTAAAGATATTTTGTGCCAATTTGATTTGTCTGAGGACAGTGTAGAAAAAGCTGTGCACAAGCTTAAAGATGGCAAGAAATGATGACTGTTATGATTCACTTATCGGCTCATTGCTGTCAACCATTTCCCACTGTTCTTTGTATATTTTGTCACTTTTATGACATTTCCATGGCAGCATGCCCACAAAAATAAAATAAGATATGTTTGGCTAATGCATTTTGGTAACACTTAATGTCATTTCTTGCTCATCCAGGAATGACCATGAGAGAAAAGTTTAAAGAAAACTGGACAAATTGTTTTTAAAGAAGAAATGTCCAAATCAACCGTTTATGTTTGTTTTTTTTTTTTCAGAAAATCTGTTGCGGCTAATCAAAGATTGAACAATTGCCTTTTGAGAAAATATTTAGCCTTTCTTTGTGTGTGTGCTTGCAATAATTTTAAAAAAGAATGTCATACAGTATATAGAAAGTTTGAAGTTTGCTTGCGTGATTGTCCACTCAGAGCATACATATGGTCCGGCAGAAGATATGTGAATATGCATGCATGAAGCTCCAGTCTTGCGTACAACAATGGTGCATGTAGACTGCAGTGATTTGTGGTGCGTGGGACAGAGCCTGGTGAAGTGTACACCTGTCTATTTATGTGTATGTGTGTAGGCATTTTGGCACTTGTGTTTGTGTGTCCCTGTCCCACCCGAGGGTAAAGCACTTAAGCACCGTGCGCCTGAGTCCAAACAGCTGTGAGCACTGAGTCTCTAAATGACTGCAGCCCACCGGGGGGAGCTACCTCTGAAATATACATGTCACTCACCAGCCCTGAGAATAAAGATGACAAAAAGTCTAAGAGAGGGGACAGAGAGGCAGCGTGCTTCACTGGACAGGCTCAAAGAAGAGATCACAAGTAAAGGCACAAAAAGAAAGGACCTAGTATCAAAGGCTAAATATAGGAGGGGAAAGTTGTACTACTGGTTGATGGATAGCTTTAGGAATAGTAAGACATGATTTCAGAGCATGATTTGGGACTAAGCAAGCTCTTAAATTAAACTGAATTGTAGTTCTTAATAAGTGACAGTTTTGAGTAAATAAAGACAGATACAATTCATTAGAACATGGATTCAAAAGGCTACTGTGGGTCAACTACCCGCATTGTTTTGCATCACTACAAACTCTACTTTTAAGATTAAAAAAAAAAAAAAACTTTCTGTGCTACTTGTACATTTATTTATTGTGCTCCGATATCTGTGTTTTGCTTAAGTAACCTAAATGACACTGCTCAAAAGCAACACATGCTTGATCTCAATAGTCAAACCCATTTGCACTTTTAGAACAAAGCACTTCTAATCTAAAGTCCATCCTTTTATATGCACAAACAGTGCCACAACACAAGGGACCAGCTCCAAAATGGCACCGCGGTCAGTCTGCCATCTTGGCTCCATGGGGTATGTCCCGGGCCATGCGAGTCCAGCAGGAGTGGGCTGGCTGACTACGAAGGCCAATACAGTTCCTACTGCCTCACCACTGCACAAGTCCATATATATGCTAATGGGACATGAGTCAGGGGGCCGAGCAGAGGGCGAGTGGACTGGGAGACTGGGGTGTGGGATTTGGGGTCAACCACAAACATTAATCTGGGACACAACAAGCCTGAAGTCCTGGGATCTACTGAACAGCAGAGAACAGGCCGAAACTCACAAGGGCAAAAAGAATATGCCATTTCAGGTGATTATGGTTGTGTTCAGGTGATGCCATAAGATTTAGGGTGATGTACTGACCAAATCTGATTTGACCACTTTTTGACAGTTTTTCTATTATTGTTTTATTTGATAGTTCTGTTTAGTGTTACATACAGTACAATATGTGAGCTATTGTGTCCAAATGTCCTTGTGGATGAATAAAGCTTTTCCACGTCTCAATATTGATTTGCTGAACCAGAAAAACGAATTAATCAGCACTTCAATATAAGGCACATACTCAAAACGTCTCCTCTGTCAGTAAAAAAGATTGGTATCCAAGTGTGCCTTTGTTCAACTTCAGATGAACACTGACGTTGGGATGACAAGGACAACCCAGTCTCTGAAGAAAATGTAGATATGCAACGAAACGTTCAAAGATAAAAACGTTTTCACACCTATGTTTTACATTTGGAGCCATGTGGCATCATTTTCTTTGGGTTTAACAGGTGAGATTAGGCTTCAAGTGAGTAAAACGGATACGTTTAGGAGTGGGGCTTGGGGTTCGTTACGATTTAACCATGAAACCAAAAGAAAATGTCGCCACGTGGCTTCGACAAAAAGTTACGGGTATTTTACGCTTTAGATTTTCGTAATATATTTACATAAGAAAAACGCGCTGATCATACGTATTTGACATTTCGTCGTATATCTAAGTTTTTTTCAGAGACTGGGCTGACAAGGGTCACTGAAGTGGTGTGAATGGAGCAGGTGGTCAGCAACATATTATGCCAAGCAGATATTCATAGACTTTCACTTGGATGCACAAAGACCTTTACTTCAGCCCAATGGTCAGTCAGCTGAGAAAATACCACAAACACCAACACCTCCCCAAATTCTCCAAAAACAGCTGGAGCTTTGATAAAGTTGTCGATGAAAGTTTGTTCCAAGGTGTGAATTAGTTTGAGGAAGTGTGCACTGTTCACACAAAAATGAAATGGTGCAAGAAACCATGCAGAGCAGTCATGATCAAGACTAGAACAAAATGGCCAAAGAAACTCTTGTTTTAACATTAATGCCCTATAGCTAATAAGTCAATGGTAGACTTGTTGTAAGTAAAATGTATTTTTGACAATGATTAGGTGGACTTGAGAATCAGGACATTAAGTTTTACAGAAATGAAATTTTCGATAGAGGTATACAAAATAAAATTTAACAATTCATATAAAAAAGTTTCAAAGAAGCTATTAGGAAAAAAACAAAATAAATAAATAAAAATATGAACTTTCACTCATTAATGATTTGTCCTGTGTTTTAAAAGAACCCTGCGCTCTGTCTACTCATGTGTCAGATGCATGTTTCTTTGGCCTTTCTGCTGTTCGGAGCGCCTCCTGGCTTCTGCGTTTTACCTTGGTCTTTCCCTGTTGCGGAGAGCTGCGGCCCTTGTCACTCTGTAGGTGTGTGTTGGAGGGAGGTGAATGTGCACCCAGGTTGGCTTGAGAGACCAGGCTGCTTCCGTGCTGCTTTCCTCCTGGAGAAACCTGCATGGCGGCCAACTGAGCGGCATACAACTGCTACAAGGTCAGAGAGTAGAGAGAGGAGGGGGAAAGGGACAGTAAGAGATGAGAAGAAAGGGGAGAAGAAAGGGCCGACATGAATAAATGAATACAAGAGAGCGCACAAACAAAAAGACTATGACTAAAAAGCTCTGCAGAAAAGGCCATTAGTGGTGGGCCACTGTTGGTGTGACACAGAGAGATAGAGGGACATCTCCAGCAGCGTCAGCCCCCTCTCCCCATGGGACAGGCGCTAACAGCCTCTCTGACAGGCACAGAGATGGCCCTGTCCCCTCCAGGTGCATCGTGGGAGACAGAGAAAACATTCAGGGCTATCGAGGTCACGACACAAACCCGACTTTGGCTCAAGGTGAAAAAGCGTGATGATGGCGATGGAGCGAGAGGCTGGGAGATTTGTGAAGCCACGCGCCAGATGGGACATGCCAGAAGTGTTGCTCGATTCTCCATTTAAATCCTGATAAAGACGCACACACAATAACGCTAAACAATAACATACGAGGAGCCCCAAACCAAGATGAATTGACTCAATAACTGTTGTGGGAAACAAAACAACAGGTTTAGCTGCTCCTTATTTATGTATTTAATTAATTTCTAATTAAACAAAAAGCATTATGGTGTGTGTTGTTATGGTGGGAACAAACCGGGATATTTATGCAATAGCATTGTATCACACAAAACAGTCTCTGGCCAGTATTTCTGCAGCAACATTAACTTGGAGGCGCTTCAATATTCAAACCCATTTCTATCTGCCTCCACAAATCCTTCTGCACTGACTTTCATGTGGCTAATACAAATCTCTGAGACGGCACGTTGTTTCTCTGGATTGTCATTCTCTTTTCTGAGCTCTGGTTACTGATGTGTTGTTTTTGAATACTTATAATTGTTATTATTTATTTCTGCTGGAGGATTTTTCTGGATGAGTCCCACGTTTTTTATTTCTTTTTTTTTTTTTTAGTTTAACTTGCTTCGTCCTTCTGTTGGCGCTTGGCTGCTGTCCACCAGCGTCAAACAAAGGCTGGTTTATGCAAATGGCAGAGGAGGAGATGTGTCGGCCACAGTAACTCCTGCTCTGCCGCGATCTTCAATAAAGGCATCTATCTTTTACATCAGCAGGAACACAGCGCACTGACTGGCACCACGCACATAGGCACAAAGAAGCACTTTTGGACGCGATTTGGAATTTGAAATCATCTTTTCACTGTCACTCTCCTTCCAACACTCTCTTTTATCTATTTAAGACTCCAACTTAATTATTTAAATTCAAACAATATCGGACCATCCCAGCCAAAACAGCTAATTAGAAGAAGTATTGTAGTTGTTGGTTGACTGCTGGTTGTTTTTAGAAGTTTTTAAGCTCCCATGTTTTAGATTTTGTACAAGAAAAGTGTGTTCATTAATATTTAATAGTGACTGCATTTTACCAGGTTACTCTTTTTTTTTACATGATCTTGTATAAGAGACATTTACCATATAAGCAAACATGTTGTTTATGGTTTCATGGTTTCTTTCTTTGGGCTAGAGAAAGAAATGAATTTATGTTTTGTCAGATTGTTGAACTTTTTGTATAAAACAATGACAAAACAAAGAAAGGACCAAATTACAATGTCCAGCAGGTGGATGTTGCGAGTCTACAGGTGATCAAAACATACACTCTCTCTAAGATCAGATCAGCCTCTTGTCGCTCGTTTCTCTCCAATTAGCTTCTCTGTGTGCCCAGCCAACCATAACCCACCCCTCTGCCCTCCTCCCTCACCCCTTCAGCCTTACCCCCGGCGAGTGCGACCACACGGGCAGCATGTGTGTGTGTGTGTCCATGTGTTCGGACCACTGCTTTGTTCAAAGACCTCTTTATATGAGGAGTGAATTGAGTTCCATTACAAGGCCAGCTCCTATCACTCAGAGGCTGTGCTCAATGGGTTAGCCAGTAGATATACACCACACACACGCAGATACAGCGTACGCACACGCGCGCACACAGGAAAGGCAGAGGCGATGCGGAGCAAGCCCAGAGCATGGATGCCACTGCCACATGCATGTCAACAAACAGGAAGTGACAGCGCAGAGCCTCCTGGGGTGACCGGGGGAGCACACACACAGGGCAGGGAGGGGCGTGTGGGGGAGGTGTGTAGGAGGGGGGGGGGGCTCAGGAATGTGAAATGTCACTTAGTCGTCTAGCATCTATCAGGCATGCTGCTGATATATCACGCTAATGTCTGGTCTTTTGTACATTTGTACCATGTGGGGTCAGACCAAACCTGAACATAGAACATGATCTAGGTCTAAATGAGGGAAAGATTTTTTATCTTAGAGCTTAACACATGTCTGTATTAAGTAAGACACTGTTCTAGAGAAAGTCTCTGTGAGTAAACTAACTTTTTTTCCCTCTCGCTTTTAAGATGACATGGTCACAGTTGGGTCTGCTTGTTGGTAATAATAAGAATAATACTAGAAAATACTACTACTACTACTACTACCACTAATAATAATAATAATAATAATAATAATAATAATGAAAATAACAATAATAATATTCGTGGCGTTGTTAAAAATAGTAAAATTCGAATTTGCTCCTTCAGTTTTTAAACACTAGTCATTAGGCCAGAAAATAACTTGGCAATGTACATTTTTAGGTGATTACAGTAAAGCGGGGTCATAGTGGTACAACGCTTAAGTCCTGGCTTAGATCCCCGTGGCTCAGGGGCCTTTTTATGTGGAGTTTGCATGTTATCTGTGTGTCTGTTTTCATTAGGTTCTCCAATTTCCTACTAAAAGCATGTACACCTCTCTCCCTTCTTTGAAAAACATTTGTTTACCGTCTGTTTTACTGTTTAAATTTGTTATAAAATGTTTTTGTTGGTTTTGTATTATTCTGTATTTCTCTATTTTGGTCATCATTGATGTTGTAAAGGGCTATACAATTAAATTTGATTGTTTGACTGATTAGTTGGTTAATCAAAACTTGTAAGGTATGACTGACAACACACATTATCTATTTAAATCACTTTAAAAAGCCAGAAATCTTACTCAAGTTCTTAAGCTGAACTTTTTACAATTATAGAATAGGTTTTCTACATTAAAATACATAAATTAGTTCACAAAAGTTGTATATCATAAGATGCTTGAATGTACTTATTTTCAACCTAGTTTTGTTATAAAATCTATTATCAGTCTAAATCTACTGCACAGCTTTAATCCAGCAGTAAAATGTGAATGCATTGTTCAGTGTCCAGCTGTGTTTTAAGAGTCAGGATTAGGTCTGGCTGGCTGTCAGGGTCACACATTCAATTTGACATTTATGGGGTTCTTTTATGCAGAGGGCAGAGGGATGTGCTACTACCCCATGTACTCTCTGTCACCGTGTTTGAACATGACAATATAGTGTCCGTGAACACACTACACGACCTTTGACCCCCTGTGTGTCTCTATTGACGGGAGATGAAGAGGTGGCGACTGACTATTGGACTAGTGTGAGTGAAGACATGCCACTGATTGTTTTGTATTAGTCCTATTGACACAGAGAGGATCCATCTAACAGCACAAACAGACAGTAAGCCACTTGCCCATTGTCCATCCTGCTGTTTTTCTCATCTTCTCAAGAGATGGAGATCTTTGTGTGCGTTCGGTCAATAATCTCAGGCTTTACTCAGATTAGCAGCCTGCCTCTATCCGTATTGTCAGAGTTAGTGGCTTCAGCGCAGCATTATCTCATTGTTTACAAGGGTACTCAGTGGCAGAATGGATCTAAATGGATCTTGGCATGTCGTCTTTTTAAAACTAAAAGAAATGCATTTCTGTTTGGCTGTTTTTTCTGTTAACTGTACATGTTATACAATTCAAGCTACTGGACCATTCCCATTAAATACGTTTGTTTTATGTTTTTGCATGGTAGACCGACTGAAAGCTTGAACTTTGTCCCATTGCTTTGATTATGTTGAATGTTAATTTATGTATCATCAAGACGCAGAAATTGTTCCTGCTTATCTCACTATTGTGTATAGATTTCACATTTCCAAAAAAGGATCACAAAAATGGCATTCTCATTGACCTACAATATAGTTATTCTAACCTATTAGCGATAACTGGAATTAAACCAGCTTCTTAAATGTGTGGTCACTCTGTCTCTCTTGTAGATAAGAGGTTCTTGCAGTTAAATAAGTGTCCTATTGATTTTGTTGTGCACCAGCAGTGTTTTGCTATTTTCCCTCTTTCACGTTCTTTTGCCGTTCCTGTTGTCGGTGCTTCCGTCCCCCGGTGAAGTGTGCTAATCCAGGACAATATGTTCCAACATCTGCCTCTCCATATGATGCCTGACCCGCGCCATTGACCCTCTTTATTCCAAAGCCACACACACCCTTTTCCCACACACCTCCATCTCTCATCGCTCCTTTCTCTAGTCATTTCATCATAATCCTCTAAAATATCCATCTGATATTATCACCAGCCCCCTTTACTTAACCATATGAACCTATGATGTATGAGTAGGATAGAAGTTTCGCTTGTATCATATTAAGACTTGATTCATTATTTTTTTGTTCTTTTCATGAAAATGATTGCTTTCTATAGCGCTTACACACTGATACATTGAACAACAACAATAAAAATAACTACAAGTTAAAAAAATTCACTGCTTTAGCAAGAAAATGTTATAAATACTCTTTACTCATGTGCTCTGACTTGTTAGCTGAGGACCAATAAAATCAAAGTAGGTTTTGATCCATGTCAATTAAATTGGCATTTCAAAAGAGGAATCACCACCAATTACCATGCAAATACATGTTGTCATAACTACATTTCAATACAGAGCATTTATGTCTCATGATATCAATGATGTGATAGAGGTCAATGGAGTTAGATTAACATGCTCTAATGCACAATGTCTCACTTATCCGCCCAGATTAAGGCGCTAAATGTCAACCTTGTACACTCAGAGCACTATTGCCTCAAAAGACTTTTATTTGATACTAAGCCGTTTCTGAGTTTGAGAGCAGCAGCGATAGGTTGATGCGTGTGAACCACGTGTGATCTGTAGAACAGGGTTCAAATCATAAAGAGATTTGCACATGTCACTAAAGCCAGCACTTAACTTAAAGCTGGGCCTCTTTAGTCTTATCCAAGTTTTGAGCTGTCATGACACCACATCACATTTGAGATTAGAGAGAAGCAGCTCACCAGAGTTCACAAAAGCAGCCAAATGTAACAAATCAATGACTATTCCGCATTATTTTACAAGACACAAAGTAAATCTTAATGATCTGTTTTTGAAGCACATTTTAAATTTATCTACATCTTTTAATACAATTGTTAGAGTTTCCTTCCTCTGTTGTTTTATGCATGTGCTTTTTGAACTAACTTGTCTTTTCAGTGTCCACTATAGTTTGCTTTATAGTGTAAATAAGTAATTGGAAACAATTAACAAACTGCAATGTCCTTTTACTTCAGTAATTTGTGCTTTGGTTGTTCGTGTACAGCCCATTCTGCTGGTAAGTGTTTCCGTGGCGACCTGATCAAAAGTCACGTCTCGTCTTCACAACAGAAACATCTTAAATGAGGGTGCAGGACGGTCTCAGAGGAAATCCGGCCACATAGAGACATCTGCACTTGTGTTGTGAAATCCACAAATCCCTTGTCTTTCTGACAAAGCCTTAATCTGCTCCGCATATGTTTTCTGGTAGAATTGTCAGACCCAAATCTGAAACTGAGATGTTTTGTTAACTTAAGCTTTAGTGGGTCAAAAGAAATACATTGTAATGACTAGTCTGATAGAGTTGGTTGAATTGAATACTGTAAGTGTCCAGGATTATCAGTGCAGTCTTGAAGCTTTGTGAGGACCAACAACTAGTACATTAAAGACATGTATACACTATCCATGTGTCATTTTCTATTTGGATTTCAAGTTTCTTAGTCCAGTGTCTCTAGCTTAAATTGTAACCTGTTGTATGACTATCTTTGTAGTCTTTTGGATGAATTGCAAAAATAAATACACAGATAAATCATAGTTTAACATGGCACAGGCATTCAACCTCCAGAGTTCATAACTACATCACTGGGGACGGTTGATTTACACTGGCCCTCTCTCCAGTCTGTAAAACATATATATGCGAGGCGATCAGCTGACAGGTGCACATGTACAGCACACACTCTACCTCACCTTTAACCTGCATTTCCCATAATTCAGTGTGGGAGAGCGCTAAGTGATTTAGATTTCCTTCTCCGTTTTAACATATATTTATAGTCTATGTGTGCAGCTGTTTCTTCCAATACATACATTTCGTTTTATGATAATACAGTGCATGTTAGCGACAGACACGTGGGCCAAGTGCTGAACATAAGGTTAATGTGTTTCAAACAGGCAGCTGAGAGGACGCCTGTGTTACCTCTTAACCTATAGGGGTGCCTCAAGGGTCCTAAACAGCTTGTGGAAATGAGTATGTGGGGTCTGGTGCTACTGTGTATGTTGAGGGCAAGAAATCTAGCTTGGCAAAGAGGTAAATGAATAGTAGTTGCATAAGCAATTACAAAAAAAAAATGTACCCAATACCTGCATTCCCTGTAATATTAGTTTTAATCTTGAGTATTTTAACTAGTTTACATTTGGAAGTATATCTCAGTGTGTTGATTTGGTATTTTTAACCATTATTGGAAAAACTTCTCTGTCCACCAAGTTGGATAAATTAATACTGAGAAGTAATTTTCTGGGCTAGTTTGAATTTACTGCCATGGGTTGGATTTTAAAAGAGCAACCCCATCGCTATATCAAATATATTTATCATATATCAAATCATCCTAAAACTTTTGTTTAATTAATACAAGTTGAGTTACCTTCATGTCTGTAAACATGCAACTCTTAGTGATAAAAGCAGCAGATGTGGATGTTTTTTTTATCTGATGTTTTTGGCTCACTCTAAGCTCGTCCTTCAGATTTACTGCTTTGTTTCCAAGTATAAGAGCAGACAAACTGAACCTGTCGTATGACTATACCAGCGCGGCGGTGTGAGGTGCTCTGAATGGGCCCTCGAGTTAGAATTTTCCATGTATCATAAACTGCAAAAGACATGCTGCAAGATTGTCTGTTTTGATCATCATTGTTGTTCCAGATGGTGATGTATTGTGCATATTAGTGACAGTATGTTCCAATTCACTAATGGTTTGTTCATATTTACCGTCAGCGTTCTACAAATAACTATATTTTAGTGATGTTTGTTTTGCTAGTGATATCTTTATTTACTTATGAACCAAAAGATGACCAGTGTACAGAATGAAGATCTTGTTGATTGCTTTTAAGCGATTCAACACTATTAACATTTTTGGTGTTTTGCAGAAATCATCCAAAATAAATACATTCAGAAACTCATGAATTAAAGCTGCTAAGCTAGGCTGTGCTGTTGGACTAATGGAGTCTTATTGCCTTGTGATTGGTCTGACAGATACCTAAAGGTGTTTATAATCAGAAACAATTACTGCGGAACAATGTGGTGATATATTATAGGCCTACTAGAAATTGTACTAACCACTGCATTGAGCATTTTTTGACTATTTTGACCTGAAATTGGCCTAGTTAGCACAAATATCACCAAAGTTGTCTTGGAACAATAGACCATACAAACACACAGTTTGATATTGTTTGTTTTACAGTAGACATTTTAAAAAGTCCATTCTTGGTTGAAATTAAACAACACTGACAACTTGTGGACAACATCTGCAATAATAACTTTCAATAAAACATATTTCTCCAAGATGCTTTTCCAGATGTCTTCCACAAAAGTCCTGACTGAACCCGACTCAGCTGCAGCCCCAGGGCCGGTCCCCCACTTGTCATCTCCTTGTGATTTCTGATGATACAGATTTGGTTTTATGGGATCACCTCACTGTCTATGCTCAGGGATGGTCTGACAGTTGCTACTCTATTTGTGGCCAGCGTACTGTGAACGTTGTCGAGTCTAAGAGATTTATTCCCACTGGGGCCAGTCGAGTGAAAGGGAAGTGTATTTTCTGTCATGAATGATCAACGCTTGAAGATGTTTTGAAGTCTGTCAGTCCCGGGGAAGTCGCATGAGGTGGGTTCAAATCATAACTTTAGTAATATTACATTTCTGAATGAAGCAACAAACTCTTTCACTAGGATGTTTAGTCAAGCTTTGACGTAGGCAAGCTTGCTTACCTGAGCTGTAAGGGGCCAAGGCCTGGTGTGGCAGCGGCAGCAGCAGCCATTGTCGTGGGGATTAACTGCAGAGGGTAAGGATCACCTAAAACACATGCAGAACAGGTTTATGTTAAGGATTATATTTGTACACATAGCAAATAAGTAAATAAAGAATTACACTTGCTTCTTGTTTGGTTAGCATTTGTTCTTAGAATTTTAATGTCAATTATGGTAGTCACAATAATTACTATGGATTTGTTCAAATTAGAGATGGATCAGTGTTTCTCTTTGACACAGTATTTAGTGTAGGCAGCTTTTCTGTGCACTAGTGGGTTTATTGTTGTCATTCAGTAAGATCTGAACTGTAAATGTTAAGAACGTAACTATAGAAACTCACAATTGACACAGATACATACAAATACATGTTTGTTTTTTATGCAAGGGAGTTCCATATTGTGCACTTCAAACATATTTGATGACTTTAACACAAATTTTGTCAGTTGTAATACAGTGAAAATTTCATATTGCACTTGAACAATACAAATAAATTAGGTAAGACTAAATATGTGTATTGCTAACAAGGACTCCAAGGGAAACACAAACTAAACAGAGGGCCCATCTGGGTTATATGAAAGGAACTAAATAGTGAAAAATGCAAATGGATGCATTAGGAACAAGTTAAAATGACCCAAAATGAGGTAACACACAGTAAAAGGCTCGATGTTGGCTATAAAAAAGATAGATTTTCAAAACTCATTGTAAAATGCATTGCTGGGCCAATTTTTCAGGACGTTTGAGGGCTAACAAAAAGTGGTCTGAGGGCTACATTTGGCCATAGTTTGGTCATGCCTGCTGTATCACAATTTGCATTTATTTATGGTAAACAAAGTGAAAAATGTCATTTTGCCCCAATTCCATGTCTCATCTTGTAAAAATATGTCTCGCCCCATCTCAACTGTCCATCCTTACTTCCAAAGTTTCTCAACTCCTGGTCCTTTCCTCCGCACCTCTCCCCAAACATCTGAGAGAGAGGCAAAGGAGGAGAGAGCAGCTGCTAAAGCCAGGCTCCTTTGTGAGCTGTGCACTGGGCCCTAATGAAAAGCCTGATTGTGTGTGTCCTCCTTAATACCCTCCGACAAAGAGCGCTGAGGTGAGGGGATTGTGATAACGCGCTGTAATTAAGAGCCACCACTGACCAATCCTGCCCTTTCTCTGCAGCCATTTTGTCCACTGCATCCAACACAAACCGCTCAGCTTTTTTTCCCCCATCTATTTCATCTTCTATCTTTCAAAGTTGATACACAAAGATGGACAGATAAGGAAAGGAGATGACAGAAAAGCATTGAGCTGCAGAGGAACAGTGTTGGTTGGTCCAGGTGCAGGTGGGGCTAGTGTAATTACTGTGAGACAGAAAGGTCAGAGAATAAAGACAGCAGCAGGTGAAGAGGTCGGAGAAAGAGCAGCTCCACTTTGCTTCATTATGAGTACAACAATGAGCAAGGTTCATTTTAATAATCGCACGCAATTTGGTAAAAAAAAAAAGAAAAAAGTGCTAAAAGGAGAGTTAAGATGTAAATGCTTACCATGTAATGCAATCTAGAGGTACCGTACTGAACCTTTAAAATAACCAAAGTACTACTTCAATTAGAAATAATTTCACTTAATACGCATCAATGGTGTGCATCCTGATTTCAAAAAGACCACAACGAAGTAATTGCAATACATAATCACAAATCCAAGACAACATTTATATACAGATAATCATATAATGTAATGATATTGGCTGTGTAATGCTTTTTGTATGCACTCATGAGAGACTGTTATGAAGGCTAAACATGAATAAAGTGACACGTGACACTAAAGCACCAGAAGAGACTGATCTCTGTTGAGTTTTTACAGTATTCACAAGATAGTTTTCAAATTAAAGTAGCAGCACACGTTACACATTATATTTTAACGCAGATATGTTGGTAATCAGTAACATAATAAACTGTCAAAGTATGTTTCCCAACAATGATTTCTGTTATTGCTCACAAGTTCACAGTTCTTGGGACTACACTGATCCTAAACACTGCTCTTCTCGCCTTCTGACCTCTGAACTTTACCAGTGCTCTGTCTTCTCCGCATGTTCTGGTTGTAGCATAAACCAGACGCTGCCTTCAACATATTTTCCCATCTCTGGCCATTCAAAACGGAGACATTCTTCAGCAGCAGAGAGGAAGGGCTCGGATTAAAGAATTATTCCGGGGCTGTGTATTCTCAGAGAGGCTGTGTGGACAAACAGGAATATTTATGCTGCTCGTGGGGGTCGCACTAACAAAAGGGAGAGGAGCGAGGAAAGAAAACATGTTGCTGTTGGCTCCATGACAGGCAGACACTTAAGTGGATTTTCATTTGAAACACAGAAGTCTTAAGAGGGAGAGCCGTTATGTAAGAAAAACAAGGACATTTACAATACATCAGTAAAACCAATAGTAGAAAATCTACTACAGTGCATTTCAAAATGCTTTCAGATAAATCAAGAAATATCAGGGGGCAATGTCACAACAATAGGTTTTGTTTTGGCTTGAAAACTATTTCGGAAAATGAAAAGGGTCTACTGTATCACTGTGTACGATGCAAATGTGTCTAGCACAGTGGCTACTAAGCTTTTTACATTAAAAAAACAAAAAAACTCGCATTGAGGTTTGCAAGTGACATAAAGCTTAATTGAAAGCATGATCAAAAACTAGACTAATTCAGATTTAAATGAGACGAAACTATAGATACAAAAAAAGGCAAAACATTATTTCTCTGAATTAAATAGACAGATAATTAATAGGCAGATACTTGATAAACAATATGAATAGCAAAAGTCAAACATAAAAGATGTTTTGTTTTTGTTTTTTTTACGCTAAGTTCAGTCTACATTAACGTATACATTATCCTAAACTGTCTTTAGTCTGTTTAACTTTCCGATAAATTTACAAAGTGACAGTTCTCTTGACATCTTATACATCACAAATATAGCCTGCTCTTCCTCTTATATATTTGTCTTCACACGTCTCACTCCACAGCTCCTTTTCCTCTCTCCAAAGCCAACATAATGCCCAAACCATGCCAGCGCTTTTTTGTGGGATTAAACAAAGTCTTTAACCGCCATGTCTCACTGTCACATGTTGTGCTCTGAGAAAATAGTGTTACTGCTCAACAAGTGTTTTTAAGACGACAGGCTACATACTGTGAGGATACTGTCTATTCATATCTTCAAAGCTCTACTCGAAAAAATATGTCCAAGCACAATGCTACACATGTCCTATTTCGAGCCACCAAAAAAATCTACATCAACAAGTTTGAAAGTTGCCAGGGGAGTTTTCTCAAGGCTTGGCTGGAGCTTGGCGTAAAGCGTGGCTCTTTCTCTAGTCTTGGATTTTGGCGGAGACTGTGAAAAGACATGCCCACCACTCGAAAGGGTAGTTACGTGGGCTATAGTGGGCGTGGGTGAAAGATGGCACTAATTAAAATGGACCGAACTTGTTTGGGAAGCTGTGAAGAAGACGAGAAAGGGGGAGGGAGTGGCGTTTGAGTAAGGTCTCCAAAGTTGAGCGTTTTAGTTTTTGATGCAATGACAAAGCTACAAGTTCTTGCGTGGGAAGCATTTGGATGCTTTGGTTGGCATTACCCAGTGTTAATATGAAGACAACCTAGGACAGGTCACTTCTCGCTCCTCCTCCCCCTGAATTCGATACCCCCCAGTGGGCATTTATTCCCAGCATCCCCTGGCAAAGAACTCTTTCCCTCTCTCTGTGTCCATCTCTCTCTATCATGGTAAACAACACATTGCCACACAGCCGGAGCGTCACGGCCAGAAGAAAAAAAAAAAGTCATTTGTTGCTTTTACATCAAAAAATAGACAAGACAAAAGATAGGAGCCAAGTGGATGAGAGAGAGAAAGAGTGAGATGGAGAGAGTAAACAGGAAAAGGGTGTATATAAAGTGCTTTTTCCATCAGAAGATATGGCTGATATTTGTGGGAACTGAAGCCAAGCAACTCGTCAGGTACATGTTTTACAGATTTAAGCTCTTTATATGGCTGCTACTGTAAAGACAGACAGGAGAATGACGACAATCAGACGATTTGGACCAGTGAACACAGCACTTTTAGTCTGGACACAAATATGTCTAACACCTTTTGAAGTGTGATATATTGTTAGAGGAATGATTACAGTAAAATGATAGTATTGAACATGAACACAGATCTCACACAGATCTCTAGTGCAAGTGAAAAGTAATCATAATGAATCAAGCCCTTAAAAAGTATGTTGCATCTCTCATATGAATGATACTTTATTTCCCTATGGTGGCACAACTACACACAATCAATCAAAATTAGAAGTGAAGTTTTACTTGACCACTTCTAAATGTGTGTGTAAGTTAGGGCTACAGGATTAATCACTATCAAATCTAAATTGCAACAATAATTCACACAATTAGCAACTCACAAAAACTGCAATCTTGGAAGAACCTTAATTTTATTCTCAAAAGGCAAAATCTCCTCTCTAAAAAAATCTAAATCTGAACATTAGATTTGTACAAACATTTGTACAGTTGTACAATGTGAGAATAAGATCTTTGGATTTTTGAAACATAAATTGCAAATTGAATCATGTTTGTTTGAAAAATCATAATACATCTTTTTCCCAAATTGTGCCGCCCCAATATGTAAATGTGTTTCAGTGACCAGTTTGTCATCTTTACCTGTAGATGTAAAGCAGCAGTGTGTACTTACTGCAGCCGGGTTTGTAGTTGAATCCTGGAGGCATGAGGAAGCCTTGCTGTGCTGCGGCCGCCGCCAAGGTCCTCTGGTCTGGAGGGAACACAGGGATCATCAGAGGAGGCAGCTGGCCCTGGACCTGCTGAGGACCGCCGGAGGGACAGGTGGAGGAAGACAGAAAGATGAGAAAACTATGAGAAAAATAGCACTTTTAAAATTACTGCATGTAGGCATTCAAATTGACAAACCTGATTTTGATTGAGTCAAATGATGCAAATATGAATCCTCTAAGCATATAGAGTGCAAATGTTCATCCAGTGTCATTAAACAAATTTTTTTTTCCTTATAAGTCTGAACTCTGCTCCAAATAACTCGCAAACTAAAACTTCATGAAGTTCACCAAATCTAAATACCACATTATTTCTTGATCAAATTCTATCTCATCAGTTAAAGAATCACACCATCTATAATTTTAGTGGATGCTCCCAGTTACCATCAGTTGGTTGTGATAGACCAGTGACCAGACATTTTACCTCCGAAAAATGAACAGCTTGAGGATCCACACACACTCATAATTAGCTCAACTGTAATCACTCCGTCACTTCTCAATTCAGAAGTAAAAGCTCGTCATGTGGACTCTCACAACAGCTGGCCTGCCTTTTTTTCTTTGGAAGATGTTGTTCTCTCCTCTCTCCTCCCCTTGTGTCCCCCTCCCGTAGCATCCCAACAAACTTACAAACGCACACAAACTCGCTCACTTCGGCAAAACGCCATACGACTTCACAAGGTTTCCAGGATTTTAAAAGGAGACGCAGAGAGAGAGAGAGAGAAAGAGAGAGAAAGAAAAAAAAACTCCTCCGAAGGGTGGCTTTGGCAATGAGGAGAGGGGAGAGAGGGAGAGAAAGAGGAGAGAGAGGAGAGAAGACAGAGACAGATGGTTGCACTAAACAGCGTTCTGCCAAAAACAACACACAAAGACTCGCGTGTGACGGACTGACTGACAGTCGGAGAGGAGAGAGGAGCGGGGAGGAAGTCACCACTTTGTGAGGGAAGAGAGGAGCAGACGAGATAAGAGGGAGATACCTGGGCCAGAAGGAATACATGTTTAAGTACTCACTACATCTATATAAAAAGAAGCATGGTAAAGGTCAGACTTGACTGTTGAAGATTACAATGGTTATTGTAATTCCAAAGATGTTACTTCTGACTGACTGACAACTAGCTATCTCAACAACAAAAGATATTTTTAGAAATGGCTTACAACTAATTTTGTAAAAGCTGCAAAGCATGTTTCTTGTGAGGTCATATGATCTGGAGAACAGAAATTTTGCCACTGCACACTAAGACTTTTTTTGGGGGCTTCAGTTCCCTAGTATTTTAACTTGAGGATAAAAAAAATATGTCTATGTCTGAGAGGGAATTAATATTGTTTCCCAACAAGTTTAGTTTTAGTTGTCTGACTCAAAAAATCTGTCCTAAAGCAAGAGCCCAAAATGATCCCCCTGACCCAAGTTCCTACCATGTACTGAGATTGAGAAAGTACCAAAAACTAAACACAGTGGGACACTTAAAATTATACTACTGCTTTGTGTTGAAAATGGGAGCACATTGTCTATATTATTTTTATTAAGCTATCAAAAGTCATATCGAGTATCAAGCCAGTTTTGGGGGATCACACAAATTCAAACCTGTCATATGGAACTTAAAAGATTCCAATCATTTTCAACTTTGAGTCTAAAACCCATTGGAACAATATATTTACAGACAATTCTGAAATAATTAAATGATCTGCATAGGGAGAATTTCAGTCTTTTCCAGTTGCAGGTTAAAGCACAAATACATTGATCTGGACCAGTGTTTTGAGAGCGTTCTTCCTCCCTCACCCCTGTGGCTCACCTCTTGATGTGCCGCTCTTATTCTGTCAGGAGGGCAAAAGGCAGGTAATGGCTGAATAGGATAATGGGCAGGTGAGAGCTGTTTGATGTGGAAAATGGATCTAAAGGAATGATGGAAATGGCGGCAAATGGCAGCCCAATCATAAAGATGCGACGGCTACAATCAGGTAATATAGGAGCGAGTGTTTCAAGTGGTGAGTGTTTGAGACGCTGTGAGCCGTCTCTTGCTCTTAACACTAGGACCGCCGCGTTCTAAATTTCCCTGCAACCGCCGGCAGCGGTCATTATGACCACCATATGCTAATTTCAATATCGTGCACATTTATGAATTATTATGTATATATTTTATTCATTAACTGTTCTGAAATCAACAAACATTCTATAATTAACGTTATTACTAATTATAAATGCTAACAAAATGCAGTTATTGTCCACAAATAATTTATAAACTCAATCGCGCTGCAGTTTCAAAAATGTTGTCACATCGCATTATTGCATTGCCGCTGATAAAAAAATCCTTCAGCTATTCTGTAGGCTATATTTGTGATAAACAACGTCTTTACACATTTATTTGCAACTTTGTAAAAAAGCAGGTCTATTTATTCATTTAGACCATTAGACCACAGCGCGGGCGTTGGTGGCTGAAGAGGCGGAGCACTCCGAACTCGTGCTCAACTTCACAGAAAGAAATTAAGCCTTTTTGAAACCTTAACACATCTTTAGGATAAATCAATTATTAATTAGTAAATTACTTAGACTGTAGGCTATAATCTATTTCTACAAAATATCTTGAAGTGATGCAAACGAGAGGCGGTCATTTTTATGAATGACGCGCGTCAACATCTGGACTCGTTATAGTTTGTTAGATCCTGAAATTATAGGCCTTTTCGTCTTGATTAGATTATTGCAGATTTGTAATTCATTATACACATGCTTCATAAACCTTAGAAAGACTACAAACATTGTCAATGACTTATTTCAATTGAGGCCTAAGAATTCGTTATGTCAGGCCTGGGATTAAATTTACGCATAGCCCAGGCGTTGAGAAGACACGCGCTCTGTCTGGCGGTGGTCTGATGCGCACCAGACCACTGTTTACTCGCTCTGCACAGCCCTGTCGTTGGCACAGGCCACTATCGTCTTGCTTTGACACTGGGAGAGGCACGTCCAGCGGCTGCTGTAGAGCGCTCTTTTTGAAACGCACGTTTTACCAGACGCTCGTCGGGGTTTCTTAGGAATCTGCAGCTCATATTTCGTAGGTTTAAATTAATACACCTGATTTTATCCAGGAAAGTCAGTGTTTGTAGGCTGTAGTAAATGAGTTCAATCAATGAGAAATAATTGAGCAAAAGAGTACGCACTGTCTCCACTCAAAAACATTTGTTGTCTGCTTTTTACCATTCAAACTCTTCACAAATTAGGCTATAGTTATTTATGCAACACATTTAGGCCAATAGAAAACGTAGTTTTCCAGGAACCCTTCTTATTTCAGCTAAAGTTATAGTTCCGCGCATCTCGGGACCTCCGCGCCCTGCCGCCTCCCCGGCTCTTTATCCAGTGGATTATTTTCATCACGTGAGTCCACATTAAAATCAGAGAACTCACCTCCATCGGACTCTGCCTCAGTCATTTCGTAAAATAAAGCCAAACGCCTGCGGTAAGGTTTGCGTTTCCCTGGTCCGTTTCATTCTGAATCACGCTTGTTTGAATGGCTGGTAATGACGATTCTCTCTCTCCTTTGTCTCCTCACACTCACAAATAAACACACACATACCTAAATAGTTTTATGTGTCCAATAGCAACCAAAAAGATACATTTAGTGGCGGGAGGGAACCCCGCGAAATGACGTAAGCGAGAGGACCGCATTCGCGCCAAAGTTACAATGTAACCTTATGGCGGAGGCAGCGCAGGCAGAGGACGGAGGTGTAAAAGAACGTCATAAAACAGTGTGTATGACTTTATTGAACTAAACAAATGTTGTAAATTATAAAAAACACTTTGAAATTAAAAGTCACTAAGCCTTAGGGAGATACATTTTGTTTAATTAATAGTAATCAATTATGAAAATATGAAACGGTCATTTGACCGTTGCTGGCGGTTCTAGTGTTAACGCTGCTTATGTGTGTGTGCGTGTGTCCTTTTATTCTATTGGCGTATGTACTGTATGTGTGTTCAGAAAACCAACAGTATATACAGGGACATAGAATATTTCCCTTTTCTATAGCAATCATTCTTTCTGATTTTGTGTCAACCAACGTAATTAAACATGGTGTACTTACATCAGTCTAAAGAGTTCCTAATTCTTACACACATATCCTTTGGCACATGGTTCATATCCACACCATTCATTTTTGGCTGCAATTACAGCTTAAGAACATCTTTTTATATGCAGCAAAGTGAAACTGGAGTGGACCACTCAAGCACAACCAATCAGAGCCTTGCTTTTGATTAAAGTAAAATACTTTATTTGCAACACATACTTTGCCCTGTTATAATTATAATCTAGGTTTGTGACACCAGTGAGTCATAATCTCAAAGCACAGTAAATAGTTCTAAATCCAACTTTATTTTAAGAATTTTAGCATGAGCTCTTAAAAGTCAACTGTGTGTCTGTTATTAAAAAAAGTAAATATATTCACATATTGTTATGCTTCATGCACTTTTAAGATTACATCCTAGGTCCTGAAATTGAGCTTTGAACATCATTTGAAATGTACTGTATCTGTTGTTTTCTCATGATTAATAAAAACACTGCATTGTAATTTAGACCAAGTATGAACCAGTATTTGCTAAATCCTTGCATAATCTTGGTAAAAGTATTTGAAATCAGACTTAAAACTTAAAACAGCCCGAGCCTGTGCCCCTCCAGCTCTGGTCTCGTGTGTCGGCATGCAGCAGTCAGCCGGCAGCAGCCCTGTAATCAAACCATCAGCGCGACCTGGGAATAGCAGTCTCTTCAAGTGTTTCCCCCGAACACCAAAAACAATAATTACTTCAACATTTTGGTTAACCATAAACCGCGCTGGTGCGATCAGAAGGAGAGTGGCTCGGACAGGACCCCCGCCGGGACGAATCACACACACAACAGTCGCGCTCTGCCTTTCAGGCCTAATTGGACATATGCTGGAGAGGAGCTGGCTGTAATACTGTAATGTACCGTAGGGAAGACAAGAACAGGAGGACAAAACAGGCACACAAGCACAAAGTCATGTTTTGTATAATAACTTACTATTCTCATACCAAGAGCAAAAAATCTATTAAGAAAATGACGTCAATGCCAAATATTGATTGATCTTTCACATGACATGAAATTATGTTGAATTTACATGGCAAGAAAATGCATAGAAATTAATAGAAAGGTTCAAAGGTAGTCACATGGACAAAGTTTGAAAATCGAGTTGTTTCAACTTTCATCTGAATGCATTTTTCGTTTAGCTTATTTTGAAGTAAAAAGTTCTTATTTCAAGTGAAATAATCTGCCAGTGCAGTAGGGACATTTTGATAACCTAGTTGTTTTGAGCAGAAAATGCTACTTTCAAGTACTCTTGGAAAAACCTTTAAGCAAATGTGTTCTTGATTCAAGCACTTATGGCTTAAAACAGATACACATTTTGCTTAAACTAAGTTTTATTTCTAGATAAGGTAAATCAGAATAGAATAATTTAAAACAAGACAAATTATCTTAGAAAAAAAATCTTAAAATTTGTCTTTTAGGATTAATATGCTCAATTCAAGTCATTTTATCTAGCTTTTCCTTTCTTTAATATAAGTTAGACATCAAGATACAACTGTAATTTTTAGATTTAGTTACATTTATTCCATAGTTCTTTTCTTCCTTCAGGACTTACATTTATAGTAGTTTCTAAAATATGCTGTAATCTCTGTGGTTGCGTACATTCAATTGCCTTGTGACTTCCGCTCTGTCCCAGGACAAACAATGTGTACAACAGGAAGACATTAATCCACTAAGTAACTGCTGGCCTATACATCTAAGTCTCCTCAGTGGGATAAAGCATAAGAAGCGCAAATCCCTAAAATACACAGAGAAATTGAGAAATAATGAGTGCCGCGCTAAATGCTTTATGAGAATCATTTTGTCCATATGTTCCTGTTATTATAGTTGACTCAGAAATGTGTGTAGCAGCTGCTCACCGGCATTCGGCACTGACCTCCATAACGCACTCACATACAAGGAAAAATACATGGACACAATACGTTCAGATGCTATTTTCTATTACTTCAAAATGAAACAAAAAAAATACATAAATGTAATCTACTGACCTGGAAAGGGGTTTGCAATAGTTCAATAAAAGTTTGTGCTTACTGTGAACATGAATTTCAGAGTGATTAAAAGTTGGGGCCGTAAACAAGAACAATTCAAACAAAATGTATGTATTTTTAATGGGTACAAAAAAGAAAGCAAGAAAGAAAGAAAGAAAGGAAAGAACGAAGGAAGGTATTAACTGTTCTCAATAACCTGGATTTGTTTTTCAAATGGGCACCACAACGTTTCAGACTGTTACAAATTAGCACTATTTCTATAGAAACTTCAAGCTACATCTTTGAAAACATGGGAACGATATGTGCTACTGTGACTGTGCACGTAAATATTTAAAAAACAATGTAGTTACTAGCTTAACAGATTTGTATGCCTGTTATGAATGTATATAATATTACACATACCAAACTCTTTCATTTTAATCATTTTTATCCGTCTTGTTTTCCCCATTTTACAAGCTAGCCTGACGAGTGCTGTGTTTCATGCAGTCATAGGGTCAGTGGATCATATGATTGGCTTAATTTGATCTTTTTATTCGATATACAATAATGCAATACCTTTAAATAGATTAAGGATACAAGGCTGCTACGCAAACTGTAGGGAAAGAAAGACACCCGAAGCCAGCTCAGTGCAAAAATGACAAAGATGAATGTTTGAACAGATGAGAATCCAAGTTAGTTTGAGATCTTTCAGGCAATCTCTAGATGTGCACATCTGAAACAGCAGGCACTGTGGGAATAATGCACGCGCTCACTCGAGTTAAAAGACACATGAAAATCTACAAACTCTGACAGACAAAACATCACTTTGCACTGTAAGGAGGAGAATAGGGGATTGGTGTTTTATCTACAAAATTACCTTCTCTTGTGCCAAACAGAAACAAACCCAACTTTTGCAGAGGAGTCTCTAATCAGTGCTAATTGAATGCCAAGCAAAGAGACTGGAGTGTATGCAGAACAGAATGGGAAGATTTTTTTTCTGTGATGTGGCAGAAAGAGAAACATTGAATCTTTTTTATTTGTGTGTTTTTTGCCCACAGAATAACCAGGGGGATTTATGTTATAGATTCATGCTGATGTTCCTAATTTTGAAACTTTTAACAAAAAAGGTTAAAAAAAAAAGAAAAAGTATCTTCTTTTTAACAGTAAATTCCTTGCTCTCATAAATCCTTTGAGACATCACTGATTATTCACATGCAACATTTTTGTCCTCTTGCTTTTGAACAACTTTTTCACATTTCAGACAGAAATGTAATGAACCACCAAAAGGCAGCCAATCAGCTCTCATCCCAAAGTGATGCATATGACTCTTGTGTTAAAAAAATCATGCAGCTGTTCCATTTTAACAACTCCTGTACAAGAAAAAGTTTGGTAATAAAGTTCAAAAGTCAAACTTGTTTCTATGAGTTGTTCTAGAGGCCCATATGCAAACAATTTCCTAATGTTTGAACTACCACTTACTACAAAATACATTTATATGCAGTTAAGATCAAACTTCTCAAGATTTTTGTGAGGGCAGAAAAGTGAAGTCAACAGTTGTTCTTGAGGAGCTTGTAAACAGACCACAAGAAAAGAGTGAATAAGAGAGGAAAAAGAGAGACAGAAACGGAGCAAGAGTCGGATAATTGGCAGCGTTTGGAGCTGCGTTCAGCACGCGCCAGGCGGCACAGCTTGAACTTAAAGCGCCGCTGTGGCATAATGAAGATGTGGCCGCTAATTAACATATGGGGTGCGAAACAGGTTGGTTGGCACGCGGCGCGCTAAAAACTCCAAGGTAAAGTTATTATTGGGGAGTAATTAGCTCTATGAAGTTAATGCACTGAACAATAGCTGCCAGCGCCACACAATATGGCTCGCATCTGAGCGCGCGAAAAAATAGCCCCCGCTAAAGTGCGAGTCCCACAGCTAAAATCTGTTGGCGACCATATGCTGCGACAATTAATGCAAGACCTGAATGACCTACTGCAGGAGAGGGGATGTGCGAGCAATACAACCAATAATTAATTTGGAGAGAGAGTGAGTGGAGAAGAGAGCAAGAGATTGCTGTCTTTTTAAATTGAGTCCATGGGTATGGACAATAGTGACACAGACCAGCCTGCAGAGCGCTGCTCTGTAAACATAACACTTGTAATATTTTCAATTACTGTTTTGTTTGGATCTTTGTTTCACTTTTTATGAAGTTAGACAAACAGCACAGTGAAACATATTGTGATTTATGGTACGATGCTGACCTTGATAAGCATGACTGAAGGTATTGACTTCATCAAGCTTTCTTTCATCTCATTATTATATTGTACAGAGGTCAGGAAACGAGCCTGGATTCATTAACTCATTTAGCATATGGGAGAACAGAAATTATTTGTCATGTGAACTATGTTGTTTTGAGTTCAAGACGTTTCCTAGTGACAGTACAGTTGTATGACATGAGTGTCATGTGGATGGCTTGTGTTTAGAGGATTCATTGTGTTTTTGGAATGATAACATATTTGAAATAAAGCAAAAAAAAAATTTTTTCCATCAAATAGAATGAACTGACGTAAAGTACCTTCATTTTGTAACCGTTTTATCAGCAAATACAATATATTTGTATGACTTCTAATCACATTGATTGGCCCTTCTAATACTACATTTACTGAGTTGCATTAGTTAAATATTATGTGGAGTGCGCTTCAAAGATGCTGCTTTAGGATGTGAGCATGTCACGTAACACAACTGCATGGCACTGGAGTGATGTTGTATGTGAAGTTAAATGACTTTATTTTGATTTTGGAAGTGCTGCATTAAATACATGTGAGTCACAGACTAATACTTTGTTTCTTTTTGGAGTTGTTTCGACTGACCAGACATACTGTAGGCCAGTTTGGTGCTGGTAGTTTGAAAACGCTCTATATATTTTATGTGATGTGTGGACATGGCAGTATGTGGAAGGAAAACACAAATTAAAGCGGCTGCAGTGTAATGTGAGCGATTAAACCATTACACAGCCAATTGGGTTAGGCGCTCCTGTGCGCTGCGTCCAGAGGTGGCGGCGCTGCGCCTTTTCACCCACAAATGAACAACATCTGATGCTAACAAAGCCGGGCCTGTGTGATTGAGTTACCCGCACAGGTTAGCCTTAATAGAGAGCTTGTTAGCCGCTGTCGCCGCTAAGTCTGGCCTTCCTTTAAAGCATCAGGTGGCTTTAGTCAGTTTATTTTCCTGTTGCAAGATACTTCATATATCTGCACAGACTAGGATTACAAAGCAAGTCTTCTTCTCTAATCTAATCTACTAAACAACACACAAGCATTTACAAACTAGTTAATTAAAGTACATCTACAAAAAAAAAAAGATTAATATGGCAAAAACTAACAAGAAATGTGGTTAACTTTGAAGTTGGCGGAACTGCTGAGTTTCAATCAGTCTCGTCAGTGCAATAAAACAATTATTTTACAAACCGTTTCAATTAACCTGTATTTTGTTCCTTCTAAGACAAATACAAGGTTAGCATCGATGGGCAGCTTGTTAACCACTATGGCAGCTAAATCTTACCTTTTTTTAACCCTCACAACTCTACATCTGTGAATGTCCATTTGACGAGATAAAAGATCCAAACTACACCTCCCGGCCTAAGTGTCTTACCTGAGTGACTTTGAATTCATTAAAAAAGACACATTTATCCTACTGTTTGTGTGTCAGTGCAGTAATATTGTAAGAGGTATGCCTGGGCTCCTGAGGGTAAGCCCTGAGCGGCGCGGCAGGTGAGCTCCTTTCATCCCCGGTGAGTTCAGGAGAAAGCATCGTCCACAGCTTCTCTGGAGGGAGCCGCCGCGACAAGCTGTTTAATTAGGACCAGAGGAGGGCAGCGACGCGGCGAAGTAAACGTGCTAACCCTCGGAGCCTAATAAGAACAGACCACGGTGGGGGGAGGGCCGCATGTGTGAGAAATGTGCTTGTATCCGGTGTCAAAAGCAAATATTTTATGTGCAGTGGAAGTCTTCATTTCAATCCTATTCCAGTCAAAACTTTGTACCGTTAATACTGTTGTTTTGTTGACATGCTTTAATGAGAAAGTCATGTTACTAGATTACCACACACATATGTTTTCAATCCAAAAGGCTAAAATGTTGATGCTGCCTCTCACTGTCTAGTAATTACACAGTTTGTAAATGTATTTACTAGGTTTTTGAGACCTGCTGATGTAGGTATCAGAAGTATTAGACCAATCACTGCACATGAATTCATTTCAAAACATAATTTGAAAAATTGACTAAATGTGTTCTTGTTTAAGTTAAGTTTAGTTATAATTAAATTTCCTTAAGGCTAGACCCTATTTTTATCAATTATCAATTTGCTGTCTCCACATAAAGGCTTTAATTTCTTCTTGTGAATAATTCTGAAAAAAAAATCTGAAATCAATATTTGTTCACTTCTTTAGTAAGTATGCAGTTGATACTTTTGCTGATGTGTTTTGTTTACATCCGCTTTGCTTGACTTTAGGGGAATATTTAGGATGAGCTCTTTGGCTTATAATAAACAAGGATTAAGGATAGCCAGTCCAGAAATAGAGGTTTAGTCAGGTCAAAGGTGAAGGATAGCCTCTGGTGGGATTTATGTTACTGATGAGAGGTTGAACCAGGACGCCAGCACGCTTAACTATTAAAACATAACAAAACATAGTAGAAGGTCTAAACGGCCTTAATTGATGGAAAATTCAAGGTAAAATCAATTAGTTAGAGCTTGAAGAAAGACTTGTGAGTGCTAATGAGTGTTTACAAAGTGTGTGCGTGGTGGAAGTCATTATCTGTGCGGCTGTAAATAAAGAGCACATTTGCTGTCATTAGGCAGGTTTCCAGTAGCGCACAATAGTATAGGATAAGTATAGCACATTTAGTCATAAATAACCTCATGTCAACTGGTGGGGTCATAGCATTTGAGAACCGGCAGCATTTGTTCTTAGATCATAAGAAAGAGACTGAGAATTGTTGCCTTTTTGCCTTGTATTAATAAATTAGAAAGACTCACAAGAGGTAGAACATCATTAAAAAAATAATAATAATAAATAAATAAATAAAAAAAAAAAAAAAAAAAAAAAAAAAAAAAAAAATAAATAATAAATAAAATAAATAAAAATAAATCAACCAAAAAATGTATGCATCAATAAGCAAATATTTTATTATATAATGTTATGTATAACAGATTGTGGGCAAAAAGTGTATCTTTTTGCCCACAATCTAACAAGTGCCACAACCAATGTTGTTATCAGGCAAGACATTTTGCCCAAATTGGCTTTGACCTTGACCTTAACCACTCACTTGTAATAAAGGCGTGAGCATGACTGTTTAGAGGTCAAAGAGGCAGATTGATAACCTGGCTTCTATCAGTCTGCCCAAGGGTTAGGGTTAGACTACTTGTGTAGTCAGTCATAGCATAACATCTTTGAGGTAGTCTTGTTTAAGATACAAAATGTAAGACACACAAACCCTTATTAATTTTAGTGATTTGAGTCAATTTTATTTTGACCTTTGGGTAGTCTTCGTTAGAACTTTAGTGGCAATGGCACAGACCACTTTACTAACTGGTTAAGCCTTAAATTATTTCATAGTTTTATAAAAACACTAGGATCGACTACTTGAAAAGCTAATTCTTTTCTTCGTGGTACTTTCCTTGGAGAGCAACTGTACTAGGACCGTGGTGGGGGTTGCTGGGCCTATGTAAAGTCAATGTTAAAGACATGCTCACATATGAAGGGACAGCTGAGATTGGCCTTGTTATGTGAGAGAAATGCAATCTCTCTCTCTCTCTCTCTCTCTCTCTCACACACACATACACACCCACCCACACCCATGTGCACGCAGACTGAACCTCCTGCCCTAGTGCTGGCAGTCCATTGTAGTGTGGGACAGAGGAGACAATCTCTTCATGAATGATTAAGCAGAAGTTCTCTTTGATGCAGAGAGCCCCGTTTGATCTTGGGATATCAGTGCGATTGCTTCTGATTCGAGGGTGTAAGTTAGCAGCCCCCTTTACAAGCAGATTATAGTGTATTTGTGGCAATTTGTCTGACCGATGTCTTCCCCACTTTTGACTTGCTCTGCAAAAAGGTGAATCAATGTCAGCAAATTATAACAAAAAGTCATGCTTTTTTTTCTAAGATTATCTTCAAATGGGAACAATAGTAGAACAGCGCAGACACCAAGTGACTGATATTAGTTGTTCCTTTATCTTGATTCACGGTGTACTATACGTTTGCCATTCTTTCTTTGAAGTAGATGCAGCTCTAGATATCTAGGAATTCTACAATGACAAAATATATATATATATATATTAGCACTTATGAAAAAGAGAATTGTAATAAGCTGTATAAAATGTTTTGGGTACTATACAATAAGAAAGTAAAGCTTTCACTTCATGCATTAGATTTTATAAATTCTTGAGCAGTTGTGATAAAGTCCTATTGATAGTGTCTCCTCCAAACAGAGCTGCCTGCAGCTGCCCAGACTTGTGAGAAACTATTGTTGGTGCGTTCAATGGAGACGCGCTTGTTTGGGAAAAGGTTGCAAAGTCATGGGAAAAGAGAGCTTTGTCTCGATGGGGTCGTGAGGGAGTGAATCATGAGCGGACGTGTTTATGGCTTAACACACACAGCTGCAACCAACATGTAACACACTCACACAAGTGAAGACATGGACACGCACTGGACACTGTGGAATCCTTACAAAGAACAACACGCAATTGTTTTAGGCATAAGGGAGGGCAGCTCCAAATTTAGCTCACGCATAGACTGTGATGGAAGGGCTATTGCTTTTACAAATATAGCTCCTTGTCTATAATAATTAAGAGAATGCTTTATTTAAATCCTGCTTCTACAGTCAGCTTATAACAATGTAGTCATAAAAGTTTGAACAAGATTCATATGTTGGCCAGTAGTGTCTATAGGACTAGCCGGTTTAATCTCTGATCCAAACTGTTCTGGTACTATTGTGATGAGTGAATAAAAAAAATTGTAAATGCTAATGAGTTGTCCCCAGGTAGAGAAGGACAATCATGTCTATTTAAACCGTGACTACAGAGGAGTTGAGGATTTACAGGAAGAATAATATCTAATGTTTCTCACACTAAGTCACCAAGCACATCTGCTTTGGTTTGCATTGTATCTGCACATAGACACACATCCCACACATGATAAAACTACACTTTTCCCCTTATCATGCTGTGAAGTCTAAAAGCTACACTCTGGCTAAGCTAATGTGTGTGTGCTGCTTCTTAGACAGGGCGGCTCTTTATGACACAAAGACTGCTTTTCTCATCCCAAAACCCAGTGTCATCTGCCTATACAAAGGCCTGCGCTCTTCAGTCCCAGCCACCTGGATCCACATAGAGACTCCAGTGTGGCACCCTGAAGGACAATACGCCCATTTTAAAGTGTGGCTTACATACACTTAGCCATTTACTCTACACAGTTTGTCCATTCAAAGCGACTTTGACTTGATTCACACTGCCATGGTTCAAATTCAATATAGTTTGTTTATGTTGGTCACTTGTCTCAACATTTTTGTATGATTGGATTTAGCATTTCTTTCATAACAAAACATTATTTAACCTTGACTTTCAGTGCATTTCCTGGTTGGCAAAAACTATAACAAATGTTTCTCTTCTAATTGTGGTTAAACTTTTGTTTTCTGCAGAAGTTTACCACTCTTTTTTTTTGTATTGCCTTTGGCAGTAGTTAGGAAGTTGGAAGGAGAAAAGCAATGCAGTGCTCATTCAGGGCTGACCGTCGCTGAGTGGGCCAAGACAACAATCACTAAATCACAAAGCACAATCACAAGTAGACATTTTGAAGTGACAAATCCACATCAAATAAGGCATAAAGTTTTCAGCAGGAAAAATTATGTGTAATATTGCACATACATGAACTCGTGCATCTACAAACCAATTGTTAGCTGAATAATACCCACCTAACCAAAACTAATGACAATATAAAAGATGAATTCTTTCACAGTCTAGTTAAGGTTAAGATTACGGTTAGGCTTGGGAACAAGTGATTTGACTAAGGCTTAAATGTTGAGACAGATTTGCTAACCCAACCTTAATCGGGGTTGGGGGGTCTTATTAGTCTAGAGCATTAGTGCAATTGCATTATTTAATAGTACATAAGCATTTCTTTGTTTTTACCCATGTGATACACCAGCTTTGGCAGAGCTCTGTTAACAAAATACAACAGAAAAAGTCTCACCTGGATTTGCTGCTGCAGGAGGTTGATTTTGTGTTGCTGTTGCAGAAGCTGCTGCTGTTGCCGGGCAATCTGCACACACAGACACATATGATTAAATGTATATGTGTAGAATAGAGCATGTGTGTGAGGATGAGGGACCTAGGGGACCATACCAACACATGTGTGAGCCTCAGAGGCTCCATAGCATGACACTGGTCCTGGCCTCTCTATGCAATATTAAAGAACTCATCTGATCAGAGGCGAGCGGACAGAGGCAGCCGACCCACTTACTGACATGTGTACACACAATCACACCAAACAAATGGACTTTTTTATGTTACTGTCACCACACCAGGTCCCTCGAGGTATGCCCATACAATTTGTTCAGTTTACCAGCTTTTCTTTGAAGAATGACATATTTCCCACTCAATTATGAAGCATCTTTTTTCAATATTTACTTTTTTCTAGACAATTTATAATCCATTTTACAATATGGGGATGCTAAGCAGAACAATTTATAATATAATGGCCTTGTATGAAGTCTGCTTTTGCTTGTACTATATAAACCAGAATCCATTATGCGTATAGTCACAAATGGAAATTGTCATTCATTAATTTGAAGCGATATTTCACATTTGAGTGGTCTAGGTAGAAAAACAAAAACATGTATTTATCACATATGATAAAATACATGTTTTGGTCATTATGTAACTGAAAGTCCTTAACCTTTTTTGTAAATCACACTCAGTAAGCAAAAGTATCTGTACATTTTTCTTAACTAACTACACTAAATGTTGTAGCTTTAACCTAACATGTGTATCTTTCTGCTTCGATTTGCTCATACAATCTTTGCTTTGGTAAATGCTTCCGCCAGAGGCAAAGTGAAGCTACTGCAGGTGAACTGCAGCAGCTTATGTGCTCACTCTACTTATTCTTTGAGAGGAGTTTCCCAGAAGCTAAAACTGTAACAAAAGAAAAAACAAGGGATTCCTTCTTTATGTAAATGTATCTGTGCTGGCAGAGTCTTGCCTTGGGGATTGAGCTGCTGCTGAGGAGGAGAACGTAGTCTGTACTGCATCTGCTTCGACCTCAGCTTATCTCTGAGCTTGTCTTAAACACAGGGCACCAATAGCATCACTGTAGGCCTTTTGTGGTGCACACAACATTAAATATAGTTACAGAGATGCAGGTTATATTCTTTCGACATCTGAATGTCTTTCCTATCATTTATAAACTGAAAAAAGACAAAAATACTAAGGTAGTAGTCTGTTCTTGGCATACTCATTCTCTGTAAAAACTAACTAGGAGTTCAGTTTATTTGAACCTACAATTAGACAGGTCTAGTTCTATAATAGCTCACATAGATGAGCAAAGTTTTAATATTTTTAAGCAAATTTTTTTTTTTATTTCCATTACAAGGAAAATGGTCAGCAATGCCAATCTTACTATCTGAAAGTCTTCTTCTTTCTTTCTTTCTTTCTTTCTTTCTTTCTTTCTTTCTTTCTTTCTTTCTTTCTTTCTTTCACATGGCCGTCACACGGATATGAACTTACCTGGATGTTAATTGCCACACATAATTATTATGATCCATTTACAGCAGAGCTTTTCATTTGATGTCATGTTTTGAATCTCATCAAGTCACTGCAGCTGTTTTATATGGCTCTCTGAAGTTTGTAAAAAGCTTAACAATAAACCAATGCTGTCAACAGATCTTTACTGTGACATATTTGTGCGACATGTACGTCACAAACATCCGGGAAAACAGTGGTTGGTGCTAATTGCCCACTCAGGTGCTATTAACAGAAAACGCAGGAGACATAATGACGATCTGCTATTAGAAGTGCACTAGACACAGTGAAAAGGCCACAAAATAGGGGAAATATTACAGCCAGATCCATCAAATGAATGGAAATGATCGCGTAAAAGCCTACATTTGAAATCATATAGAGGATAATGATTTAGCATTGTCACATAGGCCAGTAGTGTACACAGCATTGGTGGTGTGAGGTTGTCAATTTTTGAGGTTGAGCAACTGCATGATAATAATTCTTGAAGTAAAAAAAACAAAACAAACAAACAAAAGGCATTCACATAAACGTATAGGTCTTAATGTATAATGCTAACCATATACAACATACTCCGTTTATTTTGTACGGCAGAATGCATTTCACTTAACTTAGCTCTATCAGATGCACTCTTGTGATATTTATGCTTTTCACAAAATCTAGAGAATCCATTTGGAGAGACCCTGGTTAAGGACAACCACTGTCAGTCGGACCAATCATAGTGCAGCAGAGGACCAATCACAGGGCACCACTGTAGTTCGAAGAAACATTTGCACCAACTTTCAACTTTTTTGGCAGAATTAAACATTATTATGACTTGAAAAGTGTGTACACATGGGAGATTTGCGCATTTTTGATGGATAAGATGCCTATGCTTCTTCAGTGAGCTAAAAAAAAGCTAAGCTAAGTTCGCATTGAGATGCTTCGACCAATCAAATGGCGACTTTCAGCGATAGTCTAACACAATTGATGCACAACTCGATTCAGTGTGATACACCTATCAATTACATTTTACAAACTTTTATGCTTCAGCTCTTTTTTTCCCTCACAATGCATAATGACTGAAAGAAAAAAGTTGTGCTGACTACTTGGTACAGAATGAATGTACATGTATTCTATGTTACCTGGTCTTGCTGCTGTTTGGCCAGCTCCATCTGCTGCCTCTGTTTCTCCATCTGAGATGCGGCCAGCTTCTTCTGCTCTTCGTGCGCCGCCAGGAGCTGCTCTCTCAGGCTGCTCAGCTGGCCGATCATGCCCATGAGCTGGCGTTCTTTCTCCGCCAGGCTGTCTGGGGTACCTAAGGCAGGAAGAGGAGAGAGGTCAGAGGTCACAAGGAGAGACTTTGAAGAAAAATGCAAGTCGCGGTTAAGGTTACACTATGAAACCTCTTTCATCCTTTTTAAAAGGATGGTCTGCTCACAAACGTAAGACAGCTTACACAGGGCTTCCGACTCAAGTCATCTCTAGTTAAATCACAAAGGTATGCTACTTTATGCATCAGAGAGGAGTAAAACCGTAACTTTGGAGAATTCAGATCTGTTTTGCTGTAATGTACCTCAGCCATAACTTAGTGGATGCACCAAATTTTTCCAATTTTTCTAAACAATTAGGAAAAAAAAAAGGTTTGGAGCGAACTATAAACAATGTGAAATACAAAATGTATAATTTTATGATTATATCCAAATAATAAATAGGACTTTATGTAGTTATCAAAACTTGCTGCTCACAGTCATGAGATTAAATACAATATGTGTGTTGCAATATATTTTTCATGTGTGCACTTCTCTACAGGACTTTAAGCATGGCTGGCACAGGGGTCAGAGGTCAGAGGCATGAAGGGGAGTGATGGAGGGCGAAGGAACAACAAAGCAGAGTAAAGCTTTCCTTGGCTCCTTGTTCAACATAATATATGGCTGTGAGGAGGGGCTTGTGGAGGTACTGGGATGGTGCACTGAGGGTGCTCAGCCGAGTTGTAAAACCAGATGTTGAGTCATTTTCCTGGGCACCAAAGACTAAATCCATCACACCATTTATTGCCTTATTGAAATGGAAAAAAAAAATGAATCTGACCTGGGAATAACTAAAAATGTGAAGAGACATAACAGATTTAGCAAAGGAAAACAAGAAAGTGCTGCATTATGCAATACAGTCTCAAAAACTGTTGCCAATGTTTCCATATGTGTCGAAGTCTCACATGGGGTAAAAGGAGAAAATGTATTACAGACTTGTCAGAAATTAGACCAGAATTATGTAGCAATAATCAAAGAAGCCATATCGACCACAATTTTCGCAGTATTGAGTAAGATACACCAACTAAATAAAAAATATTTTTTACAGTCAGCCAGTGAGAATCTATAACTTAGTCATGTTGTTGTATAAGTCCAAGAGTTCAAAATTTGTGAAACAAGAAAGAAGAAAATGAAGTATGTTGCAAAATCTTGGATTATCAATTTTCCACCAACAAAAAACACTGTGTACTACTGGTGTCTGTGAACCGATGTTTGTCAACTAAAGATAAGATATACTGTGTTACCTGTTCTCTACACACACACTGTCTGGGCTGAGATTGTTTAGATAGAACAACTTATGTTATCATAAATTAGCAATGTCATGCTTTGGTCGAAAATACCTGGCGACTTGTCCTGAAGTCGGAGGTAAATTTTGGGGGTTCAGCGGTGATTGCAGGAGGCCAGCAACAAGAATGAGTGAGTCTGGTCTGTGTTTACTCTGCAGTCAGCCAGCCTCCTGCTCACATTTAGCATGGCTCGACCTGTGACCTCTCAGATCCTGTCACGGCGGCTCTATTACACACAAGCGCGCACACAAACGCACACCCACATTAAGGCGAACACGCTCTCCCTAAATCATTCAGCAGGATGTAGTTAGAGAGAGGCACCGCTACCACTGTCTCGTCCGCAGCTTGGTGTTGTGGACCAGCACAATCAGCCATTGTTCCTCAGCTGCCATACCTTTAACACAGGCACATTCCAGCGCCAAGCAATCCAGATGAGGACCACAGAGCAAGGAGGGGTGTGGGTGAAGGGGTGTAGCATGGGAGGGATGAGGAGACAAAGTCCAAAATCAGTCTCAGTAAGACATAACGCACTGGTGATGCAGTGGAAGAGTTGGCAGAGGGAAACTTTTTGACACACACATGAAGAAGAAAAATACTGAAGAGAAATAGTGGTACTAAAAGTGTCTATCTATTAAACATAGATAGATATAGATATAGATATAGATATAGATATAGATATAGATATAGATATAGATATAGATAAAGCTCAAACACTCAAACACAAAGTTATTCAAGAAAGGTTAAATGAATGTTGTCCTTTTTTTCAATCTTGATAAATTACAAATACATTATTTTTATATTTTCAATTTCTTAAGAAAACCCAAGTTACTTTCAACAACAATGTGAAAAAGCACAATCAAATGCACAAACAAATGCATTTGAATTATTTATTTTATAAGTATTGTTGTTATCATCATGTGTAGTGTATTATTGTGAGTTATTGTAAACTATCACTACAGTCACTGTACTTGTCAATCAAAGGAAAATATTCACGTCAACATTTTCCCATTCAAAACAACTAAAAGTGTATTCATAGTTTGAATTAAATATAGTTTATGTTGGCGAGTTGTCTCAACATTATCATGTCATTGGAATTTTTGTCAAAAATTTCTTTGCAAAACAGAATACATAAAAGTCTATGTTCCTGGACAGTGTATAACAAAGGCAGTTGTGAGTAACAGTGACTAAAAGCAAGAGGCAGCCCTAGCCTGGCCTATGACCGCAGCAGGAAGGTGAAGGCCATCCATTTGTCCTCCTGTCGGTCGCTGCCACTTCAGTGTGCACCCCCTGCCCTCACAAATCCCCCCTCGCACCCTTCTCCTCCTCTCTCACTCCATCCATCCGCCAACAATGAACAATAAAGGCAACTGTCGGGACCGCTGGCCGCTGGAAAAATAAACACTGGGCTGTCCTAACTCACAAACCTACCTTTGTGAAAAGAGAGTCAGTGTGTGTGTGCATGTGTGTACTTCTGCCACTAACCGGGACAAGAAAGACTCCTGTGTTAAACCTTGAGCCTGTTCAGATGGGGGTGAGTGGTTGGGAGGCACACACAGGGTGACGGGGTGAAGTTTGGGGGGGTTGTAAAGGTGAATTTTTGGATCAAAGAGGTCCATTTTGTTGCAGGGAGTTGTCCTCGCGCAGACGCACACACACATGCCCAAATGCAAACAGTAAAAAGTGGAGTGATTTCTCTGAGCAACAGTGTCTTGAGTGTGTAGTGAGGGTGGGGACTTAAAGTGGCATTTTCAAAGCACAAAGAATGGGACATTTAGAGTAATTTCTCAAAATATGTCAACTATTACCTTAAAAAAAAAGAAAAACTAAAAACTTATAGCTAGTCACAGTCCATAAAGGTAAAATATATTTTTTACAAAACATGCAGTAACTAAAAAGTCTTTAAAAATATATTTTACTGGATTTACTGCTGCTCATATTTAAGCAGCTCAGAGACAGTATAAAATTTCCTATATAAACAATGCTGGAATGGAAGAATTGGATAAAAGCACAAAGGTCAGCTGAGTATGCAAATATATTTCAGTTCAGAAAATACTCTAGTCCAGGGGTGCCCAAAGTGGGGCCCGGGTTCCAAATTCGGCCCGCCAGACAGTTCAATTTGGCCCGCGAAGGGTTGTTCAGGTTTGTTAGGACTAACTGTTTGATTCAATTTTGTGCTAAAAAAAGAACCTGTTATCTCTTCTCAAAATGTTTTTTAAATGCCGGACAAAATTTTGTTTGGCCCTTGGCACTCTTCAATGCAATACATTTTGGCCCACGAAGAAAAAATCAGCAAATTTTGACCCACCAAGGAAAAAAGTTTGGGCACCCCTGCTCTAGTCTATACTGGCTGTTGACAAAAAGAGAGCTTAAATTTGAACTTGAATCATCTGGAATTGTTCTGACAGTGATATGAGAGACTGATGACCACAATAAGCTGCATTTTCACTTAAAAATTAAGTCACAATGGGTATTCTGGTTTTATTTATCATAAGGCGCTGGGTTGTTCATTTGAAATACAATCCACTATATATAGAGACTTGAAAAGTCAGCCTAGAGAATCTAAAGTGATATCTCTTTGGATAATTTCATGCAGAAGCTGATACAGAGTTGAGTTTACATTTTTCATTTTTTTTTTACTGGAATGTCTGGAATGGCACTTAAAGGATTCACATCAGGAACAAAGAACAGCAGAATCTTCATTTTACTTTTGTTCACACGCCGTAAAGTATGTGACCAACTATACTAAAGCAAAACATATTATACCCTAATGCTCCTGCGAAATCAACAGTTAGACAAAAAAAAGTAACTTTATATTTAGGCTATTTCAGACCTTGTGACTTAAATAATTAGTGATTAATCAAATAACCTCAAGATCACTCTGAAGAGTAGACAAATATGAACTCCAAAACACCAGCCTCCACCTAGTCACTGCATGGTTTTCTATACGTTTTACAGCATGCATTGGGTGGGGCCACTGTAAAAGCAAAAGGTGTGAAACTCCTTTACAACCTCTCTTGTGTGGACATGACGGCCCTGTCTCTGCCGTTTAGCCCCTTCACTATTTCTCCTCTTCCTTCCATAAATCACCTCTGTCTGCTTGTTTCCTCAGCTGTGAGTGGATCGATAACTGCTTTCCTCATTGCGTACACACACACACAACCTTTAGGCAGATAGCGAACCTGCGTGTGTGCATGTAACTACAAAGCCAGCCAACCTGCACCACCTCTGCGTGTCTCTCTATGCTCCTTCACACACACACAAAGCGTAATTAACCAATTTGTAACAATGTTATACTTGTCACTGCATTGGCTGGGCTAATTAATGACCCGCGCTGCATTGATAACTCCCTCCGGTTAGAAGTAAATGGAAGAGGAGAAGGCCGAGCGAAAAGGCAAGTACAAGACTGAATGAACAAAAAGGAAAGCAGAAAAACACAACGCTAGACGAAGGCAGACAGAAAACTGAAAATTATATTCACCTAGACACGTTAATCCACTTAGACCTGAGCTAATTAAGGTTTTGCTTAACCTAATTCTGCTGCTGACATTCAATTTGTTTCTGGTTAATTGTAATTGACTGTAATGGTGGAGGTAACTGAGTCAAAGGAGACAGTCCTGTCTTTTTCTTACACTGAGACATATCACAAAACATTTTTGAAGTAAGCTGTTGAAAAGGACTCATTTGTGCAGTGAGATAAGCTGTTAGAAAAGAACTAAGAACTATGTTATATAGTGTAAAAAAAGTCCAGTTATTCTAAGTAATGACATGCCATAAAGCTGTAAATGCTGAAATGAGTGTTATGTGACTTAAAGCGCCACGGCCGTGCATACTCAAAAAAATCAATCTCAATATTTGTTTGCATATTCACACAATATAATACAATATTGCATCAGCAATGAACTAAAATGTGAACTCTGACTCTAAATCGACCACAAAATAAACCACTAAAATATAGAAATATTACTTGAACTAGACATTCCTTTGGCTTTTCAAGGTTATTTTAACAGCTTCAGTTATAGACGATTTAACCACTATTGCAATATAAAGCATTTTTGGTATTTCTCACACTGGTCCTGTTTAAAAAACTGGTTCTATAAGATGCTCAGTAGAGAATGAGACACAAATAATGTAAGTGAAAAACAACCACGTTTTCCGCTGCTTTTCAAAGCTGCAAATTGCTGTTATGATAAAACAATAGCAGTTTTCTCTCGATTACCCCTGACAGACTGGGGCACAGTGTCATCCCTCTTTGACTATTGCTGCTCTTAATGCGTTTTGCTATGAACCGCATGGGGCCTTTTACCAATGCTGCTCTCAATACTGTCAACGGAGCGGGAGGCGATGGCTCAAAATCACTTTGTGCACCGCAAAAAGCACTTCAATGGAATTCGATGTGGGGGAAAATGCAAACACACACACACACAAATGGTCACACAATTTACAAAGGCACTAAAGATGCGTCTTCTGCCTCGATTGCATTACATTATAAAGCCACTATGGAGGACACACCTATGCTACACACAGCCTCTATTGGTCCCCAGCTGCTGGTGTGTGGAGATCCAAGCAGGACACCCCATACAGTGAAATGTCAGCGCAGCAGGGAGCTGGGAAAAAGGGGGTTTGATCAATAAGACCCCCTCTGGAGGTCCATGTCGCCCCGTCAGGCTCTTTGATTACATATTGCTTTGGTGCCTAATGAAGCTCAATTACTGTGAGGAGAGCTGAGGATTTGCCCTAGAGTCACCGGGAATAATAAGCAATGTTTCACCCGTTTCTGGATCTTCTACACAAGTTCACACAACACTGGCTTATGCTTGAATGCTGTTATACACGGCATTTCTGTTAAAACATGTTAGCTAAGACGATAAAGTAAAGGTATTCTGCTTGAGTATCGCTTTGGAAGAGCAAATACAGCAAATTAAGCCATGGGATGTAACTACATGTCTTTTGTCATGAGTACAGGTTAAAAAGACTTCAACACTAAATGCTCCTGTAGACTCTCACAATGGTAAAGATGATGATGATGGTAATTATGATTATGATAATAATGATGAAGATGATGATGCAAACAAACAAAACAGTCATTCTCCAGTAGTCTAAAAGTGCTCAAACTTAATTAACTAAACTCTACAGCCTGTAGCAGAGCATCATTTGACTTTTGAGTGTTGTCTTATTTGTAGCAATAAAACAAAAGCTCACTATTGTTTTGAGAGAATAAATGAAATTGGGAACATGAGTGCTGCCAAACAGATGTACCAGTTATAAAAGTAACAAAACACTCTTTTGTTGTTTCTTGTCTATGGGCATTCTTTCTGAGTATGAACGCGTTTGAAGTTTTATTTTTGCCTCTTGTTCGCTTGTCTTGTTCTTGACAAGGCACAAATGAGCCTTGTTCTCATTTACACATAGCATTTCTTTATATTGGGAAAAATCTCTTGTTGACTGTTTGGACTGTGACCAATGGAAGCAGATGATAGTGATTAGTGTGTTTGCACACATTTAGTTTTGTAAATCACTTTGCAATGTATTGTTATTATTTAATAGTTTTGAAGCACATGCCACAGCAGCCTGATGCATCAGCAGGTTTCATTTGAAACCGTCTGACGTCACATTGTTGGGGTTCATTCCAGGACTAATCCAACAGTACAATTTAACACAACAAACCACTACAAGTAATGGTTTTATATTTCTTTGCCTTAAGGAATCTATACTGTAGTTTTGGCCCCAGCAGGAATAACTGGATTATATTTATAGAGTGCTTTTCCACCTTTAATGGCACTCAAAGCACTAAACATCAAAAAATCTTTCAGCCGGTGTACAGAGACAAAAAGTGCCCAAGGGTGCAACGACAATTTATTCTTATCATTCAGATATATTGTAACTGTGTATGTCTACATTTAAGATCATTTAGAATTGCAATCTTAGCATGATGTATTGTTGATACTTGTGATGACTATTATGAGGCTCAGGATGCATTGGGTAAGTGACTAAAACATGAACTGCGACAAAAAGTTTTAAATTAATTAGTTCTGTTCACATTTTGAAAAAGGTCAATCAGGTCCAGTGTTTTTAACACATAAAAAAGTGCAAACTGCTATGCATCTGGGCCAGGAGCAAAACTGAAAGAAACAAAGTGAAAAGAGTTGCTTGTGTGTATAAAATGTCTGCTGTCAATTGGCTTATCTGTGAGAGCGTCAGCATAGAGAGTTTATTGTGAACACCTTACTATGATGACATTCTGATTAAACGTTGACGACATGTTTTACATCACAATCATTTGTTAACCACGAGGTACAACTGGAGCTGAAGCTGAGTTCATACCTTTGATTTCTCCGATGTGCCCTGAGCCCATGGCCAGAAGTTTGTCTTTCCAGTCTTTAGACAGCAGCCTCTCAATGCTGGGGGGCTCTGTGTGAGAGACAGAGAGAGAGAGAACAGGATTCAGATGACTGGCCAACGTGACAATAAAGCTCATTTAAAGTCCATTTGCCGTAATAAAGGCAGCAGCAGCTCAGTCTAATGGGCACATCAGCAGGATAGAGAGAGAGGGAGAGAGAGAGAGAAAGAGAGAGAGCACCAAACGCGAAGAGCAAAACAAGACAGCGGATGGACGAGCGAATGGGCGACAGACAGAAGAGAGGGAGCGACAGCCCTCACCTGCTGCTCCTGAATCATTAGCCCTGTGTGTTCTGAGACAAAGAGGCCCTTAATGCACCCACCACAATGGACACATTATCAGCCAGGGCTTTGTTTCGGACACACTCTGTTCTCCTCCACAGCAGCAGCCGCACACACAAGCGGACACTCACTAATTACACTGCCTCCGCTGCCGCGCTGAACCGGGAACATGCCAGATTCACACACACACGTCCAGGGCACAGCGGGGAGAGGAAATGTCACCGGAGAGAGCGGACTCATGCGGAGAGCGGGCTCGAGATGTGGCCACTCAGAGACACACAGTTCAGCAGACGGAAAATATTGTGATCACAAATGATAACAGTGGTTGGAAATTACAGGATGTTTTAGTTAAACACTGGTGTTTTGGAGCTTCAGATGAGATTATACAAAGATTTAAGCGAACTCTGCCACAGAGAATCACTGTTTTGAGTCGGTTTTATTAAATTAATGGGAACAAAGCAATGTTTGTTTTAAGATATGTGTGCATTCAAAAAGTACATATTTTACCCTAAACTATTGAGTGAGGAATTACAAGAAACATATTTTTGAGTTAGTGTACAATAAAAGTTAGTGTATAATAAAAGTGGCCTATGAGTAATCCAGCTTTTTCAGTTCTATTATCTACAGTATATTGATAACTTGGTCTGAGTATCCACCAATACAAAACGTGTGTTTATTATGAAATCAAAATCTGTCACTAAGTAGTCTTCTTACATCCACTTAAAGACCTAACCTAGACACCGGCTGAGCTGATATTATGGAACAGATACGTGATGAATGTAAGAATTGGCATCGATATTCAACCCCAATATTGAGAGCTGCATTGTTAACTTTTATTTTGCACATCTAGAACCTAATAACAGGATCTTAAGTAGATAAGCTTCTAAAACATTACTATTTTAGTTGGCACGGCAGCAATAGTGAACTTGCTTTGTCTTTTAAAATGAAGTAATTGTGCAAAAACAACAAAGACACTCTGGACATGTGGATGTGGACAAAAGGCAGTGAGCACGGGGAGGAAGCGGAGAAGTGTGAAGTACAGCTCTATTTACTGGTGCCATCTGCAGTGAGAGACAAGCCTTTGGTAAAGAGGAGGTTTTACTCTTCAAGTGGAGACAGATTAACCCTATCATCCAGCGCAAACACACTCTCTCTGTGCTTACACATAACAGCCCACAGATGCAAAACCACTGGCAACTGCTGACGACTGCTGAAAAGTTGGTTTGTCGCCGGATTATTTTGTTCATACAAACTTAAATGACACAAGAGATTTAAGAAGGAAAAAGTCTTAATCTGGGTGGTATGTGACAGCTATGTACATAAACACTAATGCTTTCTATAGAGGACAAGTCCAGTGAAAGAGATTAGTAGCATTTTTCTTTGATAATTTATGTACACCAAGTCTTAGAGTAAAGGTTTATGTGCATGTTGGACCACTAACCAAGAGTTTGGTGGTTGAATCTGGATCACAAAGACACTAAATATGGCAACAGCAGCAGGCAACTATGACTAAAGATAAACATATGACAGGTTAAAGAAGATTCGGCTTTTAAAAGTCAAAATTGATGCTACTGATTTTAGACATTTTAAAACCAACATTAATAATTTAGTGACTCACATGCAAAAAAATCTGTCATTGATTCTTTGCTTGCATATCTGGTAAAAAAACAAACAAACAAACATTGAAGCTCATTTTGAACTCGTAGTTCATTGAGGAATATTATATATACCACCCATATTTTGTCTATCAATTGCCCGCAGACAGGTTTTGTTGACTATTTTTTAAGAAAAACATCTGTGTACTTTCAGACCAAATATAATTGATTCTATACATACAAGTATATCTCATCTGTCCTTTTCTCTATGACATTGACTGAAAAGTGGAACCACCAAAAGTGGATTATCAGGAATGAAGACTCGTGATTGAAGCATGCGACACAGCTTGTCCTACATACAGTCCCTCTCTCTAGCGTACATACAGCGAGTGCCACAGCCTCCCCGGAGAGTCAAGCATCTCTCTGACCACAACACTGAACTATTTACTGATCACAATGGACACGTATGGAGCGCTGCGTTCCACCCTGTCCACCTTGTATTCTTGTGACTCAGATGGTGCTCTTGGCCTTTGGAAGCGTCCTTGCGCTGTGGCAGGTCTGTCCTTGGGTTTTAGTGCTGTCACTCATGGAGATTGTCAGAGACCAAGTTGGACCACTGTGTCCCTGATGTGTCCTGCTGCTATCTGTCAAAGCCTCAGCTGTAGCCTTGGGGAAAAGGCAACAGGAACAGTAAACAACGTGTTTCGTATGAATTCAAAAATAATGGCATGAAGGAGCGCTAAACAACTTTTCTTGTGAGGATCTTCAATCTGTTTGTTTCAGAGATTTCACTGCTATGCTATGATGTGCAACAGAATCAACAAATTGACATGTAATTTCATTTATCAAAGTGCACGTGTCTTAAAGATGCATTACTTCTGTAATTCGCTATCTTGAATTTTTTTTCAATAAGAGTTTTTTTATTGCTCAAAAAAAAAAAAAAAAAACTTGAAAAACCTGGTGGAGAAAAGGTGGTTGCAGACCTTCCATTAAAAACCTTACATAGTATTCTTTTAAATGCTTAAAAATAACTTTTAAAGATGCATTATTTCTGCAATGGATCATTGTTTCTGCACAATTCCAAAGCAAAAGCAAAAAGCAAAACAAAAAAAGCAAAAGAGCAAAAAAAAAAAAATCTCCATCTCCACTTTGACTTTAGAAATGTGTTTGTTGGTTTTTTCTGCGAATCAATATTCCTGAATGTTGCAATTCTAGATTTTTGTTTCTATCTGAAAAATATAAACACTAAGCCACACATTTTTGTTTAAAATGACAATTGTTCTAAAAACGCTTATCACGTTCTAATGTGCGCTAATGTCACTTCAAGCATCCCGATAATCACTGTGATGAGTAAATAAGCACTTTTTACAACAGCCCAGTAACAGTGCATATATACTGAACATATTCTGTTTTAATAGGCTACCTTCACACCAAATCTGTATAGTGGCAAAACAAACTCTACACACCATGTGACAAAATCATCTGAAAAGTCTTTATGTTTGTTCAAAAGGATTACAGATCCATCAAAACCAGTCTACAATCTCCAAATGGTGTTAGATAACCCTGACCAGGCTAACTACATGCTCCGTATCTGCAGACTTCATAGGTCACTCTGAAATCTGCCATGATAAGACAAGGAAGGAAGTCCGCACACACAGTAAAAGTCTTGTGTATTTCTGCTCTGACAGCTGTCCTCGCATCAGCCCAACAGGTGCTATTAGCCCCTGGCTCACGCTCTCTCTCCCCCCACTCCTCCACTGTCTCTCGCTCGCCCCCCTCAGCCCCCTTACTGCCTCAACAATGACAGAGGCTTTTAAGCCAAAGAGCTTTGACAAGTGAGAGGGAACAACAAATGGCACTGTCGCCTGTTCTCTCTGCAGTGCGCGGCCTCTCTGTCTCCATCTCCTAGTTATTATTTTTATTTATTAACAGGGCTGCAGCCATTGTCCCCAGTGACAGGCCCGGGCCACTTTAACTATTAATAAAAAGCCAAGAGCCTCTTTTCATTGTGCAGCCTATGGCAAAAAGGGAGGAAGTGACATGAGAGGCAGAGGAGAGGAGCAGCTATGGCTTTTAGAAGGATGATTGATGTGCTGTATACCATGAGTGATGAAGACATGGTGCCACTAATAACAATAACAACATTGTGTTTTTAATCAATCATTCAAAATGACAAAATAAAAAAAAGAAATAAAAACATATAAATTCAGTTCAATCTATGTTAATTAAGTCAGTTTATGTCACAAGGTAAAACCTTTGTGCAACATTGACTTAGTTATAATTACTAAAAATAAAGAAAGAACATTTTTTATAAGCATAAAACAATGTGTAGATGCTAGTTTTGTCTTATTTGTCCTATTATGCATGTACATAGCTGTCATGGCCGGTTTCAATCATCAGTCCATTGGCAGGTTGATGTCAAAAATATCTACAGGATAGAGACAAATGGCAACAATCCCGCAAAGGTAAAAAAACAACAACTTATAAATACTTTTCTTGTACTGTATCTAACTATGAGGGTTTTCTTGATGTTTGTGACTGTTGTGGTACCCTATGTTTTCTTTCATTCATTCATTCATTCAAGTCTTTTAAATCATGGCGTCTTTATCCCAAAAAAGTGCAACCATGAAATGACTATAACTGTGCAATAAACATACCAGACCAACCCACTACAATGACATCTGGGTGATGACCTCATGTCCACGTCATTGTCCGGGTCTTGGACATACAGTTATTTCACTTTTCTTGCATCACCAATTGTCCACTGTGCTATTTCTGAACTTATTTTGGATAGTCACTGGGAAAAATCAAGTCTTCACTTCAGGCATGTTTAATACAATGTTAAGTCCAATTCATGTCAGCTAGAAATTAAAAATAGACCATTAATGTGGACGCCCTAAACTTTCCCATGACAAATACTTTTTTCCTTTCCAAATTGAGGAAATGGCATATTGAAGCTAATTATCCATTTTTCAGAACTTTGGGAACAAGGGCATATGCTGTTCTCTTGTTAATTACGTCCACAAAAAATGTACAATAACAGAAAACCACAACTTTCCATTGACATTGCTCAACGTGAGACTGGTGTCAAAGTGAATATTGTGAGCTGTGGGTGGAGCTTAATGCCCATGTTGGGTGTGGGTTGCATAGTTTATGGGTGGGGTGTTACAAGTGAGGTTAAAAATGCACAAGAAACACAAGGGGAAGTGTAATGGGTTTGGTACAGGTGGAGCACTCGGCAATTACTTCCAACAAGACTCAAGATCATTATTGCAAAAAAAAAAAGGAAACTTATACATCAATTACAATGGGGAATTGCCAGGTATATGCCAAAATCTAATTCACTAGTAAAAAATAATGTTCAGTGTATTGTATAAAAGAAGGCTGCAATAAGATTTTGATTACAATACTTTTGAAACATTGTGATACAAGCTGAATTTGTTTGGCACTTATCGGTTTTGTTTGTTAAGGAACTCTTCATGTATGGATTATGATTTGTAGGCCCTATAGTAACTTAAAGAACCTGTTTGGGTGAAAGCCACAGGCTTAGCTGAAAAAAAAAAAGATTTAGGGTTTATTAAAAAGGCAAGAGATACAGCTACAGAAATCAAGTATTATTTTGTAAAAGATCAAACATGAGCATAGTGATATAGTCACAGCACGTAACTATAATACGCCAACTAACGTTAATTTAAAATCCAAAATCTAACACAAAGGAAACTGCATGTGATGTTGTGATTGTGATCCCTGACCGCAGAGGAGAATTCTGGGAAAATCCAAGAGGGGGACGTGTGCACAATGACTCTGGATTCATCGCCTATTATTTTGGATCATTGGCTCAAAAGGAGTCAAGCTGCTGCCCTGCACAGGAGCCAAAACAACCATGTCCACCTGCCGGGCCCCACACACACCAACAGCACACCGAGATCAGAGCCAGGGAGGGAACTGCTGAGGGGCCAAAAATGTACTTAAATAAGAGTATTGTTGTTGTCTAGTGCTCAGTAGTCATCCAAACACAACTAATTATAACAGAATACAGATGTTCTAGAAAGCACAAGTATAATTTACAATGTATGTAAGTATGCATGTATGTATGCATGTGTATGTTCATTCATTTAGCCACTAAATATTAAATCAGTTTATAAGGCTGCACAATATTGTAATTTTGTAATTGCATTGTTTAATTTTATTAAAATTATGTCGATAGGCTACATATACTTTTTGATGCTTAAATGTCAGTTATATTAAAACAAGTATGTTAACACGTCAATGTTAATATAACATGGTCAAAATCAAAACTTAACAAAGGTGAGTCCAAATCAATCCTAACTTAGAAACAAAAAATGTAATACAAATATATTTTTTTTTTTTTTTACGAAAAACACTATTTAGATTATGTTTTGTTTGTTGACATATACTGTGTCTATGGCATAAGTTTTGCAAAATATGTACTTCTGCAGAATAACATGCTCACCTCAGTCATTACCAAAAACATTAATAATACACTAAGGCAATATATTGACAATACTGACAGCTAAAACTGAGTTATTAGAAATACAAGTGCTATACATCTGAGCCTAAGTAAGCCCTGACCTCCCCAATAATCCCCTCCCTCTGCCCCCTTCTCTCACTCACTTTCTATTTTTCACTCCAGTGTTTTGCCCTGACTCACCGCAAGTGGCCAGCTCTATTTTTCCTATTATCTCATATTTGTGAAGCCTGCAGACCTTTAGAAGAACACAGAGAGAGAGAAAAAGAGAAAGGAGGGAGGGTTTCTGTGGAAGGAGAGTTTGGGCTCTTGGGTACTCAACAAAGGGGTCTCTATGCCAGCGCCAAGCCCAGTCGAGTTCAGCCCGGGAGGGGGGCAGGGTGGAGCGGGACGGCCCACAGGAAAAGGGCCCTGGCTCGGGACCTTGTATCCCCCAAAAACAGGCTCCACATTGACTGGAGTTTTGGCAGCCACTGGGACCATCCAGCAGTGACTGCCTCCTCTCTTCCTTCTGCGATCCTCTTTCTATTCTCTTCAGAAGGGTAGACATATATCAGTTTGAAACCATATGGGAAGTAGATATTATAGCTTGTCCTGAGCTGGATTTTAAGTCCCCTCTCTCTCTCTCTTTCTCTCTCTCTCCCCTTAACTGTTCTGTGTGTAAGCGCTTGTCTGGTGTCCCCAGATCAGTTTCCACTGATGTGTTATGAAAACCCTGATTGTTACATGCTGCAATAAAATGGTGTCATTATATGAACTCAATAAGTAGTAGTGGAAATTCAAATCCAAAGTCATTCAAGGCTATGAAAGCGTTCAAATGCCAAACTTTAATAAAGTGCATTGTTTTGGAGCCTAGTTCGAGGACTTCTTTAAAAAGCCTGACTTCCGTTTGTAGAAACATGTATATTGGGAGTGTGCCAGCCTCAACAGTCATCCACTTTCATGCAGTTTACATGTGATCTGAGAATATCATCTCACGCTAAGTAAATCTATCATGTAAGAACTAACACAGTTATCTTAATCACATTTGACATGGACACAGACACATACCACATCAGCATTTCTGATAAATAATATCATGAGAAGTGTTTTAGGAGTCTATTAGAGTCAGCAAGATTTAGGAACCTAAAGTGAGAATGGATCGTCTTGGAGCAAATACATGAAGAAGAAGAAGACAAACATAATAACTGAACAATACAACAGCCTTTTGCCATTTAATTTATAGTTCAGTATGACTTAAACAAGGCACTCTATTAGCAGATTTTAGAAAGTGGGTTAAAAATTAAAGTGATATTATTGAATTAATCTGAGATATTCTGTTTTAAATGATACATTAATGAGTCGTGTCTTCAATGTTCAAAGTCTGGTTCAAAAAAGGCGCATTTGGAAAACAAGTGCTCACTTATTTAGCCCTCTCCTGATACCAGAGCTGACTCCTCCTGCACCGCCAGGGCCAACATACTCCATTACCAAATGATGATGTTGATATTTTGATGATCAATTCATGTCTGGTTGAGCTGGGCCATGTGTCTGGACACATTTTCATTGATTCCTTTTTAAGATGGTCCAAAGCGAATCGAGCGGCTGTGCCAATATTACGCTCAGCCTCTTGTCAAAAAAGGAAAATAAATAAATAAATAAAAAACAGGGCAGCGTTGTGCGGCTTCAGAGGCGTCTTGTAGTAGATAGCGAGGGAGATGTATCAAAAAGCTTTTTGTCCATGCCCACCTCGCACCACCACCTCCGCAAGGTTAGCCACTAAAAGTACCAATTACTGCCTTGTTGTTGGGAGAACAGCTCTTGGCAACAGTGCTGCTGTGGCCTCGGTGTAAACACTAATCCCTGTCCTGGTCCTCCTGCCTTAATATCTGCGCCCCTTCCCAAAGCTCCAGGGTCTCCGAGCACCCTCTCAGGACTGTTTGTGAAGCAGAGGGCCACTGCACACTGCCATTCAAAGCTTCATCCAACTTTAGTTATTAATAAAGCCCTGTTCAATTCCAAATGGAAGTAAATGGCAGACTTGTATAGACAGTGGTCCATCAGGAAGTCAGTCCACTGTGTTAAGAGATAATGCATAGGAATGCAATGCTTCTTGAATGTTTCTTCAAAATATACTTTCTGTCATTTATGTGTTCAAGCTGAACAAATTGTTGTCTTAGTTATGACAAAATCCCACCTGACCTTTGACCTAAAAATTAAGAGAAAAAAAAGTATAAAGGTTGGGGATCTAATGCTTTGTTTGTTTGTTTTTTAATATACTTTACTGTATATCTATGGTTTTGGTTCACAGTGAGCACAGCAGCAGGAGTAAAGATCATCATATATTAACATGAGGCACAACTGCATCTTTGCATTAGCCAAGTGGGTTATTTAAATGCATATTAGAGCACAAAGTCCCACAAACATTTTGCATTTAATTTATATTATATACAAGCTTCTGGACCGTGGCCCACAATTAGGATCCTCTCTCTAAAGAAAATAAGTTTGGGCACCAACGCTTTGGAGCATCATAAAAGTTGGCAAGCAGTCTGTCATTAAAGACATAGTTCTGAGAGTGAGCGCTCACCTTTCAAAGTTAGTGAAGTTTTTGGGTGTCTCGACAGGGGACATATGGTCCTCCCCTAAAGTACTGTGACAATCACAGCCGCGCCGCTAAACACATTTTAGGGTGACACACCTGCTCCGGCACACGGCACACACAGGCGCACTAAAAATCACTTGCCAAAACACTTAAAGACCAAGTGGGGAGATTTATTTTTGACTATTCGAATCAAGATAAGCTCAAAAAGAGACAAACAAGCTTTTTTCCCAGTCGCTCTGTAAATAAGTGACAAGACTGAAAGAGGATTTGAAGACCAAGCAAAACAACAGATGCAGTGGGGCAGTTTTTCTATCTAATATTAGGTGTTGTATGAATGTATAGCAACATGTTTCTATTAAATGCGTGATTCTAAGAATAGGCCAGCACACATAAAGTGAATATTTACCAGGGGTGTCAGTCAACAGTTTAATAAATTGAAAATCCATTTATCTGAATATACAGAGTTCTGCCCTTCACTCCGCCGCCTTTGCCTAACAGATGGTGTTGTGGGTGCTTATGTCCAATTTGATTTGAACCAAACCCTCAGCCAATTTTTACACTGGCATGAAATCTCGCAGAGCCAGATCCGCACACTGGCAGTCAGAAATAGCAGCGGAGAGGGCGCGACATTGTGAAAGAACGATGAAGGGCAAAATCTGGAGACACATTCGAGAAAAGTGGCACACAAACTTTCCTTGTTGTTGCATTTTCCCCCAGCTTCGTCCTCTGCATGTTGTTTTTGTGCTTCCAGAAATTAGCGATGCTATCTTAAGCAATTCTTGAGACAGAGAATGTTCTTTTCACACACAGAAAACATTTCCCCAATTGCCTCTGTGACCTCCATTATCATTAAATGGTCTTTGATAGCATCTAGACATTTGAATTCACTGCGGGCTAATTCGGCCTGGTCCTTGATATCCAATGCAATGCCACCTTATTAGGGACAAGCTGCAAGACTAAGCGCAGATCTCATTTACATTTTACGGCCTCGTACTTTACAGGTGGAGGAGAGCGAGTGTCACCTGTGGAGCTGATAAGCGCTGAATACCTGCTGCTAATTGTCTGGTTAACAAACACAACCTCCTGGGAGCTTTTTGAGGAGATAATCAGAAGTGACAAGTAACAATGACTGCGGGATGGAAAACACAGCATACATTTTTGTGAACATTCCTCTCTAACGCAAACCAACAAACTTACACCAATTTAGCAGCAGTTAAGACTAGTGTCCTTGGGCAAGATACTTGACTTCCACTGTGGCATCGTGTTGAACTAATAAGTAATACTAACTCATATCTCGTGCACTTTATGGCTTAAGTTAAATAAATAATGTGTGTATCTATTACTAGGCTAAAAGATGTACTGATAAGAACAAGATAAACTCCATATTTGTATACAAAAACTTAATCATAAATCATCACTCTCATCATCTGGGCTTTACCGTATAAAGCCTTAAAATCCTACTAAGTAGTAGTCAACTTCTAGAAAGTTTGGTCGACAAATCTTCATGCTAAAATTAACTTCATGAACATCTTTTTTTTTAACCTTCTGTCCTTTGTTGTTAGGATGGAGCCCAAATGTAGGAGGGTCTAGAGGTAGAATGAGATAAAACAATGGCCACCCAGTTAGCTGGCAAACATCTTTCTTACTTTGAAAAACAGCACTCCTCCACAAGGGGCGCTAAAATCGTTAAATAAAGTGTCCTGTCAGTTAAATAGTGCCCTGTCTGTTAATGCACACTGCCCATCAGAAGCATCCTGTTAAAGTAGGCCAAGACGTGAGTGTGAGCATGTGTGTGTGTGTGTCTACCACTGCTGCTGCTGTTGTAATGGAAAATGACACTTGCAATCTGTCTTGTGGCAATAGCCCCTCTTCAGCATGCTCTCGTCTCCACTCACACCGCCCCGGGCTCGTCCTTGTCAGCGCGCAGCCTTATTGCATCACTTTAACGTGACAACAAAAGAAGACATTGTGGATCGGGCCTGCCGCTTTGTGGAGGAGGGGGAGGTGGGGGGAATGGTACCCACGCATTAACGGGAAAGGGAGGAGAGACGTGCTCTCCCGTTTGCTCCTCCGAGTCGTGACATTTTTCGTCTGCCTGTCAAAGCGATGACAGAGACCCACAGACAGAGCAGTCTTGACACCCTAATGCTGCTTTGCATGTTGGGAGTCCGTTCAAACACGGCCGGGCTGTGACTCTAACCTCCCTATCCATGTGTGAACAAGGGCTGCATGTGCCCTCGAAAAACTGGCAATACCGGGAATTCTGGTGAACAGGTTTCCAGACACTAAATCTGAGTGTGTTGTTGAGATTTTCTCTGTAAGCAACAACAGATTTATTTCAGTTTTATTGACAGCTCTGAATGTTTTTTTTTTATTTTGTTTTTAGGGACATTTTGAGAAATGTAAGGTGATATAAGGTATGCTTTATATCATAGCTTAGTCTTTATTTGAGGGGACACATAATGCCCATAAGCTCATATGTTAATTCCACATTCATTTCTTAGCATCACTCTAACCAGAACCCTTACGAGGGAAATTCATTCTTCAAACAGTGCCTCCGGCCCATCTCCAGATCTTAAACTCACCTGGGACTGCCTACAGCTAGAGAATGTGCTTTATGAATTGCATTTATAACTATACTTCTGGCAATAGTTTTTTTTTTTTAATCTTGTGTCTCTCTGGAAAACCAGAAGTCTTTACTTGAAGTTAAAGTGTTACTTGAAGTTAAGGATGATGCTACATCATCCTGAAAATAATGTACAATATATAACCAAGCCTTTTCACTTTGACATTTGAATTCACTTCTAATTATGTCTACACTTTACAGAAACATGACTTAAGTGTCTGTATGAATGATGGGCAGAGCCTGTTGTTCCTAATGCCTTCATCCTTTTGGCTGTGTGCTGCTCTGTGATTGACAGTTGGCTTGGCTCTACGGAGCTGTACTTTGCCGGACGGTGGAGGAGGGACACGCCTATGTGAGTTAATGTAGACTCGAAATGACAAGTGACAACACAAGTGCATACACACACTTTTGTCTCAGTCTTAGTCTGAGAGCTTGGTTGTCATTTACATAATTAGCATTTACTACTAAAAGTCTGCATTGACTGAATGCATTTTCGTAGGAAGTTTAGGATTAGGGTTAGCAGTCTTTCAGTGATCATTTTCAAACATCAGTTGATTACATTTATTAAGTCAGAATGAACAAAAGTCTTGGAAAAAATTGCACAAACTTTTATCCTCATGAACTACACTAAGCCACGTTATTTCTACTGTTTTAATGATGTATAGTTTCATGAGGGTTTCTGATTCAAACAAACAATGAGCATCATTCTTTTATAAATCCTCTCTTCACCTGCCAGTGCACAGACTCAAACTGTGACAGGTCAAACAGTCCTTAAAGTTTACCTCCCCTGTCCGTGTGAAAGCCTGTCTCATCTATGTTTGTATCGACCCCAGACAAAGAGGACTGCGAGGCCTTAAGAATAGCCTACATTGTACTGCGTGTGCTCAAAGATCGGGCGACAGACATGTGAGAACCATTAGACCACTGGTAACAACAGCCCAAACAGCGTTGGAATGCTCTGCTGACTACCATGTGTGTAAGTGTGAGGGAGAGAGAGAGAGCGTGTCGGTGCATCGAGCAACTTAGTCACTTCTGCTGCTGCTGCTGTTGTCGTTGTCGTCTGTGCTTGTAATTCACTTCTTACCCTTGGTTTTCCTGGCAACTTCACACCAGTTTGAAGTAAAAGTGGTTTGACTGGTAAATGAGTTTTGGCTTGTCTCTAAAATTAAAGCTACAAGTTGGTTTTGGATCATTACTTTTACATGTGCTAATGATTACAAGCAATACAGCATCATTAGCAGTGATGTGAATGAACTACTCCCAAAGAACACCAAACAGTAGGTGGATCGGTCAGTAAACTGTTTAAAGAACAATAATGCATACTTTTTGCATTGTTCTTGTCTTTTAAACATGTTCTTGAACCTTTACTTTGGCATCTTATTTATTAGAGATTAATCTATTTAGCACATAGCAGACATGACAGGCATGTGTTTTCCACATCAGGAATTGAGTTACAATTCTATCTACTTATGCAAACCAAATGGCACATGGTAAATAAATAAACCACTATTGGCTGATATGCTATTGCTACAGCTGTGGTTTTGAGGAGGAAGAAATATCATAGTTTCCATTTCCATTGGACCGTATATTTTCTGTTTCTAGTGATTTTTCTATAGGATCAAAATTATCAACCAATTTGTACTGTACACTATTAATCATTTTGTTTTATGATAAAAGTTCTTACAGTGGTGTGCAAAGTCTAAATTTGGAAAAAAAAAAAAAAAAGTCCACTTTGCTTCATCGGTTCAAGCACAAATGCAGTTCTGTCTACACTGACGCACTGCTTTGGGATAACACGTTAATGTGTTCATTTTTCCAAGTTGAACCTGCATCTTGGGCACGTTTGTTACCTAATCCAGTAGTGAGAGGAGCCTCCTGTCTGTGCCAACAGCAAACGACTCAAAACTGGATTGAGCCAATTTGAACAACTCATTGGCAACAGCACCAGCTCAAAAGCCTTTACACAAACTGTATTTATTAATATAACAAACTAGGCGCTTTATCAAATTGCGGTTTCCCTTTTGATTCAATCACTACCTTTAATTGAATCAACCATATCTTACACAAGCAGCAAGATATATATCCTGCTGATATGATCTAATTGCTTGTTATATATTTGTTGATAATCTCTTGCCTTGCATTTTCATTGTCAGTCTGAAAACCTTACGATCCCGTCTTCATTGTAGGCTTCCCAGAAAAGACATCCATGACTCTTTGAGTGAGCTAATTGTCCTAACCACATTTACAATACGGGGGAGTGACTGGAGACTGCAAGCGGCGCATGATAACCTTTGCCATAACCGCATTAGCTTAATTAAATAAACCAACAAAACGGACAAGGAGGGAGTGATTTTAAAGCAAAGCAGGCCAAAAATCTCAGTGAAGACACCACAAGCATTGACTCGAGTATTAATTTATGTAGAATTTGTTTCCAACAGTGTCAGACAAGTCAGTGTGACCCAGCAATGAAGTGTCTTTAGCATAGACAAATTTGTAAACTAGCATCACAAGATCATAGCGTGGAGCTCGCAGTAGAAGAAGGAAGAAGGTATTTGGGGCAATAATGTGATGTCCTGCTCTGAGCCTCGATTGGAAACTCTACAACAACACACACACCTGGACTACACACTGATGTGCACACACGCACAGCTTTCAGCAGCTGATTTGCTTTGTCGTATTACAATGAGCTAGGAGCTCTCATGTTATTGTGCGCGAGTGTGCGTCAGTGTGTGTGTGTGTGAATATGACAGATCCAGCCCAGAACTGACTGGCATCTGGCGGTGGCAGTTGTTTTAACAGCTGAACTGACAGCATTAATCCGAACGCACCCAAATCAAAAGGAGACAACACCTGTTCACTGCTCCTGAGCCCAGTTGAGGAGTCGCATGGGGAGAGAGAGAGAGAGAGAGGAGAGAGAGAGAGAGAGAGAGAGAGGTGCGTGTGTGCGGAGGGGAGTTTGGGGGAAAGGGGGTGTGGGTATGAGTGGGATAGAGGGGGAGTGATTAGAAACAGGTGGACGCGGTGACAAAGGGCGGAGGAAGAGGAGAGAGGGAGACGAGTGAGGAGAAGAGGGTAGAGCGGGCACAAGCCAGGCAATGCACAGGCAGAGGGCCAAACAGGAGGAGAGAGAGGAGGAGGAGGAGGGAAGGTGAGCGCCGATAGAGTGATCCAATAAGCTTTCAGACCAAGGTGTAAAGAATTAAAAGACAGACGTGTATAGTCCTGCTTTGATGTGCCCTAGGTCAGGTGCAAATGATACGCTAAAAAATGTCAAAAATATAGTTAGAATTAAGCACATCGGGATATGTCTAGTCAAGATGTTTTGATGTCACAGATGAAGTCAGAAGATGGACTCAGCCTTTGTTTTTTATTAATTGCACTGTGCTTTTTCATGGAATATCTAAAAGGTCATCTAGCATTATTATCAATGATTTCTATTAGTGACTAGACACATTCACTTTTGTATTACAACTAGACACAACAACAAAACTGTATTTTTTTATTGTCCAGTTTGGTGATGTTACATGAATGATTTGAGTTGGGTGAAATATTTCAACATTTGTCTATTATATTCTCCCATCTGCAAACATCAATCCTTATCAAACCACTTAAGGACCATGACCAGCCACTAAGATATTAATTATTATAAACCCTGTAGTTTTAGAAGCTGACACACTGACAGACTGACTCAAGAGAAGTTAGTGAAGCTCTGGAGTTGGCTCCCACTGCACTGTGGCCCTCACTGACATGCCCCCGAGGTATTGAAGGATGGGTCAAATGCAGAGGACAAATGTCAAGTGTAAGTTAACTTTAACCTCTTAACTGTAGAGGTTCAAACTACACTGATGCAAAACATTGAGAGGAACTATATTTGTGTCCTATGCAATTTGCTTTCAGATTGGGATTTTGATTCAATACCTTATCTTGCAGACCTACTCCAAGCATTACACAATTCATGTGTAGACAAAAAAAAATGTATGCATGTTTGTAAAGTAAATAAATAAATATATTTATGCACATCCCAAGAGATACAAATGTTGTTGTTTTTTTTTTTTTTTTTTTTTTTTCTAAATGGTCTTTACATCCTAAGTCAGTGTTAAATCTACGACTGAACACTGCTGACATGAGCCACTGATCCTAATGCTTCTACATGTGCAGGAAGCAAGATGTAAAATTGTGCTAAGCAGATTGTGCTACTTTGTACACAGGCCTATGTGGATTATGAAGGAATACCGTCACATGTGAAACATTAACATACAGTGTGTGAGAGGCAAACTTACCCTTATGCAGCCATAATACACGAACAAAACAATAACAGCTAACAGGCGCTAACAGAGAGCTTATTTCCAGTCTATTTAAGGCACTACGAATGTACAGTGGGTTTACATGCTGCTGCTGTTGTTGTGGGAGTACAGATGTTTACTTTGACGATAGCTACTAAAGAGGTCACAAATACATGGACAGATGTTCAAATTCCATTGGATTTTGGGGACAGTGGATACATTCATTAGCGTATAGCAAAGAGGGCTGTCATCCTGGTACATTTTTTTTAAATTATCATTATTACTTCCTACTTGCATGAACCTTAAGTAAAACATGCAGTGGAAAAAAACATTCCTCAAACAAGTCAAACTAGTACTTTTAAATAAACACACTGGAATAAAAATATTACTGGCTACTGAAATCACAGTGCAAATTCCTATTGAGTTGACTGCCTTGCCTTCCTTCCTGGCATAAACCTGTCTTTTATGCCAAGTGTTTCAAGATACATAAAGTAAAGAACAAGCATTCAAACCTTGCATGGTGAAATGTATCTTTTTTGTGGAACATTACCTAACTGTCACATAAAGACAGATCCTGAGTCTTTTAAGTGTTTGCCCTTTGACTTTGCACAGCTGTATTGTTTAACCATTTTAAGATATGTTGAAAGCTTCTCATATTCCTTTGATAGAATAACAGCTAAACAAATGCGAGCCAATGCCAGTTTTAACAAACCCATTAATCTTGCAGCTATTTTGTTGCATAAAAACATTCCTGTGTCTCTCTATGGGAATGGGAAGAAAAGAAGGCAAAAATAACAGAAAAGCTGCAGAAACAACAAGAGGGCATGGCAATGAGAAAGCTCAATAGATAAATCATGAATTCTTCCGCTCTGGTCATGGGACGTGGGGCTGAATGGAAGAGAATGGGTTGGATGCCAAAGTTTGGGGCCTGGCTAATATTTGGGAGTCAGTGACAGGACTCCATTATGTGGGATAGCATGAATCGCACAATCTTGCACATTCTTGGTGCGAAAGGGAGGCTTTAAAATGAGTCTAAAAAGCTCCTGTCGTCTTGCCTGAAGTATCAACATACTCAGTGGCGCATACAGTAGACAGCCAATCTCCAAGTGTCAACAATGACCAAGAACTGGAAGCTAGGGCCTGATTCATGAACCTCAAGCTTTTGTAGGAAAACTTAATGCCACACTGGGAGGCCAATAACACACACAGCATCGCGAAAAAGACCACAGGACCCCCTTTTCCAACTCTTCTAAGAGCCTTTATTCTGATGTATCGGACAAAAGCTGTTGGGGCACTGCTTTCCAAACCAAAAAACACATACACAATCGCACAAACTATTCACAGGCTTAATATCGCTCATCTGGGCTTTACAAAGAATGGCCCCAAAAGCAGTTTCATCCCCAGTGATTGTCTAGTAGAGCAAGGCCGCCACGGAAAAGAATGCCAACGTTGAAAAGCAAAACAATTCAATAAGAAAGTGACTTGAATGCGCCTTTCATCAAGCCAACACAATGGAGTGCCCCACAATGCGCCTCAGGTTGGCCCCATGACGTCGTTCTCAAGTCACAAAAGAGAAGAAAAAAAGTACAAAACACCAGGAGAAAATGAGAATTCTGAGTCCTGGACTAACTAGCTTTTGTTAATTTATGAAAAATGGGTTCATTAATTTATGTTTTTTTCTTGGAGACAATGCCACATCATGGAAAGTACCAGAAAAAAATGGTATCTTCCATAATGTGGCATTGTTTCTTCTGCCTATCTCCATGATTTAATTAGGTTTAATGCTATGCTGTGGAATATTCCATCCAAAGAGGTACATATCAAGGAAGACAAGTGCTCTTAGAGTTGTAAAGGCTTCCATCTGCATGAAGTCGCGAATTAGATTGGCAAGTGTGAAGTCCTGTTTGCAAATATATATAAACAAAATGAATCCAACTAGTAAATGAAATGTTTGCTTGGCTTGTACCTAATATAAGCCATAAAACTTCAACACAACATAAATTAATTGATATATTTCAAGATATATTTCCCTTCAGATTGACTGATTGATTCATTCAGAATCATCTTTACAATAACTTGATATATTTGAATCGAATTGAATATACTTCCACTGTATTCATTTAAATACAGTTCCTCAAACACACACTGACACTGACATCCGCATTCAGATGACAACAAAATAAAACATAAAACAAGTAGCAGGTTTGCTTCAAGTATGCGGCCTTTCCTTGATTTAAGCTTTAATGGAGGAAAAGGCTTGTTCCTTTGTGATATTGTCCTTTTGTCAAAACGCATTAAAATCTGAAGGTTGGCAAATGAGCTACAGAACAAAAAACGTAGAAAGCAAATTTCTCCTAATACAAGTTCAAGGCAGAGTTTGGCTGTCTTTACACTTGAGGATTTTAAAATATTCTGCAATTTTAGGAAGTGACACAAAGGACATTTTCTAACAATTATTAGTTTCACACTTGCAGATAGAACAACACACTTGCCTTTTATTGAAAATATCTGAAACAACTGAAGAACTACAAAAGCGTCACATGGTCGGGCAATGTGTTTAGTGATGAGTTTGCTTAATGCTTAAGTTAAATTTATGGCAATCAATGTAAAATTCGGCTAGATTACTCACATAAATGTATTACATGTTTTTTCCAAATGCCATATGCAAGCATGACTAACATTGCACAAAAAGGTGTCAGCAAAATCGGACACGTGGACAGAGAGAAGTTTAGGTTTATTGCTTTAATATTTTGAAGTGTTAGTTACAAAAATTTGAGATATGTTATTTAGTTGATATAAAGTTGATTTATTTGTTTTTTTTTTGGGGGGGGGGTAAATTTTAAGATTTTAAACACATTTAGTAATTTAGTAATAGTCTTCATCAGTTAAACTGTAAAGTTTGGTGTGTGGCCAGTTACTTTAGAACATTGTGAAGAAAACAGCTTTGGAAATTATAGCGCTCCATTGAACTCTATGGACAAAGTGAATTGGATTAAATACATTTTGACAAACGTCTTTAAGAACAGATTTAGTGTTTTCATATGAAGGTCAATATACTGAGCGAACAAACTGACCAAAAACAGAAAAAACAAAACAATTAAAATAAATATAGAGTTTTGCCTGTAGTGTCTTGCCTTAAAATCTTGTACTGGTCAATGAAAATAATTAGGAATGAATTAAAAACACACATTGACAAATAAATCATAATAAATACTATTAAAAATTAATAAATAACAGCCAACACAAACTGCCTGCTGTCATTGGCGCTACAGCTAAACTGAAGGTTAAGGGCCGACAGGCAAATGAATCTAAAGTCAAGCTCAAAATTCTCTAGTGTGCAGCTGACTTTAGACTCAAAAACATGAAGTTAACTCTTTGATCACATTCTGACTGTGAATTTAAGTCTCTTCAATTACAAAACAATTGTACCAATTTAGCTTTCTTCCTCCTTGCTCCAACTTCCCTGCCTTGTAAAGGGAACATGAAAAACAAGACTTCTTTTCAATCCTTTTGACTGTTTTCTGCTCTCGCCTTCCCTTTCCCAGCGCGAGAAGAATGATCAGTACAAACAATGCCTGAGAGAGTCCTGCTGCACTTCATGTTAATTTATACAAGTAACTAATTACCGGCAAAAGGGTGGAAATCACATAAAGGCTAGCGTCTGCTCCCACGCTAGTCTGTGCAGCTTCTGTTCTGTCACTGGTTCCCATTAGGCAGCTCAGATCCATGATGACTTGCATAGGCTATTGTTGATGTTTGCTGTAGGCCTTTTAACTTTACAATTTATCTTGTCGAATGCTGCTTTTTTTTTTCACTTATGCTCCTGTTTTAGCCCAGTCTGGTCCAGGTCAAGTTCAAGTTTGTCCCAATTTTGATGCTTAGAGTGTGAGAGCAAAAAGTGTCTTCCTGGTGTCCAGGGAAGTGAAAATTGCAATGTTATATAGATTTTCCGATCCACTAAAAAGTCTGTGCTCCAGATGTTCTGTTTTCAACCTATTACAGAGCTCTTTTAAAAGTTCAAAGCGCTCAATGTCTTCTCACACTTTAACTTTGGAATTATAGGTTTGGTTAACGATCAAGTAGGTTTGTTTGTTGTTGTTGTTGTTTTTTATTATGGTGTGCAATTAATTTAAAAGTTACACTCAAGTCTAAATTAAGGGAAACGTGGAGTTTTCAGTTTGTTTAAAGTTTGTTTTCAGTTTAAAGTCTATCACATTGCACATAAAGTCTTTAACATTTTCAGCGTTCTCTTAATTTTTTTCCCATAGCTGTAAATGGCATTGTTGATGCATGCTTGACATAACCCCCCAGATAGTAAAGCGGTGAGGATTAACCAGAGTGAAGGTTGGGGGCTGGACTGATGGACATTTCAACAGAAGACCGCCTCGAACACTTGCACCTCTCCAGCACAGCTCCTCTACCTCCTCTTCTCCTCTCTCCTTCTTGTTGGCAGCCTGTATCCGCCCTTCCCATTGTCACTCATTGGAGTGTATGGAGGCGTGAGGGAGCCCTGGCCAGTGTGTGCTTATGTAGCACAATAGCCCGGCCTAAGTGCTGTCCTATAAAATGCCTCAGTGCTCTCTAAAAGCAAGCTCGAGTTTCCGTCCCTGCCAAGAAAATAGATGAAGTGAAGTGTGTGTAGTTGTGTGTGCTGTGTGACATCTGTCATTGAGTTGGCATTTTCAGTATGGAAACCAGTGCCTCGGAGCAACCTGAGGCAGCGACTCGGCCATAAAAAATAAATAAAACGCTATCCTGCTTGACCCTGAGGTTTGCAGGCCCAGCTGAAGACCGCCATTTAGTGTGCGTCTTCCAAATCAAGTCTATGAAGTGCAGGGGTCAGGGGTGCACCTCTGAAATGAACCCTGCACCAATAAAACAACACTACTGTTGCCAATGGTGAGCATCGCTTTGTGAAAGGTCAGCAGAGTGACATTGACCAAACAATATATCACTTTGTATAGATGTCAGAAAGACTGCAATAGCGACAACTGTTCTTGTCTTATTATCCAAATTGTTGATTGATGTTTGGACACTAAGGATGTGAAGGTTATACTTTGAGACTTTTTCTTTTTTTAAACTTTGTCTTTCCACTAAGCATACTTTTACTTAGTAACAAAATCAGACAACTGTCTGAATCGAATGATAAAGTATTTTAATTTTTATCAAGAGTCAAAGGCAGCAATTTGTTTGGCTGAGTTTGGGTGATCCATTCCAGGTTCATTTTACTGTTTGTAAAAGGTTGTTTTTAAGCACTAATTAAAGCCAAAATCTATTACTGGAAATTAGGAGTTGTTAGAACATGAAACCATTTGGATAAATTTAACAAATACTTCCAATTTGCAGTCTGAACATCAAATACTCAGCATTAATGATCCAGGAATAAGAATATTCATTTGTCATTTTAATTTTAATTCAATCTTCCTATGCAATGTGTCTGGCTATTTATACTTAACTTTATCATGGAGAAAGTTTGCTTTTGTAAAGTTGGATACATACTTGAGGAATGGTTATCTATCAGACAAGATGAATGAAAAAAATAAATAAATTGTGATTACTGACTTCAGAATCAACCGTAACTTCAAGAAACCTCAGTAGTTCAGCTTCAGCATCCTTTTTTATCCAACTTGTCCTCGACCCTTTAACCTGTTGCATCTAGAGTGTGCCTACTAAACTTGAAGTTCTCAGATACATTGCCACTAGAGTTGTTGATATGGCAATTCATTTCATGGCCTTGAACTTTGAGTCATATTACCATAACCCTGTTTTACTAACCTTACAACACTTTAAAATCGCCAAGATGTTAGTAAATGTCTATGATGTCACAAGCTCATGACTACCGTGTGCTTCGGGGTTGACAGAAGAGTCCATATCTGGAGCTCAGTTGTTCACTTAGGTCAACAGAAAAAGAGATAGAGTGTAGAGAGGAGTGGAGAAAGTGAGACGAGAAAGAGAGAACAGTGTCCAGAGCAGAAAAGCCACCACTCTGGGGGCTAACCCAAACATCTGTGCCCCATTTAACACAGTTACTCTGCCCCCTTTTAATTCTTCTATCCTTCATGTTGATCTTATAGTCTTATTCTGTTCCCGTCTAATACTGCTCTGGCCCTTCTCTCTCAGGTCAACTAACAGATGATCACCTTGTTGTGCTTTTTGGGGTTAAAAGGCAAGTCCAAAGCTGTCCCAAATTAAGTATTTCTGTGTGTGTGTTGGTACATTGAGACAGTTTATTGGATTGTCTCTTGGGTGTTAGCCTGGCTCTCCTCTTGACCCTAGGCCTCCCGCGATGCACTGCTCTCATTATTCCAGGTAATGACTCACACGGCCTCTCCAGCACGGGCTGGCTGTCGAGTGCCCACTAGACTGACTGATAAATACATACAGGAATACAAGTGATTTGTATGGTCCTAGTAATTGAAATATTCATCTGTGTACTTGATACTTGCATTATCACATGGCAAAGATATTCAATTTACATGTCAACTGAATACACCATTTTATCAAGTCTACATGCAATTTCCACTAGCTCAATGATTAAATCAACGGTTAAAGGTGTCTGATTTAGTCTATCAAACGTTGTACATTATTTTAAACGGTCTTATTGTTTAGTGTAACACAGTAGTGATTGTGTTATCAGTGAAATTTAAAAGCATCTGCACAATAAGAATTGTTGTGTGTCTAAAACACACCAAAAGTTTCCCAGTTTAGCCGTAAACTCTACCGGTAGGTGCATGGGCCATAGTAGTGGAGTGGTGAGTGCGTATCTCTGGGGTAGCAGGTGGCCGGTGGGCTGAGACAGGAGATGAATGGGAGAGTGCAGGAGAGCGCTGGAGCATGGTTGGGCCAGGCCATGGGGGACGGTGCGGCTTATCATTTATTACCGCAAACACACAAACACCATCACAGTCCGAAACTCCGCACACATATACATACGAGTGCACATTCACAAATACATATGCAAATATGCAGCTCCTCTCCCAAAGGCTTAAACAACACTGTCGCACTGACCTAGTAAGGACCACTATCCATTCATCTAGCCTAAGTAGAGCAACACTACCCGCAGACACCCAACTACATCTTCAAAACTTACTGTATGTTGCGTGTTGTGTTGCTCAGAGCTCGCCTTCGATAAGCAAGTTGTCTTTTTCTAGATGTTTATCGTTTTCTGACCCATTTCATGTCTTTGGCCTCTTGCTAACTCTCCTCCTGGTGTTAATACCCTGATGCGACCAATATGAACGTGCCATTGATCCAGTAGCAGAAGCGCTTTGTGTATGTGTGAGTTAGAGAGAGAGAGAGACAGACTGAGAGAGCAGTAATATTCCAGGCCTTTCATAATGATTAAAGCATTCATTAAATTTTCATCCCAACCTGCTGTTTGCTGCTAATGGCCTTTGTGAGCCACACAGCCAAACAATAGCCTAGCCGGGCACCGAAAAGGGATTTCTATCTTGCGGTTCAATACCAAAGCCCCCCCACTCCTCCTCCTTCTCTCCACTTCCCTTTGCTTTTTTCATCTATTCTTTCTTTCTTTTGCTCTTGCTTGGCCTAGAGTCTGGAGGCGCTGGGGCCTTTTGTTAGCGGGTTTCATTTAAACGTAGGCCAGATAATGCTCCGAGGTTGGCTTGGACGCTGCACTACTGTGGCTCTCCGCTAATGGGGTCTGTAAAGAAGACACTGCTCGCATCCTTCACTCACTGCTTTCGCATCTTTTCCTACTCACTTTTCCTCTCCTGTGTCTCCTCTTGCCTTGCCCTCCCTCTACACTGCCACGTCTGACTCATAAAGATCCATTATTGTTGTTTTTTTCCTATGCGGACGGTTCACAAGGTCCAGCGAAGCAAGCGAACAACCCAAAACACACTTACAATTACACCGCAGCACAGGTTTTTATGGTAAAATGTGCCACAACAGACCGCTCTATATCGACTGAAATAAAAACAAGTAGGCTCTAACAGAACTGACCAGCAATCTTTCAAAGGCTCACTGAAAAGACTTGAAATGAGGTTAGGCCATCACAGCTTGAATTGAAAGACTGTTGATGTACTGTAGGGAACACAAACACATCAGGCCACACTGTACACCTGAGCACTTTGGAGCAAATGCAAGATGCACCTTTTGTGAAAGCTGAAAACTTCAATTTATCTTGCTGTTGTGTCTCATTCATTTTTCATTTTTTCCAATAACAATACCATTAAAGCTGGCATGAGTTGAAATAAAACTACAGTTTGTGTGAGTAATACAATTCATGCTCTCTTCTATTGTGCTCCTCTTTAGACACCTATGTTGTGATATGTTGTAACATTTAAGGTTATAATCACAGATCAAAATGATTTCTCAAGCAATAATGAGACATGCTATTTATACAATAACATTCTAAAGAAAGGACGGACACCTGTTGGTAATGTTTTTGTCACGTTATCACCTTCACATGCATTACATAGTGACTTAAGCCACCATTACAGGCCCTAATAGAGTTGCAGTTCGTCACAGGCTAATTTTAACTCTTTGACGAGGCTAACTGTAGCCCAGGGCCCATTAGAGACTAGACATAGAGACTGATCATGCAATGCTATGTTGCCCTTTGGTAAGCTCTCCCCTGGACAATTCTATTGTCTAGGGAATTACACTTAGACTCTGAGGGCCTATTAACCGTAAGGTTGCAAAGGTACTGCATGTGTTTGACTTTCCCTGAGAACACAGAGCTATAAATTTCCTCCTCTTGAAAATAATCTGGGACACAATTGGATGGCTGTTAAGATACCCAAGTGCATTCACAGTCACTGCCGAGCGCACACACACATCTTATTTGTCAGGTTGTGATAAATATGCAAAACATGGTGGACAATGGGCCTGAACAGCTGATGCTGTCTGTCTGTGTGCAGAGAAACAAAGGCTCGCCTCTTATCAAGTGTGTAGGCTCATAACAGAGGGGGTGATAGAGACAGCACAGACAGGACAGAAGCGTGTGATAGCAGATCTGAGTCCAGACGCAGCACACATCTGGACATACGCCTCCTGTCACCACTGACCTTCTGGCTCATTCTTGATCAACTCTTCCATCTTGCGCTGCTTTAGTGTGTCCACCACATCTGCAAGGCTGCCCTTACGCCTTTCAGGGGTCCCAAGGGCTCCTGTGGCTGAACCTCCATCACTGCAGGGCCGACTGCCGCCTCCGGCCTCTTCTTTGCCCGGTGAGGTAGCGTTGTGCTGGGTGTAAGGACTCAGGGAGCGCCCTTTACTGCTGTCGTGCTCCTGAAGACAGAGAATAACATTACTATTGTGAAGGATTGAAAGACAAGCAGTCTCTTTTGAAACAATTTCAAATAAAGCTGTCTAACAATGTTCTGACTCAATGCCAATGAATAAGTGTCATAAACAACAGAAACAACATGCAGATAGAGAAATAATCTTCTGACACTCCTAACCATGCTATTATTTTCGTATTGTAGAAAAGTTTCTGGCTAATTACTGCTTAAACACCCTGCATTCAATTGTTATACTTCCATCACTTGACAAAGTAAACTTATTTCCAAAGAGCAACTCAAAGTTCCTTACTTACTACTGTATATTGGCCTTCAAAAAGTGCTTCAGTTTTTCTTGTCACTCAGCAAGAGAATTATATGAGCTGCTATGCTAACTTTTTCTTTTCCAATGTAAAAAAAAACACCCACATTTGTTTTCTTTTTGCTTCTCAGTTACTGCCACAACAGTAGAACAGAGTCTACCTTGGTCTGGTGTTTTGTCACTCACTAAGCTATCATTTTTTTGTGTTTGTATGGATTTGAGTACGATAAGAATAATACAGGGAACCATTTGCTTGTATGTATGCTTTAAAATGCCACTGCTTGTTGACCCAATAATCTTCCCAGTATGTGTTGTTTTGTTGACCACTCATTAGTTATTTAGTTTAATAAAAAGTTACTATTTTGATAGTCATCAAAAATGACAGTTTGAGAGATTGTGGCAAGAAAGGAGGCGCTGGCACTATTCCTCTCATTATCCCTACTCCTCTTCACTTTTTCCGCCTCCTTTATTTCTGGTAAACCTCTTTCTCACAGCCCATCGCTTGCACCTTTCATCACGGGCCAGTTATTTCAAGTTAGGGCACACTTCGCCTTCCCTCTTCTGTGCGCGTCTTACATCCTCTGGAATCTGCATTTGAGTGACTTGGAGGTACTTGACAGAGTGCGCACTTGAAAGGACAGTAGTTAAAGACTCGCGCACACTTGGAGTCACGCTAACTCTTCATTACAAAGCTGTCGTTTTTGAGTCACAGCCAATGCTACTGTACTCGATCCCAAGTTTCCAAGCCCCGTTTTGTGTTTTGTTTTAAGACTTGTGACAATTAATGCCTAGAATGCAACTGCCATCAAAAAGAAAATTACAAAAAAAAAAGTGAAGATCGCTTTCAAATAACAAGTGTTGGAGCGGCGTCAAGTCATTTCCATAGTGTTATAAAAAGATTGCATGTGGGTACAAAATCACAACAAATACAACAAGAATTAGCATGACAGCTACAAAATATAATGTATACAGCTCAAAGTGAAGCTCTGTGGCTAGTGCCAAGCTGTCGACACGAATAATTATCCGTCTGGCGAAAGTTGGAAAGCGCCATGGTAAAATGACCCTTTGCAAAGTAAAGGAATAAATTAACTTTCAAAAGCATCTATTGTACATCAGATTGAATATTTGCAGAACTAGGGACCTTTTAACTGTTTGTAAACAACTTAAACAGCAAGTAAGCGTAAGTTCAGCTAAAGCAAAACTTGTATTTATTTATTATTATTAATATTTAAGAGATTTAATGATTATCCAATGCCAAAACAAGTGTGAATAACAGCAAAAGGACCACTGCATAACTTTTTGCCTTCAGATTGAAGTGTGTCATCTGACTGGAAAATATAATAATCATAATAAACCATCATCATCAGAAAAGCTGTTTAATTTCCTGAAATAAACGTATTTAATTCAAATTATGACCATACAATGATTTTTTGGAAACTTTTTTTTTATTTATTTATTTTATTTTTTTTTATGACTTTGAAGAAAAAAGGTTGGGAATACTAACTTCGAAGTCCCAAAACTTTTATTTTTCATGATGCCATTAAGCATATTTATCCTCAATAAAAAGGTTTTAACTAAAGTATGTGTATGAGAAATTATTAGGCATATGGTGCTTAATGTCAAAATGTATGGGTAATGGGTTTAAAAGATATATTGTAAAATTGTACTAAGTGATCTAAAAGAGAACATAATGGATAAGAAGCTTTTATGTTCTATTTTAGAACATGCCTGCAGATATATAAACTACAAGGAAATACAGTGTATTAATTTTAAAATATAATTTGTAATTGTAGGTGAAAGCATGTGACCACTGAAATTATAATTTTTGATTACAATCTGTTCCTCACAGCCCTAATAAATAGTGTTACATAGTATAGAACTATAACACAATGGCCTGGAACAAGGTGTAACAGGATTATGAGACAAAGCTGTCAGTAGCAGGTGAGTGGTAAGTAAAGTCTAGTGCCTTAATCTTTGACCTAGTAAAACCTGTGTTTGTTTGGACAGCACCTTTGATAAACTTAATTCCAGCTCAGCCCAATTAACAGTGACACTGAGAGAACAGCAGCCACACTGGTGCATTGTGCAACAACATCAAAGAGGCTGGAAACCTTTTCGTTTGTGGTGTTGTTTTAGACTGATGAACTGAGGTGCGTTCAGGTGCATTTTGTCTCAGTTAATTACAGATACAAGTTAGTGAGACAATCGCTCGTCAGTGTGTCAGCTCAGCTCTTTGTAGACAGGAGGTCAATGGTCCACAGGGTTAATCTTTGGCTAATCTCACTAACAGTAAGGAGCACACCACCTGGGACAGGGCATATTCGGCTCCCACTGTACCTTTGTCTTGTGGAGATTACAGTTCTGTGTTTGTGTGTGGTGGAAAAAGAGAGGGAAGTTTGCAGCTAGTATAGCCAGTTCAAAAAAAGCACTTTGCATTATCAGTAAGGAAGTTAGGGAAGTTATTATTATTTTTATTATAAACTCTTGATAGTTGTGGATTTGATTTTGGCTCTTAGTCTACTTGATATCTAAAAAAATAAAATAAAAATAAAACAAAAAATAAAACAAAAATTTCATTAAAAACAAAACAAACAAACAAAAAACAGATCATGTTTCATTGGATACATTGCAATTGAAAACTGCTCAAATCAAACTAGTACGATCATAATCAAAGACACTTCATCTAAGAGATACTTTCTGCAGTGTGCGAGAGAGGCAGAGGGACATTTAAAGCACCACTGATGGCATTATGGCTTGTTTAGACACAGATAGTTTTTTTAATCATTAACTCAGTTGTTGGTGGAAGTAGGACTTAATACACAGATCACAGTCCACAATGAGGTCATGTGAACCCAGCATAAATGCCAGTGATGTCTGGCATTTTCCAAAATACACAAATATTAAAAACAACTTGCTCAACCCACAAGTTCACTTTTGCACATAGTTTAAATGCCTGAAGCATTTACCCAAAATGCCCCTGACTATTTTCATGTCATTCCCACCTCAATTGATGATATTTTAACCACTGAAGCAGTTACTTTTTTATTGAATGCCTCTCAGCTATCACCAAATAAAAACAAAATATCTAATTTGCAGATATAAAAATTCTGTATTGACTTAAATCTAAAGAAAATGAAGTAGTGGATTCCGTTATTGATACAAAAAAAAAGATTTTTTATATTTTATTTTTATTATGTTTACTGTTTTATTTTTATTATTTTGACTGAGTTTTTACAGAGAAGGCATTTCTAAATATGGGCATCACTTCCAGCTCTATAGTCAACTTTTATAACTTCTTCAATCTAAGAACCAAGATGATTTTATAACCAGTTAATCTATTTAAATGATATCTGTGATGGCATAAATGATCATTTGGCAACACAAATAGACCTACTTGACTGCACTGTTATGATTATACATTATATTAGAATGTATACATTTATTTTATGGGAGAGAGACGACCATTATCCCTGACATTTTTTTTTCCCACTCTGCTAACTCTAACTCTGTCTGTGGGGCTGTGTCTGTTTGCACACTCTGAATAAGTCAGGACAATCAATAATTCACTAATTCCCCTGGAGTTCTTTTACTTGTATTGTAACGGAGAAGCAGTGTTGATATAGGCAATTGTACATAACATTCCTTCATTAATATATATTTTGCTCCAACGTGGTTTAACCTCTCCCGGCTTAAGCACCTGATGAAGTGTAGACATGTGCTTTCTCTTGTCTTATTTCACTCACCCTGTCTCTTCTTCAGATTAGGCAAATTCACACTTGAAATGAGCCGCTTTGTGATTACCAGGTTGCATCAGCACGACACACAAATGCAAAGGAGTCGAGGAACCAACGGCAACGCGATGTTATTAGACTGAATGAGCAACCGACTTGACAGAAAGATAGAGAAAGAGAGAGACAGGGGAGGATAGCAGACATCTTGAAGGCAGCGGTCACACCTGTCACTTCCCATTTATCTAATCCAGTGCCTACTTAAAACAGCCGCACTCTGTTTCGACGCTTTTCTTTAGATGGAACAACAAACAAATTCCAAATACAGGGGAGATGGAAGAGCAGAGGTGCGGTGGGGGTCGGGGTGCGCTGGATCAGGTGGAGGGGGAGGTCCGGGTTATAGCGAGGTTGTCAGATCTCTTAGCTCCTGTCTAAAAACCTGCCAGGGAGATGTCATCTTGCACGGTGGGGCAACAATGAAGGTCACTTTCCAATCATAGGGAATTAGAGCGAGTCCTGGCTTCTTCAAAGGACCTCTCCATTAGGGCCTGTGACAATATTTATAAGCAAAGTCAGACAGACGAGTCTTATCCTCCGGGCAACTTAAGCTTACATATATTTTTCTCCTTTTCTCTTGACAACCTCTCTGCTTATAATCCATGCACAAAGGTTGACATTTCTACCCTTTACACCGTCCAACACAGTGAGATCAAAACTGCTAAAGAGGTTGTGTTTTGTTAAGTGTTGTCACTGCAAAGTCGTGATCCAGAACGTGGCTTCCCCCAAAACTTTCCTCATCAGCATGCATTTATTCCTAACAGGAACTTTTGGCTTGCGTCGATGTTGTTATGTTATTATATATGTGTAGCGGGTTGTGCGTCTGTGCCACGGCGAGTGCACATAGCCTGTAGGTGTGTGCGAGTGGCTGCATGTATGTATTTATATTCCTATGTGGCAGGCTGGCAGTGTGGGCGGTTCTGCCTTTAGTTTGCAGATGTCAATTCTCTTCCAAATGACTGGAACAAAGTAAAAATTGCGCCTCACTCTCTTTATCCCTTTACTGCCTCTGCAATGGAACCGAATTAAACAACTTTTGTCTTCTTAAGCTCATCTGTGAGGGGAGCTTGCTTTAAAAACACTAAACTCGTGCCAAAAAATGAAGAAAAAAATGCTATTTTTTTCCCTACAGCCAGCACAGATGCTGCTGTTCTTTTTTTTTTCAATTGCTCCTTTCCTCCTTCTCTGTTGCCCAACACAAGACAGTCTATTTCTTTCCACATCCCGTCATGTCCCGGGCGTTGCAAGGTGTATGTGTGAAAAACATTTGATTCCTTGGCGCGACGTTGCGGTTGAAGGCGTGGACAATGTGGCAGTGGGAGAAGCTGGATACAGATGCTGCGATTCAAAAAAATAAATAAATCCACGTACACACACGTAGCAGAAAATGTCAGTGATCTCTCCTGGAGGGGGTACCACTTTTTTTTTTTTTTACGCTAGAGCTGCCAATCTCTGCAACATGCACAACTTTCGGGACAGTGCCAAACACACACTCTCACGTTAAATCCTTTTACGTGCCAGGGCTAAACACAGAGCCTGTCAGTTTTGACTTGCAGGGCCTCGGGCTGGGACAAGCAGCCTATTACTTTTATCCTCCTGTTCCAACAATGTGCAGGGGCTCCTACAGTGCCACTTTGATTTGGGACTTGGCAAAGGCCTAGTGCACTTTTAACCCAGCACACTTGAGATGCCCCATGTCTTATTCATTTGGAGCTCATTATAAATAGAATATTTAACAATAAATAAAGCAAAAGTAAAAGCAATTTGTGAAAAAAGTCTATTCTGTAACCTCAGTATTTCAAGCTACTTTTCTGAAATTGATTCTATATATAACAAATGATAAACTAATGAATAAAAAACTTTATAAGGCTTAGTAAGCTTATGGAAAAGTTTGAGTTAGAGTTTTAATGGTCTTTACTCATGCTTTATTAAGCTGTCACTACACTTTTTTCACCATTCATCTAAATATCTCCTACAGTTGTGTGGTCTGGTGCAAAAACATATTGTATCACTTATATAAAATTATCTGTGCATAAGTTTGACAATATGCAAAAACTAACAAATTACGTGAATTAAGTTGTACGCAAACATTGAATAAATGATAATTTATCTATATGAAAATATCACTGCTGCCAGGGGATTATGTAAAACTAATTGAGGTTTAGACACTATTGTGGGCATTTAGAAAGTTCACCATTGAAATCCACATCCCTCTGAATAAACTACCATATAGCAACATAATGAGTTTAACACCAAAATAAAGCCATTATTAGTCAATAGGAGTCTTAAAAGCAATAAAACACTTAATTCCTATACAGGATTGGCCGGTCCTTATCTGAAAACATGCAGCTGTATTAAAATAGCACTTTGGCTAAAAGACACGGCGGTACATTTGAGCACGACCCTCGCGGCTGACAGGCAAACGCTGTTGATTCATTAGTGCATCACTGGCATGAGAAATTAAGTGTGACCACTGTGTCTCAAGACTGCTCAATGACTGTGTTACATCTGTCAAATCCGCATAGACGCGCACACACATGCATAATCAGACAGGGGGAGGCGAGAGAGAGGGGAGAATGAATAAGAAATAATGCCTGACGAAATATCTTTATAGTTTCTAACGGGCTGGCCTGTTATTGAAATAATTAGTGTTTGTCCATTAACACATTTATGAGAGAAGATGCTTGCCGCTGGCTGATGTGAAAACAGCTTTTTTATTTGACAAGAATGTGTGAAGCGACAGCAGACAAATATTTACCGCCAAAATCACCTTTGGACTTTTGATGCTATATTTTGGAGAGAGGCAAAATGCTTAACCTCCCTGGTACACAATTATCAGATGTTTATTTTTTAGATTATTGGACAATTAACTTGCAAAAATAATTGAGCTCTTTTTCCAAACAGAACAAAAGTATCAACATTTGTTATTTAAACAGTTTAAACTAAAGTGCATTGGAAGACTATACAGAAATCTATCTTTTTATGCTTTCAAATGTAAGTGAGAACGGCAAAGTATCAAAATATTGAAAAACCTACAGGGTGATCGTAGTGTTAAATTCTAAAGACAGGGCCATGACAGCGTAACATCCTTACACAAAAAGCATGTAATTCTCTACTGACCTCTTAAATGTGTGTGGTGTGGGACAGCTGAAGTGGGACAGGTAAAGTGTCTCGTCCCAAGAGTAGCAGAGAGGTCACTATGTTGCCCCAGCGCCTCTCTCCGTCGCCGTGGTAATTTGCTATGACACGATAAAGCTGTAATCTGGTCTCCCCTCTCACCCCCCCTGCTGCCTCACTTCCAAGTCAGCCAGAACATATTAGCCCCTATCACTCTGTAACAATTGCCCCGGGACAGAGGAAAAGCGCCCCCACCTCGGTCTAAAGCCACCAACACCTTCTCCCTTACAATCACAGCGCCAAAGGGGGAAAGCAGCCCACACCCCATCGCCCGACACACTCACGGGTTACCACTTCATAATGCACTGCTTAAGCCCTGAGACAGCCTATTATACTGAAGCCTAGCAATATGATAAATCAAATGAAAAGGCAAATGGAAGGGTCAAAACTCAAATACAGTATGTTACGTTTATTTTAAAATCTTGTTTGTTTGTTTGTTTTTTGTATGTAATGCCTGCTGTTGTTGAACTGTTTGTTGCAACAGTGGAATTACTCTAAGGACAAGTAAAGGAGCTCGTATATTTTATCTTGTAGAAATTCATAGAAGTTTTTTTTTTTTTTTACATTTTGTTCCTCTACATTTTAATTGCTTTATTTAGTTATTCTTTTTTCAATTTTGCTTAATAACGCACTTTTGTTCATTTGTTTAAACAAAATATTGATGGTGTCCTATTCAAAATATTAGTATTTTTACTCACATTGTTTCCTAGTACTTACAAATGTTCTTTTCTTTTTTCTTTTCTGTTTTATTTCTGATGCAGTTGCCGTTTTTGAGTGCACTTTGGTCAGATGGACAGATGAAATTAACAGTTTTGAGAGCTTTTTTGTTGACTAATTGGCAGGACGTGTCTTTTTTGCTCGACTCTAATACTAAACTTGTTGTGACACAGGCATTTTTGCTCTTCCGCTCTGGCATCACTGTTCTGTCTCACTGCCTGCGTTCAGATGAAGTAACAGGACTTTGGTCTCCAGTCAGATCTGCCACACACTCAGAGTCCACCGTGGGAGGCTCCTCTGGGCTAATCAGCAACTAATTACTGAATTAGCTGTCCATTATGACTCCTAAGCACGTTTTCATTGTTTTACAGCATGAAGGGATTTATCAACTGTATATAAAGGGGGAAAGGTCAATCTGTGTTATCAGGAGACGAGGCAAGTGTCCTGGTTACAGTGGTTACAGCAAAGAGAAGTGGGAGAGAGAAAACACAGGCGGAAAAATACAGGTGAATGGTATTTAGATCATATATCACAAAGCCTATTTATAAACTTCAATTATGGGGAATTAACATTGCGTTCTGCCATGGATTAGCAAGCTTCAACACATTAACAAACACAACTTGGAAAGACATTTTTAAATAGAGATAGAACCACAAAGGACTAAAATGTCTCTGTATGTTTACAGTAAAATCATTTTGTATTCAAGCAAGAAGTAAATGTATTTGTGGGTTGACACTTGTATTGGTAAATATTGATCATTGACACCAACTGACAGATAAATATCAGAAACAACAAACAAACAAAATGTATTAGTTTACATTTAAAGTTAGGGTGACCAACTTTTTAGTTGTAAATTTTTCCTAAAAAGTATGTGGTAAATGGAGCACTTTGTGAAAAAATGAGACCACTGTGTACTGCCTCAATTGAATAATAAAGAATTTTAGTTCTAATTAGGAGCCAAATGCTGCGCTCTGATTGGCTGTGCTTGGGTGGTCCTGTCCAGTTTCACTTTGCTGTTTGTAAAAAGAAGTTTATTGACTATAATAGCAAACCAAAATTAACAGATGTCAGTATTAAATGTGTGTCAAAGGATTTCTGAGAGACAGTTGTGAGATCGAAAGCCTAAATTTTGTTTGCAGTGGAAAATCTGTTACTCCACCTTCAAGTTTGTAAAATAACCAGACTGATATACAAAAAGCCTATCAACAGTCAAAAAAAGAAAACATGTACCTTATTGTCAAATGTTGCTTACAGTTAACAAATACTGATACTTTTGGTGTTTTTCTTTCTTTCCCTGACTATAACAATGCAAGCTTTAGTCCCTCAAACAAACAGTAAAACAAAGGAGCAACATGTCACAATCCCTGAAGTCCCCTAATCACAGTTGTGTACTGCAATGTGTCACACCACATGTATAGAATTTACACTGGGTCACATGCAGCAAACACAAGCTTCTTAAATGCACTCACAAATAACAAAAGCTCTCATAAGCATGCACATACAGCTTGGGCCTGTTCTGATATTAGACATACAGTGAACAATTGTACAAACTATATGTAACTAGGGACGTAATACTGATAATATCGTGATATCGCGATGCCAAAATCTCACAATATATCGCCGTCATAATCTGACTATAATAAACAACATAACTTGCATCAAAAATTGCTTTGAGTTCAGAACAATAATACACATTTTATGCAAAAAAATATATATTTTAATAAACAAACAAAGAAACAAGACCTCAGAGCCTGTATGGTAAGAAAGCAATTTAGTCTGAAGCTATGATTTTGCAAATAAGAAAAGGAATCAGGGGGGGATAAAAAAAGAATGACTGGGAAAAGTTGATTATTGCAAGCTTTTTCCATACCTCTCTAAAATTGTGTTATTGTGATAAATATTGTATCGTGAGCTTTATATCGTGATAAATTTTGTATCGTGAGATTTGGATATCGTTACATCCCTATGTAACATGTAATAACACGGTCAAAATGACCCCTTATTTTAAAATCATCAGAGTGTCTTAAAACTGGAATAGAGAAGTGTCAAATGTGAAGAATACATTTTTCAATAATGCATGCAAAAATGTAAATAAAACCTTTAATAACTAGGAAGAGAGACAACGATTGTGCAAATGCTCAACTCCAACATGTAGTAGGAAGAACAGTATATTGGGTTTTGTGTGAGTGCAATTCTGGGCATCTGTGTCAAGTGTGGAAGTCCTTAGTGTGGACTATCCTTCAGTAATGCTATAGGTTAGGATTAACGCAAACTTAATCTGATCTGGGGTACTCTGCCCAGGGGTCATTCACAGCCCTAAGCCACTCAAACACAGTGGCAAAACGATGGATGGGAAGGTATGCTGAGGGCAGATGGCCAATGGCGAAATGAGAAGCAAGCAGCCAATAATGAGCAGCCAGAATAGCAGCATAGGTAACTTAAGACACACTAATATAAAGTGACATTTGCTTGGCCATTGTATCGATGCTATAGGTTTGAGAAGTTTCACCATGCAGGGTCACAGTAGGTCAAGGGAAACACTGGAAGAAGAGACGTTCCTCAGTCTATAGCACGCCAACATACCGCCCTATATTAAGACATATGGTGCGTCATAATCAAGCGATACATTTCACATCACCATGATTTGAATTGTTAAGGTAAACTTGATCTAGCATTGCTTTCCACTATAAATTCTTCCAGGGGTAACTTAAGCAGTCGTCTCACTCTCTTGAGTTTGTGAAGGGAGCAAAATAATGTAGAAATTATTTTTGAATGTGCAAATAAGATTTGCCTAGATTCTTGATTGAAAATGGAGTGTGTGTGATTTTTTCCCCACAAACTATTGTGTTTTATTTTTAGGACTGTTATACCATAGCCAGGTGCTTGCTATGGTATCATAACTTACACAGTTGGTCTTTGGTTCCATTTTCCAAGATTACTACAATTCTGGATTTTCCTGTGATTTTAGCTTATTTAGTATATTTTATCTCATTTAGTAGTTTAAGTTAATAAGTGTTTTTCTACACGGTAGCACAGATATGAAAACATTTATCATTTACACTTATTTCAGGTCTAGGGGTTGTAGTGAACAAAGTCACAGTGAAAAGCATGACCTCACACCATCACTATACAATGCACTGCACCAATAAACTTTACAAAGAAGACGAATGAGACATGACAAACATGTGGAACAATGGTGGACATTCAACATTTTGTTCTTTTAGACCTAAGTTGTTTGTCACTAGAACAAGACAAGCTTTGTCCCAGAAAAGGTTAACTATTCAATCCCTATTGTAACACCCAAGCGTCAGTTTTGTTAAGTATTTAACGGACTACTGTGCGTCTAGTCCTACTCATTTCATGGCCGCCGTCGAGTTCAAGAGAACGGATGTTAAAAGTAGTATGTGACTGGCAACTTTTGACAGCATATAAAATTGTTTCAGCTGAAAAAAGTTCTGCCACTTACTACTTATTACTTTCGGAGATGTTTTTTGTCTTGAGCATTACTCTACATTTGAAGACATACAATCTCACTTGTTATATTTATTTATTCCTAATGTATTTCTGAGCAATGAAACATGCTCATAACGTCATGTTCGAGACCCTTGGTGACCCACCTGTAGTCTACAGTGACAAATGTAGGGGCTGTGGTTCAACTCCTGGCTCGGGTCATTTGCAGCACTTCATACCCTCTTTCTCATGTTTCCTGTCACCAACTACTGTCTCCATCCATTAAAGCTGCTCTAAACAACTTCTGAACCAAGCAAAGAACTTGATCTGACCACACAGCTGTAAACTCACTTTGTCAAATTCATAACATTATTAACCCTGACTCATCTGTTATAGATGGCGACAAAAACTTTTCCACCGACTAGTATAGTGCTGTTTGCATTATACTTTTGTTGTGTCCTTGGGCCCAACACTCTCCTCATTCAGCACAAACAGTACGATCACTCACTGTGTTGGGAGGGCTGTCCAAGCTGCGGTTCAGGGGTGATCTAGGGGACATTTTGCTGCAGTACGAGGCCAGGGGCAGGTGGATGACCCCGCCCAGTCCCTCACTCTCGTCGTCATCCATGCGCTGTCTGCTGGTTGCCATGGTTACTTCTCCATCTGTCCCCCCATATGGCGAGGCTGGTCGCTTGGAAGACATCCTGGAAAAGATAGAAGGAAAAATGATTGGGCCAAGTGAGTATTATTCAGATGATGATATAACAAGAGCACAACTGGAGTGCTATGCTGTGGGGATATTCAGCGACACAGTAGTTTTGGAACTTTTGTAAATACTATTAATCATAGTTAGAGAATTTAATATAAGTAATTAGCAATTGTTTGACTTTAAATATGAACATGTACATATTTTAATTGAAAAAGAACAGAAGCAACATTATTGTTTTTGGTTGAATGCATGTCATTGTGTTCCTTGTTAAGCTGAGTGAACTTTCTCCCTACTACATAGGACTTTAAGGAGGCTAGATAGCAGTTTTGGAAACAGCTCAGATCACCTTATATCTCTATGTAGTCTCATTTAGTTGTTTATTGAAGTCCTAGTCTTTGGGTAAACTCTGTTCCATAGAGGAGTTTGTCTTGGTAGCACAATGAGCACCGACAGATGAACATGCAGTGTGAGTGTGGAGACTCTTTGGCAGGCCTTCAAATCCACTCTCAGGTCTTACAGTATGTTTACCACCGGGGCTATTCAACGCTCATGTTTCCAAAAGACGGACCATTACTGCAAATGGAGCCCGCTTGCACTGGCATTGTGGAGGAAATGACCATGTCTTGACAATGGGCTTTTTACAGGAAAGCAAGGCAAGCAAGAAGGACTGAAAAAAGGACTGAGCAGTGTACACTGCCGTGACAATAATGTGTTTATGAAAACCTGCGGACAATGGGGGAAGCACAGAAAATAGCAAGCACCACAAGGGCTTTGCTGTTTGCATTTGTTACTGTGGCTTTGTTCACTTGGAAAAAAGAGAAGGATATAAAGCCATGTCTATTAGGTGAACTCTATGTCTCACAAGGTAAATTTGCCTCTATGTACTTCAGCTGAATAGGGCTGCAGTGACTATGAGGCAATAATAGAATTTAATGTGCTTCTCGGCGTCGCCTGAGTGCTTTCAGATGCACTTGTCAGCCTTGAAGCCAGTGCGACTATGACCCTGGGTAATAGGCGCAATGCTGTGAGGATGGAGGGATGAGGAGAGAAAGTGGATACAAAGACATGCAACAGGCGGTTGAATCCACAATGTGTTCAATCAGATTCAACAGGCAGAAGGTGAAGGGAGAGAAGACCCAATTAAATTTGGACAACTCCAACAATGTTCATTTTATCTTCATTTACTTCACAACTTAGATTTTTATTTTAGAAAAAAACTAAGTTGTAAAGTTTGGTTGACCTTCTAAGCACATTTAGGGCTATTCCGTAGGTCAGACAGGGATCAGAAGTAATATCTATCCAATCCAACTTTGATTATATAGAACTTTAAAAAATAGCAACAACAAGGTTGACCAATGTAATGTAGACAACAGGTTAAAAACTGTGAAAAAGAACAAAAACAAGAGATGTAAAGAAGCAAAATAGTCAACAGACTTAAAAACATGTAGTGCCTGTCTTACATTAAAATGTATTATGAGTTTTATTCTTAGTAAATCTCTTTTTTTTCACTTAAATATGTTTTCATTGTTGTCACTTAAACTGTTAATAAGTTACTCCTCTTCAAAAGTGTCATATCAGGTGCCCTTGGCTGTCCTGCATGTCCTACTCCCTGTAGGCAGTGTCTTCAGCATTATCATGTCTTTGCTTCTAATCCACTGCTCCACTGTACCTTTGCTGTCACTGATTTGCCCCGTCTTGCCTTTCTCTCCTTGCTTGTCTGCGCTAAACTGATTATACTCTTGACTCTATTGGATTTCCTCTGGACTGTGCATCTGGCATTGTTCCTGGGAGCAGCCCGGCCACTAATTCATTGCTTATTTACCTTATGACAGTGGAAAGCCAAACAATGTCAAGAGCTGCACTCAATGGAAGCAATAGAGAGCAAGAGAAAGTATGGGTTGAATTCAATGTAATCCACAATGTGCCTGGAGTTTATTACTATGACACTATGGCAACATATTCCAGACATTTCATCAAGTTCTACAAACTGATCAGCTGTCATTCAAGTTGATGCTTCTAGACTATTACATTGAGCGACAGTATATATCAAACACAAAAGCAGTCTCAACTTTTCAAATGTAAAACTAGTCCAATTGTTCGCCTTCAATGTAAAATCTTTTCTCAACACATTTGCTTGCATAATTGAGTTCCAATGAACTTTTAGAATAGGAACAAATTAAGAAGAAAGCACTGCAACCCCTCATTTGAAGCTATAATATCTTTGCTTTTAGTTGTCAAGTGTGCAGAACGTTTCTTATCAGGGCGTGCTCTGACTTTCTCACAGTTTACACCTTGAAGAATGATGACGTGAAGTGACAGAGTTTTCGCAGTGCAGACAAATCACATAATCACCTTTTATCTCTATTGTTCTGTGCGCTGGGCTTTCTCAGCAAAAACGGGCCATAAATGACAGACGACTTGCAGACAATGAAGTGTTATGGGACACTGCATTCAGGTGTGACTAAAGGTTCTATCTATGTACTGAGTGCAGGTTATGCCTGTGTCCTAACCTTATAATCAATAATTTATTTATTCACTGTTTTTTTATTCTGTCAATCAACAGCAGTTGTCATTGTATGTAATGCTATAATATTTCTGCACTGTGCTTAACCATAACAGCAACTTAAGAGTTTTAGTCTATTATACCTTTATATTTTTGTATTTCCCTTGCTGTTCCTAAACTGTGTGTTGCAACAATGGAATTTACCCATTGTAGGAACAGATTTCAGTAGGTAAATTTAAATCTAACTTAAAAGGTTTTGAAACTGAGTCTATGAATTGTAACTGCTTTTAGTACACCTTTTTGTGATATGTTGGAATGTGTGCATTGTAACTGTAACTGTAATGCTGCCGTCTTGGCCAGAACTCCCTTGAAAAAGAGATCATTAATCTCAATGTTACTTTCTTGGTTAAATAAGGTTAAATAAATAAATAAAAATAAAGGATGTCTTATGAATCAGGACCTAAAGTAAATTTTCCAAAAAACATTTTATTATGTTTTGTGATAAATGCAAAACATAATAAAAGAGTTCAGTGCTTAATTAATCTGTTGAATGAACAATATGTAGTAAAGTCCCCTCTATGTGGCTAATATTGCTGTGCTAATCACTAAAATGAATAAATTAATTCATATTTGCAGAAACAAGATTTTCTTGAATACCCCAAAATAGGTTCACATAGTAAATTACTGTACCTGCACACTTTTAAACAAATATCCATTTGTGCATAGAGAGCACCCTTTCACTGGCACAAAGGCTACTTGTACGCAACGATAACTGCTTCTTTGAGCTTCCTCAGTTCTCCTGACTACATATACACAGTCATTCACTACAGCTATGCATTTAAAAGAACCTGATTAAACCTGCAGAAGCACAGAGATCATGCCAAAAACATCGAAGAATGAAGCAAGTATTAAAGTTCCACATATCAAAGTCCATTTTAGTGTTTACAGACTTTGTCAAACTGTTCTGAATGATTGCGTTGGTCTGCCTGATTGTTTAAAGTACAAAACTGACATATTCTCAAGCACTTTCCATTGACGCCGTAACAAAAGAGAGCCCGCCCCAGCTTTAAGTCTCGTATTGATTTGCGATAACATTTACGAGACGGTTCAAAACTGAGGTGTGTTATTTGACACACTGTGGAGCGAGCGGCCAACCCAGCTGTACAAACTTTGGGGTTGGAGCCACGCGGCACTAACACACACACATACACACACGTACACATGCACTGAACAGGGGCTGAACACTGCAGGTCTGTCTTCAACACTGTTTACTTTACCTCTTTCATTCTCCTACACTGAAGCCTTTTGTTTCGGCCTTGTGCACGCTCCCCACCCTCGCGCACACCTCTCTGCCCAGTCACAGTCACTCACACATGGGCAGTGGGTCAGCAGAGGTACGTTAACATCTTTAAAACAAGGTGGATTTATTTATTGACTTTAATCACTCTAGCCATCACTTTACCGCACTGACTGACTTTTAGAGACGGGAAGGTCATGTACCGACACTAAGCTATTAATGTAAATTATCCAAAAGTGCGTCTAGGCTAAAAGACTCTTTGTACCACACAGAATAATGGAACTGGTGTAAATTGTAGAGTCATATCAAATAAAAAATATATAATTACTACCTCTAAAGTAAAACATTTATACAAGGAGTTATTATAGACATTTTCTCACGTTTTGCTTTCTTGCCAAATGCATTATGAGCTTCCTAATAATTCACAGTGATGAGCTTTTAAGTGCATTTCATAACTTTCAGAGGTTCGAGCAAGTTGTGCCATCATAAAGATAACAACAACATAGCATGCTAACAATGCACTTCCTGGTTTCAGAGTATAAAGTGTTCTATAATTATATGTAGATAGAATAATGTGAATTAAATTTCAAGCTTACATTATACTGTTATTTGGAAAAACTGAAAGCTATATTGCTACATATAAAATATGTATTTGGTTACATTTTCAAATCATTCTACTCTCTCTTTCCCGCAGCACACTCCTATCTTCTTATCCTTCTAAACACTTCCTCAGAATTCACCATCCCCAAACGGGACGTCCCATTCATAGCTCCTCTGCCTCTCCTGTCAAGCTTTGAAGTGCATACTCTTAGTTCCTCAGGTGTGTCAAGCACTCTCTTTGTACTGTTTCAACAAGAACATTATTGAAAACATATCTGTAAAGACCAGAGAGAAAAGTATTAGAAAAGGGTTATGTTTTATTGCTTATAAAATTGGGATCATGTGATATAAAATCATCATTTGCATAATTTCTTCCCAAACGCCAACTCATCCTTCATGCTTAGATCTTGCAGCTCAAGTTGGATGCACAAGCATTGTATATATATATTTTTTTTTATACACCACCACATGCTTTCACACCCAAATCCACATTGTTCAAAATCTGCAACATTATCTCAACCTTCTGTCATTTTGTCCAAATATTCCATAGAAAAGTGGGCTTAAAAGTCTAATGGTCTGTTTGTCTTCACACACGCACACACAGGGAGCACACGGTGAGAGCGCTAAGCCCAGATTAGAGCATCACTTCCCCTTGGCTTTTTGATGATTAGCGGCTCCTCCGTTAAGTCCCTCTCATATCACATATGTCCAGCACTAAGTCACTAATCGGACAGCGCCGGACGTCCATTAACCAGACTGTAATCGCTAACGCCGCTGTTTAACCATGTCCTCACCAGAGCTCACTGTAATCAACCATTTGGAGTTGGAACGTCAGCAGTGGTCAGCTTACGTGTTAAATACAAACTGTGGGTTTACACACGCCAGCCAAGATCAGGGAAAATTGGGGTAAAAATGTAGGTTGAAAGGACTAAATGGTATACTTCACGAAAAACAGCTATAGAAGAGCTATGTTCTGTCCCTAAATCGTCTTTAACTTGCAAAGTGCATGCATTATAATTCTGTGAATCAACTTTTTATGTATATTGAGAAGGATTATACTTTATTTGTGTTTTGGTCAAATGATTATACTGTTTTATAAGTACACTGAACAGTTTGAACAAAATTAAAAATAGATGTTCATGAACAACATTCTAGATGAAAATCCGAAATTGTGTATTATTTTAAAAAAATGTGTCAGTGTTGTATATGTCTGTATCTTCCAGTTATTATTACAATTATAAAATATGATTGCATTTTATTATAAATCACTGCAGTTCTATTTAGCTCTTCTACAGAGTACTTATCTAGGTTGATCCATGACATCAATAACAAAAATCCGTTTGATAGATAATAACTTAGTTTATCTATTACAACAGTTCATCTATCGGTATTTTCTTCTGATTGGACAAATAATAAGAGCTCAAACAAGGCAAAGACGTGAGTGTACCAGAAGACAAAAGGCTCTGTAATAAACTGCACACACACACACACACTCAGTTAGCGCTGCTCTGTGTGTCTGGCTGCTAACATAATCATGGTGCTAACTGCTCTTGTTAACTCCTCTCCTCAGAACAAGCTTTCAGGGAGCGTGGGAGCCTTCTCCGGAGAATTCCACAGTTGTGCGTGTACTGTACATATGTGTGTGCACAAGCATCTAAACGGCACACCATTACTTCAAATAGACCATAAATGTGATGCCGTTTAGAGTAAAAAATAAGTCCAGAGCGGGCTAATTGCTAGTGCTACGGAGTTGACATGTGGTGCTCTTTTCACAGCATCATGTTCAGAAGTGGCCGTCCGTCAGTCAGGTGCAAGGATCTTTGAAAAATGCTGCTCTTGGGAAATAGAAAGGCCATATCAAAATAGTTCAGTGGTAGGCTGATGTGTGGCGTTTTCAGATAAGGCGCCCTGGGCGTTTTGCGTTGGGAGCGAAACATTTACATCCTTATGACACCTCAGGCGGGAATTTAAACAAATGCTTTTCTCGCTATCACCCGCTTTATTGCCACTGCTTTTTCCTTTCCTGATGTCTGTCGCAGCAAAGCTTTCAAAACATATCTACAGAGCGCACATTTATTTTAAGGTGTGCTGGGGCTTAACTTCAGAGCGCTGTATTCTTGCTCCAATCACATAGAAAAGAAAAAGACCCAAGGTTACACAAATAATTTTAGATATTCTACTGACCAATACACGGCTTGAGAAATGATCGCATCGGTGTATTTTTCCAACAAATGTCAAATGTAGAAATCTATTTTGAAAATAAGATTTTTTACCTGTTCCAAGCTATTGTTTTGCACGAACTATTAAATACGTTATATCTATTAGAGCAAAGCAGGTGACCTGGCCAAGTTACAGGTTAAATCTATAGACATATAGTCCACTCATAGTAAAAATGCATTGTTTTCAAGATGTTTTATTCCATAAACATAATAAATGACCTCCCCGTGACAGTAAAAACAAAATTATGGAGACAAGAAGAAGGCAGACCGTCCACCAAGAAAGTAACATTTTTTTCTCTCTCCCTTATTAATTTAAAAAGAATAATTTGGAGTAGTAGTACTTAAATACATAATTATTATTTTATAATTTCTTTATTTTTTTTGTCATTGAGCTAGAGTACATGGCACTTCGCCATGCCTTGGCATACAGAGATTTGGCAAGGACATTGGCTAATAATGTAATGAAGTCATAAATATTAAATAGCATTAAATAGCAATGCTTGCTTTATTTCAATCCCTAATTTCACTTTCTGACGTCCAGCCCACAAACCTATTTTAACATGTCCCACTATAACGGTGTTGTCTTACAGTCTGTTCCTTCTTTACACAATCAGCTGTTTGTAAGAATGTCTCTGCCCCTCCCACCCCTGCTCCTCCGGCTCTGAGAGCAGCACAATCTTAAGGAGACTGCCTAATATCTATTTATAGACCTGGTTCTGAACAGTGGGAAGAGTGCAGGGGAATAACCGCGACAGGGAAGACTGGGGCAACAGCGTCTCGGCTTGATGGAGACGGATTAACGTGGACTAAAGAGACAGTTATTGCTGTTCCATGTGTTACTTAAAGAGTATTGGCTGTACTTTAAGTGGTAGTTCAGATTGCATGGAGTACTTGTCGAGAGTCTATTCCTTCCATGAGACGACAAAGAGCTTATAGCGGTCGAAAGAGAGTGTTGAAGGTGTATGTTTATAGGTGTTTAGAGACATTAACAAAAGGTCTTAGCAGAAAATATTTCAACTATCGAAAGATACATCTTTTAGAACATGTATTAAGTTCAAGAGAAAGGTAATAGTGACAGCAGAAAAAATCATCTCAAACTCAGGTGCCTTTTAATGTATAAACGTTTTTCTATTCGGGAGAGAAAAAAAAATACTTCACATTGTTCTGTCTACATCTAATTACTGATTATTTTCTTCTCCAAAACCAGCAAGTCTGTTTTAGCAAGTTACGGTGTTGTTACTGTTACACCGCTCTGGCCTCAGAAAGTTTGTAAAAGTTGTTATAAACTCATCAATGTGAATAAATACGGAAGCCAAGAGCGTCAGGTAAGTGGACAAAAAGCAGTTCAAGTTACGTCATATTTATCACGGTAAAAATCTGGTATATAGCACCTTTAAAGGCACTATCCATTTCTTGCACGTTGAAATATTTCCTGCTGAACAGTAGGCCTACTATTACTGATTTCTAAGATTCCCAAAAATCTGTGTAAAACTAAAGATGCTATCCCACTGACTTTCTCTTAAAGTCTATCCTCAGAAAATGTGAACACTCCGGTCTCTGTAGCCTCCTTGGACACACCCTTCCCATATACACACACATAGACACACACGCACAAAGCATCCTCTGTTTGGTGCCCTAAATTGACTGCCGACAGACTGCACCGCGCTTCCTGTCCGGCCCCACCACAAAAGGCAGTGACACACAACCTAAAGTCACCGCTCTTAATCATCCACACACGGGCCAGGAACAGTCACTGGAGTGTGGAGTCGAAGAGAGAGAGAGAGAGAGAGAGAGAGAAAGAAAGAGACAGAGGAAGAGGAAGAGGAGGAGGGCAAAACACATGCTGCCTCTGGGACTACCTCTGTCTTTATCCACTCATCGCTTTAGTCACCACGGAGACATCACTGCGCACACTTTGGGTTATTCTGGACAGTTTTCCTCATGCGTACATTTTTGGTGAATTTTAAAATAAAGTAAACATATAAAGACAAACTTACTCTTATCATTCGGTGTTTATTTAAATGTAAAAAGTTGTTATAATGGTTCAGGTAATAACTAGTAAACCACTGAAGCCTAACTCATTTCACTTTCTCTCTCTCTTATAACAAAAATGACTTGTCCAGTCTATGAAGGGTGCTGTCAATCTGTTTATTTTAATTGATTTTGCTGACGTATCAAGACTAGAACTTGGCTGACCACAAATAAATCTAGTTAATTATGAGTCACAAGGAAATTGTTAACCAGCCTGATGATAAGAAATGAGTTAATTTTAATCATAAACAAAGTGGCATTCCATTCGAAACTCTAAATGAAACACATTTTACTGGGCACGCACAAAGTTGAATTCATGCCTACGATTTTTCACGTTGAGTTTTATGACCAAAGCCTAAAGCAGAGTCCAGCGTTCACAATTTACAACTCACGTCTGTATGGAAAATGAACAAAAACAGTGAGAAATGTTAACTTCAGCCTTCTCTGCCTTGCTCTGGGCTTCATCAGAACACAACCAAAGGGAGACAAGTCGTGGGAAAATCTCAAGTGCTGCTCAGGACAAAGCTACAAAGCAAGAAAGAAACAAGAGAGAGAGAGAGAGAAAGAGAGAGAGGGACATGCAGAGAGTGGTGTTCAGGACGAGTGAAGACAGAGGAGCATCCGGTGGCCCAAGTCCGAACCCCTGGTGAGTTTGGGAGTCAAAAGTGTTTTGTTGTGCTTGGACATTTTTGTTCAACTTTTTTTCTAGAATACACAAGACGTCTTAATGTATTCTGTGCATTCAGAAAGATTAGAAATGGCATCCTGCTGTTAAAGATTTGCAAGTCACATTTCAACATGCGAGCAAAATGATTATTTTAAATGTCTCATATTAACACAGTGGCAAGTTAATTTTGACGCTTTTCTACAAGCTTTTAAACAATTATTAACATGTCAAAACATTGCCAACATCATCGTAAGCTCTGTTTTTAATACATCTACATTTCATTATTCATCATACGACTGCAATTGCTTCTGAATTTTATGAGCAATCTACAAAACACTTCCAACGTTTGTCTCAGTGTCAGCGACTTGGCCCGCATCGCACCTTAAATGATACGCGCACACTCACAGCTGGCTCCTTTCTCTTCCTTTTGCTTTGAAAAGTGTCCCACCTCAGGCCCAAATGGTCAACAACTACCCCCCCGTCCCTCGCTCTCCTTCCTCCTCCATACCTGCTAAGACAGAGGTTTCATTGTGGCGGGACGAAAAGGGACCTCCGAGCTCTTCTAACACGGTCTCTTATTGTGAACGAGGCGGCTGGGGAAGGGGGGCTGGAGAAGAGGAGTGTGTGTGTGTTTTTTTAAAAGGGGGAGACACAGTGGGATTAGTGTAAGACAAGAAGACAGGCCTGATAGATGGAAGAGAGGACAGCGGGACATGTGACAGAAGCGCTGTCCAAAATCACCCCTTTTCTGCCCCTCGCCAACACAAAAAGGTTCTGTTTCATGCTGGCAGATCTTAGCGTCTTGTCTTAATGTTATCCCAAGCGCAGTCATTTTTTATGCTCGGTCTTAATTTTTTTTTTTTTTTGCACTTCGCTTCGGAGAGTTGCAAAGCCATACAACTAAACTTAAAAGTCATTTCTAGTGTCGCTTTCAGTCTTTAAAAGCGTCAGTTGTACAAAGTTATTGAGCTGTCTGCCCTTAATATTTCTTTTTTAGTCCAATTCTTATATCTAACAGATGTATATTACAAATCCACAACAAAAATTTATTGAAATCAGTAAGACGAATTCACAGATTTTCTCAACTGCATTTGAAGCATTGCGTTGGGACGCTCAAACTGTATAGAAATATCTTTTTTGTTTTTTGATAACACAACAAAAAAGCTTAACTTATAGTACTTTTATCAGGGGTAAATGATTTCTTCTTGTCGGAAAGAAGACAAGGAGAAATGAGATGCATGCCACTGCTCTGTTGACGATGTAATACCTCAAGTTGACCTATGACCCCTCACCTTGGACCTCACCATGTCATATGACCAGAGTCTAGTTAGCTCAGTCTGTTTCTCCTCTTCACTCTCCCATCCTCTCCTATCCCCTTACGCACAAACAACCACAACAACTTGTAACCCGCATTGGCCTGATTGGCTTGTGGTTCGGGTCAGCTGATCTGGAGGTCTCTTTTTTTTCTCCTCTGGTATTTTTGTGTTGCTTTTTTTTCCCTTCTGTTTCTGCCTTTGCCGGCCCCCCTCTTGCAGTCCATAGATGGAGACACGGCTATCAAGGCTCTCTGGGGACAGACAATATGGCCCAGACAATGGCCTCCAGTGCAAAGTGGTGGCGGTGGTGGGATGAGGGGGGCTACGTAGGGGCGAAGGGGAGGGGGAAAGGGCCACAGGGGAAGACAGGGCCAGAGCACTGCATTAGTTTGCAAAGCACGGACACTCTACTCAATTACTCCAGTCACTCTGCTGTTTTCCTTTTAATCCGTGGCCCTACAATATAAGCGACACTTCTATTCTGCTGTAAAAAACTTTTTTGTTTGTCATTTTTGCTACAAGCTCAAGCGTGTCACTTTACACTTCTAAATGGCATGCTTCTAAACTATTAAATTCATTTTCCTAGCATCTGTAAATTTTAGTCTATACATGAGTTATGTAGTGTGCAAAGAAATAAATATATGTCATGCCAACAGATCGATTGAGTTAAAATTTCATAGAAACTTAGAGAAGCAATAAAAGCACAATAACTGTGCAAATGCATTTGTTCTTTAATGTGTATGTCCTATGATCTTCAAAGTGTTTTAATAATGTGTGAAGTACAAAGTAAGATTACAACATAAAGAGCACTTACAATAAACTCAGTGTCTACAAAAAACATGACCTAATTACATGGTATCATTGCAATTTCCAGCCTGCATTAATATCAATATGTGATCACACAAGTGGCAAATGCAGTAATCCGCAGCATATCATGTATTTAAACCAATCTGCAGCGCTGACAGGGAGTAAAAGACTTGTCCTCCAGAGCAGCGAAGACTCTGCCATCCTCTCCCCGACACATAAATAATAATAAAAAGGCACTTTACGGTGATGAAATTAAGTGAGGATCTCCAGGGGTTGCTTTTTGCTGTTGCCGAGTCGTCCTTTTAGCTGGCGGCACGGAGTGAAGTCCCGTCAGATTGGATTTAACAGAGCTTCAGTGTGTTGACACATACACTGTTGACTGTCCCCTTCTCACCAATTCACTCTCACTACCAGCACCCCAATAAAGCAAAGGGACAAATGTAAGAGTGTGAAAACCCTATACACTCCCTTTGACACTACTTTGACAGCGCTCCTCCTTCCTTAGATTTTCTTAACCCAAACTTTACGTGACACTTAAAACAGTGTTCAATCGCCTCATTCTCTAGGACCACATCTTTTCCCTCTTTTCTCCTATTAGAGGTATCAAAACCCAATTTCATTTTTCATTTCTTCTGGTTGCTTTGGCTGTTCATCCGTCATGTGTATATTTTTGGTTTTGTTTGTGTGAACAGATGAAGCTGTGTTAGCGCAAGGCAGTCTGCTTCCACTATCTGCGGACATTTTTCATGCGTTTCAGGGGCCAAAAATACTTCAAAACATATAAGAAGAGGATTTTGTAAATATAACAAATCAAATAAGGATGAAAGCTTTAATAACATTGAGATTTTGTATCTTAAAATCAATTTGTTAGTCTTAAGCATGCTGAAATCTTGATGCTCATTTTGCAAAATTTGCAGCCAAAGACTATAAGTGTTTTCAAGCGGCAGAAACAGACAAATATTTTCTCATAAGCAAATGCCAAACTGCAAACAGACCGGAATCCAAGTTTGGGACAAATTTTGAAAAAAAGGAGTTGAAGCAGACGGGAAAGAGAAGGAGCGATTTGAAGAATTGTGGTTATGATCGCTTCTCAAAGACACACACGCGCGCAACACCGGACCTTCTCCTGTCTGCACATATGAAGACACACATTTTTACGCACACACACACACATAAGCGGCCAAAGTGATGGAGTGCATTACCGGAGAGCAGGAGTTTTAACCACTATCCTCCTAAGTAATTGTAATCCCTGCATTTATATCCATACATTCTGCTTTTGGTTGTAATCCATTAAATTTGTAATTCCTCCTTGCTGTTGTCATCTTTTTTCTCACTCAACCACTTTGGTGGATTTATGAAAAAAATATTGTACCCTTTTAAAAATCAGGGGACTCTGCTAAAATCCCCTTCTCAGGCCACATAGGAACAAAACACTTTTAATGCAATCAACCAAATATGTGTGGAATATTAAAATGCCGGGTATTATAACTTAATCCGCCAGCTTGCGTTAGAACGGAGCAGTTATTATTATGACAAAAAGGCAAACAGCTAGAGGAAAAGGGGGTTAGGGTTTGTGGGGTTTGCACCTAAGAGTGAAGAGGCAAACATCACAGCAGCGCTTCCCCCAGATTAACATTAGCATAAGACGCACAATAATAACAACATGCACATGTTGCCTACAATAGGATTAGAAGCAGTGAATACTAGATTATGAGAAAAATAAATTGTGAGGATTGTAAAAATAGTAAGGGTGTAAACATTAAGAATTAGGCTTGTTGCACTATGGACTTGTTGATAGCAGCACAGGGGAAAGTTGTGAGAAGTTTCAGCTGAAGTTGGGGGAAAGAAAAACTGATCTGTTAAGGGTTTTTAGCTAAACTCATAGAAGTTATTGGGAAAGCTTTGGTTGATTTAAATGAATAAATTCCTTCGTTATACACTCTGACTCTTTTGCTTATTAATCTCCAATTTGATCACAGCGATTGAAATAGATGTCTGAAGATGAAGTGTAGGCTGTTTGGCAAGGTATTTCACAGCCTCTCAAGTCTTTTAGTTTATCTTACACGGAAATTCACTCTGTGTATCATAAGGAATGATTCATTTAACTGATGAAAATGTTGTAATAGTGTGTGCGCAGGACGGAGGATAGACGCACAACTTTCTCACTCCGGCACACGCACTTTGTTTACAAGAGTTTGTGGACTGAATCAAAGCATCGCACTGAAGTTTTAGTGCAAGACAAACATTAGAAACCCCCCAAACCAACACACAATATCCAAATATCTGCGTGCGCGCTGACTTTGAGTAAATCTCTCAACTAGTCAGTGATAAACTCCGTGTTCCTTTAAACCACTGATAAAGTTAGAGACTCCACGCAGCTGTTTACACACTCCACTTCTACGCGTCTCTGTCCAAGTCTTGTCCACTGTCACCCATGTGTGGGCTAAGTGCGCGCGTGTGTACAGAAAAAAAGCGGCACGTACCTGTTACACTCCTGAGGTAGCTCAGGCTCAGTGAGCATGCTGGAGTAGGGGTTCGCTTCTCTCGTCAACAACAACATAAAACAGTCCCACAATTCTTAGACGAACAAGGTTAGTGTCCCCCAAACAAGACGGGATAGAAGTGATCCTTGAACCTCTCACGCGCGCTGCCGCCGCTTCTCTCTCTCTCTACTCTCTCTCTCTCTCTCTCTCTTCCTCCCTGTCTCTCTCGCCCTCCCTCTCTCAGCGCTGGTTCGGTCTGTCCCTCCGCTGAACGCCGGCCCTCCTCTGCTCCCTCCCTCGCTGGAAGTATCGCTAGGGCTCCGCTCTTAAAGGGCCAGCAGCGCAGTGGTCCCCGGCGTTGACTGTGGTGTGTGCGGTACGATCTGTGTGCGACAGGGAGAAGAGAGAGCGCAAGGGGCGGACCGATTGACCACAGGGCTCGTTACTGCCCCCTTCCTCAGGTCTGTCTGACTAACACACAAACAAACCTGTTCCACACATACACGCACACACACAGGATGAAAGGCCCCAGCAAACTTTTGAAGCTTTTTTAACGTAAGACTTACACTTTTAAGTTGCATGACATACAACTTTTCTAATCAGTATCAAATCAACCAAACTAGGAACATTTTTTTAAAACTTGTTTTGAGCTTTATTAACATTCACACCATTCGCCATGTTGTATTTATGTATGTACTGTATGTATGTATGTATGTATGTATGTATGTATGTATGTATGTATGTATGTATGTATGTACTTGTTTTTCTATCTTAGTGAGGACCGTTTTGAGTTTTTAACCAACAGAGTGAGGACATTTTTGGGAAGTGAGGACATTTTGGCCGGTCCTCACTTTTTGAAGGGCCTGTTTTGGCCTGTTTGAGGGTCAAGATGTGGTTTTAGAGTTAGGGTTAGAATTGGGTTAAGGTTAGGATTAGGGCTAGGGGGTTAGTTTGGATGGTTAAGGTTAGGGTAAGGGGCTGGGTAATACATTATGCCTATGAATGTCCTCACTAAGATAGAAAAACAATATGTATGTATGTATGTACTATGAAGACTATAATTAAGAACTTTTAAGTCTTATTTTTGGCGTATGGCGTTAATATTCATACCAATCACATATCAGGGCTTTCTAAAAACGAAAATTTATTTTCCAGAAAAGCAATAAACATTTTATAAAATTGCTATTGAGTTATCAAAACCAGACTTTGACATATTTAGGAATCATATTTACACCAACTGTATCACAAGAAATAGCTGTCAGTCACAGAGAGAGATTCCATAGCTTTGTGGAACTTTTAATGTTTTTTCAACTCAGTGTTGAATTTGTTTTTTGTTTTTGTTTGTTTGTTTGTTGGTTTCACTTTTGACTTTTTTACCCATTCCCAATATTTTTTATAACATTTTTGCCCATAGTAATACCACTGCAAAAATGATATGTTATTAGAGTAGTAACACTTGACAGGGAAGGACAGCTAATGAATAAAAAAATCCTACACATAAACCCTTTTCAGCCTACGTCACGGTGATGTCACAGCTCTAACCGGAGAAAACAATGAAAACTCATAGCCCACACTTTAAAAGCTTGAGGATGTATTGTGGGTAAAATTCAGTTTCGTTGTGAACTGTAACTAGGACATTGGTGTCTAATGTTAGCCTGACCTTACCCAGCTCTACAAGTGCAGTCTGATGTTAAATTTGATCTGTTTTATTATAGAATAGAATATTATAGTATTTAACTTAAAACAGTCATTCAGTTTTTGTACACAAGACCTATATTTCCTGCTTTAGCAAAGCCTTTGACCAGACCTATCAGATTTTCAGAGCTACAACCAAACAAGCCTTTGACAAAAAGTGACTCCTGTCTTGTTAATAATAGAATAATTACTAGGCTAGTAAATGTTGTGTCATCTCTGAAGCCCTAATGGGAGGTCCATATTAGCATAAACTGAACTGTTAAAAGACAGCATTTAACCACTGCAGAATCAAGCAAAGTAAAACAGACCTAAAACAAAAGTAAAAATCACCTCTTTAGACACGTGAAAGAGCAAATCCAGATCCTCTCGCGAACCACACAAGCTCAGACAAATCCATCTTCTATCCGCCAGAAGTAAGTCACCAAAGTCATGTCCCACAGAGAGAGACAGTTCCAAACAGAACCTGACTTTTTTTCTGCTTTTGTGTTACATATTGCTTCAAAACGTGCTATCTTACACTAGTTTAAATGGACGCAACGTTGTCTTTTGCATCTGACTCAGCCTGCCCACCAGAATTCAACACAATGTTTACAAACATGCAAGGGTTCTATGCTGTAAGTCAAATCAACAACAACATGTCCTGTAGAAAAAAAGGGTTAAGCCATGATCTAATGTCCTTTCTGTAAGAATTCTTGTGCATTAGGCCCATTCAGCGGGAAGATAAATAGGCTACATTAAATTACAAGATAAACTTATTGAATTTTAGGCTTGCTCCAAATTCCCTATACAGTGTTTTGGTTGGCCAGCTTGGACTATTTCCCACAGCCCTAATGCACTGTAAATAGTTGTAGGCCTACCGATGACAGAAAAACGACCATTTAAACTGGCTCATGAGTGATTTGTCACTGTAAAGACAGGCTACCAAAGTTTTTTTTTTTCTTAAAAAGTAACAAAAGGTTCTCACACAGCAATTTGTCCGGTTCGGCTGGCCGCGCAGATGTGTCCAGATCTTATCCATGTAAAAGACCCTTTTTGATGAAGTTGTGAAAACAAAACACCACAAACAGGAATTTAAGTAAGCTATCGAAGTGTATTCGGTGGTTGTCAAAACAAAATCATTTTACATGACACAAATACATCAAAATGATATACATATAAACTACAAGATTACATACACATAAATGTAAATACATGTTCCAAGCTTACACATTGCATGGGCCAAAATCAAACAGAAAAAGACTGAAAATGAAAAAAGTTCATAACGCGACGCAAGTTTTTATTGTTTACCACTATCTCTTATCTATGTCAGCGATCGCATAAACTCCCAGGTTGAACGTGAGCCTTCGTTGTCTTGCAGCAGTGTCCGTACCAACAGATGCATGCTCTGGTCTCAGTGTGAGTGGCCAACGCGCCCAGGCAAATCCGAATCTGAACTGGATCTGGACTGAATCTGAACTGAAGGCAGTGTGAGCCAACGTTATGTAAAACTAGTGGCTTGATTATAATTATTTTTAAACTTAAAGCATTAAATTGATTAGAGCCCGAGTTTTGGCCTTTAGTCTTTCTGTCGCAAAGAGAAGTCTTACTTTGCTGTCCTGTGCATAGCTGTGGGAAATGTCCTAATGCACCTTAAAGGACAGTGTGGCCATGGAATTGGTCGATTTGTGTTGTTCCAGTCCCTTGTACTTGAGACTTTAGTTCAGCGTTCTTCTTCACACAACTCATAGCACGCTTTATGACACCATTTGATCCGGTAACAGAAAAAGCTACCACAAACCTTGAAATAAGATTATAGTAAGGCATTCTGATTTGGTAAATGTTTTCATCAAGGTGTGCACTTGCAAGTATTTTAAGTGAAGTAGATGTATGATATAAGAATGCAGTACTCTATCGCACTATGGCTCTTGATACAGACAGTAAACATATTGAAAACAAGAAAATGGGAAAAACATCTTAAGTACATGACTTTGTTGACATTGGAACAGCTAATAGTTCTTTACTTTCGAAGATATACAGTATGTCTTTGGTATTTTTCTGCTGTATTGAGTTATTAAGATATTGTCTATTGTCAACTATTACAATTGAGATATGATCTTCTCAAGGTCTGTGCTGTTGGTATTCTCCTACAGACCAAGAGTCAGTTACTACATTAATCCAGGTAAGTGGCCTAGTTCAATGTGTAATATAATACTATAACAAACTCTTTTCAAACCTTCAGGTAATTAGTGTCATAATGTTATCTTATCATACTTGACCTGATGAGATGATGGAAGTGTGTGGAGGAGTGGTTTCTGTCGCTGAGGAAAAGCTTAGCTCTTTGCATTTTGTGAAAACCGCATTAATTGATTTAACATACAAACACTACACACACCATTGAAAAGAATTAACATAATTTAAATAGATTGGCCAAAACTTCCATTCAGCGATCACAAGCTTAAAAATAAACTATAAAAAAATGTTAATGCAGTATAAGTTTTATTTCCCTTGTGGAATTTCCTTTGCAGCCAGTAGATGGAGTTCTAACTCATTTCCTGACATAGAAAACAATTGATGATATTATATGTCCTTGTATTTACACACTCAAGAGCATTTGAAAAACTAGAACAATAGAAAAAATGCATCAAATATTTTCCTATTATGACCAGACAAACTTTAGCTTCTGGCTTTGTGATATGGCATTGTCTGTTTTGCATTTTTCAGAAGCCCATGTTTGATTTTGCGATATGTTACAATGAGACAGATGAACACTTTGAACAGAGCATATGTTGGAGCTCACATGGATGGCTGCATTCAGAGGAAACACACATATTTAAAGTCCAATTCAATCCTTCTTTTTCCAACACGGTCTCTGGGTACAGGTGTGTGTGGGTGTGTGTGCACGGCTCTGGGCCCTTAGCGCTGTCACTCACCATTAGGCCTGTGTGGTCTACGTGTCACACATACGGCCAATCCAGCTATTGTTCCTGAGACGGGAGAGCAGAGCGGAGCTGACAGACTGCCACTTCCAGCACACTTTAACACACATGCACAGAGACAGGACACAGGGGAGGGAGGGGGGGGCAGCCCCAGCACTGTACAATACTGTAAGGATAAAACCATGGTCTCACCAAAAACACTTGTGGTCACTTGTGGTGCTGGATCACTCTTTAAAAACTCAGCTAATAAGCAAATCATCATGCTTACAACTGTACTGATTTAATTTATTTGCTATTTTATTTGAAAGGGACAGAATATTAAACACTGTTGTTCTTTTAAGTGCAACCGATGCCACATTCATAGGCTATAGAGCTCAGAGCTTATTTGCCATATATATATATATATATATATATATATTATATATATATATATATATATATATATATATATATATATATATATATAATATATATATATATATATACACTATCCTATCCACTGTTCCATATTAGATGACAGTAGATACATCTCAATTTCAAAATCTGTTTACAGACAAACAAAACAAGTTTTAAATCTATTAACAGGGAAAAATTAATTATCTTCCGTTGAAGGTTAATGCCTCTTTGTTTTATTATACTGTTTTTTTGTGTGCGTTTGTTTTTGTTTGTTTGTTTGTTTGTTTGTTTGTTTAGAAAATTGTATAAATTTGGCAAAAAAAATAATAATTTTGATTGTCAGGAAATGCTAAAAAATATATTCTGATTGTATGCCTAATATCTTTAAATCACATACACTTGTCCAGGTATGGGCTCCAGCCTGTGAGATAGGACACATTTGTGTTCTAGTTTGAATTCCTGGAACATGCCTTGCAGCTTATTTACCTCTTTTATAAACAGTGCATTCACATTAAGGCCTAACAATCAGAACGAGTCCCTGTGCTGCTTTGTGCTCACAAATGCACATAAACATAAAGCAGCACATTACAGTCACTACCCATTATATTCCATAAGAGCAATATGAACATGTCAACGTCAACCGCAACCAGTGGCATTAGTTTTCTATTCACTTAATCTAATTCATGGTCAAATGGGCAGAATACAGAGGAAGGTCTAAATCTAATCGCATTCCTCCACTAAATTGTGCCTCGATTGGAAACGGCATCTCTCCTTGACCCTGTACAACAGCTGCAAAACCAATGATAACCTCATTTGTGCATTACAGAAACTTAATTTCTCCATTATGCGGCTGAGTTGGCAGAAACCGGTCAACATAACAGAGTAAGTCTGACCTGGGCACTGCCCCTATCCTACTCCTCCTGCAGGAGAATGGGTAAGCCTTCATTCTGTCAATACATGTTTATGTCATTTCAAACAAGACAAAATGGCCATTCTGCTTATTTTGCCTTGAACTTTGTATGAATAATTTTGATCTCACAAAGGGTTGCAGTATGGAATAATGTAAAGGCACAACAACAAGCGTCACGTATCAATGAGAGATGGATATTTTTGTTCGCCAATAAACAGGATCACGGATTACAAAATACAAAGAGTTCTTCAACTGTTCTTTAACATGCAAAGCAAAATAAATAAACATTTAAAACATGAATAAATAAATACATTGTAATACAAAAGAAGGAGAAAAGAACACATTTCAGTAATCCACATTTACCCTTCAATAATAATATACTGAAATGTGGTCATGTGGTTCAATAACTGTCTGTTTTTCCCTCCAGGCGCAGAGTCTTTTTGCTCCAGGTGTCCACCGTCCACATGATGGGTGAGAAGTCAAAAGGCAAAGTTCTCAATTTAAATCTATCCTAAAACCTTTCCTATGGTCAAGACGAAGAGCTCAAGATCGCAGATACAAGCGGTTGGAATGGATCAACCATGTTATGGGGAAGGCCCTTTTGATGCACATTTCCTTTTTGGACATGCATGTCCTCTGGTACTTCCATGGGATCTCGAGACAATTGAGAAACGTCCTCCAGTGTGTCCTGGCTTCCCTGAGATATTCCTGCTTTGACCGATCTCGGATACAGTCGACGAAAGTGGATAGATGAGTTTAATAACTGCTTTAAATGTCACAAAATAGCAGACAGTTCTTCCAAAAAAAGTCTTTCATTTTTTAAGAGTTCTTTTTTTTTTTTTTTTGAAACCTTTGCTTATGTGAATTACATATTGTTTTTCAGTGACCTAAGCTGCTTAAAGATGGCATAAAACACCTTTGTTTTGGGACAATGCTTTTGTATAGTTTTGTATCACTTGCTTCTATGTCATTCAACAATGGCTTCGTTGCAAAAGGAACTCTCCCATGTCAGCTCACAGCTGTGTGTTCAAATGGTAACAGTGTATTATTTAAACATAGCAGAAATATGAATGAACAAGGCCACGGCAGTTCTTTGTTATCATGGAGAGAGAAAAAAAGCTCTGTTTTACCTGGGCCGAAACAAAGGGGTCTTGTTTAGCTTTTCATGGACCCTACATCTTTTTCTTGGAATGAAATCAGATCAGGGCTACCAAAGATGTGGAGGCTGATACTGCAGTGCTGTGTCCAACATAGTATACATGCCTGACCAGTGGAAAGGCTACAGCTCACAATGCTTTAGATGTTAACATACGAGACATACACAAACAGAGGAAGGGGAGCGCACACATCGCACACAGGGGCCGGTACAATGGGGCCCTTGATGGGACCCTAACAGCTGTAGCATATTAGGGGCCAAGTGTGAGCCTAACCAGTAAACAATCTCTGAAGCCCACTTTGTAAAACAATGTCTTAGCATGAACATGTGTAGCATTTAGTCTTACTGCTATGCAACTCCGTTGTTGTATTTAAAATGCTTTATAAATTAATTTGATTTATTTTGGTTTTGGTTTGTGCTGTGCATAACAACAATACAGGTGAACATTATCTGATTTTTTTTCATATAAGGTATCTGTTGAGAAGCTGACAAAATTGGTTTATATTGTTTACATATAAGATTTGTGGAACATGTGGAAAAACATAGGTGATTCGGGCTTTTTATTTATTTATTTATTTTTTATTTTTTTTTAGCAATTTGACTGAGGATTCCATTGATTTCAAATGTGTTTATTTGTTTCTGTTTATGTATGTATGTATGTATTTATTTATTTATATATCTATCATATCATTATTTTTTTCTGTAAAAAAAACAAAAAAACATTGTTGTCCCATAACATCTTGAAAGGCAGATGGGACAGTTTTGTTGTTTCTTCATTTTTACAACATACAGTACTTAATCAATACATTGATTTGCATACAATTTGTTGACATTCTGCTGAGTACTATGCAAATCTACACCAATATGAAGAATGAGTAGTTATGGACCTAAGAGGGTTGTGGTGGGGGAAAGCGAGATTACATCTCAAATTGGCATGGTTTGCATTTAAATGGGTACAAAATAAGCATGGTAGAGCTGTGTGAATGTCCCTCTGATGCAAGGTTGTGAATCCAGACAGCAGTGCAATATTTGGCAATGTTTTTAGACTTCAGATCTAAAGCAATCTGTGTAAATCTCTCTCAAGCAGCTATTGACTTAGGTCTGAGTGGTGCATGTTGTATTTGGTGCGACAAATATTCAAAAGTAAATGAAGGATTTATGTTTCTCTTGCAAGCTTTGGTCATTTACCGAACCATTTTCTCTTCTTGTGTTATGCTGATGATCTGGTGGTTGGAACAAAGATCCAGTTGTAGCAATTATGCTTCTTATACATACCTTTTAACTTCTCTGCACATCAGGGAAAAAGTCTTTTGCAATTTTAAGACATGTCTAAGACAAAGTACTGGGCCTAGACAGGGATATTAAAAAAAAAAAAAAAAAAAAACAAAGTTTTATAAACTGATTTTTTTTTTTTTTTTAAGACTTATCAGTTTGTTATAACCTTGGATCAGACAAGCAGGTATGTGGCCATACCTACGTGTCAAAGTCTGATCCCATCAGATCTCAAAAGCTAACCTGGCTAGTACTTGGATGGGAGACCGCTGGAACACCAGGTGCCGCAGTGGGACAACAAAAGTGGATTGTTGTTGTGTCTTTGGGCAAGACACTTAACCCACATTGCCTCAGTGTCTCTGTACACTGGATGAGTGGATATAGTTGTAAATTGCTTTGAGTGCCTGGAGGTAGAAAAGCGCTATATAAATAGATTTACCATTTTTTATTTCACAAGTTGAGTAGAATTTTAAAAGTTCTTTCAGCCTTTCCATTTAAACCATTTGGTTATCTAATGTTGTATCTCTAATCGATCAGGGTTGGTTGAATTGACCTGGATTATTTCACTGTTTGCTAAATTTACCTTACTGTAACCTTAAAATAACTGAAACCTACAGCTTTGGTTGCCAAAGTGGTGATGTGATATTTCTGTTTTGAAACATGTTAGGTGAAAAACACAATGGACTGTCCAAATAAAACTCAATCTTACAATAGTTTTTAAACTTTATTCTAGCAGTAGCTTCAGGTTGGTTGCATGGTTAGTTAGCTTCTGAACAGTTGATTGCTTTTTAGACATGTAGCATAAATGGGACACTGAATGAGGAGGCCAGGAAATCAGAGATAAGAAATCACAAAAAGCAGCATAAGGGCCTGCTGAAAAGTCTTTGTATATTATTGAAAGTTTGCTATATTCAGTATATTATGCTAAAGACCATTTTCTGAGAGATCTTTGAATAGGTAATGCAATAAGTTCTGTGAGCACGGGCCTAAATAAGTGGAGTTACAAAACTTTTCAGACCACTTAAACCACAACATGATGTAAGGTGTCTGCAAGTGTTTTCTTTAAATGTACATTTAATCTTTCACGACAAAAATTCGAATAGCTTGAACAATATTACAATATTAGACATTCAAAGCTGTCAATCAAATTCCTAAACGCAAAATATTGCAATTGTTGTTTTACATTCTTTGCTACAGTATAGACCTTATAGGGGTACTCAATGACGGGCAATACGAATTATTTATATTTCATATTGTTCTGATACCAATGTAAATAGCAAACAATATCTTGGCTGCCAATTTTCTGTCCACTCCCACTTGAACTGATTCTTAATAAAGGATACTTAGGTGTAGGAAACTTAAGATAAAAAGATCCTATTACTGATACTGTATGTCTCTGTTTGGTAGAGATAATTGTGTGCTTATTTATCCAGGACCAAGTTTGGGAAGGGGCTCAAGCAAGTCTGTATGTGATTTTTCATTTTTTTCAAACAATAACACTTACACGTAGGAATATTCATTTTACAGAGGGAGCAGAATGAGAAGCCAGGCCCTTTTTTAAAGTACAAACACATTTTGTAACTTAAAAACTGTTTATTCTTATAATAATAATAATAATATAATAATAATAATAATAATAATAATAATAATAATAATAATAATAATAATAATAATAATAATAATAATAATGATGATGATAATGATAATAAATGTAAGACTTGAATTGAAAATTAATAATTGGACTCTTTTTCGACTTCGGATGGTTGTCAACCGGTCATTATTCATTTGCTCTTCAGTTACAGTCAGTGATGTAAACTACATGTGTAACTCTTTGTGTACCTGTCTACAGTTGCCTTATAACCATATACAAGGCCTGTCTGTGAAGCCAGACTCAAATAGAGGGGAAAAAAAGTCTTGGTGTGTTTAGCTGTTAACATTGCTTCCTCAGTAGGATCTACCAGCCACTGAATAACAATGATGTCATTCACCTGACAGCTCTCATATTGGCAGGCAGGAGGGCTGGCTTTGGCCAGCATTAAAACATTAATGACAGAGACAAAACAAAGAAAGGGAAACCGTCTGGAAAACTTGACTCGTGTCTCGACAGACACCAATTCTGCTGAGCACTTTACTATAATACACTTCTAAACGGTTACATATGAGTTTTTCTGACAGGCACAATCATCTGTGTGGTATTGGCCTTAGTTGAGTGAGATCCAGAAACAGGCCACAGTCAATATAATGTGAACAATACAGGGATTGTGGCAATTTTGGGCTTGAATTCAGAGTGACTGAAGGAGTAGTGCTCTCAAATGTCCTCATAGTCCGTCAGTAAAAGTGCCAAAAATCTGTGTTTAAATTAGCAGGTTTGTAAAACACATGCAGAAAAAAAGAAAAAAGTTGATGTTTTTTTTTCTTTGGTGGAATATGTTATACATATGTTGCATAAAAATAACTTGTCTAACTTGGTGCTTGTTGCAAGAACTCTTTCCACAGCAGGCAACAACATTATATGCCTTTTTAAAATATTTTTATGAATTGTACTTTATATAGCATTGTGTTGGGAGCTGAACAGTGCATTTTATAGAAGCTTTTTCTAGTCTCACATTGTGCCCATATCTCTCACAGTCGCATCTTTCTCCACCCGTCGCTGTGTTTTTGAGGAGCGGATTGGGCCAGCGAGGAGAGGAGCGTGCCCCTGTGAAGTGTCTTTATCGAATGAACACACGGGGGACATAGAAAGTGTTTGATGGAAAGTGGCAGACGGCACAAACCATTAAGATACATGCAGTATCTCTTTCTGCCAGTGCTCTTATACAGGCGGGGGCTTGGGACAATCATGGACTACTTCAATGTGTGTGTGTGGTCACTGACTTTTAAAAATGACTCTGTAGCACGTCCAGTCTGTGTGTCAACGTCTGCCTGGGAAAGTGGAGAAAACAGCTCAAATTTTAGTAGCCTTATTCAGCCCTATTGTTCATTATCACCATTCTAAATAAAAAAGATCTTTTTATTGTCAACCTATTATCTCAGGAAAGGATAGTGATTATCTGTGACAATATGGCATTGTTGATATCTGGGCATATTTTCATCAATACCAGTACCATTTACAAATCGGAACAATACAGCAAATTTGAAATGGAGCAAGAAAATCAATGAAGGTACCTGATTTTCACACTGCAGAACAAAAAGTAACATACTGTATATCCAGCGTTTCTTCAGTGGTTATTAGCCCTATGTATACATGTTTGACTGCAGTCAGGTGACATCTTTTTACACACAGCAGAGTGAAACCGGAATGGACCACCCACACACAGCCAATCAGAGTGCTGCTTACCACTATAGATGAGATTATAATAGTTTCTTAATTGACTCAGACCGACACAGAGATTAGACGTAAATTTACCGACACAGAGATTAGACGTAAATTTACTCAGAAGTGTGGCATTTGGAATATACTTTTTTGTTGGAAAAGACAAAAGCTTCCTTTACAACAAAACACCAGGTATTAAGAAGTGGATGTAAGCTAAAATACAAGAAATTGTTTTTAATTTGCCTCAATAAAGCATGAACAAATGTGTATTCACAATGTTAATTCTTTCCTTGTCAATAATCAAAATACATAGTATATAGTAATTGCACAGCCAACCGTAGCTGTAGGGTTCTCTGATGCATGTGCTGACTTTGACTGCACTCAATACATGATGCAGTTTCACAAATTCACCACCAGGAGTGTAGTTTGAGTTCGAAGACCCAGAGGAAGTCACAGGACAGGGAAATGCATGTATGCATGCATTCTGCTGCTTCTTCTAAAGGGACGGTTTTCTTTTCAAACAGATTACGAGCAAAACATCTTGGACTAAAAAAAAGCTGAGTATGTATAGAGCATATATTTGATCTTTAAAATGAAGAAAAACATGCTACTGGACTAGGACAGCACACACAGCTAGTCTTGATCAGAAGAAACTAAGTAAAACTACTGTATTTCTTCATGTTTGGAGGGTTAAATATAATCTATATAATGTGCATCAGAAAGTAGAAAAAGTACTGTTCTGCCTCCTCATCTGTAACACAGCTTTTGTTGGTTTAAAGATGAAATAGACACTTGTCTTCATTGTTTTAATCATGTAAACCTCCTATTTTTACCCTGACATAATTTTATTGTAGTACTTCATATTCTTTCACCAAAAAGGTGAACAGAAAAAAATAACACTGCCATGAATTTTGATTTAGAAAAAGGAATTATCTCAAAAGTTTCTCATCAAACGCTGGATTTTAATGAAAACAAGGATTTTCAATTGCCTATAATAAGGGAACAGATTAATGTAGTAGAATTTTTTTGTTATTATTATTGAAAGTAGACACTGTAGGTCTCATTTGAGGATTCCCATTACACAAAGTTTTTTATGAATATTGCTTAAAATTAGCAAAAAGGCCTGGCAGGGAAAGGGGGGTCAAAGCCAGAATAGGGTTGGCAGTGAAAGAGTTAAAGCTCCACAAGTATAGTCCAGCCATTTGTTTGTGTTCCATTTTGTACTGTACCTGTTTACATTTTGACAGGTCTAGATCAGTGAATTTAATTGGTCTTGATAGCGGCAGAAAAGATAAACATGTTGTCCAGTTTTAGCTTAAATAACATACAACTTCAGGAAATCAATGTCAAAAGATCAGATTACATTGTATTCTCAAAATGAGCCAATGTATGCATATGAAACATCATCAATAGGCCAGTTGTGGTCTTGTCAATATTCCTGAGTCATGTATACAGCTGGTGTCCTAGAAAAAGCACAGTAAACAAGGCTGTTTTCTCCACAACAATAGCTTTGCAGAAAAGTAATTAACATCTTTACTCTTTGTGAGAATCTCAACTCATTCCTAATTAGCCGGATTTGTTTCCTCTCCTTAAAAACATCAAGTCAGTTAATTATTTCTGAGGGAAAATAGACTGTTTGTGGTGCCACTTATTTATTAGTAATCTTTAGAGCAGTGAGAGAGACTAGACAATGCCAGCAGTGAATAAAAGGGAGTGAGTGTCACATGGGGTAAATGAAACACTAGCATGGGAAGACAAATAAAAAGTAAATGATTTACAATGACCTGAGAAACACAGACATCCACATGGTTTGATCATACTCCTGATGGTGGAAGAGACAATGGAGAGTTCCCTTGATCTCGTCCACTCATTTAAGCAGAATTAAGCAACTTCAGCTCTCTAATTAAACTAGCCAACTGAATTGAAACTTTTCTCATTTTCCCCTTACTTTATAATTGAAATAAAGCAGCAAAAACATATCTAAACCAAAAAAAAAGAAAAAATCAAGAGAGAAATTTGGGTCGGGAATGTGTTGGGATGTCCAACACAGTCTCACAAGAAAGTGTATTGACCCTATTTTGTCCCGCCTACTTTTCTAGGACATGCACTTCCTGTTTAGCTGCATTTAGCCTGTAGATTTCAGTTGATGGGTTTATTTTAACTGTCATTATATTTAATTAAAATTGCCCCACAAGACAGACAAACAAACACGTTTATATATATATATATATATATATATAAATATATATATATATATATATATATATATATATATATATATATATATATATATATATATATATATATATATATATATATTTATCTATATCATATATATCATATATACGTTTCGGCTTCAAGTTACTAAAATGGATGCGTTTATTACTGAGGCTTTGGGTAAGTTAAAATTAGGATAAGGATTTTGTAAAATAAACAAGTATATGCACATCTTTACAGCCAATTGAAATGAACTGGGGCTGCACGCTAAAAAGAAGTGAACTCGTGCCAATAGGAGTTATGCACTAACGTCTTCCGATCTCGGACAGACATAGGTCGCTACATCCAGTGGCGTAGTTGCCATAGTGACACAGTTGTTAGCGTCTCTGCCCGGGCTCATGAGCAGCGAGTCTCGGTAAGTGTGCAGAGCTTCTGTTTGCGTAGTTTTCTCACTTTTACAACTTTTACTGTGAAAACCCGGTTCAGAAGCTTCACTTTTCCTGCTGTTGTAGCCATCTTGCGTTAACAACAGATGACAAAAGAAAAAAAAAATAACAGGATTGCTTCAGGACTTGCCCAAAATCCCTCTTCTGATGTCCATTGCCTTTGGAGTAAACAACTGTGTCACTATGGTAACTACGCCACTGGATGTAGTGACCTATGTTTGTCCGAGATCGGAAGAGGTTAGTGCATAACCCCAATCATACACTTTTGACAGGTCCTGCTATCTTATGGTATATATGCACCTTCTTGTAAGGGTCAGGTTGGGAAGTCGGGTGGGGTGGCCAGAAAACATTGCAGTTACTGTAGTTCTTGCAGGAGAGAATAGAGAGAGCTGACACATGCTTGAAATGGCCCAAAATACACATGTAACCATCATCACAGTCATACAAAGACATTTAGCAAGATACAAATATTACTTAGTTCTGATTTACTTAATCAATGGGGAAAAAATATTGAACAGTTAGAAAGAAAACTGTTTTCCCCAGTATAGAAGGTAGGAACAATTTAGCTTTTTGAGTGAATCAAATTAAACATTAGGAATCAGAGTGTGCTTTTTGAGAGTTAAGATTCCGTCTCTTTCCTTTAAAAGTTTCCCTGATGATATTTGTGTGAAGTATGTTTTACTATTTAACCCTGTATGAATAGCATTTGCTGATATTGACAATGTGAGCTTGATTAAATTGCATAAACAAGAGAGAGACACTAGTTGGCCACTAGTGGCTCTCTCCAAGGACTAGGCTGTCAGTATAGAAGTGCAATAATAGAAATCTATTTGTGAAAGTCTCTTCAGATGACAGACTTTAACAACTTTCTCTAAAAATGTGTCTTTTCTTTTAGATAAAGCCCACTGACTTAATAAAAAAGATAATCAGATGTGAGATTAAACATGGGACAGTGTCGTGTGAATGCAGCTCTCCCCACGACAGAGCAGAGAGATAAAGCCAGCACGGTGCTGCGTGAGCTCCGGTCCATTCTGCACTTTTTGGATCACCTTAGCCATGCCAACTCATAACATGCCGCTGGACAAAGGGCTAAAAAACATGCTTTTTTTACCTCAATTTTATGCTTTTTTTACGCATGTGCCCATTTAATGACCGTGGTGAAGTTAGTTTCACGTTGGACGCAACTACAGCAGGAACTTGCCCTGAATGTGGCCCAGCTGCTTGCACTGCATGTGGGAAGCTCGTCCGTAACGTGCCGCTCGGTACGCTGCTGGACCATCAACAAATTACACAGGGTTGATTGAAAAATGATTAAAAAATAAATACAAATAATACAATTAATAACTATTGTGGAAAACTTTGTGTGGCTTTAAAAAAAATTACCCCTTTATGGAATTTCCAATCAACCTTATTATAATAGCCCTGGGTCCCAGGTATAAGCACACCTTTTAGTTTTAAAAGACACTGTTCCATGTTCAATCTCACATCTGATTGTCTTTTTTATTAAGTCAATGGGTTTAATGTAAAAGAAAAGAGAGTTGTTAAAGTTTGTCATCTGAATAGAGTTTCACCCATAGATTTCTATTTTTACACTTTTTTTCAAACTGAAGCTGCTGCTACAGTTAACTTTTGCCTGAAATCCTAATGCACTGCTCACTTGTCACAGACGTGACACATCTCAGGTTCACTGAATAAAATGGTACCTTTCACATCTGGTTCAGTATAGCGCTTGGAGAAAGCCACTAGTGGCCAACAGCGGAATAAAGCTAAGACAGATAGCAAGATCTTTTGTTCTGATGTCAATGTTTCATGTCTCAATGTCATGTTACAAACATGAAAATCATGGTTCCTTTAGCTTTTAAGAGTCTTCACTCTAAGTATCTCCGTAGTCTTCACTTATTTTTTTTCTCTTTGTCACCTCAGCTCTGCTCTCTTCTGTCTGATATTTTTGTTACATCCTATTGTGCATAAATAATTCAAATTTTCTAAAACTGCAAAAATTATTTGACAATTGCATCTGACGTCAATAAAATCAAACGAAAAGTGTGCATAGACAATTTTTGCTATTTTCTTTAGAGCTACCACCTGCTTTTGACCCATCAACAACAGCTACAAATCTTGAGCTCGGCTTGTCAGGAGTTTAGCTGGGGGATTTTATATGGTGCATGTTTTGGTCTGGAGGGGTCACCTTGTGGAATTGTGAAAGAGCATAAAAACTCTGCATGGAAATGCATGTGACTGGTACAGACAAAAGTCGCTAAAGTCGTCTCCATAAAAAACTAATTTGTAGGTGCTTGCTCTAAAGTGAGAATACACCTGACGCGACCTCATATGAGATACAGAGCAGTGCACTTTTCATATGTGTGAGAGCGAGTGCTCTATGCTGCAGAGCAGGTGTAGAGAGACCAGAGGAGGGGAGATCTGAGCAGCGTCATGTGGTCCAAAGATGTAATGCAAGTACCACTGGTGAAGAAACAGTTGAACAATGTAATAGGTGTGTTTATATCTTTGACATGGTGAGATTCTTATAAGACCCTGGGCTCAGACTGCATCGAGAGCAGTCATGCATTAGCTTTTTGTTTCTTTAAAAGTATGAGAGGCTCTCGTGTTGCACAGCGTGCAGTCTGGAGCACTGTGCAAAGTGCTCAGGAGCTATGGAGTTTCTTTTTGTTTGAAACAACTTTCACCAGACCACAGTAGCGCTTCACAGACCTCCACAGTCCTTTTACCATCACAAATAATTAATTCTTGCAACAGCAATTTTGCTTGTGTCTGGACCTAAAGAGGTGACAGCTGCTGCACCTAGTGTCATGGACAATGATGCCTTAACTCCATAAAACAAGCATATGCACTCTGATGTAGTCTACAGTGTTACCTCGCTCTAACACGGTTCACTTTTTGCGATCTTTCTGTTTCGCAGATTTTTTGTGTGTGTGCAATTTTGCATTTTTTTACAGTGCGTGGTAGACGTACGTTGTGCTATACTCATAAGCTTGTTTTTCTCTCAAACGCACTGTTTGGGGACCATGTGACATTGCAGCATTCACAGGCAACAACACAGAAGCTCTTTAAGAAAACTTTAGACAGTTTGGATCAGGAGGAGGAGCTGACCCGACGCTTTGGATGTTTCTCCAGGTGAGAATTTGACTCTTTGAGCTCAAAGTTACGATGGCTACACCCCTCTCTACCGACGTCCCGGAATGTCGACATTAAAGTCTAATTGTCGATGTTGCGGCATTAGCAGATTTTCTCTCACATCCCGGTACTCCGACACCTAACATTTTTTGTCGATGTAGTGGTGTTTTCTAGTTTTCTCAAAAATGCCACTTCTCCGACACTCTTTTGTGGGTGTTTCTATTAAATCATTATTTAAAAAATATATACATAGCATTTTCTCGCGACTGTTTACTGATTGAAACATGACGCTAAGTATAAAAAACAGCGCGTTTCTTCTTTCTGTTTTTTCTTACATTTCCGTTTTGTCAAACTCTGCTTCTAAGGCCCTTGTCCCGGCTTCTGTCCATGGTGCTTAAGTTAAACGCAGGAGATCGATCAATAACTAGATTAATAAGTAAATGGATAGATTGAAAGGATGATGTTTGAATTATTCATACAAAATCCTAAAATATCCTTCTTTTAGAGCCGCAGTCAGGCTGCATTTTTTTACATCCAACAATCCCCGGCACGTTGTTGTGCGCCTTTCACGTTTCAGAGGAAACAATCTTAAAGTTTCCTACAACAAACTGTCAGAATGTTAAAATAAAAAAACGCCCTTCTATCCTCTTTCTGACTGCTTATTCACCGCGCATACAGTGCGTCCTTGTCCGCTTTTAGCAGCCTTCTCGGCTTCACTGCGGCCTCGCCCAGCCTCACGCTGCTGCTCAGGCCCTCTTTTACAAATGTACATATTTAGGTGCTGTGGCATCTAAACCACGAGAGTCTTCAACACTGTCTTTATTTAGGCCTATATTTTAATACAAAAGTTTGTAAGAGAACGTTGTGAATGTGGTCTGGACTTTTACTGGGGTGAAATGATGTTTAACTTTACCAATCTATTCTGAATATTGTTCATTAAAATGCATTATCATACTGGTTTATATCCACATTTCACACATGAATTTTCTCAGTTACGACTGTAACCTTCAGTCATACAACATGAACAACACGTTTGGTCTCTTTGATAAAACAGACTGTTGTTTTTAAAGCAAGAGATATAAACAACACGGCTCACCTTTTTCTCTTGATTCTCGTCGTTCCCACGGAGCCTTCACATGACAATGTTCACGAAAATCCATGGTCATCAATAACAAAGTCTTTGAAGTGTAAATACATAATCCATAATCATGTTCAGAGGCTTCTGTCCGTGTGACTCTCCACATCCTTGTGCAGGATGTCCCGCTAAAGCGCGTAGTGTTATGGAGAGGTTTATTACAGTCTGCCAGCTTAAAACTACAACGTATAAGGCCAAAAAGGAGCCTTTGAGGCTGTCTTCGGAGGCGGACTGAGGCGGAGAGGAGCTGCGTGTCGTGGGATGAGCGCGTTATGTTTTCCTCGTCGCAGCAGCAGCAGCTCTGGGTCAGCAGGACGATATGGGCAAAGTCTACAGCCTTTATTCAAGTCAGAAAGGCAAAAAATGTTTAGAAAAAAAGTGCTGCCAGTAGATAGAAGAAAAAAGACGCCGTCAATACGTGAAAGCTTGGAAAATAATGTTAATTCCGAAATGATATCGCCAGACTTTGGTTTAAGCGAGCGAGTCCAAGTCCAGACCCGAGATTCATTCAGTCCAAGTCCCGGTCTGAGACCAGGTCTGCACGAACAATCGTATTGCTCTGGCCGTTTGGAGTGTTAAAGCAGAGGATAAAGTTTTAAAAGTATTTCGTCTATACGTCTGTCCAAAAATACTTCTCTGTCTTATCGGGAGCAGCCTGTCAGAAAAGCAACGTGAATGAAGGACGCTTTGGAACGGAGAAACAAAAGTATAATTTTTAGCCTACTTAATGCGACAATAAAGTTGGCACCTACACATAGGCCTAATGGTCATTATGACGTTCGCTGTCTGAGTGTGTGTCGGAGGTGCGGCATCAATAAATTCGGAGGACAGGGATGTCGTAACAGTGGATTTAAAAATAAAGACTTTCGGAGTTACGGCATGTCGATAGAAAGGGCTGTCGACAGAGAGGGCTGACCCCAGTTACGATGATGAATTTGTTCATGCTGGAGCACCATTTGTGTAGTTCAGATGTGTTTATGTTTTGGACACGCAATTTGGTTGAGGAAAAACAGGAGGTTTTATTTCAGGTTAGCAGCTAAGTTTAGGTCTGAAGTTAAAAAAGGCTAAATGATTAGGGTAGGCAGCATGGTTCTGATCTTGCGGCCCATCAATTGCTCAGCTTGGCTAAAACATAAGGAAGAAGGTGGGGCTCAGAGGTTGTCCTGTTTAAGAATCCCTTTTAATATCTGAATGCCCGTTGGTTTGTGCATAATGTGGGCTAGACTGTGGATAAAGTCAAGCTCCTTGCTGAACTTCTGGAACTCTTCTGAAGCAAATTGATGCCCATTATTGCTAACTAGCTTCCCTGGAACCCAAAACACAATATGTGTGTGTTCATTTGTTGTGCAAAAATGACACTGCTCAACTACCAGAAGACAAGTTGGTATTCATTCTTTGACCAGATGACACATAACCCCAATGCTAAATTATGAATATTGATTCCCATGATGACCAGTAAAAATTTTACTAAAGTAAATTTGCAGTAGATTTACTCTGGAGATGGTTATCTAGGAATGTACTTTTTTTGTTTACCATACTTCTTTCATTTTACTTCCTTTTTGTTTTTCTTTTCATCACAGTTTCTGAGCTGTCAGAATGTTGCTTATGTTGGTCTGGGGTTGAATGGAGGGATTACTTCTTGATCAAAACCAAAAGAGACTGGGCTTCAACCAAACACGTTTAGTCATTAAAACTTGTATCCTGGATAGATGCACCCGGCAGCCTCCTCCCTTACTGCTTTTAAGCAAAAAAGGGGACATGTGATTCTATAGAAAAAAAAAATAAAAAATCCAAAGTGAAGAGGGAAAGATTTTATGATTCTATATAGTCTTTGGTCCTGGAAAGCTGCTTTGTATGTATTTAAGTCCATTGCCTTGAACAAGAGCTGAAGAGGAGATTGTGCTATCCACTGCCTGAGGGTTCGTCTTAAGCCCTCAATGTTCACGTTTAACAATAACGCCTACTTTTTTTTTTTTTTTTTAATTCTGTCATTTTTTCCCACTAAATAATCCACTTTCATTTTGTATGTCACAAGCTGAGGAAATAAATCTAATCTTATCTCATGGCAGAATGAATGTGAGGGAGTTGTTTGATGGCATTTTGGGGCTTTTTAGCCATCAAGGCAGAGAGAAACAATAGGACAGGAGTGCACGAGTCGGAGGAGAGTTTTACAGATTTATAAAGACAGCTAAAGTGAAAAGTGGATCAAGAAAAAAAACATGCCAATTTTGACAGTGAGTTGGGCAAAATAAATAGGAAAATATAGAAAGATTTGTTTTAAAAATTGTGTCAAGTAAACTGGGATTATCTGAAATGATGAAAGTATCAGTAGCTGTATGAAACCTGTTCATATTAAACAGCCAGTTACAAGTTTGGCTGAAATTGGACTTTCCATGGCAAAATCCCTGCATTACAGCAACCATAACTCAAACACACATTCACATAAAAAAGACTGTATAGTAGGCCTATAAGTGAAGTGTCTTGCTTAACAGGGCAGAAAGTCAACATCTTAAAAACCCATTAAGCCCCATTAGTCCACTCATGGGCCCAAATCATGTCACATGTACTTTCGACTTTAAAAATATGAATTGACTTGTTATATGTGGTCATTTTCTGCTTTTGAGCAACATAAATGTTCTCTTCTTTATTGAATAAATATATATTAAGTGTTCTTTCCTGCTATTTATAATTTTTTTCAATGGTTTTTGCATCCATTGAGTAAAAATGTATACTTTAATTTTGTTTGAACAGTCACAAATGTAAGCTGTTGTCGTTGTCATTAAAGCTCATATTATGCAAAGTTTGTACTCTTTTGAAAGGGGAAAGGCTATTAAGTTTAACTATAACAAAAATCACTCAGAGACTACAATTTCTAGTAAATGTAAAATTCATGCGTAAAGACCACAGTGTATGCTAGTATGAGACGAAAACTTAGCACACAGCATTATAAGCTTGTTTTTAGGAAGTTTCACTGTGTGTTAATTTTTTTACAGACACAATTTAGAAAAAGAAAAACTACCATCTAGAAAAAAACATACCCAAAATGTTAACAGGGTAACACGAAGTCACACGAAGACACTCCCCTAGTGGCTCAAATGAAAGGTTGTGCGTATCTTGGGTGATACTAAACCTTTGAGTGGAAGTGTATTTCTTGTGTGTTGGTGTGAGTGTAAGTGTAAGTGGGTGTGGGTATGAGTGTTTGCATTTATGTGTATAGTCTTTGTATTGTACATCTGAAATATTTGTAAATATAGGCATGTAATATAGGGTGACATAGATATCATCTTTTTATTCTGCACAATTGCAAATCCCTATCCAAAAGCTCTAGTGGTAATCTACCCTGATAATGAACATGAGTTAAAAGAATCAGCAAATTTTCATTGAAAATGCAAATAACCTCTTTTGCATTGTGCCAAACTGTTCCGCCTGAACTGTTCCTTTTTTTTTTTTTTTTTCAAAATTTAGACAACAAAATATAAATATTGTAGGCTTATTCTCAAAAAGTTGCATTAGACTTTTGATGAAGATGGCAGATGCGTGTAGTATAGTAAGATGGCCTTTTCCTCTGACCAAAAAAGCATTTGGTTGTTTGCATATCTAAATAGGATACCATACTAAAGTGGGAATAGAGCGAGTGTTGAGAATAGACACGTTGGTTAAGGCTTTGGGCCTGGTGCCAGCTGGCCTGTGGGTGCTCCAGTTGTGGTAAACCTCTTCCAGCCCCGGCGGCCCGTGTTAACCAGCATGCAGCCTCCTCCCACACTGCGCTACTACACGACCGCAGCTCACCACCTCACTTGGCCTAGCCCTCCACATCACATTGTTATATTAGTTCAGTGTGTGGCTGGATAAAAGACTTATGTTTTGTGAACTGCTGTGTCGGCTTCAGAGGGCAAAGGCACGTGCTGTAATAACTGTTTACGGCTACAATGTGGAAGTATTTGGCTGCACATGTTTTTCCGAGCATATATAATGTTTATTTACTTTTAACGGAGCACAAACTGGTTTTATTTATCGTCATGTCTCATTAAGTGAGGTATGGGCTTACATCTGTTTTATAGCAGCACACAAGAAACAGCAGTGTAACATTTTATATTGGAAACATTGGAGCTTTTGAGTCTAGACTAATCCTTGACTTCCAACAACACTCACCTAACTACACAAACATGATTGGAAGATAAAAAATAGGTATTGAGAGTGATGGCAACATGATCGTATCAAATAAAACACATTACAGCAATATTTGGAGCACAAACATTTTTGGTTTTTAGCTTCCTTTTACAGTAATCCCTACTTTTTGCTCGCTTGCTTAAGGCTTTTGCTTCACTAATATTCAAGAATATAAGTTTCACCACTTTTAAAAGCCAAGACAAGTCAAGCTGTCTGCATGATAACCCTAGTTAGCCAAATGTTAACAACAACAGCAGACTGTCTTCTTGGATTTTAGTGGACAAGCGCTATTATTAGCAACACAGTCTAAAAAAAACGTTTACAGTACAACAGTTTTTGTTGTACATCCACATAGTCTGGGCTGATTAATACATACAGAGAGGACATTGCAAACACATTTTTACTTGAAAACATATGTTGACAATATCCAGTATCTGTGCTGTGGCAAAACTATTATTTTTATTATTTATTTATCTGGTAAGGAGCCTGTAAGGACAATATTCAGTGTTCAGTGTGTATCTGTAATTATTGTGTCCATATAGAGCTTCATCTTCTGACTGCAAAGGAAAGTATGGAATCAGATCAAGCCTGTCTGATATTCTAATGCTTAAAAGAATGCATGGTGGGTCTGAATCAGATCTGACATTCCTGACAAATCTAGGAAATTTGCAACAGTGTTTTCTGAGGCTCAAAGAGGAATGAAAAGCACCTGAAGGACAGAACGTTGGATGCAACGCTGAAACATTTTAAGCTCAAAAAGTCAATATCGCAGATGTATTATTTAGGTCAGAAGTACTTTTAAGAAATGGCAGTTAAGTGATTAATATCACATGTCATTTTTACATTTATTACATATTGTTGCCAACTGTTCTTTGCATAAACAACAATATAGACAAAACTGGATTACTATTTCAGGGTTCTTCCTTCAGCGGGAGCTTTCAGACGTAATGAGCATCTGCGTATCTATTCTAAGCATCTGAATATCAGAGCCTGGTTTGCTAAGCCTTAGAGGAAAATGATCAGAGCTTGCAACTTTGACCTTTAACCTTTCCAATTCAACTTTATGCACTGCAGCAATTAACGTTGTTGACTGCTTTTCCACAATAACAAAATTTTACAATATAACACAGTGAATATTTTGTTGGTGGCATTTGCTTTGGTTTTATTGATTAACATGCAGGACAACCTTATGTTACCGGACATGGCCAATCTCAACATACAGTGCTCTGTTTTGCATTTGTGTGTCAGTCGTAGCAACCCCCTTCACCTCCAGCACCCCCGCCCCAATTCTTATTCTCTGACTGTGGGAACACACTGGCACGCAGATGGTTAAGCCCACCCTTGTGTCGAGTGGGAAGGGTGGGAGGTGCTCCAGATGGCACAGAGGGCATCGCCAATCAGCCTACACACACATATAGACAGAAACAAGGAGATAATAAAGTGGACACATAAGCAGAGCAAGGGGTTAAAGGTAAGTGAGAGTGTGTAGAGCTTTACATTGAAGGCACAGAGTTGACGTAAAGACAGTGAACCACAAAGACAGAGGTATGAAGCTGGCACCTCTGCCCACGCTGCTTCACTCAAGAGAGGGTGAGGGAGGGGGTGGGCCAGAGGGTCCTTGCAACACAGCAAGTGTCTCGTCTTCATCTGCATTTGACATGTCTCTGAGGTGGCTATGTTTATTCAACATCAACATGCACTCAAGGAGTGAAAGTGCAGGGTGTCTAGAGTTTATTTGTGTAAACTGTTAGGTTATTTTATGTTTAATGTCTTTAAAGCTTCATATGAAAACAAGGTCAAGGTCTTGAACAAAGCTTTTTAAGGTACACAATTGCTTGGTCTGCAACATTTTATTGTATGATATTAAGTTATGCCCCACAAGGCCAACTAACAAGTTAGATTTACAGAGGGGCAAATTAATCTACTGTAACAATGTATTGTCTAAAAGACTGCCACTAAATAAATGCAAAGGAGTTAAGTTTATTGCCATTCTGAACTTTTGTGGTAAATGAGTAACATCTGAATTCTGAAGTAAACCAGTTGGTCGACAACCATGACAACAAGCCTTTAAGCCACAGAAATTCCTTATTTTGAGCTACTGTCGTTTAAATTAAGTATCAGATAATTAATTGAAAACAACAATGGATAGTCACTTAAGGGCCTCATGATATTGCATGATTTTTTTTTTTTTTTACTTATTGGTTATTGTATTTATTTATATGAAAATATAGTTAAGTTTAAAATGATCTAACAAATAATAATAAATAACTCCTAGCTGAGAAGACTCATCCGTTCATAGCACTGCTTTAAAAAACCCTAAATATGAACTATAATGCTTCCAACTTAAGGAGAATTATATATAAAATGATCCCTCTCACCCTATACGCGGGTGGTCTCATCCGCTTTCCAAGCTCGGGTCCTCTACCAGCTTGAGGGTTCTGCGCAGTATCCTTGCTGTTCCTAGGACTGCACTTTTCTGGACTGAGATATCGGATGTAGTTCCAGGGATATGTTGTAGCCACTCATCCAGTTTGGGGGTCACGGCCCCCAGTGCACCGATCACCACGGGCACCACTGTTGCCTTCACCTTCCAAGCCTTCTCCAGCTCTTCTCTGAGCCCTTGGTATTTCTCTAGTTTCTTAGTTTCTCATGCTCCTTTCTCCTGATATTACCATCGCTTGGTATATATATATATATATATATATATATATATATATATATATAATATATATATATATATATATATATATATATATATATATATATATATATATATATATTCCCATGTTCGTTTAAGGATTGACATGACTGACACCTAACTGACCCCTTTCTTATTTCCCATGCAGCTGATAAAGGTATGCACATGTATCCTTGTATAGTATGACCTTTTCCACACACACTTTTCGGTTGTTAACAAAGCCCAGCACCGGACCCCTCCTCATTATTAGACCCTCAGCGTGTCTCTCTAATGTGGAAGCCTTTGATATGCAATGACGGCTAATTCCCCCCTGTCTCCTTTCTCCTCAGACACACGTCATTAGAACAGGACAGGACAAACAAACACTGTTGTATCTCATATTTAACACTTCCAGAGGTTTTCATTCTCATCTGGTTTCACCTTCCCTTATGAGTGCTCTACCGGGGGGACCTACTAGCCCTTACTTGTAATGTAAATAGAACAATATTTACATAAAAATATTTGAATTTATCATTAAAAGTCTCCCGTCTTGATGTTGGATGTATTTTCTGCTCTTTAAGGCAATAAGGTGATGCCTAATTTGCTCATATCACTGTTTGTCTTGTATGCATAAGTTATTGTGGCTGCTATCTCCGACTGTAATGAGGGAGAAACTGAAATGTTTGATAACTTTTATAAACAAACAACAAACGCTTTCTCAGCCCAGACATTATACCAGTTAAAGTGTGGCAGAAGAGAAATGACATTGAAAACTGTAATCTTTTTTTTTTCTTTACACATAGCCTAAATAAGAAAGTGGCAAAGTGACAATATGGCTGAACACACAATGTACATATACTGCTAAAAGCAAACAACACCCCCAAATATCCAAAATACAATGGCTATCCAGTCTACAAAGAACAGAGAAACACAGTAAAAATGTGGAAACGTCACATTGGAGTGTTGGAGCAGAGCAGAGGGCCTGAGCATGAGAAAAGCAAAACCTCCTTCAAGCAAAAGTGTGTCAAAGATTGATCCTGCTTATCAAAATTTGCTGATGTCTTTTGTTTGTTTTAGGCAAGATGCATGGTACTGATAAAAATCCTATCAATACCCATCCCTACTTGTAGGTTTTGGGTTCTAATTCCTGCCCCAACCTCCTGCCTGCCCAGGCTCTGTCTCATCCTGACTTTTTAGACAAGGAGGTGTTAGATGCATTTCATGTCTTAACTGCTTCTGCATTTGCGGCACTTTGCTCACTGGGCTTCAGATATTCACTGATATTTTTTTTATTTTTTGTTAGCTTTCAGCAACAGTCTATCTAGATTTTTCTGCATGTTTCTATGTAGAACTCAATTCAGAGGGATAAACTAGAAAAAAGAAAAAAAAAGACTAGTTCTCACATAAGAACTTAACTAGAAAAAACGGAACAAAATACAATATACAATCTGGCCAAGTTTTATGTCAATTGATCCGGCCAAGCCAAAGTTATTGAAAATGTATAAAAAGGAGAGAGAGAGAGAGAGAGAGCTGCTGACTTTACTGTGGTCTGTAACAGTGAGTCAGAGGGACAGAAACCATGCTCTGAAGAAAGGTTTTGTTTGATAAAGACAACTTGCCTGTGTGTGGACAAAAGACAAAAAGAAAGCAGTTGTCATGGTTACATCTCATCACAATGGCGTCATCAGGCGAGGCCCCTCTGAACTCTGCAATAAAAGACAGGAGACCAACAAAGAAAGTGCCATATTTTGGTATTAACTCTTTTCTTGCCAATTGTCTCCTTGCACTTTGTGGGCTGTTAGGAATGTTCGTAAATCTTAACCAGTCTTCACAATCTTTTAGAAAAGTTTACGCAGCAGGAATAATTACATTTTTCATACAGTATGTCCAATCCATTTTATTTTTAACACATTTTGTAAACAGTTTCTAAAGTGTTGTACAACCATATTAGTGTAACAAAACTAGTGGGTACAGATGGAGGGAGCACTCCTTATTGCCTCATAAAAAAAGTGAATAGGTAACTCAGCACACATTGAGTTCACAAAGTTTGAGTCGTTACTTTTGACATTTAATGACCCACTTACCAGTATTCTGTCTTCTAAATTGCTATCAACTGAACAAACAAAAACAGTAGTCACTGATTGAATGATTGAATTATTTTATTTAGCACATTTACACAGACAGATGTCTTCCAAATGCTTCACACAGTAACCCTCTCTTCACTCAGCAATTGCAAGCTGCCCTGGAGCAACTCAGCAGACGCAATTTGTCCAAACACCTGGCGCCTCAACCTCCGTGCTACACCAAGCGTTCCCTAACCTGCATGTTATTGGTTGGTGGGGAGGAAACCACCCAGACAAAGGAGAAACATGCAAACTCTAAAGGTCCAGGCTGTGTTCTAATATCTGCATCTGTAAGTGTCTGTTGGTACATCTGTTTTATTGCTCTGGAGCTGTTTGTCAGTCCAAGACAAAATTCTATCTGAGACATTACAAATAATTGTGATTCTCATCCACTTGTACAGGTGGTAAGTAGAAACTTGACGACACTAGAAGAATGCTCTTTTTTCCTTTCATACCCAAAAATACAATCATCATGCCATCAACAACAAGGAGTGATTACAAACAAAAACATTTTCTTCCAACTGCTTGCAATGCTCAAGAAGTAGACCCTGGCATTGCAATATTGTCCACTGTTTTACTTAATCACTACAATCTGATTTGCAGATTAGAAAGTCCTCAGTGGTTGAAGATCTGAAGAGCTACAGCATACCACTTCCTCTGAATGACAACTGCGTGACAGAAAACCACTGTCTAAACCTGTCCAATCACCATCAAACCCTCAGCTTTCAAGTGGCCACACAAAGGCCTTGCTCCTCTGCATTTATTGAAGGCTTCTTAAGTGATGAAGTACTATCCAACAGTGATCAATAAACATGTAATTAATACTGCTTAATTCACAAAAATAATTAATTTAAATATAAAAAAGAAATAGTCTTTATAATCAAAAAATCCCAAAAATATGTCTAAACTATAAAGAACTAAAAAACTGACAATGCTTTTACAGCACACCCATTACCCAGTATTCATTACCCCTAATATATGTGCTTCATCTTAGCTTATATTTACAATAAATGTTCAGACCGGCTGCACTGAAGTGAATGAATACGCTAAAAGGCAGTTAGGGAGCCCAGGACGCACACTGCCCGAGATAATGAGGATGCTTGGAATCTTGTGTGTGTGGAGTTCAATGGCAGCTTGAGCAAATGCATGGCACAACGCAGATGTGTGGCGTTGGATTGACATCTAAAAGTAAAACTCTAGGGCCTTTAGACGACATTGTGTGGTGTCGTTCAGATGCTCGCGATTTTCCTGGCTGTGAGCTGCGGTGACAACAGCAAAAGACACGAAAGAAAGAGGCAAAGAAAAAGGGGAAGAAATCTTTGGCAACGGTCTCATCTTTGAAGTGATTTGGAGAGAGATGACATGTAAAATTAGAGAGTCGCTTTTGTGCCCTCTCCACTTTGACTAGACATTAAACGCAACAGGGGGAAATTTTCGCTACAAAGATAAATGGTGCAGGGGGTCCCCAAACAACACAGATTACCTTGTCGGCGCGCTCTCAGAATCTGTTAGCGTTACTGGCTGTTTGATTAAAGTTTTGCTGCTTTTTCCCTTTACATTCAGGTACATTCAACTTCCCAACTATTCATGTCCAACTTTTCAAAAGCCCAGCTGTAGAAAATGACTTTTTTTCTCTTCAATTATATCTCAGCCAATCAAAAAGCAGTTGCCGGCCAAGGAACTTAAAAGAAAAACATTTGTTGTGTACAAAAGGCAAGATATCTGAAAGTAAAAATGACTAGGATTTACATCAATTTCTTTCATTGTATATGCAATCTAAAGAGAAAATGTTTAATTGTAGCTGTTGTCGAGATTTGGCAGAAACTCATAGAAAGCTTAGCTGGTAAGTTGAGCTATGTTCACATCCTATATGTTTACTGTTTTATCCTACAGAATGGCACAAAATCATACACTTTCCTCATCTTTTACTGTAAAACAACTGCTACTTACTCTGCCATAAGGGTCAAACCAACATGGAGATTTTAGCAGCTAATTACTTATTAACAAGATGTTTAAGAACGTTGTTTCTTACAATACCACACAACACTTTTCTCTTTTAGTGTTGAAGTTTATTAAATGAGCACACATGGAGATATTCTGGAGGCATCTGGACCTTTAAAGTAAGTACTGTATATTATAATCACATCATCTTTTAAATAAGAGAGAGTGACTCACTGAAGAAGGTTATTGTAAATTGAACACATAACAAGTTCAAACAGCGAGGAAAACCAGATATTTAATAGAATTTATGAAGACCCCTGAGGTCAGCTTAGGCAAGGTAACACTGGATACAGTTTTGACCGGGGGCAAGTAAGTAGTAGTACATACAAATCCATGTGTTTGACAGAAGCTGTACACTTATGATCCAATTATCCCAGCTTGGTATCATGAAAATGCACGTCTATGCCATGCAATCTACAATTGCATGACATGTAAATGCACACTATTGTTTTTCTTTGCATGTCTATGCACTTTGTTGCCCCAGTTCATTTATATGGTGGATATAAAGGAGCATTATTATTTATGAATATTACCTAAGTCATAATGCTAATCTCAATCAACTCTTTGCCCCAGGCCTAATCTTACCCATTTTTAAAACATCAGACCTAAAAAAAAACCTCCCCATGTGGCTGCAACCAAAGCATATGTCTATAAGACGCCAAGGAAATATTGTCTTGTACACTTTCATAGACACACTAGAAAGGAAAAATGCTTCATCATCCCACCAGACTGAGCTCCAGTTCTCATTTGTAAAGCTTTATGTGGAGTTTAAAGGTGGGGTAGCTGATGTTAACATTGCAAACACAATTTAGGTTTTAAATCTGACAACTTCCATCTTTCAACATAAGGACCACACAAGCACAGCCAATCAGATCGCTGCATTCGGCTCCTGATTAGAACTAGAATTCTTTATTATTCAATTCAGACAGTACACAGTTATATACTTTTTTGTGGAAAACACAAAGGTTAATTTACAACTAAAAAAGTTACAACTTTAAGTACAGAGAAAAAAAAAACTAAACTTGAACTATGAACACCAGCACACATACTGTATTTTCTCATTTGATCGCTCAAAATTCTGAGTTGTCCAAGAGACAGGTTTACTCAGTTCTATGTACATTTGTGGGACAAAGGTAATAGATGTAAGTAAGATTTGTAATATATTTGCATCTTATCTGTCACCGCATCTGGTACGCTGCATAAGCAAACAGGAAGTGAGACTGGAAAGGCAGACCTTGCTTTTTGTAGAGCTATCCCACACTCTCGTCACCATGAGCTGCAGCCTAAATTCCAAAGTCAGGACTTCAGGAGGAGACAAGCACAAACTGGGTACAGCCTTAGCATTGTTGGAAACTCAGAGAAGACAGCGCAATAAAACATCTTTGCAAACTAATTGCGCCAGTTAGATTCAACAAGACCAAAACCCAACTCCCCAACCGGACATGAGTTGCTTCTTTAGTGTGGATTAGAATTCAATTGTGCATTCAGTATTACCCAAACAAACCAAATTATGCAAGCAAACGGATCCTGATTCAAATCAAAAGTGGGTTGTACCCTGTCCATATCACTTTCCAGTATACACTCACCCCTTATGCAGCAACAGGCTTTCCACACACACAGCTAATTTGGTATGAGTGTACGAGAGACACTTTAACACTATTTTACACACGTTTGTTTGTGCTTAGAGGATGTTGCAAAGTGTGTCCACATACTAACATGAAGTAGATGGAGTTTTATTATTGTGCCCATGGGAGCAGATGTCGCTGGCACCTCCTGAATACTTTTATTCTTTCTGTATCTGCTCTTCACTGCTTTGTCTGTCTTTTGCATTCTGTAACCAGATGGAAACATAAACCTTTTTTATGTGCATTTGTAATTGTTAACTCTATAGCTTAAATGAATAAAACAGAAGAAAACAGGTAGCCCTTAAAGTCTGTTTAAGCTTTGCTATATGACTTTTCTGAGATTTTTTGGGAAATGTGAACTTTTTTGACCAAAAGCCTTATTCCAAGTTTGTACAAGACAGCTTAAATAAGAATACAGGATTTTCAAACCAAAATGCCTATGCCATGTTGAAAGTTAACTGCCATATACAGAATATTTAAACCGAAACATGGTAGCTCTTCTTCTATAAAATGTTTCATTCCATGTTTATATTGCCCATCACTAACATTGTGGCTGTTAATAGGTCATGTGATTATCCTCTCAGGCCTATGAGTATCTGTAACCCTATATTTCCCAGTATTGCACTCCTTTGGACAAAGGCCTTTCATTTCTCCTGAACTGCCTCTGTTTGTACTGTACCAAACTCAGCTCCAGCTCATTGTGCTCATTTCTTCTCTTTCAAAGAAGGTGTCCAGGGGCCCCTGAGCCCAGACAAGGGGCCAGTTCACTCAGGAGGTGCAGGGATTGAGTCTTTGTTGTGAGGAACACAGAAGAAGGAGCAAAATTGTTCGAGCAATGATGTAAGGCTTTATTGTAATCATGAATATAATTACCATGGCAAGAGATTGTACTGAAGGGTTGTCGGCCACCTTCTTTCCAAGTAATGTAAACCTGGAAAGTTTCACACTCTGGGATTAAATTAGTACTGTGTATTCAGGATACTCATTGACGACCACATGTAATCATAATACATTACTATCAAGAATTTGGTTGCAAAATTCAACTTAATAACTATCAATACTAATGTTTGTCTTAGATCTATGACTATGCCAGTCTATTTTCTTGCACGACCCGGAAGATTTTCAAATGTTTCAGGGATACATGTTTAGAATATCACCAAACATTCTAGTGACAGATTAGTCAGAAGTCAACATATTGAATTCAGCGAGTACTGAACTACAATGAACAGCCATTTTTCTGCCCTGCTACCCTGCAGCTTCAACCTTGCTCCAGACAGACTATATTATTTCATTAAGTGCTCTGGGCAAGGATGGGGAAGTGACAGGGGCACGACCTCCCACGACCTAGGAACTCTATCCACCCGGCCAGCCTTTCATCCTCCTGAGGATGTGTGAGCTCTGGATGCTAAGCTTTTCAGTCAGGGCCCACTGAGCACAGTCAAAGTGTGGAGAGAAAAAAGGAGGGGTGAAGATATGATAATTGCATATAGCAGATACATAAATGAGTGGGGATAAACTATCCCCCTAGGTTGAAATGTAACATACATTTGTGCTATATAAACACCATTTAGTTTGTTTGAGTTCATGACTTGTATGCAAACGAGATGGCAGACTAAGAGAAGTCAAATGAGTGAAAACAGCCCGTACTTATAGCCCCGGGCGAAATGATAAAAATACCGCTGATGTGTAATCGTGGAAACAACAGAAGACTAGAGCATGACTGGGCCTGGAGGGGTGGCACAGAGGTAAGAGAGGGGGATTTGCCCAAGCCCTGGAAAAACAGAATTGGGCATTGTCGGAGCGCAGAGCAGGCCCATTCTGTTGATCTGAGCAGGATCCCGGCGAAAACAAAACCGCATTGTTCGCCGCAGATGGAAGCCAGTGTCTCCTGGGTAACAGCATTAATCTCCCCTTTTCTACTGCTTCCTCTCTTGTCGGGGCCATAATCGGTGGGCTCCTTTCAGCAGCCGAGCCAGCCTCAAAGCCCGGGCTCCTAACTAGCCTCCTAATTAGCTGCAATTACAATGAAGACAACATGATGAGATAATAGAAATTTGCAAAATAATGACATACCACGGGAAAATATTCCTCCTCCCCAAGCACCATTTTTTCCCTCTGGGAGAAGCACAATGGAGAGCCGGGGCCCTTTTCTGAAAGCAAGTAGCTCAGAAAAAATGGTGGCGCATTATGTGGCATAGAACCCTATTGTCTGCCTTCTGGTTGCTTCAATCAACAGCCCATTGTCTGGCTGCTTAAATCAAAATGACTCAAATATGGGCCTCGTAATGATGCCCTCTCAGCACTGCATACTGAGGGGAGTAAAGGAGAGGCAGGAGACAGAGCACCAAATATCTCGATTAAAGGCAAAAAGGATGGCAAGAAAATAATAGTAAATGGATAGACAGAGGTGATGAGTTCCTGCTGTGAAAAAGCTTATTGCACTCTGCCTTGTTAGATCAAATCAAATAGTAACAATGGAGGAACTGCAAAATTATGAAATCAAAGACAAAACAAGAGAAAGTCAGCAGGTGAGAAGCTGCGTTTAGAAGAACTAAGAGAGGGAAGTCAGCAGGTGGTCGTCAAATACTGAACTCTACAATGACAACATACAAGAAGGTAGCTCGGATAAGTTCACGTGCAATATGTCATGGATGTGCCAGCTGGTGCTGTTTCTTTAAATGAAAGGTTCCATCTTTGTCACCTTTCCCAGATGTGATCACATTATTGTTGTATTGGCTTATTGGATATAGATTTCTCAGAAGGAAGTGACTCTGGGCCCATTCAAAATTAAGTGGGCTAGTTAAGTGGGAAACAAGTGTCTCATAGTTGAGTCTCGCTGCATGTCCAACCAGTGCATTTGTGGTATAAATGTAATCCTATTCAGAGCGATCCATAGTGAGTCCTGAAAGGGCACATGGACCTTTGGAGACACTTCCTTGTTCACTGAGCTCCTCACAGGAGTCCCACAGAGTAATTAGCATCTGTCAGATATGTTGACAAGCTCGTTAACACACCGCATCATCCAATATAGAGTTGCCTTTGTTTGTGTAGGATTTTGAGAGGAAGTTAGCAATCTAATTAGCATAATTACAAATGCTGATTTATATGGCAGTAATTAGCTAGCACATTTCTTGCACATTATGGTGTGATTGAGATAGACTGCTGAGATTAGAAGGGAGATTCCCCCACTGTAGGTGTGTCAGCCTAGTTACACACACAAACATGGCAACTTTGGCACTGCGCTATAAAAAGACAATTGAATAGCAAAAAGCTGCTAAGTAAAATATTGGTATACCACACATCAGATTATGTTAGCTAGCATACATATAAAAAACTATTGCTAGTGGAGTGACATTTTTGCATATTCCTCAACTCACATGAAGAGTGTGTGGTTCCAGACTGAAACTGCACTCATGAGACAAAGATTAAAAAAGAGTAATAATAATAATAAAAAAGTTAAACGTTCCTTAAGCAAAATTGACTTTTGTGAGCTTTTAGCCATTTTAGAGAGTTAATTTCACCCCAGCAAAGCAAATCCAAGGCTGAAGAAAGTTATCAGTTGACTCTAGTGTGGAGTTGAAAACACACTGGGGCACTTCCTGTATTTTCACTTAATGATTGTAATCGTATAGTCATAAGGAGGAATTGCATGTTTTCAGTCTGAGGAAAGAATACACCCTGAACATGCTGGATTTAGGTTGAATCAAACTAACGTAATATAGGACCTGTTGCATGATGGAACTGCGACATTTGAACTTCTGAAGTCCAATTTTCAACATCACATTATAGTTCCACCACACACTGTCGGAGCCATTGGTAAGAATGTGCTTGTGAAAAAGAGTTGCAATTTGTTGTGATCAAAGTGCTCCAGTCAAAGTCAAACTTGCAAATGGACTTATTTATGCAAATATTTCATTTGAGTCTTAGTCATAATTTGTTTATGACATATTTTATAATGTGTCTTTAGTGATTTGCATTCAATTCAATTAAATGTGCACAATACAAGCAGTTGTTACCTTATTTCCCTTTTTCAAAAGTAATAATAAAATAACAGAAAACTAGCTTCTTAGTGAGAAGAGTTGTGGAGTATGTATATTTCAAACTTCTTCACAGTGAGCATGAGAAACATCCATTGCCACTGTCAGACTAGAATGTTATGCCATCAAATAAACAGGTACCGCTGACCAAATAACATCGACTCAAAAGGCTACAAAATGGCACAGTTGTTGATGAACTGGCCTTAATGGTGGCAGACGTTCACAGTGGGACAGTGAATTAGCACAGTTACTTTCCACTGTAGGGCGAGCTCCAGGTCGGGAGATTAGCCCGGCACATTCGCACACATGGAGGGTGCTGTCAGATGCTCTTAGGGAGATCTCGGGTGCTAGTGGGTCAAATCTGGGTCAAAGTTCCCCTGGTGGTGTGGTGTAGAGAGAGAAGTGTCTGCATAGGCCAAGAGACTCCTGCTAAAACATCACAACAAAATACATTTGTGTCACTGGAGTTTCCAAGATTAGTGTGGAGCATGGATGACAAACATGCACCACTTTTGAAGACCATTATCTTTTTAAATGGATCTAAGGCAAAAATAAATAAATAAAAAAAATATATAAAAAAAAATGCCGCACTCTAAATGTTGTCAAGTAAGTTTAGAGCAGATATTTTATATTTAATGAACAAGATGATGACCAAAGAAACTTGTGGCCCAAAGTATCATAGTCAAGGAAAATAAAACTTCTTTATTTCATAATGCATGGTGGAATTTAATCTGTGTAACATCAAGAAAAAAACTGATGTGACGCCTTCTGGTCTGCTTTTTTTCTTAAAATAGAAAAAAACAGCTTATTTGCAGTTTCTCCACTGGTTGAAAACAAACAAAACAAAAAAGGCCTTAAATGTGTGACAATGCATGCAACATGTTGTGTAACTATGGACCATATTTTGATCTCGATATTTCACATACAGTACATAGTGTTATTTTCACTGTGCTTTATTTTACACTGAAATCGACATAAAGCAGGAAGAACACATGAATGCATGAAGTAGAAACAGCCTGCGTGCTCAGCTTTTCCTGTACTGCAACACACCGTCGAAGCTCACGAAGAGGTGATGATTAGAACCTGCCGCAACGTGTAAGAAAAAAATATTGTCCAACATTGGTGCTTTGGAGCCACCTTGAAGCTTTGCCACACAAGTCTATGCGTTTTCTGTTTTCTGAGGCAACAATGTCTGGTTTATTATAAGATTATTGCATAAATAGATATTTTTGACAAATATAAGCCATTTCAGTAACTGCATATGTTTTCTTACTAAAAGCAATAATACAATTTACAGCCAAAAATGAATTATATTTTTGTGATCTTATTGCATTGCTCATTTGTCAATTTGGCAGTCCTGGAGGTAGAGATTCACTGAAATAAATGGCATCAGACAAACCTGTTCACTAGTCAGTTCCTGGGCTCCTCAACCCTCCTGTTTCCTGACTCTCTGCACTGCAGATTATCCTAAAGGCCAATCCTAAAGATTGGGGTCAAAATATGTCCCTTTGTGTCTCTATTAGGAAATTTTAATTTTGAGTCAACAGTCATTATCATGGTGGGGACACTGTGACTAGGGTTTACCTTAAGTAATTCCTGATTTAAATGAATCTGCCACAAACTTTAGTACAACTATGATAAAGCACCACAAACACACAAACTAACTGCTGCAACACTGTAAAAACATAATTGCATAAAAAAGAGAAGAGAACATTGTATAAAGCCATAATTGTGAGAGCACATGCTTTTTATAGCATCCACAAACCACAATTACAGTGCACAAGTATTACCGGATTACAGCACTTTGTAGTGATTATATTTCATTCTTTTGGTTTTGTTGTCTTTACAGATGACTTACTTACTATTACTGACACTAAACTGCTACTGCCGACCACCGACATGAGGAAACATATTATCCTAATTTTAATGAGGACCCCAGCCAAAAGTTCACATGCTGTAAGCACACTGTACATCTGCCTAAGTGTTCCCATGTGTGGTCAGAATGGTAGACCGTGTTGCAGCTGACCGCAGAGATTGTTGTGATCTAATGCTTGAGTCTTGACTGATGTGTTACAGTAGGCGTGTAGCACACCTGATGTGTGTTAGTGAAACCTGTGTACGCAAAGAGGAGAGTATGTTAATGAATGTGGTGCAGATGAATCCCCTTGGAGCAGTCTAATTAGACATTAGCATGGAGATGTAATTACCTGCGAGGGCCCAACACGTTTCACTTAACTGCTCTTCCTTCTGTCTCAGACCTACAGCAGCGTGAGTACAGGTGAGGAGCGCTGTAACTGTATCTAATGAATAAGCACAGGGAGCAGATGTTAAAGTGACAGTCTGCGGAGCCTTGCTTGTAACATACTGCTATAGAGCTTTTAAAATACAAAGCTAAAATTGAATGGTCACACTTACCAAATTGCTAAAGCTGCAGTGCCCTGAATCTTGTTTCACCTGTGCATTTTTGCTTGCCTGAAAATCCAGGCGATATATTAAAAATATATCATCTGGTGCACCATGTCCCTCTTTCGGATTTCTGTAGCCGTGATTGACAGATGAATTAGCCAATCAGAGACACGCATTTTCCACTGTGTAAAAACCAACATGGCTGCTCCCGACAAAAAAAAAAAAATCACGTTTAACTGGAAAACATCGCGGAATTCTGCAGAATCAATGAGCGAAGCAAAAAAGAATTTTAATGTGAGGTGAGTGAAGTTAGATTTTGGTCTAAATGACAGACGACCAATCAGCACCTTTGTTGAGATGTTTTCTGTATATATATTAGGGATGGAACGATTCTGCAAAAAGAGTCGAATCGTTCGATCCTGGCCCTTCGATCCGATCGTTGCATAGTTCGAACGATTTTGCGCATGCGCTAAAATACACGTGTAGCGGCAGCGGCGTTTTGTTGACAAGGGGAACGAGTGAGCGCGTGCGCAGAAGAGTGTTGTGTGTGGGGAAAAGAAGTGGAGGGAGACGCTGGCGCCGCTCAGATTCAACCTTAACTTCATATCGCTCCGGTGTTTGGAACACGTTGGATTTAGTGCCAAGGATAATGCTAGCGGTAAGAAAAATGTCTATTGGGAAGTTTATCGCTAATGACATGCAGCCGTTTTGTCTTGTTCGTGCTGTTGAACGCGGAGGCTTTAAGCACGTTTAACACGAGCCCAAAACACTTCAGTAACACCGTAATACCCGCGATGTATGAAGAAACAAAGCGTGAACGTGAGCAAGACCAGACTGCACGTGAATATGTTGCGCTGACAGCTGATGGGCGGACTTCCAGAGCTACGAAGAGTTTTATTACGATGACGGTCCACTACATCGACAAAGAGTAGGCTAAAGTGTTGCAGACACGCATGTATGAGTCCCATAAGTCAAAACCTCTCAGAAGCACTGACAGAAGTAAAACATGAATGGAAGTTAATTAGGAAAAATAACTGTGTCCCTGACACAATGTAAGAAAAGTAACATGGTTAATGCTGTTAATATAAGGGTTAGGGCCAATTTTTTTTGCCTTGCAATGTGTCTGCCAAACATGCAGTGTCCATCAGACACATTTACAAACTTATAGGAAAAATAAGAAAAGTCATTGCTTTTTACATAAAAGCACAAATGAAGCCCACATTCTCAAAATGAAGCAAGAAATGTTAGAGTTGCCAGTTCACAAACTAATATATGATATGTAAAATAAATAACATAGATAGTTTTAGATATCTATTAACAAAATCGAAGAAATCGAAAATCGTGACGGCAAAATCGAAATCGAATCGTGACTTGGGTGAATCGTCCCATCCCTAATATATATATATATATATATATATATAATATATATATATATATATATATATATATATAATATATATATATATATATATATATATAAAAAAAGAAAAATTCCCTTCTCAACCTCCATGGGTGGTCTCATCCACTTTCCAAGCTCGGGTCCTCTACCAGAGGCCAGAGAGCTTGAGGGTTCTGCGCAGTATCCTTGCTGTTCCTAACCTAGCTCACGCCAGATGGATATGTGTTGAACTCCTATCTGAGTTCTCACTATATCCATCTGGGACTTTACTGGCTGAAAGATTCGAGAAAAGGCGAGGCGTTTAGTAAATACTTCGAGCTGATTGGGTGTGGGGCCTACCTTACAAGTTATGGTTAAGGTTAAGGTACACTTTATTGTCCCCGTAGGGAAATTTGTCCCCATCCTTCAATGCCTCTGGGGCATCTCCTCAGGAGCAGTGATCACCACAATGCATCGCTCGGGGTCTCCAAATGTTCTTGCTAGGCTTGGTCAGGACTACCGTAGCTGGAGGATATTACCCTAACATGCATATTATTGGTTGTGGGGAAAACTGGAGTGCCCGGAGGAAACCCACCCAGACACGGGGAGAAACATGCAAACTCCACACAGAAAGGCCCGGGCCCGTGCGGGAACTGAACTCGCGACCTTCTTGCTGTGAGGCGAGAGAGCTATCCACTCTGCCACCGTGCCGCCAGTAGTACGCGTCATACATACGACTCTTCTTTCAAAAATAAATTACTCCGTATTTCTGCTAAAACCGCATCAAAAGCAGCAGAAATCCACGAGAGCAGCCATCTTTGTTTAGCTTGAATGTAGGGTAGGGTTAGCACCGAGGCGCTAACAGCCGCCTTAACACCTCCGAAACACCGCTGGTTCGGACTCTCAAACCAATCGGGCGGCAGGAAGGCCAGATGGTTTATCTCGTGTTTGTGAATTCACAAATATCGCGAGATAAACCATCTGGCTGGCCAGGTTATGCTGTTCCTAGGACTGCACTTTTCTGGACTGAGATGTCGGATATATTTCCAGGGATCTGTTGTAGCCACTCCTCCAGTTTGGGGGTCACTGCCCCCAGTGCACCGATCACCACGAGCACCACTGTTGCCTTCACCTTTCAAGCCGTCTCCAGCTCTTCTCTGAGCCCTTGGTATTTCTCTAGTTTCTCATGCTCCTTTCTCCTGATGTTACCATGACTTGGTATTGCCACATCCACCACCATGATGTCTGGTTTGTTTGCCATTACCATTCTGTCTGTCTGTATCTGGAAGTCCCACAGGATCTTAGCTCGGTCATTCTCTACCACCTTCGGAGGTGTTTCCCACTTTGACCTTGGGCTTTCCAGTCAAACTCCACACAGATCTTTCTGTATACTATGCCAGCCACTTGGTTGTGGCGTTCCATATACTGTATGCTTTCCCTTCAGCGTCTTACACCTGCAGTTTATATGTGCTGGACCGTCTCAGGGCCACTTTGCACAACCTACTGTATATATATATATTATATATATATATATATAATATATATATATATATATATATATTTATATTATATTATATACATATATATACTGTGTATGTGTGTGTCCTATTTATTTTATTTTTGAAACTACATATCAATAATCTGCTTCAAAGTTTGACTTTTCTCCAAACTACACATTTTTACTGACAAAGGATTGTTTTTTGAACTTTTGATTCCAAAACCATAACCAAATAATTGCTGATTCGATTCAATTTCAATCTCGATCTCTCCATTGTTCGATTAATTGCCCAGCCCTAGAGTTCCTCGTGTCAACTTCAAAAGACAACATGTTCCACGAACACCAGCTTCTGCAACCATTGTGATGAAAATTCAAGAGGAGAATGCTGGTGCCCGATCTACCCGACCTACAAAACCGCCATCTGATGAAACTGAATTAAGTGTGTGATGCTGTAGCAGTATGTCATGTATGCTTATGTAGCAGTATGTCATGTATGTATGCCAGCAGAAACAGCAGAAACAAAAATAAGCCTTGTGAAGTCTATGGATCCAAGTTGGACAGGAAAAGCTCAGCTCATAACCGATTTTCATATTTATATTACATTATATTAAAAAAACGAGTTGCACATTAATTCATAAATGTGTTCTATAAAAGGCAAAGGGCAAATATTAACCATGATTGCTGTTCATTTGGCTTATAATTGTGTCTAAGTAAATATCTGTTGAGTATTTTCATATAAAATTGCTTGATTGTGTTGTTTTGGGTCCATCAGACCCATGAACACTGGCTAAGTAACAAAAATACGAACACCACACAAGGGATATATACAGAGAAAGAGGCACTGCGCCCACACACACTGGCCCTCATTTATCAAAGTTGCGTAAAAAATGGTGTAAATTTTGGGTGTACACTGAAAATACACCAGAGGGCGCGTGGCATTTATGAAGAGGGGTGTACAAGCCCAGTTTATGTGTACGCAAGGCATATCTTGATAAATGTGGCGGACAAAATCAGCGTCATTTGCATGAAACGCCCCCAAATATTCATGTTTGAGGAGGCCTCACCCACAGGGTTTTCAGCAGAGATGAACGGAATACGGCACAAAGATAAAATGTAATAAATAAAAAAAGAAGAAATAACACTGTTTTACTCACTTGAAAACACATAAATATATTGGGGCTGATAAAAATCAAAATACATGTTTTAAAACTAAAAAAGAGCTGCATTTGATATTTGAAATTAGGGCATAACAGGCTAAATAGTGCACGGAGCTGCCAGCGGAGCAGCTCTGGATCAGGCCGCCGGGCTCACATGAGGGGAACAGCCTGGATCAAACCGGACTCAGTCGAGGGGACCACGGGGAGTGGCTTAGGTGGTTCGGAGTCGAACCAGGAAGAGGCGCGCGGAGGACGGACTGCATCGAACAGGATCTGCCGAACCGGGCCGTGAACTTTTCTCCGTGCGCACTTCTGTCTGTGCGCGTTGCTCTTTTTTTGGACGAGCCATGGCCCGCGAGCACGAGGACAGGACAGCGCTGGGATATGAAGACTACACAGGACAGCTGCTTAAACCCGTCCGGACCGGTCCACTGCCCGCTCGCGCTCATCATTTCTCGAAATAGATCAGTGCAATGACTGACCGCTTTGGTTAACATCGGAACCAGGTGCGCGCGTGTGAACCACGTACGGAACCAAACTCATCTGGACCCAGACTGCTGCGGGGCTTTGAGATCATGTAGGCTATTGTCTGCACACGCCTGGTACCAGCGCACACAGCACGGCACCGCTCACATCAACCAAACCCGTCTGAATGACCCGGACCGAAGTCTGCTGCTCTACATACACTTCACTTTCCCCTGAATTAGTGCACTGAGCTCGGCTGCAGGATCAGAACCGGACTGGACCGGACCATGTCAGGACTTCTTGCGATCACGCTTTGGTGAGTCTACTTTTGATTCTGCTGTTGGTTCTGCTGTGACCTGTAGTCCATATGTGTTTATGTAAAGCATAGTTTTGCTGGTTTATGTTTAATTTGGAATGACTTTTACAATGTGAAAAGGCGCAGCCTCAAGAAAGTTCATTTAATAATTTTCTACTGGTTAGTTAATGCTAAATTAAGATGATTCCTCTGCAAATCCTAATGTAAAAAAAAAAAATAAAAATTAAAAAAAAATAATAATTTAACCTTTTTTCAGGCTACATGATTTGCTCACGTAGCTAATGCATTCTGAGCTTCATAATGTTCATCATGATGAGTTTTAATGTTTTTTCACAGCTTTTAGCAGCGAGGTGAGTCACTATGCTAACAACAGTTAGCCACAATGCTAAAAACAAAAACAGAAAAGCTGCACACAAACGAGATTTATTAACATAGACAGGACTTTGGGGACTAATTCACCTGAATAGATACATTAACAAGGCATCAGTGCTAGGGGAAATTGTTTTTAAGTTATCTTGTTGCAAAAAAATCGAGTACAGTCCTTAAGGCAAAACAGTTTGTGCAGCTAAAAGTAGTTTTCCAGTGCATTTTAGTGATTGTTTGAAATTGGCGTACCATTTACACAACCTCTCGAGTTTGCGCAGGGTTTTTGCGCACTGTACGCTCACGTCAATGTTGATAAATCCCGATGAGTCCCTCGTTTTGGTCGTACACCTCATATACACCCAAATTTCGCCGTACGCAACTTTGATAAATGAGGGCCACTGTGTCTATTTAAGCAGAATAGCGAGTTTTAGAGGGGGGATTATTGGAGACTCTCAGTCCGCCTCTGAGGCACTCTGCTCGGAGTAGGCTTTGGCGCATGTCACCCCCTAACTTCCACACAACCCTGCCACTTCAAGGCTTGATTTTTAACACTTTTACAGGTCCTGGAGCACTGCCCAATGGGTCAGACCAGGGCAGCATCATGTCCCCCATATTCCTGGGTGGGTTTTGAGTTTGAGCACTGCCTATTTAAAACAGAATAGCACGTTTTGGAAAGGGAAGATTCCGGGCCTTCCAGTCCGGCTCTGGAGCACTCTACTCGGACGAGGCTTCGGGGCTGGTCTTACACTGTCCTTCAGAGTACCATGCCACCTCCAGACTTGAATTTTTAACGGTTTTGGGGCTGGCTGACGGGTTGGATCAAGTCACTAGGTCCCCCTCTATTGCTCTGGGTGGTTAGTTTCTTTGATTTTGACTAGAAAGTGGTTTTCTGATAGGGGGTGTCAATGCTCACTCTCACTCTCAGGAGCATTCATCCCCGGCTAGGTTGCGTGGAGGGTCTTCCCCTGTCCTCCAGAGAACCAGGCAAGTTTCTGACCCGATTTTAAACACTTTAATTGTATTTTTGACAGAATAGCCGGTTTTAGAGAGGAGGAATTCCTGGACATCCAGTCCGCCTCTGGTGCACTCTGCTCGGACTGGGCTTTGGGGTTGGACACCTCCTGAGTTCCAGAAGAACCAGACACTTTCAGGCTTGATTTTAAGGCAAAGGGCACCAGACAAAGTGTTGTTATCTTACCTTGTCTAATAAGATGCTTTGCTTGGTTTAGAGGCATGGATTGTGACTCAGATGACCTATCTGGGTACCTCATCGGGCAGCCCTGCTTTTGTTCCTGAAACTGACAGTGGAGATTAATTTCATTCATTCATGTCAACAGAAAGCAACCTGCCAGGAAATTCAAAGTTAGAGGAGTTCAACCGTGAAAGTGTCAAAAAATAGACCCAGGACATACTCAAAAAGCCCAATCTAACATACTAATGACACCCCTTCAGAACAGCAACAAGTACCAGAATGTAGCTCATCACCTTCTTGGACAGTCCGACGCCAAGTCAGTACAAAAACAGACTTGTTCTGTAATAAAGGATTACTGAAAATAACTCGACATTTGGAGCATGTTCATAAAAATGAACTCGAGGTTGCACAAGCCATGTCTTATAATAAGGATCAAAAGAAAGAAAACTCCATCTTGAACATAATCAAACAAACTTTGCTTATAATGTTGAGGTGTTAAATGGAGGTGCAGGTGAACTTGTTCCTTGAAGGAAACCATCAATAAACACAGGAGCCCAGGATTACATGCACTGTGTTCACTGCCAAGGCCTCTTTAGAAAGAAGATTCTTTTTAAACATGTCTCAAAATGCAAGTTTAAGTGTAGTGGTGAGCCAAATCGAGGAAGAACGCCTGTTCGGGTGCTCTGTGCATTCGCTGTACCACCACCTCTGGGTGTCAAACATGACTTCTTTAAGCTGCTAAGCAACATGAAAAATGATAAAGTTTCTTCCATAGTGAAAAAAGATCCATGTATTCTGGAATTTGGTGAAAATCTTTTTAGTCGTTTTGGCCATGATGTTGGGAAACATGAGTATATTCGTCAAAAACTGAGGGAGTTGGGAAGGCTTCTGTTATGCTCAAGAAAAAAAAAACAGAGCTAAAGAGTATTGAGGACCATGTTTTGCCTTCAAAACATGGTCCTCATGACTGGACAAAACAATACATATAAACGCCCAAGTCTGGCTCTCAAATTAGGGCATAGTCTGTCAAAGATTTCAATGTTGGTTGAAAGTTGTTCAAACATTCAGAACAACAGTGTTGCAGCTAAAAATGCCCGTACATTCTGACAAATCTATGAAGCAAGATGGCATGAAATGATGCAGCATCACTGAGAACACTTCAAGAAGCTAAGTTTAATGCTCCACTTTTACTTCCATTCACAAGAGATGTCCAGGTGCTTCATTCAATTTTGGATGCAAGTGTCAACCCAGAACTGGGCTGGATTAGCAAAAGTCACCCTGACGCAGATAATCTCTTTAATAGACGTCGGTCCGGCGAGGTGTCAAAAAGGCCTCTGTCAGCATATATGTCTCCACATAGCCGGGATGCACTGGAAGACTTGGGTGACGCACTCTCTGATTTAGAAAAGAATGTGTCAACATTTCAGAAGACTAGAGATAGCGGGAAAGAGAGTAAGGAAGGTGCCGGTTCTTTTGACACCAATCATGCAGGAATCCTTGGATCTTCTTGTCAGCAAGCGAAAGATGTGTGGGGTTGTAGCAGGAAACAAATACCTTTTTGCCAGACCACAAGCATGTTCATACTTTCGTGGGTCTGACTGTCTCCGTCATTTTGCCAAGATGTGTGGAGCAAAAAACCCAGAAAGCCTCACCTCCACAAAACTGCGCAAACAAACAGCAACTCTGTCTCAAGTTCTTAACCTGAGCAACACAGAATTGGATCAGCTTTCCTGGGGCATGATGTAAGAGTCCACCGACAGTTCTACAGACTTCCAGAAGGCACCCTTCAACTGGCTAAAGTCAGCAAGATCCTCATGGCTTTGGAGCAGGGACGTGTGGCTGAATTCAAGGGAAAGGGCCTGGATGACATCACTATTGACCCAGAAGGTAAAGACATACATAAAGTGCATACATTTCGGCTGTCACATAGCGCAGTCTTTTATCCATACTTAAGCTCCAGCAGACAGGCCCGGTTCTTTTCAATCCCTATATAGTGGCTCTCTACTGGGCAGCAAATTGGCCACTATCAGCCTCTGATTCTCTGTCCAGGCCTGGTGCTCCTCTCTGGGCCAAGTGCTTTCACACTTTGCCTCCTGGAGCCTCTCCTCCACCTCCACAAGACTCCAGGAGAGCCTCACACTCTGCCCAGGAAAGGTGCTCCTATCTGGGCAGGTAAAGACATACATAAAGTACATACATTTCGGCTTGACAAAAACAGTTTCTTTTGACAGATCATGCCCTCCAGGACAGTGAGGATGAGAACCAGAACATAGAAGTGGAACTGGATACTGAAATGCCAGATGAAACAAATGAAACATCCCAGCCTGTTACAATTGAAACATCCAACCATTCTTCACTGCAAGCGGTCCAAAGACCGTCACGCAAAAGACTGTCACGCACCCCCACTTCAGCTCGCCAAACAGTCAAAAAGAGAACGTGGAACCAAAAAGAGGTCAATGCCGTGGAAAAGCACTTGATGCACTTCATAAACTCCTGTCGTGTCCCAGGCAAAGCCGACTGTGACAAGTGCCTGCGGCTTGAGAAAGTCGCACTCAAACGGAGAGATTGGTTAGCAGTAAAATATTATGTGAAGAATCAAATCACAGCTCTTAAAAGAATAGTTTAATAATTAGAATTCAATTTATGTTAATAAAGATTTAGTTTGATTTATTTTGTGTGTCATTATTTCATAAAATTTTTTATCCAATAACCAGTGTACATGGTTGGGTCTAATAACGATCTACATACCTGAAATGTCTCCATAAGTTTTTAATGGAAACATTTTTTTTTTTAAGTCTGATTACTGCTAAGGAAATTTAGAGAACCATATCATATTTTTTGGGCTCCGGTAGAACCAGCAGAAAGGGACGTTCCCACAAGGCATGTTCTAGTCATGCGTCCTACAATATGTTAAAGACACGTATGTGTGTGTGTGTATGTATATACGTGTGTATCTATGTATGTATATATGAATATAAAAATAAATGAAATAAAAATGTCAATGTTTATTTTATTTCTTCTAACATTTGATCCTGTTTTAGTCCACACTTTTATATTGCAACCAATTGAATCAGCAAATGTGTAACTTTTTAGCAATAATGCTTCAATTCAAGCTACTCAGATTCACACAGTGCAACGCCTGCATTTTCAGTCCATCAGTAAATGTTCACTTGTTTGTCTTAAAGGTATGTATTACACCCATAGCACTCCGACTTAACAACTAAACTATCACTGTAATGTGTGCTTTCAATGGTACAATAGAGAGAGAAACTCTGATCCTAAAGCTTCTGTCTCATCTATTCGTCTCTCTTTTCATCCCAACCACCATCATGTTTTTGTTTTTCTCGTTACTCAGCTTTGTTTTTTCAGTCCCATCTTTTTCTTGTTTGGGTCGAAAGTGCATTAGACCTCAGTGCTGAGCGACGTGGGTTCGATTCTTGATCAATACACACCATTCTGCCGACAAACAGACAAAAGAGGAGAGGACTCAGCCCTGCTCTTCACTCGCCCCCAAAGCCCTTTCTCTTCTAAAGAAAAACAGAGAGAGTTAGGAGAGAGAGGCACATTTAAAGGGTTTGTTTGCCAGCGTCTCCACAGCAACCATTTGTGCCAACCTTGACACTGGAGTTGCTTTTTCTGACATTATTCTGACATTAGATAAATAAATTACACAACCTTTTGAAGAAAACAGTATTTTATCTGTGGAGCTGTATACACTGGCTTTAAAGCAACTGTGCAACTTATTTCTTTGTATACATACTGTGTGAAAGTTATTGAGAGGTAATGAACAAAGAAAGACAAAGACCATTCACATAACAAAGAAAGAAAGAAAATTTGAAGTCTGCTGAATCATTTACCTTATCCTTATGTAAGTGATTTAAAAACTACAATTCAGTTTTTTGTGTTTATTTATTATTTATTCTAATACAGTCAGGTTTATTCTAATGCAGATATCTATCTATCTAGCTAGCACTGAAGATATATCACAGTCAGGTCTTGGTGAACTCTGGAGACACATCACAGTCAGGTCCATTTGAACTTTAGAGACACATCACAGTCAGATCCAGGTGAACTCTGGGGACACATCACAGTCATTTCCATTTGAACTCTGGAGACACATCACTGTCAGGTCCATTTGAACTCTGGGGCCACATCACAGTAGGCCCATTTGAACTCTGGAGAAACATCACACTCAGGTTCATTTGAACTCTGGGGCCACATCACAGACAGGCCCATTTGAACCCACTTTAGACACATCACAGTGAGGTCCATTTGAACTCTGGAGACACATCATAGTCAGGCCCATTTGAACTCTGGAGAAACATCACGCTCAGGTTCATTTGAACTCTGGAGACACATCACAGACAGGCCCATTTGAACCCACTTTAGACACATCACAGTGAGGTCCATTTGAACTCTGGAGACACATCACTGTCAGGTTCGGGTGAACTTTGGAGACACATAACAGTTGGTTGATATCCGATACCAGTGTAAGGAAATTGCTTATTTTTCTTATCAAAATATTAGATATTTGTCATATAGTGTTATGTAACTGTTATTTTTAGTCCAAGCCACAATTAAAGAAACAACTATGATATTGTCTGAACCGATCAAGCAAAATATCCTGGATCGGCGACGATATCCGATCCCAGTATTGGATTGGTGCATCCCTAATTTATATCCCATTGAAAACTAAATAAAAAAAAATTGACAACAAATGTGTACTTGGAACTGATTATATAGTGACTGTGAAGTGTGAAACTGTAAAATGTGTAGACTTTAAAACAACAAAATAAGAATATCCCAAGTGCAATCAAATGTAAAACCAACTTTTGCAAAATAAAAGCAAATGTGATTTTAACAGAACATGTCTCTTGCAATGCTTGAATGAACATGTGTTGCCTTATGTAAGTTTTATCACTTATGTTACTCTTCAGGTAAAGTTTTTATCATCAAACTAACATTAGATTTGCCCAACACAATCACAGCATCCTACTCACCATATTTACATAGTGTTATATTTCGTTTCAAAAAAAAAAAAAAAAAAAAAAAAAGCAGCACATAGTTAGAGGGGACTTAGAGGAAGCTGTCAATAAAATCTGTAAGAGAAGAGATTGTGAGAACCCTGTGAACCTCGATACATAGCCCACAACACACCTCTCAGAGCACCAGGAAGAAATCTATGTGGCGCTGTTAGCATTGTCTTCTTATCTGTGAAGATCTTTGTCCTGTTTCCCAATAAGGATCAATGACATTAGCAGTAACATGTCTGACACCGAGGAACACAAACAGGAAGACAGAGATCAATAAAAGGAACTGGACACAGATAAAAGTGGATTAGAGGAAGGACCAGGCTGTATGATTTTGCTGACAAATAATGGAGTTATCATTCACAAATAATTATAAGTAAATATTCTCCAATATGCCATACCAGCATTTATTGCAGAAAGAAGGGTTAAACACATCAAAAGTTTATGTTGGAACATAAGAGCACCAATACATACATACATTTACACGTGCAACTGGCAGTCCAGTCAGAGTGTGGCTGTCTCGTTCTTAGACCTATGTGGTTCCAGGGAAGTCAGACGACTAATGGAATCATGAAGCAGCTTATCATGAGAATGAGAACAATAATGAGGAGACAAAGCAGAGACAAATCCATTGTAACTGAGGTGGAATTATGTCGGCTCAGTGGATTATAAAGGCCTTGATCCAGTGGGAGTTGGAAAACATGTCTTCTCTCACACATTTGCACAGGCTGGCATGCACACTCATCCATACGCTCCAGCATGTATGGCACGAGCCCATTGTGCATAGAGATATTAATACACGCAGTACAAAAACGCACACGCACGCCAACACTAGCACCAAAACCTTGAGATGTACTCACGCTGGCAGATAATTGAATTAATTCAGCAGAGGAACAACTTCACAGATTAGCGACTTAACTTTTCAATAATAAGAAAAAAGTCAGCCACGCATGATAATTACATTTGTCTCAAATGGGGGCATCTGTCGAAATGTATTGCGCACTGTTAGCAACGCACTGTAACCCATGGGCTGACACACACAGAGCTGTAATAAAGGCAAAGAGATAAGCTCTTCCAGAAAATAAAAGGAAATGAGAAAGCATTGCAGTTTACATAAAGACATTTGAAAATTCATGCACGAAAAAAAGTCAGTACCTGTTCTGATATTTTATTTATCTGCCAAAATATTGTAATCGAACTGACAGAGCTATTTTAATCCATTCATTTTTTATATAAAAGCTAACAAAAGAGATCAGAAAATTGGATAAAGATATACAAATTGACAGAATATTAACATGCATGTTAGGGTAATATCCTCCAGCTATACGGTAGTCCTGACCAAGCCTAGTAAGAACATCTGGAGATGGGTCCCCGAGCGCTGCACTGCGGCGATCACTGCTCCTGAGGAGATGCCCCAGAGGCATTGAAGGATGGGTCAAATGCAGAGGACAAATTTCCCTACGGGACAATAAAGTATACCTTACCTTACTTATTAACAATAACCTTCAACAGGTGGTAGCACTTGTAGGTTTTGAGTGCTCCCCACTCCAGTAAAAAGCGCCCTTTTGCTCTTGTTCAGCCTACCTCTCCTCCTCTGTAGTCAGGCACCAACAGGAGCAGCAGCAACACGACAGTGTCAAGCTGGTGCATGCAGAAATGGACAAAATGTAAATATCATGCAGAGTCAGCATAGTGAGTGTCAAGCTGTTGACCTAGATGAGCGGGTCAAATGACCAGCCAGGCCCTACACGCTTTGACAGACACTTTACAAAGACGTAAAGGTTCTTCTTCGGTTTCAGACCCTTCTGCATTCAAAAACATGTAGTAAGGGCTGACTGGTCAGGCAAGGTCAAACTAAGTCACCTCGTGACCCAGTGAGAGGTCAGTTGTGCGTGTGTCGGTAAAGTGGCATGTGGAAAACAGAGTAACTAATCCACCTGTCGGGATGAGCCTCCTCTTTTTGTTTCTCTCCTGTTTTCTCGTTTGCTGCTTAGGCTTGCGCCCTCTTTCCCATGGCTGAACAGGCCACAGATGTATATACAGTGGATGTGAGTGGGCAGTGCTGGTTCTGTGTGGACCAGACAAGCCTCCACTTAAAAGAGGGGCAGTAAAATGCTGCCATCGCCTCACTGGACATGTCATGTGATACTTCTTGGATTTCAATGGGACATTTCCTCGCTTACTGCATAGGCTACGTACAGACAACTGGTTTGAACTGCAAGAAATGTATCAACTGTGGTGCAAGAAACGTAACTTTTAGTTGGGAGATTATTATTAATAGATGTGAAACTATTAATATTAATAGACATGAAACTAATTTAAATGCATTTTGTCTCTGTCCTAACTTAAGCCAACAAACCTGTGTTCTTTTGTGTGGAGATAAAACCTGACTTTTCTGCAAATTAATAAACATAAAATCATAATCATAAATTTAATCATAAATTAAAATAAACCCACCAACCAACCTCATTCGGCTACACTCAATTTTTTTTAATAGACAGGTCCCTGATACCTAAGAGAAAAAAAACACAGAAAACCATTCCCACCCTCTGCTAGTGTAGTTCTGTACAATCGTATTTGCAACAGAAGGGGTGGGCTATAAATTGTGTTTTCTAATGCAGGTGACATTGAGGATCTGTTGCTACCTTTATTCAGGTTCACAGTGCTCTCCTCTTTTGTGCTAGATTAACAGCCATCTAAAAGAATGTCCTTGCAAAGGAAAGCAAAGAATTTAATGTAAGCAATTTATTATAAGCAACAGAAGAATAGAGTTTTCATTTTAATGGAACAGGTAGTTTGACGCGTAGTAGAGGTTCATGACAACAGTCAAAGCAAACAGATTTCTTTAAGAAACATTCCTTATTCAAAACTGAGAAAATGTAGATCTGCAATTAGTTGATTTATTTGTTGCTATTGATGTTAATTTCAGTAGTACTACAGCTAAAGTTTTCGAAAAGCAAAAGAAGTTTTAAAGCAACATTCAGATTTAGTGGTTAAAAGGCATAATACCGTATAAATCAGTTGTTCCTGAAGGTAACCACAAGAAGCTTTGCTTCTGTTTTTGTGTCATTTGAAATATCAGTAATGTAAATTATGCATGTAAGTGGTAGCTGTATCTGCTCTGAAGGCAACAGGTAAGCAGGCTTTCCAGCAAACTGGCAACACTAAAGATAATGGGAACAAAACTCACTTTGTTTGAGGAATGTTTATCCAAAGTAGAGTACATTTAACAAATGCTCTACCAGCACTCTATAAACCGACAAGATAAGTTCAGTAACTAGAATAAATACAAACATATTATGCAAATTAGTAAGACAACAGGATTGAGATCTAGAATATCTGTATGGCCTTGTTTCCATCGACTTGGTTCTGGGCGGTACGATATTGTCCTTTGCATATTTCCACAGCGCAAAACTGCCCTAACCCAAACCCTTCCGCTCAGTTTGATGAGTTGCTTGAGTAATGGAGGGCCCTACTTTCACAGTAGACCCTGGAGGAGGCCCTCCCACGGCTCACTTCAGACCCCCTTTTGACTTGATCCTGTAACAAAATTTGATAAAAAATGTGTTTGTTGAGCCAATAGCCTTAAAACTAGCACATTAGCTTCATGTTAGCATCAGTAGTTTCCTGTTTGTTTAGACAAAGCATTGTAAAAAAAAAAAATAAATCTTGTGCATAATACATCCAGCATAATCCAATCTGAATGCATTAAATTAAACAAGTTTAAAATGCAGCATAGCGTTAGAGAGGCTTTGCAAAAAGTGACATAAAAGCAAAACAGTGACCATATAGGTCAGTGTACGTTGCGCCATTTAATTTCTTATTTTGAAATAGAACATTCAAAATTGGAAAATGTCCTGTTTTCCAATTTAAAAATTAGGTAAAAATCGGGACATATTCATTTTTTTCAAGTATTTGATTAAAACAAAAAGTGGAAAATAGAAAAAAAAATTAAACTATACACTGATCTGCAGCGTTTGGTGTGGAGCATAGTCTTCACCCGAATGTGAAGCCGCATACGCGACATGTGCTTTGGTTGCGTGCAGTGTTGGGCAAGTTCCTTCAAAATAGTAATTCGTTATAGTTAGCTACTAGTTATTTTTCCAAAAAAGTAACTGTTAGTAACTGCATTATGAGTGATGAAAGTAACTAACTAGTTACCAGGAAAACTATTAAATTACACACAAAACCCAGAAATAGCTTAAACAATAATAATAATTAAACAAGTCTGACATTCCAGTAGTCCAAATTTACCAACCAAACTCAACCAGCAGCGTTATTTTACGGTCTTCTCCTTCAGCACGTCACAACAACACAGGCCAAACCTCTGGACCAAACACACACAGACAACAGAAGATAATAAACATCTGCATGCTTAAAACAGAGGAGAACTGCGGACAAATAGACAATAATTATGAGAGAAAAGAGACTGCAACTGATGTAGAATCACTTACTGTGGCTATCGTGACGTTTTTTGTTGTGGCAACGCCGAACTGAAGGGGAAAACAACAACGCAAAGTAAGTTTAAATTTTAATTCACCCCCAGTGGTTGTTTACAGTTTCCAAACTTTAGTATTTTTGAGCCTCTAACTTCAGTCCTACCAAGCATTTCTATGCAAAGCTAGTTGATGTTTTCCCCTTTGCGTCATCGGAAAACAAAATAAAACGTCACGCTACTGTCGTCTGTTTCAATTTCCGAGTAATAAAACAGCAAAATAACGGGATAAAACCGTAAAATGAACTTGTCTGAGAAGATTTCCTTGACGTGTTTTGGAGGAGCACGGAAGACCTGCGACGGGCCTCAACCCAATCGACCGATGGTCCGGGGAAAGTCACTGGCTCCAGTTTACGTCAAATGACAAGATCATGAGCAGGACCCACAGCAGTACCGCATGAGATTGAAGCAGGGCACTGACTCAAAATGACAGGGATTTAGTTTTAAATAACACTGAGAGTTCTGCGTCACCAGTGAAACACATTTAAAACCTTAACACAGGCTAAATGAGTTTACATCAATGCACCTTTACAGGTAATGTCCGAAGTCATTTATTTATCAACCTTTTACCAACAAGAAAAGATAAAGCTCCTGAGTTCATGAGTTACAACAATAAGAGTTTTCACATGACTTTTTCACGGATCTGCAAAGAAAATCAAGATGAAGTTATGCAAATGTTTGTTAGTGTCACTACTACGTGTGTTCCACAAGCTGCTGTCATGAACGCTCTGATTTTGGGAGGTCCGATCGTTCCGTAGATACCTCTGAGTTTCCCAGGCACATGAATGCAGCATCTGATCACAGTCACATATCAAACCGTGTTACATTTTAGCTTACATGTTACTCATAAAAATAACGCAGTTACTAACGGCGTTATACTTAAAAGCCGTTACTCCCAACACAGGTTGCGTGAGGATGAGCGAGAGGCTGGTTGAACATATCCAGAGGGGATAGATGGGATCTGCATGTACAAGCGATAGACTATTCCTCATGCTGCGTTCACACCGGACAATTTATTTGCGGCAAAATTCGCCTAAATGCGCGTAAAACTTTGTCAGTTGTTGTATTTATAAAATGGAGCTTACCTCATCACGCAACTTTCTCCTCCTCCAGGCAGTGTCCTTTTGCTGTCTCTGTCCTCCTCGGCTGCTCCTCCGGTCGTACAGCAGGTTTAAACACGGCAACGAGCATTTTTAATAGATCCATGTAAGCGCGTTGTCAGTCCAGATCATGTCCCGTGTTGTTTGTTTTGCCGTGTCTTCAGATTTTCAAAGCAACAATCGGCCAAGTTTTTGGAAAAAGCCCCCAAACAATCGACCTTTCGTTAAAAAAAATATTAAATACTTCAGTAAACAGTCCTCCTTTCCCCTTGATGTGAGAGGAGAACAGCATGTCACGTGCCACAGTTCTCTGATTGGCTGACGCCGACTTCCAACGCGTGAACGCTCAAGATGCGGGTTTACATTGACTTAAAATTGAAAATAGACACAAATATGCCAAGACGCTGACCAGTGTGAACGTACCATCAGGCTCGTTCCCCGGAGCTCGGAGCGGTAGATGGCACTGCTCCTCCCCAGTCACAATGCTCCTTTTCTGGGGAAGTGAGAAATTAAACCTCAGGCCCTAGATTGGCTCTGTTCCTTCCTGGATCATAGCACTCTAACCCTAACCCTCCCGGGAGAAGTGAGAGACCAAGCCCCGGCACATTTCCTGGAGCTTGCAAAATTCAAAACCCTTAAACCGGAAGTAGTTTCTTGTTTACACCAGACTGACCCTCATGTCACAGGAATTATTACATGTCTTTTTGTAAATCACTGAGATCAATGCCAGGAAGAAAAAGAATAATTCAGATACAACTTACATTTTATACATCATCTGCTCATGTAAGAGACGCTCACGAACCAGGACCCTGCAGTAGAAACGTTGACCATCATTAACATAAGCCTAAACCACTCGTGAAATGGTCAATGAGATCCGAGCTAATAGAAACATGGCTTATGGCTACTGCTGTTCTTCTCTTGTGGGTTCATCTATGTCAGTGGTTCTCAACCTTTTTCAGTCGCGACCCCCTAAATAACAATCGTAGCCATTCGCGACCCTCAAACACAAAAAGTTGGCAACCTGTAGTTCAAGTCTAATTTTTTAATTTACTTTGAAGACATAAACCTCAATACATTCATCTTGTAGGCCAACAAATAGGAATAGACATCTATCACTGTATTTGAAGCTGCAAAATCTTGTTTAAGAGCTTAATGTTCAATTTTTCACATGATCTGGGGACCCCCTGAAATCATTTCGCGACCCCCATGGGGGTCCTGAACCCCAGGTTGAGAACCACTGATCTATGTATGTAACCAGGACTAAGAAACAAAGGTGAGCTGTCTATTTCACTGTCTTGCATGTTTAGTGAAAAGACACAAAAAAGCAAATTCCTGAGGGTGCGTGAAAATACAAGCCCCCGGAAAGCCTTTTCTCCCTCTGTATTCTGTTTCACTCAACCCTGTCTGTCCTGTCATATTTTTGTTCATTGTTGGTACAAAGCCTCCTATTCAGACCCAATGACTTCTGTTTTGGCGGGCTGCAGTGGACAATGGCTGCGCAGAGACAAAGACCAGTTTATGAGGTTGGAGAGTGGCACACAGACAGACAGAGGGAGGAATAGTGGCACTCGATGCTGCATTGTGTCCGGTGCACATCTGGTGACCATGTGTGACCGGAGCAGCAGGGCTAATGATGGGCTTCCTGAGGCCAGCTCAATTAGGCCAGGCCTCAGCGGACTCCTCCAGAGCAGAGAGAGAGATGGCTATCGACAGGCTGCCTGCCTTTCTCGCTGCTGCTGCATTCGTTCTACAGGGCAACATGACATACAGGCATTTACAATACAAGAACACAACAATAAGTGGGACATTTGGTTCAAGGTGTCTGTATTGACAAAAAACAGACATTTTGTTTAACAATGGCTGAGATGTACCTGGAGAGCAATACCTGTAAAACATTGTCAAATGCAGAGTAACAAGACTTTAAATTCAGCAAGAAACCTATGTTTTCTTAACCTCTGTAAATGACCAATGGATTGGAAATTGTGCCACAAGTAGGTAATACATATGGCAATATTTTAAGCCCAAATCCTCAACTCAACAAGAAGAAACTGCTGCTTTACAATTAGATATTATCAATTATTTTGTTAAAGCATTGTGAGATACATTACTTCTGAGTAGATGGGGACATTACATTGACTTACATTCATTTCATGAACCCTTACCCTAACCTTGACCTTATTGGCTACTTATCTAAACATATCTTCCTCACCCTAATCCTAACCATTTGAACTTAAAACCATGTTGCTGACCTCATAATGAAGGATTTACATCATGGGGACCACCTTTTTGTCCCCATTAGAAAGGCAGGTCTCCATAAAGTAACTGTGTATACTACTTTTGGTCCTCACAATGTGATGACTACCCGCCAACTTTATTTAAACAGTCCACTTACACAGACCCCATTTGAGGCTAAAACAAACTAACAGGCCGCAAAGCCATTACAGTGAGGGTCCCACTTTGATGGTCCAACCCAAGATTTCTGACACACTTAAAGCCTCACATGTGGGAGAGCATTGCAAATGTGTCCCAGTCAGTCCCTGATTTCCGCCTCTGTCAAATGGGCTACAAGAATGGAACCGCCATTTTTGCATCCTGGCGGTGACCTCTAGGTTAAAACCCTATGTCAACTCTGAGGAGGTTTGGCTGCTTTTGATTCTGCATATTTAATTTAATAATAAGGCCAGCTGCCATCAAGGGCAGCATATCTGGGCTACATGCTAAGTGTGGCTAACACTAAGCTATGATGCCAGGCGTTTTAGCAGAAGTCGGGGTCAAGTTTGACACTTACTATGAATTAAAGAAAAGTAGCCTATGCTTTGATGAGTTTGTGTGTGTGTGTGTATGTGTGTGTGTATAGAGCGTTTTCACAGACGTCACAGATTCGGCCAAAAACCGGAAGTGGTGCCATTATGGAGGTATCGATGTAAACAACACGGCTGAAATATGAATAAATTATCAAAAAAAGGATAAACAAGAAGAAAATAGCTAACGCTGTAGGCTAATCTCAATTAGATACATGGATTGTTAAAATAAACCCAGCAACTGAAATCTACAGGTCCTAAGCTTTCAAACAAGGTATAGCATGTGTACAGTATTATGTCCTGTGTGTGATAAGTACAACATCTGATGTTTGTAATGTAACTTTGGCTAACTGTGAGGCGAGCTAAAAGCGAAAAGACTTGCTGCCAAATCATATTTCAGGTAGGATAATTTTTCCAAAAATGCTATGGTCATGTGCACCAACAAATAAGCAAGACATATTTTCTCTGGATCGCTTGAAAACGATTGTTAACCCTTAGATGCATAAGTGGGGTCAAAAATGACCCCAGGTGTTGTTATTTTGAAAAATCTTTGAAATTAAAAGTAGTTACATTTTCATATTTCAGGTATTCCTCAACAAACTGTTGTGACATGAGGCCATAGCATTTAAAAAAATTCTATATATACTTTTTAAGAAATTTCATCTTTTGTATCACTACCCCACTCTTCCATAAGTGGGGTCAAAATGACACCAACCGTTTCCTATGGAATCTCAGGGGTAAGCCCTAGGAACTTTTGATTTTTATCAATTGTACTTGTAAATGTACATTTACTGTGGCATTTACACATCTGCTTCAGCAGACAGGAGGTCATTTTTACTCAGCATCACTCATGCATCACCAACACACGGATACGCTTTCTCACAGAACTGTCAAAGTAGTTTGTGACTCCTCACGTGTACAAGTAAAGTTGACCCAAACCTACCAACCTACATCACTTCAGCCATTTGAAGGCGTGGAGTGACAAAATCCACAATCCACACACATGAGAGAAGCTCACAGGTCCAACAGAAGAGAAAGAGGTGTCAGATTTGTCCAATAAACAAGGACCGCAAAGCCACCAACTGCAACTGGAAAAGCAGTTTTCCTGTGTACTGATCACAGCCAAAAGCAAGTAGTTTGTAAAAGCAGCACCTAGTGAGAAAAGAGAACATGTTTTGTGTGTGTTCAGGTGCGTGGACAATGTTATAGTCTCCAGGTATAGTTTTATTTTTTGTTGTCTTCTATAATCACACCAACAGTCAAAAAACGAATTTTGACACTTTTTTAAACCTGACTGATTTGTGTTCAAATATGAATGAAACTGATTAATTAACATGTCAGAATGTTATTTTGTTGTTCAAAATAAAATACAAATCATAATCTTTAAGCAAAATTATAGTGTTATTGCAAAAATGCTTTGACCCCACTCATGGAAGAGTGTAGGTATTGGTTGGCCATGCATCTAAGGGTTAAAGTAGGCTATTTAAATAATCGTTTGCCCTGGTCGGATCGCCGCGATAGACCGGGTGTTCAATCGCTATTCCGACAACGCTTCATTCCGACACACCTCCATTCTGACAGTTTTTTTTGGGTTCGCTACTCCGACATTTATGTTTTTATTCCGCACTGTTTTCTCTAGTCATTGCGCTTCCACTTTGGCCGCCACTATCTGTGGAGCTGCACGCAGCTATACAAGCACCAAAACTTTTACAAGTTGCTTAACAGATTTATCAGTGCATCATCGTTGTAATTATTGTGCATAATTTTGAAACTGGATAATTCTATCTACATTTTTCAGCTTTGGGTCGCACCGAACAGACAAAAAACTTCTAATCTGGTTTGATTCTGGGAAATGTGTGGCAGGGGAGCGGTCCAGTGTTCCGCGGGTCAGGGTTTTATGAATATGAACGTTGTGAGGGGCGGCAGGTTCCAGCTATAGCGCTCCCCCTTTCCTCTAACTCTGTTTGACCATTGTAAGTCAAAAACATGCTTAAATCATCCCTTGTGGCAAACTGTGTGTACAGGACACGAGTGCGCGCTCGCTTTGGCACAGCTTTACGCTCTGGCACAATGTACCCACATAGATCTCCTCACCGCACTATGCGCCTAAGGTTACTTAAAGACACAATTCTTTATGTAGGCCTACTAGTCTAAATTATAATATCTATAGACACACGCAGGAGTAAAAGTATATCAATGAATCTACTGCCGTTTCTCCCCTCCTCCCCCTCTGTCTCCTTCTTCCATCTCCATTTTTATTTCTCTCAGCTCACACAGACAAATCATGGACAGGAAAACGATGACAACTGTACAGTAATGCTATCTGAGTGTTAAGCAACAAAATGATGCGTGGTTTGTAACAATCTAATTTAAATTCACTGAGAAATGAGCAGAAAAAGAAACTAATTTCAAAGCGTTAGACTTCAGTGACGCGCGCGTCGTAACGCGAAAGTACACGACGCGCTCTCATTTTATTATATTCTCCAAAACTACCTAAAAGGATTATTTCAACCTGCTTCAGCCTGGCACAGTACAGCCTTAAAAAGGTTCTATTTAGTGCTATGGCACGAGCAATCTGAAAGCCTGACGCGCCCAGACTCATGACGCGCGGCTGAACTCGGCCTTCTTCAAAACAGGCCAACTTTTGTTTATTTATTTTTGTGGTTCTTATGTTGAAAATTTTAGCAATTTTTTGTATTCCGTTGGGATCATTTTTTACTTTATTATTGTAAAGTGTGCGTTTAGATTTGTCCCTTCTATTTCGTTAGTTTTTTTTTTTTTTTTCGAAGACAGTTAACTCTGTGCGCCGGAGTGAGACTGTGTTTTTGCCATCATATGGTTAATAGCCTAAATGACCATAGATGTGAGATTTATCATAATGGAAAAGCAGGATGTTTGTCAAAAAAAAAAAAAAAAAAAAAAAAAGAGAGAGAGAGAGAGACGGCTACTCCGACTAAGAAAAGAAAAAATGTCGGAATACAGGGGTGCTTTGAAATTTCTGTTAATGCCACTATTCCTACCATAGGATGCAATGTCTAACCCCTGGGACACACTTGCCCAGCGATGCACGCGTATCGTTTTGAAAACATGCAAAGTCAATGAAACCGGCCACAACACCAGCGCTTGACGCGCGTAGCGAGCATGACGTTTTGCGAGCGTTGGGCGCGCGAGAATCGGGAGCGAAAGAATCAACCAATTTTTTTGTCGCTTGACACTGACGTAGGTGCGTAGAAGCGTAGAATACAGAGAATACAAAGAATCAGGCTTCTACTGTTGTATGTGTGTACTTGCCATCAGCACCACACGTCCTGGGACAGATCTGGACTGTGTGACGGAGCCCTGCTTCAATAGAACTGCCTGCTTGAGTTTTCATATTTACTATTGAAAACCTTGCGTTTGCTGTGATCAGCCTGTCCAGAGGGGAAATATAAACCTGTTCATGTGATTATTTTCACTATAGACCAGATACAAGAGCAGAAACACAGACAGACAAACTTGAACAGTTTTCCCATAGAGAAACACAGGGTCAGTGGCTCGCGATGACGCACGAGCCCTGACCGTGCGGCAAGCACACGTATTCTGATTTTCAGATGCTCCATGAAGGAGATAAACAAGAAGAAGGAGGTAGCTAACGCTGTAGCCGCGCAATTTAGTAGGCTAGTCTCAATTAGATACACTTACAGTTAAAACAAACCCAGCACTGAATTTTTTAGGCCCTAAGCTTTCAAACAAGGTATAGAATGTGTTTATTCCCTGTGTGTTATCAGTACAACATTTGATGTTTATTTGTGGCTATGTAACTTTGGCTAACTGCAAGCTATCAGCCGGATATCAGCTATCAGCAAACGATCAATTCAATACTTTAACAGTTGTTTTTAAGCAGAGAAAATATGCCTTCCTTGTTTAACGGTGCACATGACCATAGCTTATTTGGAAAAAATACCCGAGCTGAAATATCATATTGCCGCAAGTTTTATCAGCAGGTTACGTCAATGAAATGAACGGGGGAGGAGCTGACCGGAGTGTTGCCGAGTTCTGCGCGTAACAGTAGAAAATGTGGGCAGGCGAAATAAGACGGATTATGACAACCCAGAACACGGCAATGGTTTACCATTTTTATTTTTTTCAAACTTTGAACATTCACATGCTTTAACGTCCATGGATGTGTTCTGACAGCAGCCGCATACCGCCAACATGGCCGACTTCCGGTTTGATGATGTCACATGAAAACGCTCTGTTGGCGAGCGCGTGTCCACTCCATGGCGTTGTGCGAGCAGCCATCCACACAGATGTGACGAGAGCGTGTACAGTTCGTGACATCGTGCACACGGACAGTCCGCGTTGAACTTGAGTGTTGCAGAGAAAGTGGCATCACACATTTTTCTAAACAACATAATCAATTACGCTGACTAATTGTTGCAGCTCTAAATTTATTATGCATTCAAGTGTGTGGCCTGCTAATAAAGTCAAGCTCACCTCGCTGCACCCAATCATGTTGCATTTGCCAGGCTACATACTGTACTTTTTAAAAATTGTATTTATATGATTACTAAAATAATAAACAAGTTCCAACATAATTCTAAACTACCCTTGACCAGGGTCAAGTGCTGCAGTACAAAGCACACAGTGCCAGTGTTGCTTCAGTAGCCTACAGCTCAGCTGAAGTGAAGCACTTTCTGTAGGCTGCCACCTCAGCCAAACAATGCCTTTAAACACCCATAATGTCTTTCGCTGGAAACATACACTTTACAAGCTTTGCAAAAATCGTACCAGAAAACTTTGAACTGTGTATATAAGATGTCCATTGAACTTCTCATAGCCTACATCACAAAGTGTGCTAAACAGAAATAGTTTGTCAGTTGAATCAAACTAGAAACTAGTTTACATGTAAAAGAAAAGTGACTGATAATGTATATGTGAATATAAAGTGAATACAAAGTTAATGACCCATCACTACTGACATGTTCTTCAGTCATATTGTACTTCCTGTGAACTTACCATCACTTATATTTCAGCAAGACACGAGCGGAATAGAACAAACCTAATAAACGTGGAAGAAAGGAGTGGTCTGTGTGTGTTAATAAAGTCCTTTATTTGGGAAATTTTGATGCCAATTCTTCTCATGATCATGTGTGCTGGTCAGATGTGGAGAGTTAGAGTTGCATAAGAAACTGAACAAACAAGAAGAAGGGCAATTGAGGTTGTGGATTTTCAAACAATGGCTTATATATTTGATTAATGCTGTAGACAAGGGAAAAAAAAAAAACAGTAGTCAATGACAGCAGTACATTTCATCAAAAATGTACTTATTGTACTATTGTGTAACCTGGTGTGAAGAAGAGAAGGTGAAATTAGATCAATGATTAACACAGTGTCCCAGATTTTGCAAATGTAATATTTTACAAATTTCTCTTTTAGACCCCAAAACAAATCTGCCATAATGTCATGCATATAAAATATTAGGTTTGTTGCCAGTCACTTAACAATTTTAATCACTTTTTACACACATTTTGTTTTTGCATGATACAATTGTAATAATTCCTTCAACAACAAATTTGTTAATAAGTGTTCATGGATTTTGTGATCATAACTATTAATGACTATACTAAAAGACTAGATTTATTAAGCGTTCTAATTGCTTATCACTCAAAATGAACATTTCTGCATTGTAAAAAGAAAAAAAAATGAAAAAAATAATTTCAAAATCTATACTTTTCAAAAACATGGAGATTTATATCTGCACTAACTTTAAGGATTTTGCATTGGCAGCACTAGTTGAAGTTCATATGAACATTAACACATTACTTCATCAAACTTCACTGTCAAGTTAAGGTAGCACTTTAAAAGACCTCCACGTACCTACCAGTTAAGTACCATGTCAGTTACTAGTAACTAACAGTGACACTTACTAGTACTTACTCTGGTACTTACTGTTGTACTTACACAGGTACCTAGAGTGGTACTTTGAGTGGTACTTGTACCAGCAGTTACTGGTACATACCACTGGTAGTTACTGGTACTTACAGTCGTACTTACACTGGTACCTACGGTGGTACTTTGAGTGGTACTTGTACCAGTAGTTACTGGTATATACACTGGTACTTACTGTGGTACTTACACTGGTACCTACAGTGGTACTTTGGTGGTACTTGTACCAGCAGTTACTGGTACATACCACTGTAGTTACTGGTACTTACTGTGGTACTTACACTGGTACTTTGAGTGGTACTTGTACCAGCAGTTACTGGTACATACCACTGGTAGCTACAGGTACTTACTTTGGTACTTACACTGGTACCTACAGTGGTACTTGTACCAGCAGTTACTGGTACATAACACTGATAGTTACTGGTACTTACTGTAGTACTTACACTGGTACTTAAGGTGGTACTTGTGTCAGCAGTTACTGGTACTTACAGTGGTAACTATTAATACACTTACCACTTTTAATAATTTGTGGCACACACATATGTTTCAGTGGTGTATTATTGGCACTAAATTAAAAAAGTAGAGCTTATAAATTATGAATAATAACAAAATGCAAATGTTAAAAAAGCACCAAGGTCTTTATTTATGTCACAACAATATTGGGTATTGAGAAATACCAATTTGCATTTTGTTGTTTTTCATAATTTATATGCTCTTTTTTAATTTAGTACCAATAATACCACCACTGAAACATATGTGTGTGCAAGATATTCATTTTTTGTCACAAAAATAATGTTTTTAAACATGCACGTGGTCTTAAATTTTGCTATGCAAAGTCTTAAAAAGTCTTAAATTTTGTTCTAAAAGGTGTGCAGGAACCCTGTGTACTAATAGTTACCACTGTAAGTTCCAGTCACTGCTGACACAAGTACCACCTTAAGTACCAGTGTAAGTACCACAGTAAGTACCAGTAACTATCAGTGTTATGTACCAGTAACTGCTGGTACAAGTACCACTGTAGGTACCAGTGTAAGTACCAGTGTAAGTACCAGTAACTACCAGTGGTATGTACCAGTAACTGCTGGTACAAGTACCACTCAGTACCTAGGTACCAGTAAGTACCACAGTACGTACCACAGTAAGTACCACAGTAAGCAACAGTAACTACCAGTGGTATGTACCAGTAACTGCTGGTGCAAGTACCACTCAAAGTACCACTCTAGGTACCAGTGTAAGTACCACAGTAAGTACCAGTGGTATGTACCAGTAACTGCTGGTACAAGTACCACTCAAAGTCCACCGTAGGTACCAGTGTAAGTACCACAGTAAGTACCAGTAATACCAGTGGTATGTACCAGTAACTGCTGGTACAAGTACCACTCAAAGTACCACTGTAGGTACCAGTGTAAGTACCACAGTAAGTACCAGAGTAAGTACTAGTAAGTGTCACTGTTAGTTACTAGTAACTGACACGGTACTTAACTGGTAGGTACCGTGGAGGTCTTTTAAAGTGCTACCCAAGTTGAATAAAGAATTGCTATATTGTATATATATATATACTGTAGGAACTCAATAACTTATATAACTTACAATATAACTTCTAAGAACAACTGTTAATCATTCTGGTGGCAAGTATGTTGCTCTTCCATAGGGAGGCAGTAGAAAAACAATGCATAAAGTAACTAGCTTGGTCACTAATGGCAAATCTAAATCTAAACACTCAAGTATTTAGCATTTTTTACTCTCCAATGGTTTTAACATTTAACTGAATATCACACTCCTAAAGCAGCTATTGGTGGATAGATCCCGTGGTTTGAAGTCTCTTTTATTTGTGATAAATCAGTGCTGAACAGGATTGTTCAATCTTGTCTTGGTTCGTTGTAGATTTATAAATGGTTTCCGTGGATACTTGAACCCCTGGTACAGTGGGATTAAAACTACTGTTGGGTAAGAAAGATAAACATCTGTCAATATGTATACAAATATACATGTACATTCAAGTGTATTTACTGTATTATGTATAATTGCTCCAATAAACTAAGCTAATCTAAGCTAACTGTGGCAACCGGGTGTTTCAATCTCTCACTTTAGCTTAGCTGTTTCCACTTGGCTAAACCCAAAAGACAAATAAACACAATATTATAAAATATAATACCAACCACGCCACCTGAGTTGGCCCAGGACCAATTAGCTGCTAGACGTAAGGCACATGAGTTTGTTGTCAATAATCAGAGGTGTATATCAAAATTATCAAAAGCCATTATTACATTTATTTGTACAATTTATACAAAAATGTTGGACAGTAGAATAAGTTAAGTAGTCAGTTCATCATGTAGGTAGTCTTTTAAAAGTAACCTGCATTCGTGATGATCCTATACGGCAAAGGAGCCATATATCTAAGTAGCAGTTTACAGCACAGTTTAACGGCATGGCAATGCAATGGAAAGCAAGGCAGATTGAATTCATGTTAAGGCAAGGCGGTTACAGTGCACCGTAGCTCCATGTGGCACATCTAAACGATTAAATAAACATTACCCCTAAATATACTGCTAAACATTAGTTTAAGCGGCTAGTTGCGCTACACACTTGACAGTAGCTGGACGTGCTCAGCAGAGGCTTTATAAGAGACGCCAGGCAGGCCGCACACCCGACCACCGGTACAGCGGGCGTCACACAACAGCGTGACACCTTACAAAGGCACATGGCAGCAAGCACTGCATTCAAACATTTAATCAGCACTACTAAATTTAGAACATCAAGCCGAATTTTGGATACTACCTGAAAGTGGTGAGCAAGCGATGTCAACACCGACAGAGGTCAAAAGGTGGGAACGGAAACACTTTTATAGGTGAATGATGTCACCGCTAACCAATCAGAAAACAGTTTCTAAGTGGCATATAGGCTGCCCGCAGTGTATCCTGCCACATAAGCTGAAGTAGAAATAGCTGGATTTATAGCTTGAGACCTGTTGTATCTTCGAGTCATGCAGTTGACAATTGAGTTTAGACAATATTGGCAAAGGCTATTTACCTGCGTTACAGTTTAGTAATGCAATTTGGAAAATGGTTTGCGAGCTGTTTTGAAGTTGAATTTCACAAGCTGGTTCAAACAGATGTGAAAACAAATATTACCTAGCAGATGTTCAATTAAAATAAAAAAGCAAACCTGCTTTGCACAATCTATTACTCTATCTTATTAGCTTTTGTTTACAGATTGCCATATTTGTCTTGTAGGGCTTAAAGGAGCATAGTGTAGAAGATCCACCATCTGCTTTTTGCTATTTTATTATTTTGATTTGAATGTTATATTGCAATACATCAAACTACATTGCATTTCATCAATAGCAGTTGTTTTGTTGCTCAAAACGAAATCTTCAAAACACAGATATGACCTATAACATGGTGTGGAAGCATCAGGAAATTTGTCTCGACAGACAAAGTAGAGAAAATAGAAACAAGCAAGAGATTGACCATTACAAACATCCGCCAATACAATAAGGCAACACAATAAAGCGGCAACACAATTTTAAACCAGAAAATTGTGATGTTCGGTGAACGCAACCTATTTTGACAACCTTGAAATGCAGTGAAAATGTCCATGTACCTCCTCTCTAAACCTGTTTGTTGATTTCATCTAAGTGTCCACACATACTCATACGCACACACAGCGCAATGGAGCAGCTTTTGTTGTGACCAAGGACAAGCCAAGCCACCTGTTAGTAGACGGGAGGCGCACACCGCTGCCCTGCTCCTGTCGTCCTCTCCCAGTCTGTACGGGAAATGAGTGAAAACAGATAATTACACGGACAACAATAGATGTCCTTTCCTTTAGACATGCACCACCTGGCTCTGCACACTAAGTCCTGTCGGTGGACATGCAGGGGTGCCTGCCAGGCTAGCTTCTTATGGTCATGGTTTTTTATGCAGGTGGTTCACAAACTTTTTCAAAAGATGTATTCATTTATTTTCTACCTTTTGTTCCTGTTTGGAGTCAACAGGTGAACAGGAACAGGACATGTCAGTAGTGTAAGATTAGCACAATTTCACGCCTTTTTTGCATAAAATATGTCAAGCATTGCAGCCTCAATTTATGGTAAAAAATCCTTATCCTAATCTATAACCTACCCCAAGCTCCATCTCTAATCTTACCCATTTTAAGAACAACCTGTTAAAAGGAAAAATAAAACAATTAAAAGTAGAGCAACTCAAAACTGTCGACATCACACCAAAGAGACAAGGACATTGTATTTTTATTTGTCAAATAAAATGGTGTTGCATTACATGTTAAGTCTTTAGAGAAAAGGGAGTGTTAAGATTGCCTGCTTTTTGTGCGTAGCTTTGACAAGTCCTTTGGCACATCACAAGGGTTCATGTGCATTAATGTTTTATGCTCATGCACAGCTCTCTGGTTTGAAATTGTTTGGACAGCCTTTAGCAGGGTGTAGTATTGTCTTTTTAGTTTTTTTTTTTCTTTCTCAGACACTCCTGAGTACCAGTGAGATCTTCACCACATTTTGAGAAACGTTGCTTAGTGCTTTTCTGCAAACAAAGACCGTTAACCTTGAGAGAGGAGACCAGTGTCTAAGGAGATATTAAAGAGTGATTAAGTGAGATTGATTGTGCTTTAATTCCCTGACAAAAATAATGGCTCTTTCCTGTTGTTTTATCTTCAATCTTCATTTTGTGCAAGATTTTTAGCCAAAGCAGAAGGCCAAGCAAACAAAGGATGCACAAGGATGACATTTTTTAAATGAATGGTTTGTCCATATAGGAAGATCTGGGAAAAAATAAGTATCTGGAGATTTGAAGGTAACTCAATTGTTATAGTTTGTTTGAGAATTCAATGCTTTTGAGGGCAATTTAGACAGGGTAATTGGCAACACAATCACCCAAGTCTGGCCGGCATATTAGTGTTGTGATTTTCATTTTGCTCATTATTTGGACACCTCTTCACATGACCTTGTGCAACAGGACTTTTGTACCAAATTAGAAGCGGACACAAGTTCTTGTTGTCCCTGAAAATAAATCCTGGAAAATCAGCCACGCATTGTTTGAATGGTTAGAAAATTACAACCTCAATTAATAGACAGATAAAATGTACTTGCTCTTACTATGAAAGAAAACAAACAAACAAACGAACAAACAAAAAAACCTAAATAAGTTATCGAAATAAAGTATTGAAAATTGTAATGCCCATTTCTGCACTGTCTTTGTCTGGCAAATTCAGAGTGAAATTCCCTATCACTGTAATCACTTTATACAGAGAGCAGGTGCAGTGATGAGTATTATTGCGCAGTCTAATTTCAAACTAAGCTAAATTCTTTTGTATCGCTTACTTGCTATGCCTGTCTATGCAAAATAATGCATTTTTCTTCCTTGTGGTTTGGTTTAGGTCACGCAGACAAGATTTTTTTTAAAAGGATAAAAATGTATGTTCAGGTCTGAAGTTACAAAAAATTTTAAGTGTAGGTCCAGGGCTTGAAGTGTTAATATTGATCAGTAATAACACATTTACATCCCCCATAGAAATGAACGGGAGACAAAGACATTCATTTTCCTAAGATCAGGCTTTTTTTAACAACTCCACCTGATTCTGTGATATGGATAAACACTACTCAAAAATTAAAATCGAGTCATATGTCTATCAGGGACTGAAATAAAATAAATGTGAACCAAAAATGAATTTGTTATAGCATCTTGGCCACTAACTTTGGTTTGGTCCACCTCTAACCTCATTCTGTATATTTCACATTCTTTTGCTTACAACAAAATGGCAATTTCAGAAAAGCTATGCTCTGAGTCTTCGTCTTGGACATAGCCGGATGTCCTTGAGCCAGGCATTGTACCACAGAAGTGTTGTGAAGCTGACCCCGTGCATGACCCTTCGATGTAGAGCCTTCCTACAGTAAAAGTGCTGATCGATACAGCAGAGGCGGGACAACTGTTGTTTTGTGTTGGCCAAGGTCAGAACACAGGGTCAGCATGGGAACTCAAGAAGTGCTTTGCTCAAGAACTCCAAGGATAGAGTCCTCATTGGTCAAAAACAAATAAAGCCATTAACAATTGAAACTAGTTTGTGCTGGCCTTCAGACCTTCTGCTGAGTTGGACCAAAATGATCAAAAGCAAAACTTGTCTTTTTAACTTCTTTATTGAAGTTCAATAGTATAGTGTGATGCAAACCTAAAATTGATTATGACATGTTAATCCTTAACATAACTTTGATGTATCAAGGTAGCAAATCATTCAAAGGTGTCTGTCTCCTGGTTTTCTGTTTCAGTTTGAGTCTTCCACGCTAACGTTTCCATTTTTTACTGGAATATATTTCAAATAGTTAATCTCATCTTTTAAAACATTAATTGTACTCATTGGCTGTCCGTCAGTAAGATGAAAATCAAACGTCACTCACCTGTCCTCCAGTGATTTTTTTTTTTTAAAGGATGTGTGTCCCTGATTGATTGATTGATTGGTTCATCTATCTTTCAATCACGTCCACTGAATTCTTTTGAGATGCACATGGTGGCCAGATGATGTATTTCATTTTCCAGGAAAATATCCATATAGTCATTTCATGTTTTGTCTTGCAGCTTAAAAAAAAAAAAAAAAATAAAAAAAAGTTGACGCAAGGCCAACCCCTCTACTAGTAGTGGACAATCCAAAAATGATGTGAAAGTTGTTTTGAAGATTTAAAAAAGTTACAGAGAGAGCTTAGTAAAAGTGAGTCAGAAATGCATATTAGTCTTTTATATCTATGTCAATATTGGCCAGTCCTTTCCTCTACTGCAAACAGAGATGAGCACAAGGCTTTAGCTGCCCAAGAGTGCAAGTCTCAAGTCTTTCACCATGAGTCCAAGTCCTGTATTATTTTATTTCTTACTTTTTTACACATATTGGCTAGTTAAACTATGCTTGTCTCAGTATAACCATCAAACAAACTATAACTCAATGTGAATGAGGCTCCATCTTCAGCCTGAAGTTGGTCCACTGTATGTGCCACCGAGATCTGTTCATCTTACTGTACATTTGCTAACGTCTTTTTAACGCAGGATGTCCAGCTGTGATTGTTGTTAGCAGTCTAGCTTAACTTAAACTCCTCTCTCTTGTCTGTTATTTTTTGGTACTTGCTGTATTGGAGAGAATTGGACCGAAATTGTTGAAATATTTATATTTGAAAGACTTGAGATGTTCACAAGTCCCAAACCACGAGTCCAAGTCAAGTCTAAGTTTCTAAGGCCACAAGTCTGAATCAAACAGGGTCTCAAGTCCACATCTCTGACACAGTATACTTCTATTCTAATGTGTGCAACTGAACAAATGTTTGATCACCAACTCGTCTACAAAAACAACATTTCAAAGAGTTGATAGTTTTAAAGCCTACTTTTTCTCTTTAAGATCAAACCGCATCCTCCTGTATCTTCCTGCGTGTTTACTGTGACAGGCCTAATGATTGACTGTAAATAGAAGGACTGTCAGTGCCACAAACAGTGCATGCAGATGAAAGGGGTCCCGCAGTGTCTTTTGACATTTGGACATTGTGTGTGCATGTTTAAGTGAGGCTGTTTACATCTGTGCTTTTGAGTGGGCTGAGTTTGTCCTCTTTGTCTATACAGCTATGTCACTGTGTACAATGGAAGTATGGCAACAGTCGCAGACAATCCTTTTAATCTAGTGCATCTATTGGGGCTTCTCTGTCTGATGTCCAACCAAACAGCAGAAAGGTCAGAGAGGGCTCGCCTTTAGTGGGTGGGAGGAACAAACGGCCGGGATTAGCTGCCCCTCTCTCCCATTTTCTCAGTGTGGCTTCAAGGTTTGCTTTGGCGTACAGTTACAGTCTGCCATCAAAGCCAGACCAAACTCTAATAGACTTGTCTGTTGTGTTTGGGTCTATAGTGGAATAAAAATGATTTGGTGGGAGGGGGCTTTATAACTTCCTAATAACTTCACCCAAAAACAGAAAGTTTTTCATATGACTTGTTGTTGCAGTTGTCCACTTTTTGTCCAACTGCTTAGGCTATTATGAGTGAAAGTATTGAAAATCTTATAAGCAAGGCAGCAGAATAATTGAAGTGGTACAGAAAAATAAGACCACAGAGTCTGCCCTAAATTTACAGCATACATTTTAACAAAATTGCAGTATATACTTATACCTGTGGTTGCGAAGTGAGGTGATATTACATGTATTGTGATCTTGATAGCCAATATAACCCTATTTCTTCTACTCACAATGTACGCTTAAATAATTCTACTATACATGTGTTATTGATATACAGTAAAGAACTTTCTAGACAAAACAATACAAATTTCAAAGACACAAGAAGATGGTAGACCCTAAGTAGTGTCCTTTTGAACCTTTATTTGGTTAGTGGTGATAAATATACAACTTGATGCTTTTTTAAATTAATATCACAAGAGAGTGAAAAAATAATATCCGACTCCATCCTTCTGGACCTGACAACAGGAGCCAGCAGGATGCACAGAGAGATCCAGAGAATAAAGAATGGTCTTGGAGGAGAGTGAGGAGGAAGAGGGTCAGCGGAGGTAGAGATGAATGCTAGGCTTGTGTCGTCCCCCTGTCTCTGAGCTGGCCTGAGTAAACAGGAAGTACAGCTGCGCTCTGTATCTCTGCTCTCTCTATTCTTCACAGTGTCCTCTCACTCACAATCTTTTGGCCCAGCCAAAAATAAAGAGGACTCCTTATACACTCATTTTGGAGCTAACCTGCAGAAAAAATGTAGTTGCAATCTTCTGCTTAAAGATGCTGGACTAAATGATTTACCGCCCTCCTGTATGCTCCTGTATGGTATTCCTCACCAAAAGTACAAAGTTCTTTTTGTACATGATTATAGATTTAACTTGTTTTCTTTCTTTTCATAGTAACATCTCAAATCAATGTTTTTTCTTTTGTATAGCTCAATTTCATAAGATTGGTCTAGCAAACAGCTATGTTTGAAAAAACAAAATAAAATGATCATTTGAGAGTTATACTTGTGTCAACCTTTGACCAAAAGACACCATGTCGTTTTGTATTTGCAGTAGACCTGAAGATCTTTGCCCAATTTGGACATCATTTCTATCAAGCATGTGTGGTAATTTGGTGGTCATGTGTTTCCAATGTCTCCCAAACACACTGATCATCACACATTACAAATGGCCATACACACAAGAGAATAGCCACACCATCACAAGATAAATGCATGTCTTCATGTGTGCATGCTCAAGCCCGGAAGGCCTTGTGTTTTTTATGTCACACATACATGTACACCTCCACACGTGCAAGTTGTGTTTTCATGTTTTATAAAACAGTAAATTGACTTACTTTCATTTCATGGACGCTAACACCGGGCTTACACTGCATCCAGTCCGTACTCTGGTCTGGCGTACGGAGGCTTTCAGTTTCTTGAAAAGTAATGAGAGGTTCTCACACGGCAATCAGTCTGGTCCGGCGAGCCATATGGCTCTGCTCCGGTTGTCCGGATCTTTTCCGTTAGTAGGAACTTTTTCCGGGCTGCCCTTTTTGATGAAGTTATGAAAACAAGACAAGACAAACAGGAAATCAAGTGAGTGGGGGTAAAGTGAATCAGGTGGTTTTCAAACTAAAATCATTACGTTACTTCTTCTAAAACAAATGTAACAACATGCTCGACATAAATGCCACTGCATAAGACAGAGGATGTAAATAAACGTCCAGTGCTTATTCATTGTGCAGTGAAAAATCTAAACTCAAGCCCAAAACTCTGTGCAAGTGTTGTTTACATTAACATGCGCTCAGTGATCGTGTAAACTTCCAAGTTGAGCGTGAATCCCCGTTAACTCATGGTCTCGCGAGGCCATCAGAGTCCGTACATACGTATGCATATTCTGGTTGCAGTGTGAGTGACCAACGGAGCCAGAGGAGTCCGGATCTGGATTGGAGGCAGTGTGTCACGCTAACCTTAACTATTAACCTATTCCTAACCATAACCTTATATGCCGATTTCATAATGAAGGTATTACATCATGGGGACCTGATTTTTGTCCCCATAAGGGAGCCAGGTCCTCTTGTGAGTGTATAGGCTTTACAACTTTTGGTCCTCTCAATGTGATGAATACCCACCCACACACACGCCCATGCGAGTGCTGACGCAACGTATTCTCATGGCTTGCGTGTAAATACCACCCATGACAAATTGCGTGTCATGACGCCACCCTCTGTCTGTTTTGGCTTGCAATTAGAAACACGCGATGGGGTTGAGGACAAACAGGAAGGTTTTTTGGGGGTTAATGGCTACGTTTAGGTCTGAAATTGCAAAAAAATTACACTTCTTTACATTCACCATTGAAACGAACTGGGACAGAAACGTGTGAAATACACACGCAAAAAATAGAAATTGTGTTCATATGACACGCTGTTTAAAATTGCGTAGTATTGACACGATTATCTGTGAGAACAGGCTGGCTGACGTGGCGGGACAATTTTCGTGTGAGCTCGAGTTGGCTCAAGCTGAAGTTTTTAGGCCAGATTACTGCTCAAATCCGCAGTGCAGCAGTCTAAACCTCTTTCCTATGTGGTTTTCACAACATTTAGATAATAGAGCTGTTTTACAGTTTAGATAATGCCACAACCAGCATGTTAACAGTGCTTTTTCTGAATCATGATGAGAAAAATTGCACCATGAACAGATGTCTACTGAGATCTCATTTTGATTGCTTTTATCAAAGCACAAGATGAAAAAGTAACTTTAGGTTAAGAAATTAACCCCGGTTCTCTGAAACATGAGTGAGGTATCTCACATATGGGAACAGCTCTCACGCTGGTTCCACAGAAGCCTTATTTCACTACGCCAGTCCGTGACTGGCTGTGAGACGCGACGCACGCGACGTAGAGGAGGCGGGGTACTCCTGCCTACAGTGCGTGGCGGGCGCGTCCCACCTCAGTCTAAAAGTAAGCACACTCTTCTCGCTCAAGGCAAGAAGGGCGGTCTGGTGAGATACCTCACTCATGTTTCAGAGAACCGGGGTTAATTTCTTAACCTAAAGTTCTCTTTCAACATTCGTTTCGGTATCTCACATATGGGATATAGAGACTCCCGTAGTGCCAGACAAGCTTACCCGAAGACGAATCACATGGGCATCCGAGGCGATGACCCTACGCTCAGGACATTCTGAGATAGTGAGGGTCCAGTGACATCAAGTCTGTAGAACCTGGCGAAGGTGTGAGGCGTTGCCCAGCTGGCCGCTGCACAAATTTCCTCCACCGAGGTGCCCCGGAACATAGCCCATGATGTAGCCATGCCACGAGTGGAATGAGCACGCAGACCTGCAGGGGGATGAAGCCCACTGCTCTCATAGGCCACGGATATTGCTTCCACTATCCAGTGAGCGGCTTACCCCGGTGGGGTGGAGCCCACGACACAAACAACTGCTCAGTTCCCCGAAATGAGGCAGTCTCATCCACATAGACGCGCAGTGCGCGCACAGGACAGAGCGCATGGAGCTGCTGATGCTCCTCTGCGTCAGACAGAGGAGAAAGTGCAGACAACTCAATGGGGAGGCATGACAAAGTTGGGTTAAACACTTTTGGCATAAAGGCAGGGTTAGGTTTTAGTAAAACCTTAGAACCGCCTCTAATAAACTGCATGCATGATGTGCTGACAGACAAAGCATGTATGTCACTCACACGTTTTGCAGATGCCAAAGCCAGCAGCAAAGCTGTCTTAATTGAGAGCCATTTCAGGTCCACCTGGTGAAGTGGCTCAAAAGGTGGGTGAGAGAGTGCATTTAACACTGTCGTCAAGTCCCACGGAGCGACCAGGCTTTTTGAGACTGGTCTGAGGCGGCGTGCGCCTTTCATGAAAGAACAAATAAGAGGATGCTGACCAGCCGTCTTATCCCCAAACCCAATGTGACAAGCCGAAATAGCGGCCAAGTAGACTTTAATGGTGGAGAAAGCCAGCCCTTTGTCCAGCAGGCTCTGGAGGAAGGTCAAAATGACAGGCACAGGGCTCTGAACCGCGATGCAGCCCGCATTTGCGCACCACTCCTCAAAAGCGCGCCACTTTCCATCGTATGCATTACGAGTAGAAATAGCCCTCGCGCTTTGAATCGTATCAATTACGTTGTCAGGGAGGCCCATGGAGGATAAGTTTAACCTCTCAGGGGCCAAACCCACAAAGCAAGGCGCTCCGGGTGAGCGTGAAAGATCTCCCCGCCTGCCTGTGACACCAGGTCTCTGCGCAACGGCAGAGCCCACGGTCGGTTGCACAAAAGCTGGGATATCTCCGCCATCCAGTGCATGGTGGGCCAGTGAGGGGCTATGAGGAGAGCGAGTGTCTCTTCTCCAGAACCCTGGAGAGAGTAGCAGTGATCAGCACTAATGGGGGAAACGCGTACAGGAGGACATGTGGCCACTCGTGTGCCAACGCGTCCTGGTCCAGTGGTGCGCTCTGATCCATCAGAGAGAAAAACAGGTGACATTGCGCGTTCTCTTGTGACACGAATAGGTCGACCTCTGCTCTTCCAAATCTCTCCCATATCTGGCTGACAACCTCGTTGTGCAGCATCCAGTCGTTGTAACGAGGGATGCCCGAGAGAGCAGGTCCGCTCCTCGATTCATGATCCCTGGGACATGTGTGGCTCTCAGCGATAACAGGTGAGAGTCGGCCCACAATATCAGATTGTGTGACAGGGCGTCCCCCCTGTTTGTTGATGTACGCCACCACTGTGGTGTTGTCTGTCCTGACCAAAACATGCTGGCCCTTTATCAGGGGCAGAAAATGGTGCAGGGCAAGATACACAGCTCGGAGTTCCAGGTAATTTATGTGACATGAGCGCATCTGAGAACTCCAAACACCACTGACTGTCCTGCCTTCGTGCGTGGCGCCCCAGCCACACAGGGAAGCGTCTGTGGTAATAACTTTTCGGGCTATGACTGTTCCCATGGGAACGCCCGCGGACAGAAAACCCTGACGTCTCCATGGACTCAGCGCGCGGACGCACGCCGCCGTCACTGGGACCAGTTTGTATGCGTGACGAGCAGGGTCGAGATGAAACGCTGTAACCCACTTTTGAAATGGTCTCATGTAGAGTCACCCCCTGGAAAGCAAATCTTAGATACTTTCTGTGTGGGGGATAAATAGGGATGTATAAGTACGCGTCTATCAGATCTATGGACACGAACCAATCGCCCTGACGCACAAAGCGCAGCAGAGTTGCGTGTGTCAGCATTCTGAACGTGTACGTCCTCATGTATTTGTTCAGAGCGCGTAGATCCATTATAGGACACCGTCCTCCTCCCTTCTTGGGTACAAGAAAGTATCTTGAATAGAAACCTGTCTGACAATGCTCCGCAGGTACTATTCGTATTGCACCCTTGTCTTTTAGAGACTCTATCTCCTTCTGCAGGATAGGAGCCTCTTCCTCCCGTGGTTGTGATAGTAACACACCGTTGAATTTGGGAGGGACAGACGCAAACTGGAGCCTGTAACCCCTGGTTACAGTTTTCAGAACCCAGTTGGAAGCACCGCAGCTGTGCCACTGTGTGATGTGTTGTGCTAGCGGGCCCAATGCATCTGTCTGGTCCATTTGTGGTGCAACAGCTCCCTCTATTGGACTCAGCGGGTCTTGCACTAAAGCCTGTGGTTTTAGTGTGTCTGTGTACCCTTGGTTTATGTTTTTCAACATGAAACTGTTCAATATTCTTATGCCTGTGCTCATATTCATGTGTTGTATGTTTTGCAACATGGATGCCTGCGCCCTTGGCTCTCGGCCTGGATACGCGAAGGAACACACCTTTATTTCTTTGCAAGAACACAGTTTTATTGAACAAACAGGAGAGCATTGACACTGTTTTATGCTTAAGTGCTGCTGTGGCTCCACCGAGCTCTCTGCATGACACAGTCTCCTTCTTTTTCGTCCGTGAGTGTCGTGGTGCGGCGCGCGCGCCTCCATCGGTCTCTTACGGGGGCAGAACATGCCGGAACACAGAAGTGGGTTTGTCGGGAGGGAGGAGACGCCTGGCCTGGTCCGCTCCTCTCCGGTGGTAAACACCTAGGTCGCCCGCTTCTTTTTCTTTGCGCCCTGAGTGGCGGCTGGCCCTGCTGGGTTCCCGGCGTCACTTTGGGGACAAACGGCTTCCTGGCCCAAGCGCCTTTGAGTTCCGGTGGCTTGTCACGTCAACTTGTGGCTGCATCTGACGTTTCTGTGTGCGATATGCCGGTCTGGTCATATGCTGCTTTGGAAACGCCTGTCTTGGTGCCATAGCGAAGGAGGGGGGCTCTTTCCTGGGCAGACAGAATTGTAGAGCTTCGCCCTCTGCTTCTTTTCCTCACACCGTTGTTGCATGGTGGCAACAGCGGACCCAAATAAGCCTTTGGGGTCAACGGGGACATCCAAAAGTTGGGTCTTTTCTCTATGGGAGAGGCTGGAGAGGTTAAGCCATCTGGCCCTCTCTTGCGTAACCATTACTCCCATAGCCCGGCCGCATGCTTGAACCGCACAACGATGTAGACGGAGGCAGAGGTCGGTGACCACGCACAACTCGTCCCACACCACCGGGTCTGGTGAGGAGTTCATGTCATCCTGTAGCTCCGCCTGGTAGGCCAGCAGCATAGAGGACGCATTCAGGGCTCTCATGGAAGTAGCCACTGCCTTGTAGCTTTTCTCCGTTAGCGTTGTTTGGAGACAATCCGCTTTGGAGGGGAGAGCCGGGCCCGCGGCCGTCATAGACTTCCATGGGTACAGATGAGATGCCACCAAGGGTTCAATGGGGGGAAGGTGGGAAAAACCTTTCTCCTCCATACGTCCCAGTCTAGCGCAGCTCCTCCCTGGGCGGGGGTCTTCGCTGTGAGTGGATTGCTCCACGACTGGGTGGCTTCCTCGAGGCACTCTGGGAAAACTGGCAGCAGTTGCTTTGCGGAGGACCTGGCTGTTGGCAGTCGTCTACCCTCATACCGGGACCTTGCGGTCTCGGCGGGTGCTTCTGGCCATTTTAAGCCCAGCTTTTCAGCTGCTCTCCGGCAAACCTGGTGCAAATCCTGGGATGGAGACGGGGATTGCGCCCCGCTGCTGCCAGTGGGGACACACATGGTCTTTCGGCCTGAGTGAGTGTGAATTGCTCCACGTCCGCGTCAGCCACATCCGAGGAGAGGTTGATGAGCTCATCATCGGAGTCGGAGTAGTCGTCCTGAGAAGGTGGCTCGGTCGCGAGACGGCCTCCACTCATCAGAGCCAAACAGCGGATCAAGGTCCTCCATTTGACTACCCCATGAGGTATCGGTCTCCGCGGGGTTGGTGTCCCCCCCGGGTGTACCTCCTCCGGCGGCTCTTGTGTTAGGGGAATGGTTGCCCTAACACAGGGTCCTTCTCCGTCAGGCTCGCTTGGCGCGCGAGTCTTTGACGGCGGGTTTTTTTCGAAAGGCGAGCACAGTGTTCACAGGACACGAGGATGCTAACGCATCTCGGGCATGTTGCAGCCCTAGACACGACGCACAGACAGGGTGACTGTCAGCCTCGGAAATCTTATTCCCACATTTGCAGGCTTTCGCGGGCACCTTCTTCTCCATGGTGAGGAGAGGTCAGCGCCAATCGTAGCTCCGGATAAAAGTTAGAAGCTAGCGAAAAGATAGTAGTTGTTTGGGGACAAACCTACTACCTAGCTCAGAATAGTAAAGCGGCAATAGATTAGCGTTCGGCAGCAGAGTGATTAGCTCTCCTTATGAACAGTTTAGCTAGTCCGTAACCACTCACCGTCTGAGGGAAGGCTTCTCGGAGCGAGAAGAGTGGGGACGCGCCCGTCACGGACTGTAGGCAGGAGTAGCCCCGCCTCCTCTACGTCGCGTGCGTCGCGTCTCACAGCCAGTCACGGACTGGCGTAGTGAAATAAGGCTTGGAACCAGCGTGAGAGCTGTTCCCATATGTGAGATACCGAAACGAATGTTGAAAGAGAACTATGTACTAGATTATATGGGAAAGCACAAGAATACTGTAATGTGTTAGTTGGTAACTCGTTACCTCAAACACTGCTCACCAATGACAATTCAATTTTTACCACCAAAGGATGAAATCCCAAATGCAGTGATATCATCTAACCTCTATTGACCTTATTTTGCCCCGCCCACCTTTCTTGGCATCACATTTCCTGTATAGCTCTGTAAAGGTAACACCTTGTAAACTTGTTTGTCTTATATACCTACATAAGAAAATAAATGTCTATTTTTCACGATCGACAAGTTGATCTTTGAGGCAGTGGAAGTCGATCCCAAAGCCCCATCTGTTAATACGAACTTTAACCACGAGATACAGGGGTGAAACTACAAGCGCAAACTACACGCGCAATCAATAGGCGCGATATGTGCAAACTACACAGGCGTGGATTACAAGCGCATTCTATGAGGGCGACTTTTATATGCGTCTGCAAGAATTCTCAGCTGTCGACTCACTAGAGTGCACAACAGCCACACAGCGCGAGCTGACAACGTGGCTCCACTCAAATGAGGGATGAGATAGAGTAGAGGGGAAGAGCAAGAGGAGAGAAAGAGAGAGAGGAGCAGGAGGAGAAGACGACCAGTGCTGCAGAATCACCTGCTCACACTGTTGTTGTCCAATCTACAGCAGTTTCTTTGTTGTTGAGTCAAAAAGGAAAGCTGACTTTCTCAATCCCCGCCCTCACTGTTACCATGGTAATCACCAATCACTCATAACACAGTATTTGAAGTGCTTCAAATGAGGTGACTATGTCTTGAACTATTGTTGTTGTAGTCACAATATTTTTTTTTCAAAATGAATGTGTTGCCTTTTAACAGGTTTATAACGTACATTTTATTAAAATATGATTGCACTATTAAAACAAACCTAACTGTGTCTCAATATAGACTTGTCTAAAAATCGTCTTCTTCTTTTTTTTTTTTTACATTGCTAATAAATAAAATAATGTAAGTTCATAGGTAGATCTTAGGCCTGTGCTCAGACTAAAAGTAGCTCATGAGCTGAAAAAGTTGGGCACCCCTGATTTAGGCAAACTGCAACTAAACCGGAAATCTGCTGCTGAGAAAGTGGTCAGGCTAGAATAAGGCGAATAGCCTTACTATGATAAAACACTGACTGTGAGACAACAATCTTTGGTGTATGTTATGTGTTTCTTTGGCGTCTCGTCCCTTTGCCAAGAGTCATGATCATTGGCAATCTGGACACGCAGTAGTTCCCCCGATGGGCCCTATAATCCCCCTTACTTCTTTAAGCGAGAAAGAGAGAGAGAGGGTAAGAGGAAAGCAAGAGAAAGAAGTCATTGTGGTTGGAGACAGTGCTGTAAAAAGAGGAGCGTACAGTACCAAATTGAGGTCGCAGCGAGACAATGGCTGCCCTTCAGCGGCCCATTCACACAGAGCTCTATCAAATGCCTCTTCCTTTCTCGCTCTGTTCTCCTCTCTCTCTGTCTTTTGCTCACATTGGCCTTTTCTTCCCCATCACAGAGAGATTTGGATAATGAAACCCCAGCTCGCCCAGGACGTTCGAGAGGCCTACTACACACTCTCTTTCTCTTCTCTCTCTTCTTCTGCTCCACCCACTGCATTTGTTTCAAGGCCTTCAGTGAATAGCTCAACTTTAACAGGAAGTGGTTTGGTTTGGGAACAACGCTGTCATTTGTCATTGGTTAGTCAAGATAGGTTTGAATTTTCAAGCAGATAAAAGTATAAGAATAGGTGGTGATGTGAACTGTAAATTGACCTTTGGCCTCAAGATAAGAAATAATATCCTTTCGAGTAGCTGAGAATTTTTTTTTTTTTTTTCTATTTGATTCTACTGGTTTTACTGTTGGACCAGTAGGTCATGTATTTATCATACTGTATGTTTGCTTTATTGTGAAGCACTGAAGCGTTGTATGAAGTGCTATATAAATAAATGATTGATTGGATTGAAACATACATCTTCTTTGGCATAATATAATATTACCCAGCCACTAACCCTAACCATCCAAACTAACCTCTTAGCCCTAACCCTAGCCCTAATCCTAACCTTAACATAATTACAACCCTAACCCTAAAACCACATCTTAACCCTCAAACAGGCCCTTCGCCAAGAAAGGACCGGCCAAAATGTCCTCACTTCCCAAAAATGTCCTCACTCTCTTGGTTTAAACTCAAAACGGTTTTCACAAAGTTGAAAAAACAAGAAACATACATACATACATACATAGTACATAAACAGTGCATAATTCTAAATGCATTAAAATGTAAATGTATTATATCATCAATAAACAGAAAAGTTTTGCAATCGTTCTTTCTGTCAGCTTTTGCAAACTAATATATATGAAGAAATGTCTGGCCTTTGGACCTTGTGTCTCAAAGCAAACTGTCAGTTGAAAATGTGAAGGGTTATTGAACAAATGTTGCCCTTTTATGCCCTGGGATGAGAACAGGTTGAGTACTTAGTGAATGAAATGTAATGTGTCCCCTGTGGTGACCTTTAGCTCAGTGAAAAGTGCTTTGTTTAGACCTTGTCGCTCTAACACTCTGTGCCAGCCAGGGTCATGTCTGGGGAACTTTATCAAACACCTAAATTATGTTTCATCAAAGAACTAGAATATTTCCAGAACAAAATTACATATCAACACATCCGGTTATTTTAGTTAAGGAGATAAAAGCATTGCTGAATCCAGCTACAATGTGTGATCTGTCACTTTTCTTTCATTTTGTTCAACTGAATCATATTATTTCTGTTATTCGGGCACATTTCGGAGACAGAAACAAATATTATTTAATTGTGTCTAATTTGGAAAGTTGTATATTGATGGGCTGCTGAATGCATGTTGCTTAATGAATGTTGTCATCATGTTTGCATGTTAAACAACCTCATTCTAATATAGAACTTTCTCCATTTTGCTTGTAACTTAGAAACTTTGCCCCTTGCGTAACTCTGTAGTAATGTTATTGCTTTGCCGTTCTTTAAAAATGTTTTACTGCCATTGTCAGTGAACAATTTGCAAACTAGGAACTTGTTTTGATGCTAATATGAACATAGAACACTACTGACAAAAATAAATAATAAAATATCAACTATATTATCAAAACATAAGGGTAAGCAAAAATCAAGTATGAACTAAAATAGGCTAAGCACAAATACAAAATATATATAGCAATCAAAACAATAGTGCAAACTGTGTGACACTAACTTGACTTGAAGTGACAGGTGATGACATGACTAATAAAGTCAAAGTGTAAAGTGACAGTGTGATGTGTGCAACCTAAAATCACATGTCTTTCACAAAGTGTTCCTAAATCCAATGGCAGAAAGAAAGAAACAATTCTTGTGGCGTGAGGTTCTGGTTCGGATAGACCGTAGCCTCCTACCTGAGGGGAGAGGCTCAAATAGTCTATGTCCATAGAGAGAAGGGTTTGCTGCAACCCGACCTGCGCACCCCAAAGTCCTGGGGACGTACTCTACCTGAGATGGAAGGCTAGATCAGCTTCTCAGAAGAGCGCACAATGCACTGCAGGTTGTGTTTGTCTCTGGCTGTGGCTCCAGCATACCACACAGTGATGGATGGGTGAGTAAGCAAGTCTCTCCACATATCTGACTTTTAACTTGGGCCATACTGTAGAAAAATCTGTAGGGAAAGCAAAACCACCTCTGTGGAGAAAAGGTGGTTGTAGAATGTTGATTTGATGTGTTATCAACAAAATGGTCAAATCTGCTCAAAAGGACAGTTTATTTTATTTACTTGCAAGAACCACACCAAGAGAATGGAATTAAGATATATATATATATTTTTTTATGATGATTGGATAGAATGATGGCTGGATTGAGAGACTCAGGATGGGAGTTCTGTCCAAAGTGATCAGTCTAGTAGATTTAGGACCGTCCACCTAGATAAATTTATCTTCTGACAGGATAACGGATGAGATAAAAAGTAGGGGGGTGTGGTCAAGAGAGCCATCGTGGGTTGCTGGGAAGCTTGGTGAAGTTTAGTGAGGTCCTGCTCTTGTGTCTGTTAACACTATAATTCAAGCATCATATTAACAAACAGCAAAGAAACTGTATTGACCATCCTAGCAAGCAACCGGACACTACTTTTGCTATCTAGGACAAATAAAACACTATATTATTCAATTCAGACGAACAAAGCTGTCTGATTTTGTCACAAAGTTCTGTACTTACTATGTACTTTTTGGTGGACATGAAAAAGTGAATTATTTACAGCAAAAAAAGTCAGGTACTTCACTTTCAAATTAAAACAAATTCTTAGAAGATTGGAACAGTTAGGTGCTTTTTTTTTCTTCATCACCTCTATATCTTGTTCACATGTACTCAGAAAACATCGTCCTAACATAGAGCGTTCTTTGTTTTAAACAAAGAAAGCACAAATGTCCCATTCAGTGCGACCACATATCATCCAGCCTCCCAGAAAGAAAGAAAAGACCTTGAACAGTAAAATATGTCTCCCATTCTCCAAATGAATAGGCCTTTGCATTTCACTGTTTCACATGCAGACAAAACTCTAAGAACGCTTAATACAAGTTAAGTGAAGAGGGCAAGAGCACCTCCAGGCTATGAGGATCACAAAGGCTGTTGATCTGAAGACCTAATTTGGCTTGGCAAACCTAATCGTTCAAAATTGATCGAATACAGTTACTTATGGGTGCTTGATGCGGTGACAAGGGTTGAACAGGCATTGGCATTGTTTCTGAAAACCACAGAAAAATTGTTGTCTTCCAGTGGCAATGCAACAAGGGACGTCAGTGGCCCGCAGGGTGGAGCGCGTGATAGAGCGAAGGTGCTGACCATTATTGCTGAAAAAGATTGCTGTGATGCTCCTTTGATGGTCAAGTGCTCTTCTGGAGAAAGCCAATCAGAACTCATCAAATTTGATGCACAGTTTAACAAAGGCAGAATAAGCACAGGGAGTTGGCTCCAATAGAAGTCATAGGCAGCCTTTTTAAACAGTGGTTTCTTCTGGGGTGCACAAGGAGCTTATTTTTTGTTGTTGTCTTTCTTCATTTATTGAGTGCCTTTATGCTTGGTTCTGTTGTAGTATGGTGTCCACTACACAGTTATTTTTGTCTAATAAAATATAAAGATGGAACATTATAATTACAGGGATTTAAAACTGAACAGATAGTAAAAGGTTTATCTGTGCAAATCTCAGGCTGTAATAGTAGCAGTAAAATGTGTAGGTTAGCTCAGGCTAGAACAACATACCAGTGATGTCTGTAAGAGCTTCCAAAGAGATTAAGGAGAAACTAAAAGATAAGGTCTGCTCTCACCTACATAGAACAATTTGAAAATATGAAACAAAACAACTAAGTGAAATTGCCTATGTGGCTTGTAACAAGGCAAATACAGGCAAAAAAGAAAACATAAAATGAAAATATGGAAAATATAATACAGTGCAGCAAGTGGATAGAAATAGTAGCAAGCAAAGTGATTTATATTGTAATACTATATAATGATGGGTCAAAAATGGCAAATAAAAAAACTTTTTATGAATTCTAAACTTGAGAACTAACTGACATATAGAAATACAGAATAATCTAACTAATGCAAAAATGTGGCTATAGAATCACAATGAATACTTGACAAAAATCTGCCATGATGGAAACAGCAGCACAACTCTATGAAGTGGCAGTAAGAGAAAGCACAGACCACAGGTGGACAGACAGTTACACATGCTGCTAATAGACCTGAGGGTGCATCCAGCTTGATAGGTGACATACAGCAGTTCACCAGGGGCACATAGAAAGGTGTGACCTCCCAATCTTACCTGTAGCACTGCCACTCTCCACCTGTAATTACCTGTCACGTTGTTAGCTGCTGTGTTTCTGCTATGGGGCGAAAGGGCCGGCCACAGAGACAGCTCCGGCACTTGACCTCGACACTTTACAACCACCCTGGAATAAGATGAAAATGCAGGAGAGTATATGTCTACACCGAACTAAGGCCCTTGTTCATTGTGCGGCTGTGTAATTACCTATGTAGCCTTGTGCGCCAGCCGGCGGGCCCAGTGTGGACTGTGGGATTGATATGTTCTGGCTGACCCCTCTGATTGGGGTTAACAGCAGCCTCATTTGCATGGAGAGTTGGGGCTTCATTAGCTACAGCAGTGAGACCTCAGGTGCTCCACATGCATGCCCCTGCACAGAGAGACAATAGACACAGAGACAAACGGTTTCACCTTTGCACAAGCACACAGTTGTGTTTGTTTCAGTGGCGATAAATAGTAATCACTAATGTCAGCTTATCAACCAGATAACTTAATAACAGCATAATAAGAAGAAATAATAAAAGTATAGATATGACACTCTGAAGGTCTGTAAGGTCCTCAGTAATGTGTTAGACCAACTTTTTTATTTATGTATGCCACACAAATATTTGTCTGTGTGTGATGCACTGTTTGTGTTTGACAGACAGAGTTTGACAGCTGATAAGGCACAACAGAGGAGAAACTCAGAACTGACCAGTGTACTGTCATTACTATTATGTTGTGTCATGAGCGGGGCTTTTGCCTTTGGTGTGCCGCAAAGCTCGTCATAAACTCACTCCCACCGTGAGTTCTGTTCAGATCAAGACTTGCATGTGTGTGTCACTACTTCTTCACTTCACACCTTTTACCCCTTTACCCCCTTGCACCCTATAATCAAATACATGAGACAGTTCCACAGATACACCAGCAGATGGTAGAAGTGGGTGAGCATTAGGACCCAGAGGACGTCACATGACCATGGGAATGCACGTTTGTTTTATATATATATATATATTTTTATATATATATATATATATATTATATATATATATATATATATATTATATATATATATATATATATATATATATATATACAGTGGTCCCTCGTTTATTACGGGGGGTTCCCACTAAACAAAGGTACATTGAAAGTACGTCTTTTCAATGTCATTTTTGGACGTTACACCAGATGACGTCTTTTTTATATATACACGTCCAATATTGGCGTTCCCAGGACGTTAGAAAGAGGGCTAATTCTAGTCCAAATCAGGTCATTATCGACGTCGTTTCAACATTAAATGTAAACCAATTTTATGCCTTTATACTAGGCTTATTGCATACTACACAGAAATTGAATACAATATACTTTTATTAATCAAACAGATAATCACAACAATTTCAAGCATGAATACTGACTATAGTTGTAACACAGGTGCTCTTTTGTCAGGTGTATATTTCTGTTCTTTTGCTCATCTCTGTGTCACTGGTCTCTTCATAACTTTCAACACACTCAGAGCTCTTCAGTTATTTAAATAAGCTGTAAAACAAAGAAAAGCACATTATTAGAAGTACGTATATGTATATATATATTTTAAAGAATTTGTTAGGTAAAAAATAATATTATCATATTAATATATATATATATATATATATTATATATATATATATATATTGACAAATGGCAGGATTGGAGGAGGAATTTGAAGAGATTAAAAACTCGGCTCAACAAAGTACTGGAACAAACGGACACAATAGCAAAACAACAAAAAATCCATAATGGACTTAATGGAGGAAATCAAAATCTTGAAAAAACAAAACGAGGAGAAAGATATAAGGATTAACGCGTTGGAAAAACGGCTTGCCATCTCGAACAATACACAAAAATAAACGACTTGATCATTACAGGCTTTGAGGTAAAGCCTAGATCCTACGCAAGGGCAGTGGCAACAGAAGCGGAACCCACTGTCATGGACCAGGAGTCAACAGAGCAGCAGGTGACGACATTTCTTAACACCAAAGGAATATATGTTGACACAAAAGACATCGAAGCCTGCCACCCCCTACCAAGAAGGGACAGACGACCGTGTGCCGTGATTGTGAGGTTCGTAAATAGAAAACAAAAAATCGACGTACTCAAACAGGGAAAAAAAACTTAAAGGAACGAATGTGTACTTAAACGAGCATCTGACGAAACAAAATGCGGACATTGCACGCCAAGCTCGACTTTTGAAAAACAGAAGAAAATTCAAGCTACATGGACAATGAACTGCAAAGTATTCATAAAGCTTAATGGAACGCCAGAAGAGGCCAGGGTGTTATGGATAAGAGATATCAGTGACCTGGAAAAAATAAGATGAAGGTAATTTTGCAGCACTCTCACTTCACTTTTAACCCAATGCCCAACTCTAATAACTTATCTGAGGATATAGAAAACAATGTAAAGGAATTGATCAATAGCAACGAAGAATTTAACCATTGGACACCTGATGAACAAAATTTCACTGTGATTAATGATATTGACCCTGATGTACACTTTTATCAAAATGTAAACAGTATGTGCAAATACTACCAAGATGGTATAGCAGATATCACAACGAATCAGACAGACACTCTATCTATAATACACTTTAACAGTCGTAGTTTGTATGCAAATTATGATAACATTAAAGAGTATCTTGATCAATTAAATACTCAATTTGATGTAATTGCAATTTCAGAAACATGGATAAACAAGGATAGACCTGACAATTTCCCTCTAGAAGGGTATGAAATGTTTAAACAAAATAGAAATGATAAAAATGGGGTGGCGTTGCACTGTATGTCAAAAAAGACTTGAGAAAGAAAATTGTAGAAAATATGACTGTTACAATAGATGAAGTAATGGAGTGCCTTACCGTTGAGTTGTTGTTTGAGAATAAAAAAAATGTATTGATAAGTTGCATTTACAGAACACCGGGTTCAAAAATTGACATATTTGTAGACTGTATAGAAAATGTATTATCTAAAATTGGAACAAAAGAAATATTTTTGTGTGGAGACTTCAACATTGACCTATTGAAATGCAATGAGCATAAACCATCAGAAAACTTTTTAAATACTCTGTACAGTCTGTCATTATACCCAAAAATAACAAGACCTACAAGAATCACCCAATACAGTTCCTCATTAATCGATAACATCTTCACCAATGTTCTCACTGAAAACATAAAGAGCGGTTTATTAGTAACTGATGTAAGCGATCACTTTCCTGTTTTTGTGCTTTATAATAATAAAAATGTTAATAACATGGCTAGGGAGGGGAATGTAACCAAATTCAAAAGACTGGTTAATGAGGAAACATTAAAAGCATTTAAGGAAAGTTTAACAAAACTAAATTGGCAAACTCTCTTGGAAGAAAACCAAGTAAATGCAGCCTACAATACCTTTTTGACTACATTCACCGAGCTTTATGATTTACACTGTCCCAAAAAAAGAAAATTAAAAAACAGACAAAGGATTGTAAGTCCCTGGATGACCAAAGGTCTACTTAATGCATGTAAAAAAAGAACCTTTTGTATAAAACATTTCTAAAGAAAAAAACACAAGATTCTGAACTCAAGTACAAAACATATAAAAATAAATTAACCAAAGTAATAAGAAACTGTAAAAAAGCAATATTTTAATACTTTAACTGGAAAATAACAAGAACAACATCAAAGGGCTGTGGAGTACCATCAATGAAGTCATCCGAAGGGTGCCAAAAGACAACTCTCTACCAGACAACTTCATTATCAATGATAAAATAATCACTGACAAAAAAGAAATTGCAAACGAATTCAATAATTACTTCATAAATATTGGTCCACAATTATCCTCAAAAATAACTACGGCCCTGTACAGGACCTGCATATGATGGTAAGTTCACAAACCCACATTCAATGTTTCTGAATGCAACTACTGAGAAGGAAATAATTGACATTGTGAAAAACTGTTGCACCAAAAAAACCATGGATAGTAATAAATTGGACATAACCATTATTAAGCAAGTTATCAATGAAATCTCCAAACCATTAGCCCATATATTCAATTTATCTCTTAAAACAGGTATATTTCCTGAACAGATGAAAATGGCTAAGGTCATTCCAATTTTATAAAAGTGGAGAAAAGCATTTAATTGCAAATTACAGACCAATATCAATACTCCCGCAATTCTCAAAAATTTTAGAAAAGATTTATACGAATAGATTAGATATCTTTATTGAAAAATACAGTATACTAAACGATAGTCAACATGGTTTTAGGAAAAATAGATCACCAAATCTAGCACTAATTGAACTTGTAGAGGAAATTACAAATAATATTGACTCAAAAAAATATTCGGTTGGGATATTCATTGACCTGAAAAAAAGCTTTTGATACTATGGATCATGATATACTTCTGCAAAAGATACAAAATTATGGGATTAGAGGAATTGCACTTAAGTGGTTGGAATCTTATTTAAATAACAGGAAACAGTATGTTCAGTTGGGTCAACATGTGTCAGAATGTAACACTATTATCTGTGGAGTCCCACAGGGATCCGTGCTGGGCCCTAAATTATTTCTACTGTATATTAACGATTTGTACCTAATCTCGAAAAAACTCAAACTTGTTCTTTTTGCAGATGATACGACAATTTTGTGTTCAGGTGAGGATCTTCAGAGTCTAGTGATCGAGGTGACTCATGAAATGGATAAATTGAAAAAGTGGTTTGATAAAAACAAGTTGTCACTAAATATCATGAAAACGAAAGTAATGTTTTTTGGAAAGCGTGTCATAGATTCTCATGCACAAATCAAAATTGACAGCGTAATTATAGAAAGAGTATATGATCATACATTTCTCGGAGTCACTCTCGATCACAAACTCAGCTGGAAACCTCACATCAATAAAACAAAAAACAAAATAGCAAAAATTGTAGCCTTGATGCACAAATCTAAGTTTACCCTAAACAAGAAATCTCTTTTCACAATTTACTGTGCTCTTATTCTACCTTACTTAAGTTATTGTGTAGAGGTGTGGGGAAACTCGTATAAAAGTAACACAGAGGTACTATTCATACTGCAAAAAAAAGCTGTACGAATAATCAACCAAGCTGGATATAGAGAGCATACGAATGGACTGTTTGTTCAATCAAAAATTCTGAAGTTTTTTGATCTAGTCCAATTAAAAACGTGTCAAATCTTATTCAGAGCCAAATACAATCTGCTTCCAGATACTATCCAAAGAATGTTCTGTAATAAAGAGGAAAAATACAACCTGAGAGGCCAAATGAACTTTAAGAAATTATTCTCTCGAACTACGCTAAAAGCATGTGTGTAACTAGACTGGGAGTGGACTTATGGAACAGTTTAGATGAAAATATCAAATCTTGCTCAAATTTGTCAATGTTTAAAAAGGAATATAAAAATCATACCTTTCAAAAATATGAAAAAAACTAACTTATCTTTTGCTTTAAAGTTATTACTCTTATTTTGTACGACCATAAACGAAAAAAACCTATCCTTTGCTTTAAAGTTATTATTCTTATTTTGTACGACCATAAACGAAAAAACGTATCCTTTGCTTTAAAGTTATTATTCTCATTTTGTACGACCATAAACGAAAAAACGTACCCTTTGCTTTAAAGTTATAATTCTTATTTTGTACGACCATAAACGAAAAAAAACTTATCCTTTGCTTTAAAGTTATTATTCTTATTTGTACGACCATAAACGAAAAAACTTATCCTTTGCTTTAAAGTTAAAATTCTCATTTTGTACGACCATAAACGAAAAAAACTTATCCTTTGCTTTAAAGTTATTATTCTTATTTTGTACGACCATAAACGAAAAAAACTTATTCCTTTGCTTTAAAGTTAAAATTCTCATTTTGTACGACCATAAACGAAAAAACGTATCCTTTGCTTTTAAAGTTATTATTCTTATTTTGTACGACCATAAACGAAAAAACGTATCCTTTGCTTTTAAGTTATTATTATTCTTGTTTTGTACGACCATGAACGAAAAAATGCTTCTTTTGCTTGAAAGTAAAAATAAAAAAATATTTTCTACTTCAAAGTAATTACTCATTGTTTCAAACATAAATGGGTAAAAAGCTGTTACTCTAAAGGTATTATTCTCAGTTTTAAGATAATAAACAAAATAAATAAGTGATACCTTGCCCTAAAAAGTTATTCTAAATTTGCATAATTGTGACTGACATGCCTTCTGTTATATGTTTTTCAGTTTCATTCATTCATAATAATTCAAATCTGTATGTGTGTATGTACTATATATGCATATATGTATGAATATGTATATACAGTACGTGTATGTACAATAGGTGTATATGTGTATATACTGTATATGATGAAAAGAAAAAAAAAAAAATACAAATACTGTTACTGAGACGACAAATGTATAAGGGGTAGGTCCCTATAAGTTCCTTGAACTTCATCCTACTCCTTTTGAGTACCACTATATTATCTTTCTTCTTACGTATGTATTATATGTTTTTACTATGTTGCTCAAATAAATAAATAAATACAAATATATATATATATATATATATACAGTGGTCCCTCGTTTATCGCGGGGGTTAAGTTCCAAAAATAACCCGTAAAAGGTGAAACCCGCAAAGTCTTGATCTTCATTTTTTACCAGTAATTTCAGTTGATAACTTGCCTAGTTCTGATGTTTAGTGTCTTTTGTACATGTATAATGCGCTAAACACATGATTCACCGCGAGATACAACAGCTTTAGTCGTTTTTGTGACCGCTTGAGAGGGACGGTGCTGTGCGCGTTCGCCTGCTCTGCTTTTGGCACGTTGCTCAGAGCCACGGATCACACGGGCTCCAGAGCCGCCATCATTTCAATAATTCATTAAATATACGATTAAACAAATATATTTAACTAAAGAAATATTTAAATACCTAAATAATTAAATAAATAACTATATGTATTAAGTACATTTTATTAATTTATTAAATAAATAAATGTTTTAAATTAATGTGCCAAAAAATATTTTAAAGAAATATTTGAAATACATATATTTTTTTTTTCACAATTTCATTTTACATTTCATGAAGTGCTGCGATCTTGAAATATATCTGTCATTCTCAACTCATCAAACAAGTGGGCGAGACTTCCTCCGCTCTAAACAAGTCCATTTCTATACGGGGGTTTCTCCATGGTCTATGTACCACTTGCTCTCTCTGACCAAAATACGCTGTCTCCGCCTACAGTCCAATTCCTGCCTTTCGTACCTTATTATTTCCCGGGGAACATATAGCCATTTTCTAGGGGATATGGAGCAAGCCTACAGCCCCTGAACACTCCGTATAAGTGCCGCTCCAGACTTCTCTCTTTGCCCGGAACAGATCATTGGTCCTGGGGTTGGTGCAGAGCCAGACATGGCGTCTGAGAGCTCCAAATGCCCATTCAAGCTTTTCGTTATCCCGTAGACAGATACAAGACCTGGGACTCGGGTACGTGCTGCGGCAGGTGCGTTCTGGACATGTGAGACCATAGATCTCGCTCAGCGGCGTCTGTGACAGGCTTTCTATGAGGAGGGGTGTAGAAGCTGGCAGCTGAATCGAGAGCCATTATGGTTGCGTGAACAGGGGTACCTGGAAAAAGCCCTCAGCCCTCTCTGACCATAGTGAGAAGGTGGGAGTTTTATGTTTGAGATTTGACATTGCAACTTAATGTGGCCCGCCAACGTTAGTTTTGTGTGCCACAACCCTCTATAGTCGGGTCACCAGGGGGAAATCAAAACCTTGGAGCATGTTTGTTAAAAAAACAGTATGACCTACAAGCAAGACAGCACGCCTACAGTGTTGGGGATTTGGGTGTTTGTCGCTCTCGTTCTGTCTTCTGTCTTTACAGGCAGTTTCCAGAGGGAGGGGGTAATTGGGAGTGCTTTGAGTGTCTCAACCATTGCCTCGTTTGTGTTTGTGAAAATGTGTTCACTGAGTGGCTTTCACCTCGGTGACGTTGCTTCTGAATTTGCATAAAGTTAACTTCATCTCAACTTTGCAGCGCTCAGGCCGTCTGGACCGATGCCACCTCTCTGCGCCAGCCTGCTTATGCAATGAATGGGAACTGCTCTCTCAAATCTTGAGTCACTTCTGGTTATGAGTTACATTAAGCTAGAAGATAAGAGCTAACAGTTAACTTTCCCCACCAATGACAAAAATGTCCGTCCATGCGCGGCCAAGCATGGCCTGCCAATGATATCTAATTTGTCTTTGGACTTTTACTATATAAGGCAATAGAGGGTTGTTTGGTGCTGACTTTGTCTAAATACATCTATATATATTTTGGTATCACGTTATTACATGATAGTATCATGTTATTACCTGATAGTATCATGTTATTACGTGATACTATAACATTTTTACCAGATAAAAAAAATATTTTTTCATATCACGTTATTACCTGATAGTTTCACTTTATTAACTGATAGTTATCATAACATTTCGTAATACAGCTAGAAAAAAAAAATAAAGCAGAAATTGGAGAGACTGGCAGTACTGAGCTTCCGTAGGTGAGCACCCAGGGGTCACATGACCGGGAAAAACATGTAGTCGGCTCTGTTTACGTGATTGGTTGCTTCTGACACTGGCTTTCTTTTCAAAGAGATTACAGGCAAAATATTTTGAATGAGCTTAAAGCAAATATTTGATCTTTAAAATGAAGACAATCCTATTTAAAACTCTGGGGAAAACAGCACATGCAGCGAGTCTAGAGGAGAGAAAACTGTATTTCTTCAAATTTGGAGGGTTAAATATAATCTGTGCCCCTTGAAAGAGGCTGTAATATGCATCAGAATGTAGAAAACTGCTGGGCTGCTTTTTCATCTGTAACATAGATTTTGTTGGTTTGAAAAAGACACTTGTCCTTATTGTTTTAATCATGTAAAACTTGTATTTTTATCCAAAGACATAATTTTATTGTAGTGGCTATTTTTCATTCACAAAAAACTGTATATTAAAGGAAAATAACACTAACATCAAGTTTGCTTTAGAAATGTAATGAAAACAAGGAATTTCAAATGGCTATAAAAGGAGAACGGATTAATGTAGGATAGCAACTCTTTTCTTAAATGAAAGCCTAAAAGGGAAGGGGGTCAAAGCGAAAATAACGCTGGCAGTGAAAGAGTTAAATAATATAAGGAATGTGATTTGTTTTTATGTTATTGAGCTTTTGAAGTGGTTTGGTTCAGTTACTGTAATTACCCAATTTCTAATTGTTTTTTTTCTCTGCTTTACATGTACTGAAGGAACCCAGAACAAGTGAATGCAATGTAGTGTGAGAACATCACAAGAGTTTGTTAGCTCACTGCATGGACACTGCCACTACGCAGACATTGCTACTACACTGCATTGTTTTGGCAACGCAGTGTATCATCCTGACCTACATCAGATATGACTGTAACTCACCTGTCTCTCTAAACCCACTAACTTCTATTCCACTGAAAGGTGGAATATATATACATATATTTTGCTTCTTCACCTGCAAAACTTTAGGAACACTTCATACAAGTTAAGTGAAGAGAGCAAGAGCACCTCCAGGCTATGAGGATCACAAAGGCTGTTGATCTGAAGACCTAATTTGGCTTGGCAAACCTAATCGTTCAAAATTGATCGAATACAGTTACTTGTGGGTGGTTGACGCAGCGACAAGGGTTGAACAGGCATTGGGATTGTTTCTGAAAACCACAGAAAAATGGTTGTCTTTCAGTGGCAATGCAGCGAGGGACGTCAGTGCCCCGCAGGGTGGAGCACATGCAGTCAATAAAACATAATAAACAATACATTGATATAGAGCTATAACCTTGGCTTGAGAAGCCTTGTTAATTCGTGCCATCCTTCAAAGTTAAAATGTTAAACCAGGATAAACCAGAAACACTGCTACAAACACAAAAATAATACATTTTTACCATTGCTGAAATGTGTTCAGACAGACCATGGACAGCTCCCACAGCCCAGAACAAAATGTCAACCAAAGGACTGGTGGTGGCATCCCCAAAAGGAAATAGCTTTAAAATGCAGCACAGTACAAATGTTAGCGGACATAGATGTCACACAGAGTACCGCTGAAGAGGGCTCTCAAATACGAATCCAACAAACTGCTTTCTCTGACACCTACAAAAGCTCGATCTCTCACACACATAGTGATACAGAGTCTGTAGATGTCATATATTATTAAGAGTGTGGCCAGCTGCGCCAGATGCCTCATCCCTAGGGGGTCGCAACGTGCTTTTGGTCCAATAAAACATTCAACAGCACAAGACAAATGCTGGATAATCAGGAAAAGGAAATATAAAAAATAAAATTCTATTGTTTGTTTGTTTTTAATTGTATGGGAAGATGACAACACTTGAGTATTCTTATTATCCCTTTATTGCATATAATGTAGTATGTAATTTCATTTGCAAGCAACCATGATCTAAATCTGTGTTAATTACACTGACCAAGAGTGCTGTACCAACCAAAGACATTTAGACAATGAGGACAAAATGAACAATGACAGGAAAATGTTTTTGGAATATTTGATGCATGTTTGAGTAATCTTGCATTGTCTTGTTTTCACTTATACCTTGCCCACTTGTATGTATCTGGTGCAGTGGTCATTTAGAACAAGATGAAAAATATGCACATACTGTACACTGCTTTTGTTTTAGATCATTCATTAAACCAACCACCATTGCCAACTATGTCTTGTCTATTACCACAAACTGATCAATATTCTTCATATTTCCTTCATGAGAGCCACTTGATCTAAACAGCAGTAATAGGAGATGTCCTAAATTAGAAATAAGAGTATATGCAAGCTGCTGACTTCTGAGACGCCACAGACTTTAATGTGGTAGAAGATCTTTCAGAGAAGATGCTTCAATGGAAGGACCTGTCTTATCATTGACCAAACAGAAAAACAGAGTAAGACAGTAGATTTACTGTTGAGTATCCAGAAATTGTTCTCCCCTGGCTAGTTGTAATGCTGTCTTTTTTTTTTTTTTTTTTTTTTTTTTTTTGTCATGAAAGCCACTTCTTTCCTCAAACGGTTACAGTCTTGACCATATTTGAGTAATCCTTTTGTTAAGCTGTATATAGCTGTTAACCACAGCCTGATCTCACAGAAACACGTCTATACAATGTCATGTGATTGTTGCCCGAGTTAGATTCCACAGTGAATGTAAAGGCACGTTAGTATTTATGAACAGTAACAAAATTCTAATCTTAAAGAACATGAAGCACCAAAATTGCAGTGCTTAACCTTACACCTTTCATGCCCCTAAACATGCAACCTGCCAAAACGAAGCCTAAAGAATAAGAAAATATTAGAAGATATGTTTACATTGTGTGGTTACACACATTCCATGAACCTAACCAAGCCTCAAAAACATGCAGCATCTTAAAACATGTGTTAATAAGATACCAAGAAAACAATTGATCTATAGACAATGTTTTGGTTGAGGCCTTGTTTGTTTTTGCCATGTTAATGCTGTGGTATAAGCACACCTGAAAAGAAAAATGCACACATGCATGAGAACCTGTTGAACCTAAATATGAATAAAACTAATTTTAAGGCTACAAAGTTAGACCATTAGTTGTTAAATTGGTTCAGTCATTACATAAAACAATGTGTGCGCTCATGATTACATGTGGTTAAGACCAAAAAAATGAATGAACAAGGGTTCTATGGTGTGTTATGAGAAGGGAGAAGTGAATGTCTAAACAAATCTTTCAGGTAAAAGTGTAATGCTTCTGCTTGACAGCGCAGGAGGTCAGATGCAGCTGTGGCTTCAACAGATGTTTGTCCATAAATGTAGAATGAGTGTGGTGAACAGTGGGAATGGAGATTGGCCAGGGTATACGGTGTGAATATTAATATGCTTTAACCTTGGTGCAGGATGAGCTGGAGCTGATGCCATTTCACTAAAAAACAGAAATCAGTCAAGTTTTATAATAATTCATCCACTTCTTTATTATGTTTGACATTTCTATCATATTTCACAGTTGTAATGTTTGATATGATAAGTATAACTTTTGAACTACACTCAAGGAAAAAGAAACAAAGAAGCAACATTTTAATTTTCAAAATTCCTTAGAAAACTAGTACATTTGGAAAAACAGGCTAGCACCATGGTTTCAGTCCCCAGTAAGCTGAAGACAGGTGAAGAAATTTCTTGGTTTGGCTTGACTGATTGTGAGAACAATAAGAGTGCATTACAGGGTCATTTATTCACAGAAAATCATGTTTGAAACTCAGAGTTTACTTTTACCGCTGGTTAACTGTGCTCATGTCTTCTCTATAAAAGGCCACCAGAATGAAGAATTTGCTGTCGCCAGGGTGTTTGGTGTCCACCGCTCTATCATTAGTCGTCTTGTGGAGTGATACCAGGCCACTGGTTCCTCCGACGACCGCCCTCGTACTGGTGGCCCCCGTTTAATGACCGCTTTACAAGACCGCGCCAACCGCCCCGCACATCTCCGTAACAGGTTCAGCCGCCACCAGGTTCACAGCCGAGACCATTGGGACACACCACAGGCCAGTGTTGGCCAGAACCATCTGTAATCGCCTCCATGCTGACCTGTATTCGACCATATTGGGCATATGTTGGATCAGTGGTTACCCCCCAACATCGCCAAGTTCTGGTCGAATGGTGCATTGCACATCGTCGTTAGACTTTGCAGAGGTGGTCCCAAGTTGTGTTCAGTTACAAAAAAAGGTTCCAGTGCTTCAGAGCAGATGGCCAAGATTGGGTGTACAGGATACTATAGGTGAAACTCAGCAGCAGCTGAGGGCGGCACTGGTGGAAGAATGGGCGGCAATTCCACAGGATCAACTCAGACACTACTGCCAACCCATGAGGTGACGAATAATCGCTGTCCAGGATGCCAACAGGGGTCACGTGAACTATTGACAGTCTGATGAAATTCCTGTCACTTTTGGTTTGGGGGTTGCTCTATTGTTTGGTTGTGTTATTGGACTCGAAAATGTGTAAACGCCGCAAGAGTTGGCCTGAGGATTAGAAATGGATGTAGGGTTCATATGAAACAGGCGGATCTCAAAAAGAAAATTATTCTGCCCCCCAAAAACTCAGAAAACTGAGTGTTGCGTTTCTTTTTTTTCCTTGAGTGTATTTGTAAATTAACCTCAAAAAGTACATTAGTTAGTGGTGTGTACCAAATATACCCACGTGATGCTGCTCACTTTTTAGAAAATGATATAATTTTATCATTCATTATGATCACGCTCATAGAAAAATTATGCCAAGCATTATGTTTTAAATGTGTGCTGATGCCTTGCTAATGACATGCCTTACACAGTCGCACTTTGATGTAGGTCTGGAATCTCCAGGTTGGTTGCTAAAATCTGCCTATCAGCTTGCTCCAGTGCTTACCCTGATATTTAACTGATCTCTAAAATTTGAAAGGTTCAAAAAATTTACTATTATCCAAATTTCAATGTTAAGACATCCTACATATCTTAATGATTACCGTCCAGGGGTGTCATCTGTAATTGCACAATGTTGTGAGAGATTGGTCAATTCAAATCAAATTAAACCCCCACGCCTCATCCCCGCACACACACAAACACACACACAATAACATTTTACCATATCCACATACATTGGACCGGGTACAGAGAAGAGATGAGGTCAAGACCAAACCTTCAGGACCCATGAACGAGAGCCCAGCACCCACAGCCAACCTGGTCCGGAGGCTCCTCAGAGGAAACATTGGAGAACCAAAAAGTGATAAGAAAATTAAGATAAGTAAAAAATTAAATATAAGCAAGCTAAGAACTAAAAATACTATTAAGAGAAACTTAAGACATGATTTGCTCCATTCTTCCTGCTTCCAGGCACCCTCTACAGTTCACTTATTGGCCAAACAGAAGCAAAGATGATGCTATCCCTCATGTCCTACACTCCACTCTCTCACATCTGAATCCGGGTGGGGGTATGTACCCCTGCTGTCCTGAGATTACAGCTCAGCCTTTAGCACTGAGGCCACTGAGGTTAACTCAGACCCAGGTTCCGAATAACCAAATTTATAGCCCCTAGCTCCTGGTTCCTAGCCTCTAGCTCCTTATCGGTGGAGGTCGTCAGGAGGTCAACAGTAAGAGCACTAGACAGCTGAGAGAAGAGCTCTTAGCTCCGTTTGGTGAATCCGAACGTCCTAACCAGCGGCGGGAAACAACGAGGGAAATGACGCGACTAGCTGTTCATGAAAAACTACAACATCCACCAGCGGACTACAAAACACGGACCTAATGCGCTGATTTGAATGACACGACAGTTACAGAAACAACGCATTTGTTCATGAATCTGCTGCTGTTTAATAAAAATACTGCAATAAACCTCAGACTGAGCCATCTTTGTAAAAAGTTTAAACACGAAGTTTCAACAACACGTTTCAGCACAAACAGTAGGCCTATAGGCCTATATGCACAGGGCAGGACAGAATAAATATAACAGACTCACCATCAGCAATCTGTGTGAGAAAAGACAAATATATCCCAGTATTGCTTTGCAGCAGCAGCAGCGCGTCTCTCCTTTTCCCTTCTCCCTCGCTGTAGCGGACTTTATGCAAATGAGCCTGTGTCCCGGCGTAAGATTCACTTCTTCACACGTAGCCTAAATAGTGTTAAGTGATGCGGTAATACATTTAGTGAAGGCAATGTGGCACTAAAACCTTATATTTTCAAAGTTTATAAAGTTTGTTTTATGTAAGGTGTGTCTAAAGTCTGAGGCAGTAAATTTTTTCATTCATTACAAACTCTTCATTCACAGATCATATATTGTCATAAATATTCCTTCATTTTTGGAGCGATCTGTGCAGTGCATTGTGGGATGTCACATAGCTCCTTACTGCCGTTAGGAAGCTTCTATGGTTCCTATGCTAAAGGAGCTATGATAGGAAGCATACAGGTTCCTTCTCCTAATTCCTTCCTAACTGAATCGACAATCCGGACAGCACTTAATATGGCGTGTGGTCACGTGCATCCGGTTTTGGCTAGAAGCTATGGGGACAATTTGATGAATTTGGACGGAGCGAGAAACTCTGGGAGCTGGGGCTAAGTTCTGCCCTTTGTTTCTGGGGATTCAGGATTTTTTAGCCAACAGGTGAAGATGGTGTGGTGAAGATGGCCGACACTGTAGCAGAGCGGATAGCGCTCTCGCCTCACAGCAAGAAGGTTCGACTCCCACAAAGCCTGGCCCTTTCTGTGTGGAGTTTGCATGTTCCTTCCCATGTCAGGGTGGTTTTCTTCGAGCACTCCGGTTTCCCCACCAACCAATAACACGCATGTTAGGGAACGCTTGTTGGTGGTCAGAGGTTGAGGTGACAGGTGTTTTGGCGAATTGCCTCTGCTGAGCTGCCGCAGGGCTGCTTGTCATTACTGAGTGAGGAGAGGTTGCTGTGTGAAGCACATTGGAAGACGTCTGTCTGTGTAAATAAATGTGCTATATGATCTGACAATAAGGCCCCCCCAAAGATGTGTCCTAAGCTCCCTCCTATATTGTCTTTACACACAATACTGCCATGTAGCCTATACATTGTGCCATCGTGAAATCTGTCTATGACACAATGGTGGTTGGTGTCATTTCTTACAGCAATTATGCAGTTTACTGTGAAGAAGATGCCCTGCTAGCTATCTGGTGCAAAAAAAAAAACAACCTGATCATCAGTATTTCCAAAACCAAGGAGATAGTGGTGGATTTTTGGAGAGGAAAAGGAAGGCCCCATCATGCTCAATAAAACATCAATTAGTCCACAGTGGAGAGGATTCCTAGTTATAAATATCATGGAGTCAACATCTTGGATGAGATCGGACCAGCACATCTCTTCTAGTGACGTGCGGTCAGGGGAGGCAGGAGAGGCAGTGCCTCACCAGACCATGGGGGGAAAATATATTATTATTAATGTCAAAACATTTTTATTTTATAAGTAATATAATTTGTATTTGTCATGTGTGGTTGATTTCTCTGGATTTTCAAAGAGCTTTGTAGTTTAAAATCTCTATATCTCCTAGGACTTGCAGATAAAACGTAGGTCTACAGAGTTGAGGCTTTGACATGCCATATACACAGTAAGCAAAGCCTGTTCATTCAGCGTGTGCACCCACTGTTTCTCCCCTAAAGTGATAAAATACTAAATGTACTTTTTTCTTTGTCTTCCAATCGTCAAGAAGGATAATTTTCTGCAAATGTGAGCGCTTTTAGAGAGTTAATTTGACAGAAACCGGAGTTTGCACACAGCTGAGGAGAGGCAAGCCTCTGTTTGCCTCACAGCTCTGAGCGCGAAGTAATTCTGGCTTTGTAGGGCCAAAACGCAATTATAAGTTTAAATGTGTCTGTCAAGCTATACTGTGCAGTTTGACAGAACCTTTAACAATTATATAAATCATCACAAGCAAATATTCAACAGGAAGACTGAAAGTTGTCATGATAAGTTCACAAATACAGTAACTCTTCCGCACTGCAGTGACATCATCAACCTTTTGGCTCAGATGGATAAGCGGATGATGCGCTGTGCAAAAGGTCTGGGGATTGATCTCACGTTGGTAATAATTTTTTTCTCATAATTAATTGTGTGTGTGGAGACGAAAAGCTCACATACCTATGCTTATGCAATGCAAATGTTTCATTTATATGTATGCAAAGTAAGCAGTGAAAGTAAGCAACTAGACCCGTGTAGTGCACTGTGCTTCATCAGCTATAGATCTCACAACACATCACCAATCCCCTCTGGTCAAGAAGTCTCAGCAGCAGCTACACCACCTCAAGAAGTTGAGACAGTTGAACATCTCAGTAGAGCTGTGACGAACGAAACTTCTATTGCTCCACTGTGGAACAAGTGCTCTGGCTGTCTGACTGTGTGGTATGGAAATGCCATAGAGAGGGACAAATAAGCTATGAGGAGAGTGGTGCTAGAACACATCACAGGGACATTGCTTTATCCGAAGGAGTAGTACAAGAAGAGCTGTGTGAGGAGGGCACAGCAGATTATGGCACACGCTCACCATCCCCACCATTGTCTGTTCCAGTGGTCGCAAACTTGTCTGCCTGTCCTGTCTGCCTGTCTGTCTGTCTGTCTGTCTGTATGTACAGTATGTCTGTATGTACAGTATGTCTATCTGCATTTACACTAAAATGTTAAATTATGTATGATTAAAGCAAAACACAACATTAGGCATGTTTTAGATTAGGAAACGACATTATAACACAAACACAATACACATTTTACATACAAGTTGCTGTATTCAACAATATTCTGTAGTTATAGCCTACATGAGTTTCTTGGCTAACTTTACTCTAACAGTCATAATATTAGTGACCATGAAGAAGTACCAACTTTTACAAAGCAAAAGCTTTAAAATAAAAGATTTTCTTCACAAATAGTTGATGAGGGCTTGCAGTCTATATATGTATATCCAAAAACTTCATATGTAAACACTGAAACTATGTTTGGATAATACTGTACAATTGCATTTTCAGTCCCTTTTGCCCTATTCATTCTTTATTTCAAGCCATTTGTGTTTCTATGTGTTATTGGGACTGTATTAATTCCTATCTATTCTGTCTCCTCTCTCTCGCCTCTCTGCTTTCAGCTCACTGCCAGGCTACCACAGCCCAAACTGTTCAGCTGCAACTGTTCCAAGCCCAATAATTACAGCTTGTCAGAAAGAATTAATTTTCTCATTTCTCATAAAGACGTGTAAAAAATTACCATGTTATTATAACGTCGCCACTCTCTGGAGGCACCAGCGAAAACCAAATTTAATTTCGGAAATTCTTGCCTCGCACATTAAATTAAACACATAAATAAGAGTTTAGAGATTGGGGGGAGGTGGCGGGGGGAGCATATGTTCGTTAGGCTGGCCGGCTCTGGGTAATGGCCATCGTAATGTTTTGATGGGAATGGCTATTGGTAAGCACTGATACATTTGCATGATCACCGTCGCGGCGGGCAAGCAAGCTGCCAATTAGCTCTTGTAGAGCTGTGGACAGTGGAAAGAAGAGCAGGGCTGGAGAACACAAACACAGATAGTGAATACTGCTAATTAACTACAATGTATGGAGAGCCACTTATTTAACTCGGAGCCTTTAGGTCACACTCATTTTCAAGCATTTTTATTACCAATAGTTTACGTGGCTAAACTCTTGTGATTCCAATTTTATTCACGCAATATTTATCATGGATGACAAAGTTTATTTACAAATAATAAAGCATTTGAGAATAAATAAGAGCTATAATTTAATTTAAATAATATGTAAAACACCTTTCTCTTTATACCCTTGCAAAGTTCTTTAATAAGTTATATAGCAAAAATAGGGCTAACGTTTAAGCAGCTGTAACAAAAACAATCTGGAACCATATCTCAGTTTCCACAGTTGAAGAAGTATTGATAGGCGGATAAGCCAATCAGAGAATCACAAGCAAACATGCCAGCTTAGGAGTGAAAAAGAAAAAACATCTACAGATGATTGTAGAGTGACACAGACTGGCTCAGAATCAGCAAATTATGTTGGAGCTGCCAAAAGGTAAAAAGTGAAAATACGTATTCCTTTTTTTTTTTAAGAGCTCGCTGGGACCTTTGCGTTTCTTACTTCTGTAGTTTTTGTGCCATCAGACATCTTACCACTGTCATAAGAGACATTATATGTCACACAAATACAAACCAATAAAACTAGACCAATGTTGTCATACAATCATTTCCACAATTTTGTTCAAATAAGTCATCTGTTTCATCATGTGATAATGTCTGTTTTGGGATGTGATACAATGCAATTGAAGCTTTACGCCGACCCAACATGGGAAACTCCACCAAGAAACAATGTGACCCCCTCCCCAACTTTCTGAGGGGACTTTCCCTGCCCTCAGCGGTCCACAAAAGGATACAACAGTTCTACTGACATTAGTAATAAAGAAAATATTCAATAACAGGGAACCATATGAGTGATCAGTTGCTATAGTAGAGAGCATAATTGGGAAAAAAAAGTTTATTGAGACAGGGATAATATAAAGCAATTGCTTATCAAAGAACATGACCTGACCAAAAAGTACTTTAGAATAGCAACAAAATTGCTGTTGAAAAATTCAAAATAAGACTACTGCATGTATGCTTAGTCTAATAATAGATACAATTACAGTACAAACAAATTTTAATCTTTCAGAAAGTGATTTTTTTCTCTTATGTTTTTCATTTTACAAGTTTTGTTTGTTTGTTTGTTTTCAGGTTTTTGTGACACCTCAGCAACAACTGAAATATTTAAAGTCAGGTTTCACAACATTTTGACAGCTTCTCATACGTTTTTTCTTAATATAAAATGCATAACCTGTGTGTTTCCACCTCTAAACCTTAAGAATCTTTACATTTCTAAAGCAACCTACTGTTGTGATAAAGATATGTTGCTGTATAACATAGAATTGCCTGGTTGCAATATAATTTTTTTAACCATATTTCAAACAGAGTTGGCCATCTGGACAGTGCTGAAGAACTATAATTCAGAGAGATAGAAGAAGTCTGAACTTGCACGGATCTTGATTGGTTTCCGTGTAATCAGACACATTTGGCTGTAATCATTTGGGTTATCTTGGGTTGTCCTGCAGTTGATGCTCATAAGACCCAGCTGCATTCCAAAAAAAAAAATAATAATAATAAAAAAAAAAGCCAAAAAAAAAAAAAAGTATGCTAAAACTGTTTAGCTTACATTACATTTACTTCATTGTAAAAAAAAAAAAATTACAATGAAAATGCTTTGCAGTTTTGAACAGGAAATCATTTAACCTGTTTATGTTTTTTTGTTTGTTTGTTTTGTTTGTTTTTAAGTCATTTGCATACATTTTGTGTTGTGAAGAAAACAAATGCAAATGAATGGTTGTTTGTCTTAGATTAATACCAAGTTCATCAAACAACAGCTCGTTTAAATTTTTGACATGCTTGGGCCCAGTCACGATCCACTTGAAAACTCTGGGCTCAGTCTCTTTGTGCTTGTTTGTCTCCTCTGTCCCTCTGCCCTCTGTCCAATGTGTTCAGTCACTGCTGTGTACATTGATTTGTTTCAACACATTTGCAAAAAATCCTCTCTCACATTTCATTTACATCCAAACTTATCTAATAATAAAATTAAATGAATAATACACAAGACTTACTACAGTGTTGCAAACATCAATAATAAAAAGGTAGAATGCACTATTAAAATTGCAATTAATATTGTGAAACTTAATATAAATGCAGCAGTAAAAAATACATTTGAATTGTTATTTAATTATGAAAAGGCAATAGTAGTTCATACATACAAAATGTGTTCAGATTTGCAGATATCTAACATTATATCAATAATCTGTAATTACATAGGTCTACCTGTGTTATATTTAACACAGTCTCTAAAGAAAACGTAGCAATACGTGCCTTTTTGCATTAATATATTATGAAAAGACAAAAATTACCATACATTTTGGTTGAAGCCATGTGGCCAAATTCTTTGGGTTTCTATGTTTTGTTAGGAGCCTGGACTGGTTTTATTAAAATATAGAAATTCATCCATCCATGTATTTTTTTATAAGTGTAGTGAGGAGGAGGTCAGGTGGTAATGAGTCTCCCTCTGTTTGTTAGTTGACCTCTTTAGGCTATGGCAGCTAGTAGCAACTGGGTTTGCTAGTCACAATGATTAGTCACACGGTGGCCAAGGTGGTTTCCTCCTGGCACTCCGGTTTCCCCACAACCAATAACATGCATGTTAGTGAACGCTTTGTGGTAGTCGGAGGTTGAGGCGCCAGGTGTTTAGGCGAATCGCCTCTGGTGAGCTGCCCCACTTGGTTACTTACTACTTACTAATCAAACCCAAAGATTAACTCAAAAAGGTTGTCATCACTGGTGAGTGGAGTACTAGTGAGAGATGTTGTTTTGTCTGAATAAAACAAATGAACTCTTCTTCATAGCTTGCAATGACCAAAAGCAGGGGTCTTACTAGTAGTGCTGTAAAATTGGTTTGTTTAGTTGGCAGTATTTATAGTCAAATAGAAACATAGAGGTTAAGTAACCCTACTCGGTCACACAAGGTTACATAAGTTTGAAAGTAAATATATGGAAGCTCAAGTTTTTGCTAATGGGATTTAAGTGGTGAAACAGTCACATGACTGTGTTTGGTAAAGTTGCTCTTCAAACTTTTGAATTTGTCCAAGAGAACACATTTTACTTCATCTTCTACTATTCTGCAGTCACCCCCAACCCTTGCTTCTCAGATTCCTGATCCATTCCTCCCCCTCTCGTACCTCGAGTTGACTTCTATAAATATCAACTGAACAGTAGAGTCTATAGAAGTGGTCAGACACACCAGTCTAAGCCAATGAGCACAGTGGTGTATTATACCAGCTTAGCCAATACAACACACACACTTCCATGGCCATTACTCCCCATGGAAACAGCTCTGCGCCTTCAAACACACATGCAATGTTTGACGTTGTACCCGCACATGAAGCTGCCTGAGACAATAAGCTATTTCAGGGCCAAATCACTGACAAAAATCCATTTTTTCCACCCCACTAAAAAGATCAGAAATGGTAAGAAAAAAAAGCTGAAATCAAATCAAAACATTGGCGTATATCTCCTTTTAAGCTGGATTTATCTCTGTATTTTGTCATCATTTTAATTTATTCTCAACCTGCTTACAATTACTGCCTTACAAGTGGTATGGTTGGTTTGTTCTGTCGGAGATGCGTGGTACGTGCTGTTGAATGAGCGGGGGACTTGCATAAGGTGCTAAAGCTCCCAGTGTACTTTTGTAGATTATCCACTTGATACAGATTCATCTCGGTGTAATGTAGGACAAACGTGCTGCACAGTGGAGTGTAGGGGAAGGGAGTGGGCCCATCATCTTTAGTTGTGATTACAACACTTGGCAAGCTTCAGCTGCCTGTTCGCCTGCCTATTGCCTTACAAATGGATTAGTAAGCCCTGTTTCATTTGTGTGCGTAGCTTCGCCCAGATTTAGGCTGACTTACAAATAACACCAATCAGATTTGAGAGCAGCCGTTGTGTACTGTAGAGTGTAGTGGAGATGATGAGATTGGAGGACAACAGTGCTGGGGACAGCCTTGGCACAAAAGTGGCGCATAATGTCCATGTTTTATAACGAAGAAACTTTTGGAGTCAGGAAGATGTAAAGATTTATCAGTCATCAAATGTATAATGTGGGTGAATCACTTAAATTCTGTTTCATGACTAAAACAACCAACAAATATTACTCTTTTCTTTTAACAGAAAACAATATTGTTGAGGGGAAAAAAAAAAATCATCTAATCATCGATGTTGTCTGGGGCTTGGAGGGTGATGACTGGTAACTCATGGACAGAATTTCTACTGTTTGTGATGAGCAAGTAATGTAACGGGACTAAAAACTCAAATGAATGCACATAATTTATATTCCATAAAGAAGAATATGTAAACGTTTAACAGCCTCCTCACCATTATTTTTTCTTGTTTTTAGGCAGAGGTATTCATTTACTCAGGGGGTGAGAATGGACAAGAGCATTGCATGAAAAAACTGTGAAAACAATGTGTAAAAGTGGAAGTCGTCTTCAGAGAAGCCACACAAAGTTTCCTACACCACAGAATAAAAAATAAAATGTGAGATGTATCTTTTGCAGAGGTTCCTTTTTATGGCTTTCAGATCACTTTTCAAAACCAAAGACCTCATCTGCCTTTATTGTCACTGATCTGTCTTTGTTTTAAAGATGTGCACTTTTCTAAAACATTTAACACATTTTGGTAAATATATATACTGTGTGTTTATATATATATATATATATATATATATATATATATATATATATATATATATATATATATATATATTGTTACGGGCCCCGAGCTGCAGGGCTGCCGTAGCAGGAATGCTTCACATCCAGATTGCGTTTTTACTTGTACTTAAACAATATCATTTCAGTGTACAATTAAAGTGCATTTGTCCAAAATTACATGTTTCCATCTTTTCACCTCAAGTGACAAATAACTTTAGTATACCTTTTTATAAGTCCCAAGAGTTACTTCATTACCTAAAGACCACTAACTAATAGTGCATAAACAGAAATAATAAACTGTATCTGAGCTCTGCTAAATCTAGCTGCTATTTACCTGGACTAGACACTAAAATGTACACTTCTTCCTGTTAATACTTCACATTACTTTATAAAACAAAATACAAATACATTAACAATGTATTGTCTTGCTAACGTCTGAATAAATGCTTCTCTTGTGCATCTAAGTGCATTTAACTGTCTCAAACCTAAACCCAAAAATTACTAGACTTATATTGTACAAAGTTTGAGTCACAAAAATAAAGTACAGTGCATATAAATGCTCATAAAAACCAAAATATACCATAATACCGGAGCCGACGAAATATCGCGATATTTTGGCTACGAAATCTCGCGGGATTTCACAGGCGCGGGTAGCTCCGCTGCTAATCTCTAGCTTTGACCGCTAACTCACAGATATCAGCAGAAAAGTACCAATATGCATCTAAACAGTACAATCTACTAATAAAACATTAAAGGTTGTATGGAGGATTTTCAAAAATTGTTTGTTGTCAGTCTTTGTCAAAAACAGTTGCATAGATTTGTAACAGCCTTGTTCTAATGCTAAACAAAAAAATAATTATACAAATATATAAACTGTGGACATGATGAGGCCAGTAAAACGTTGGCCAATAGATAACGAGGTACCTCGTTATCTATTGGCCTGTGAACCTGTCAAGGAAACCCTCAGTGTTCCTCAGTAATCATTGGCCAGTAGCAGTGAAGGGCGTGGCCTGGGAGGAGAAACACAGGTGCATCATTGAAAAACAACAAGCAGCTGTGGATTGAAAAATCCTCCATACAACCTTTAAGTAACAACCTTACAATGTAGTGTCTGGGTGTTTTTACCATATACTAACCTGAAAAGTATAATAAATAGTAAGAGAACAGAAGAGACGAGGCGTTGTTTTTCACATCCAGATTGCGTTTGAGGGAACAGGAAGTGTCACCGCTAAAACCAACCTGGCGCAACACCCCTCACACAAAGGTTCCACGTTACTTTAACCCTTAACTTCTCTTACTAAAAATCAGGAAAGTACTTATTACTGACAAATAAATGTCTCTTAGTAGATTTAGCTTTATCTTTACCAAAAATAAAATGTATAATAATTACTATAAAATACCAAATATTAAAATAACTAAAATCTATGTGGTCACATTTTAGGTGCACCACACGCTCCCCAACATAAAAGGTGGCTCCTGACACTGTAAAGTCTCATTTATGTTTCACATTCACAAGAAAATAACTTTGGTATTACCACAGTAACCTTCAATACACAAAACTAGGCATGGCATAAGGCACTGTCACTGCATAAGGCATAGTCTGATAAGGAATGTAAGGATTCACTTGAAATGGTTGCATACCCCACACTGGCAAGGTTTGAACTCCACACAGTCCAACATGACTGACCATCCCCTGTGGCTGGTAGGAAGGCTGACCAAGGAACTATAGGTCAGAGTCTGTGGTGGTCTCCTTTCTCGTGTTGATCTCCTGAGGGACAACTCCTGTGCAGCAGCTTGTTCCTCCTGTTCAAAGTTCATTTCAGGTGCAACTTGTTCAATGTCTCTTTCAAGTTCTGGTTCAAGTTGTTCTCTTTGTTCAATGTCATGTTCGGTAGTTTGGACAAGTTCAGGTGTTTGGACAAGTTCAGTTTCATTTGGTTGTTGAACCTCTATCACATTGTCTCTGTTTGGGATGTCTGTTTGTGATTGTCTCACTTGCTCTCTGGGCACAAACACTTGAGATGTTGCTGGACGAGTTTGAGTGATTTCTGGTCTTTGTGGTCTTGTTATAACCGGGACTCTGAGCCAATAGCGTGTCCTCGATTCACTTTCAGAGTCGGACGTGTCACTCCTGCTGTCTCTGTCACTTTTGTTTTGAATAACTTTGCGAGTCTTTGCTTTCCTTTTAACAGTCACTTGTTGGTTTCCTGGGCAATGTTCACTGGCAGGTCGTTTACAAGGTGGAGGAGATTTCTGTGAAGCACTCTAGTTTTCTGTGCATTATTCTCAGGAAACACTTTGTAGATGGGACTGTCATTGATCTGCTCTTTGACAATGTACACAGTCTGTTCCAGTATGACCTGAGCTTTCCCGGTCCTCCCCTTTCACATAAGTTGCGTACCAAGACTCTATCGCCAGGCTCCAAAACAACTCCTTTCACATGTTGGTCATAATACTTTTTACCACGGGCACTGGACTGCTGGCTGTTGGTAGAAGCGATATGATAAGCCTCTTTCATTCTCTTTGCCCACTTTTGTACGTAACCCTGCGGTGTCTCATTGTCTTTTTCAGTTTTAAGGCCAAACAAGAGGTCCACTGGCAGGCGAGGGTGGCGTCCAAACATTAAGAAGTGTGGCGAAAACCCCGGTGGCCTCGTGTTTTGTGCAATTATATGCATGAACGACTTGGGGCAAAAACACTTTCCAGTTGCCTTTTTCCTTTTCCTCCAATGTTCTTAACATTTGCAGCAGCGTACGATTAAATCGTTCGGCCGGGTTCCCCTGCGGGTGATATGGCGTTGTGCGAGAATGGGTGACACCTGACAACTTCTGAAGGCCACTAAACAGCGCATTCTCGAACTCGCGGCCCTGATCGTGGTGTAGTCTGGAGGGATAACCGAACCGAGGGATATAATCATTGAACAGTCTTTCTGCAGCTGTTTTTGCAGACTTGTTTCGAGTCGCATACACTTGAGCGAAGCGTGTAAAGTGGTCTACTGCTACTAGAATGTATTCATAGCCACCTCTGCTCTTTTCTAAGTGCATGTAGTCAATAGACACTAGCTCCAAGGGTGCACTGGTGCTGATGCTGCCCATGGGTGCTCTAATATGAGTGGCGGGTTTCTTCTGCTTTATACAGGGACATTTTCGAGTTACATAGCTCTCAATGTCCTTTTCATAAAGGGCCAATAGAAGCGGTCTCGGGCTAGGCTGATTACTCTTTCGGCCCCGAGGTGACCCATGTCGTTGTGGAGGTGTTTAAATACAAGAGGCTTGTACTCTGCAGGTAGTACGAGCTGTTGTCTACCTCCAGCTTCCCTGTACAGCAAGTCATTTTCTATCACTAGCTTTCCCCACTCGCGCATTAGTCTTTTCACTAACCCATTTGCATTTTGTCTGTCTTTGTCAGTTAGTGCTGTTTTAGTCTCTTTCAGTTTAATGAGCTCATTTATTGTGGCGTCTTGTCTTTGTGCTCTCACTAGCTCTTCATGACTAATGCTTGACAAAACTGATTTATCTGGTTCTGAGTTTTGACGAAGGTTAAGCGCAGCTACGTAGGCAATGTCACTTTTCTTGGCTGCCTCACTCCCTTCCCAAGTAGCACAAACAATGTCTCTACTAAGCTCCTCTGTGCACTCCCCAACATAAGTGTCAATGTCCAGGGGGAGGCGCGACAGAGTGTCCGCATCCACATTAACTTTACCAGGCCTGTATTTAATGTTGAATCTGAAATCCGCAAGTTCACCCACCCACCTATGTCCTGTAGCGTTCAACTTTGCAGTGCTCATTACATAAGTCAGCGGATTATTGTCTGTGTATACCGTAAAGTCTGGAGCGTAAAACAAATAATCCCTAAACTTTTCACAGACTGCCCATTTAAGGGCTAAAAACTCCAGCTTGCCCGAGTGCAAGCAGTAGTTTTTTCAGCTGGGGTCAAGTTCGTGAGCCGTATGCAATGACTTTCAGTATACCGTTTTGCTTTTGATATAAGACCGCGCCTAACCCTTTCTCGCAGGCGTCAGTGTGCAGGACAAAAGGCAGTTCAAAGTTGGGATAGGCGAGAACTGGTGGATTTGCTAAAATGTCAATGAGTCGCTTGAGGGTGTGGTCATGCTCACCTGTCCAGATGATAGGAGTCTTTGACGGGAGCTGAGCACCTTTGCCTTTCTTGTTTTTCACCTGAGTGCTTTCAGCACAGCTCTTGACTTGCAGCAGGCCATACAACGGTTTTGCGATTCTGGAAAAGTCCTGAATATAGACACGGTAATAACTTAAAAAGCCAAGGAGCTTTCTTAACTCGCCCACATTGTTGGTTTCTTTTGGCTGAGTGACTTTACCGCATCAATGTCTTTTGGATCAATCCTGACTCCATTTGCTGAGACCAATCTACCCACATACCTGACCTCTGCCTTAAACAGTTCACATTTTGTCGGACGAAGCTTAACTCCGTGCTGCTGGAGAGCTCTAAGGACCTTGCGCACAGCTTCAACATGTTCTGTAAAACTTTTGGAGTAGCAAAGGATATCGTCCAGGTAGGGAATACAACAGTCATCACGCAGAGTGTTTAGCATTTCCTCCATGCTGCGTTGGAAGGCAGCAGGCGCGTTACTGAGGCCGAAGGGGATCCTCACCCATTCATACAGTCCCCAGGGTGAGATGAAGGCGGTCATGTGGCGGGACCCCTCAGCCATGTACCCCTGGTGATAAGCTTTACCTTGGTCAAGGATGCTAAACCAGCTGTGGCCGCCCAGAGTGTCTAGGAGGTCCTGGATACGTGGAAGTGGATGGCGGTCTGGCACTGTTTTCTGGTTTAATAGTCTGTAATCAATACAAAGTCTTAATGTGCCATCACGTTTTCGTACACATACAACAGGCGCAGAAAAGGTGACTTTGACTTCACTATCCAGCCCTTAGCAAGTAGGTCCTGGATATATTCTTTAACCTCTTTGTACAACGGCTTCGGAATGGCTGTGTATGTGCGCTGAACTGGAATGTCATCTTTAAGGTTCAAAGTCATTTGTAAACTGGGAATATTGCCAATGTCACCATCGTCTCGAGCAAAAGCATCCGACTCCTCAAATAACATTTGCTTAACCTCACTCTGCTGCTCAGGTGTTAAATGGCTAATGTCCACTGGAGGGTGCCAGTGAGCAGTGTTTGGCTCCTGGACTGGCTGGACTTAGGCACAGAGTGAACAGTTTTGATAGAGACTGGTCTAGTTTCACAAATGTCTTTGGGGTTGTCTGTCTCAACTATTTTGGCAATAGGCTCAATAGAACCCAAAACTGTTAAGCTAGGCAGAGTCACACTTTGCTTTGAGTAGTTTGACACAGGTATCTTAACATAAGGCCTGTCTGTCTTCTGGATTTCTAAAAGTCCTGCTCCCACACTGAGTGGTTCAAGGTGGGCACAGTTAAACATAGGCTCAAACAACACAAGTGACTCTGTAGAGCTAATACTTTCTGGAACTCTACACTTGATGTAAGCAACTTGACTTGGGTAGACAGTAACACTTTTGAAGCCTACCTTGACAGTAGCTGACTCATCTATGGACGTTTTTGTGTCTGAATGAAGCTTACATAGGCTTTTACAGCAGTAACCTCAATCCCCATAGCTCTACCAATAAGTTCTATGAGCTTGTAGTTCCCTCCATTGTCTTTTATAAACTCGTGAATGACATTAAAACCTACAATAGGTATTTCAATCTTAAGGCGACTCACAAGGAAAGGTACACGAATGGACTTGTCTGGGTCATTATTACCTTCTAGATTAACTACTACCTCTACCCAACCATCATAAGGTACTGAGTCCCTGTGACTGCCTGTACATTGAGATCATCGTCCATCAGCTCACTTAAAGGCCTGATCTGTTGCCCTGGTAAGTATTTGTTCAACCATGCGTGGTCTAAAAGACTCACCCCAGCCCCCGTGTCTAGTACTACAGTCACAAGATAACCTGCCATCATACATTTGAGATGTGATTGGCGGCCAACTAAAGGAGCAACTAAACCACGTGGCTTTTCTGTGTCAGTCTCTTGTGAACTGGCATTAACTTTGTCCTTTTTTGACTTTGGCTTTGACTTTTTCTTTGTGTGGGACTGCGAAGTGTTGTCGATCAGGGGTGGTCCCTCTGCCCTGACCGTCTCCAGTTTCCCGACGGCTTGGTCCGCTTGAGGCACCCTACAGCACGATGTCCTTGTTCTCCACAGACGAAACAATGGTTGCAGCTCGCATTATTCTGAGCAGCACACTGTTGACAGGTTCTCGGTTTCTGCATCTTTCTGTCAGGCACACTTAACATTGTCTCTTTCTTTTCAGGAATTGGGACAGAAGCTGTTATTGCTTTTAGATTTCCATTGCCTGAGTGAGTGCTTCTACCTGGGCACTGAGTTTCTGTAATGTAAAGTCTTTGTTTATCTGGTTCACGTTTACATTGTCCTTGTTCTTTTCTTTGTCCTTCTCAGTGTTTGTTGTGTGTGCCTGAATCACTTTTGGTGCAGCACTACGACCAAGTCTGCGCTTTCTCTCACTCTCCTCTGTTGTAGTCTTTATTACTTGGCGGAGAAGTGCTTCATCACTAACAGCTGGATCACCTAAAAGTGTTTTCAGGTCTCGGCGAACACTTTCATGTTTTTCTCCTATGCCCTGACAGATAGTGTTAAGAAAGATGCACTGAATTGTGGACATGTCATACTTAACAACTGTGTCTGGCTGTCTAAGTGAGAAAAGGATCTTTTGTTTCAGTCCGATCATTCTGTATAAGAACTGTTGAGGAGTCTCGCTATCATGCTGTTTGGCACACATCAAATCTTGGAAGAGTTCTGTGCTACTCTTTTCACCTAGGTGAGACTGCAGGAAACTCTTAAGCTCTGTCACTGTAAGATCGTCCTTGTTTGTCAACATGTCACGGAAGTTACCTGGCTTAATCACACGGAGCACTCCCCTAATGACTTCATTTTGTGTGTGATTTTCTTTGAGACCCTCGTCGATTTGTTTACAGATGCTGTTGTAACTTACTTCTGATGTTGTGTCACTTATCATTCCTCCATGTATTTTAAACTCTTTGCGCGACAGCAGTGGCAAATCTTTCATGGCTATCATACTCTCACCAGTGTGGCTTGGGACACTTTCTGTTTTAGCAGGAGAGTGTTGTGGCGAAGACAGCTGTTCGGTGAGCCCACGAAGTGGAAGTGGCGGCCCACTTACGGCATGTCGGACTGGTGATGTCATAGTTGCTTGCTGATCAAAGGAATGACTTGTACTTGCTGGTGACGGGTAGAGTCTCTCCTTTTCTGGAGAAGCTGCAGCAGACAGAACTTCGTTCATCTGACTTTGAATGTTCTCATAACGGGCGAGTAACGTCTGCACGTCCGAGTCACTAGTGCTTGCTTGTTGCTGGGGATGGGAGCAGCCTCTCCACTACCACTTGCCTCAGCTTCTTCGAGCACAGGACCTTGGCCACGACTTACAATGGCCCCATCTACGATGCATTCAAGTCTCTTTAGTAACGGCAACCCTGGCCCTCCCGTCCCAGAACTGCTTGGCATGTCAAGTATAAGGTAAGATACTCGACACAGCTCTCTTCATCGTCTTGGCTTAGTTGAGTGGCATCAAGTCCCTGAATGTCACCTAAAGTTTTGCTATGAGGTGAGCTTCAGCGGCTGTCAGTTGGTGGAGCTTTTTCTTGATGCTCCAAACTAGTTGCTTTCTCTCGTCGACCGACATTCTGCTGCTCTCAGCGCTTTGGATCACAGTGCTGCACTCTGTAGGCTGATGCACCCTCTTCACTGGTCACTGGCCCCTTTGCTGCACACTGGAAAACCTCTGGCACTGGAACATGCAGTCTTGTGGTCCCGACGTTCTGTATCACTGGATCAGCAGTAGCCCATTGACTTTTGGCATGCTGATCCCGGACGAGCCCCCACGATCTGTTACGGGCCCCGAGCTGCGGGGCTGCCGTAGCAGGAATGTGCAATCTGAAAAGTATAATAAATAGTAAGAGAACAGAAGAGACGAGGCGTTGTCTTTCACATCCAGATTGCGTTTTTACTTGTTCTTAAACAATATCATTTCAGTGTACAATTAAAGTGCATTTGTCCAAAATTACATGTTTCCATCTTTTCACCTCAAGTGACAAATAACTTTAGTATACCTTTTTATAAGTCCCAAGAGTTACTTCATTACCTAAAGACCACTAACTAATAGTGCATAAACAGAAATAATAAACTGTATCTGAGCTCTGCTAAATCTAGCTGCTATTTACTGGACTAGACACTAAAATGTACACTTCTTCCTGTTAATACTTCACATTACTTTATAAAACAAAATACAAATACATTAACAATGTATTGTCTTGCTAACTTCTGAATAAATGCTTCTCTTGTGCATCTAAGTGCATTTAACTGTCTCAAACCTAAACCCAAAATTACTAGACTTATATTGTACAAAGTTTGAGTCACAAAAATAAAGTACAGTGCATATAAATGCTCATAAAAACCAAAATATACCATAATACCGGAGCCGACGAAATATCGCGATATTTTAGCTACGAAATCTCGCGGGATTTCACAGGCGCGGGTAGCTCCGCTGCTAATCTCTAGCTTTGACCGCTAACTCACAGATATCAGCAGAAAAGTACCAATACGCATCTAAACAGTACAATCTACTAATAAAACATTAAGTAACAACCTTACAATGTAGTGTCTGGGTGTTTTTACCATATACTAACCTGAAAAGTATAATAAATAGTAAGAGAACAGAAGAGACGAGGCGTTGTCTACATCCAGATTGCGTTTGAGGAACAGGAAGTGTCACCGCTAAAACCAACCTGGCGCAACACCCCTCACACAAAGGTTCCACGTTACTTTAACCCTTAACTTCTCTTACTAAAATCAGGAAAGTACTTATTACTGACAAATAATGTCTCTTAGTAGATTTAGCTTTATCTTTACCAAAAATAAAATGTATAATAATTACTATAAAATACCAAATATTAAAATAACTAAAATCTATGTGGTCACATTTTAGGTGCACCACAATATTATATATAATTGAAAGATTAAATAATTATGATCTGTAATTAATTAATCTAATTAATCTATTTTTAATCTCACCTAAAAATTGCTGAGAAAAACACTCAACTTAAGTGTTTTTGTTTTGTTTTTATCCAATTTAATTATTTAGATTATTGTTGCAGATGGGAAATATTATTATATTGCTAAAAATAAAGACTTTAGGAAGTCTTTTGTTGCTAAAGGCAAAGGCAAATTTATTTGTATAGCACAATTCATACACAAAGCAATTCAAAGTGCTTTACAAGGCAGGAAAATATGTATCAAATTACAATACAAAATTATTAAAATATATAAATAATCAGCATAAAATTTACTTTAAAAGAAGTAAAGAAATAAAGAGTGCAGACAAAGCATTTCAGTCATATGCACAGACAAAAAGAAATGTTTTGAGCCGAGATTTAAACATTGTCACAGTGGAGGCCTGTCTTACATCATCTGGAAGACTGTTCCAGATCTTAGCTGCATAAAACTGAAACACTGATTCTCCATGTTTAGTCCTGACTCTGGGCACCGGCAGGAGGCCAGTCCCTGAGGTCCTCAGAGTCCGAGATGGTTCATAACGCACTAACATGTCAGAGATGTACTTTGGCGCTAGTCCATGGAGAGACTTAAAAACAAGCAGAGCTGTTTTAAAGTCTATTCTCTGAGCCAGTGCAAAGACCTAAGCACAGGACTAATGTGATCATACTTCCTGGTTCTGGTCAGGACTCGAGCAGCAGCATTCTGGATGTACTACAGCTGTTTACAGCTCGTTTGGATAGGCCGGTGAGCAGGCCGTACCAATAGTCTAACCTACTGGAGACAAATGCATGGATAAGTCTCTCCAAGTCGGGCTTTGACACTATACCTTTAATTTTGGCAATGTTTTTAGATGGTAGAAAGCTGCTGATGTTATTGACTTAATGTGGCTGTTAAAGTTCAAGTCTGAGTCCATTATTATCCCCAGATTTCTAACTTGACTTGAAGGTTTTAGAGAGAGAGACTGAAGGTGACTGCTGACACTCTCTCTGTATTTGTGTGGGCCAAAGATGATAACCTCAGTCTTGTCTGAGTTTAGCTGGAGAAAGTTGTTTTGCATCCACACACTGATCTGTTGGATGCTAAGTTGTCAAGTCGGACAACCCTTATGTCCACTTTGCAACTCGCAGATGGAAACAGTGAAGTTAAAGATTTCAATACAGATTAATGCGATTAAAAGAATTAACTCAATTGTAATGTCTGTAATTAATTAATCGCAATTAATGCACTAATTTGACACCCCTAATTCCCTTCTCACCCTCCATGGGTGGTCTCATCTACTTTCCAAGCTCGGGTCCTCTACCAGAGGCCAGGGAGCTTGAGGGTTCTGCGCAGTATTCTTGCTGTTCCTAGGACTGCGCTTTTCTGGACTGAGATGTCTGATGTATTTCCAGGGATATCCTCCAGTTTGGGGGTCACTGCCCCAGTGCACCGATCACCACGGGCACCACTGTTGCCTTCACCTTTTCTCGGAGCCCTTGGTATTTCTCCAGTTTCTCATGCTCCTTTCTCCTGATGTTACCATCGCTTGGTGTTGCCACATCCACCAGCACGGCTTTCCTCAGCTCTTTATCCACCACCACAATGTCTGGTTAGTTATCTGGAAGTCCCACAGGATCTTGGCTCGGTCATCTCTACCACCTTGGGAGGTGTTTCCCACTTTGCCATTGGGGTTTCTAGTCCATACTCCGCACAGCATTCCATGTACGCTTTCCCTGCTAGTATCTTACACCCTGCAGTTATGGGTGACACGGTGGCGCAGCAGATAGCGCTCTGGCCTCATAGCCAGAAGGTCCTGGGTTCAACTCCCGGGCCGTCCAGTGCCTTTCTGTCTGCATAGGTTTCCTCCGGGTACTCTGGTTTCCTTCTACAACTAAAAACATGTCCTATGAGCCTCCCCTCCCCACTGAGCATGTCATCTGTCGGGGCCTTGTCCTTGATGTACTTATGGATCTTGGATGTTTCTTCCTGGGTAGTGGCTCTCACGCTCACTAGTCCTCAGCCTACTTCCTCACGGCTAGTGTACAGTCTCAGGGTGCTGGATTTGGGGTGGAACCCTCCATGCACGGTGAGGAGCTTTCGTGTCTTAACATCTGTGGTCTGTATCTCTTCTTTTGTCCACCTTATTGTTTCCTGCAGGATATCTGATCCCTGGCAGGGCGTAGCTGTTTATTGCCTGGGACTTGTTCTTGCCATTCTTAGGACTTGCCTTACTCGTTGGAGGTATTTGGCAGTTGCCGCTTTCCTTGTTGCCAGTTCAAGGTTGCCATTTGTCTGTGGTATTCCAAGGTACATGTAACTGTCTTTAATGTTTGCTATTGTTCCTTCTGGGAGTGAGACCCCTTCTGTGTGGATTACCTTCCCTCTCTTTGTCACCATCCTACTACATTTCTCAAGTTCAAATGACATCCCAATGTCAGAGCTGTAGATCTCATCCTGGTAGTGTGGATCAATGAGTCGATGTCTCAGCTCTTAGCATACAGCTTGATATCATCCATGTAGAGGAGGTGACCTATGGTGGCCCCGTTTCAGAGTCGTTATCCATTGCCAGTATTGTTGATTATTTGGCTGAAGGGGTTCAGACCTATGCAGAACAGCAGTGGGGACAGTGCATCTCCTTGGTCTATATGCCATATTTGATGGACACTTGAGCGAGTCCCCTGCACGGGACTAGATTTTCATCACCGCTCCCGCCCGTTCCCTTAACATCCGTGACCGTTCCCCCGTGTGCCTGCCCACACGAGAAACCCCCGTGGGTCCCGACTTTTTCTTTTTTTTTTGGTGAGACGGAGATTACGTGGCGGCCCCAGGGCATAACAAAGATTGTGGATGTTGAAACACTGGGCTACTAACTGTTTTGCCGTCAACCTTGAATGTGGGTTTCGCACTAGCCATTCACTCCACTTTCTTTGCATGTAACCCCTCTGACTAGGGTTACTTGAGTAGTAGCATTCCAACAGAGCCATGTTCTCGCATCGCAGCCATTTCCGCTTTGTTCCAATAGCCCATTTCTCATTGAGGTGCTCTGGTTCCCCAACACCTGACGCAGACCTTGTTAGACCGGGCGACGTCTGAGCCGGTTTCTCCTGCGTTTCATTGTCTCTCTGTGAAAAGTCCAGACTTACCAATTGAGCTAACTAGCCAATATACTATATATATATATGTATATATATATGCATACACATATATAAAAGTGCACTGTAAACCCGGATAATGTTTTAGCTTATATTTTTTTGTTGTGATTGCCATTATTGTTTTGCTTTGCATCATTACTAAACAAGATACACAGTTTGAACTAGTTTTCACCTCAATTAGTAATGTTGAAGTAACCATTAGTAAAGACAACTAAACATGATGTGTTTCAGTCAGAGGGAGGAGCTTCTGAAGGAGGAGCTTCCTGTTTTCAAATTCAAACTGTCACAGTTCTGAACAGACTGCTCTGCTGCTCAGACAGAGAAAGCTGCTGTTGGTGAGTTTTTCTCTTCATTTTGCACTTATTTAACAGTTAAGACTTGAATTTATTTCTTTGTAATGCTCATGTTCAATACTGTGTGCAAGATTATCTACTTTGAATGTCAGATAGATACAATCTCCTGTTGGGTTTAGTCCAGACATGTCCAAATGGCCTCAGACTTCCTGCTAGATTAGACAAAATTACAAAAAATATAATTTTTAATGTCAAATGGACAGTACAGTTCAGGTAAAACATGTTTTTATTCTTATCATTTGGTCATTATCCTGCTGACATGTTCTCACATACAACTTAAAAATGAGTTTAGCTGAAAAAACGTAGCAAACTAAGCTTGTGCGTTTTGATTTAAATGTGTTAAATGTTCTGTTGTCCAGGGGCTTTCTGCAGTGCACAAGATGAAGACACAGTGAAACTACAGCATGAGGTAAAGGTTTTCTCTCTGGTCACGACTCAGACATGTTTATTTAAATCTTATATTCATATTTTGTTGTGTGTTTTTAGGTGTCCGTTCATAAACATGTGAGTCACTGGACTGTCACACCCGAAGGTGTGTCTGCTCTATATGATCATGAAAGTGTTTGATCACATATAAAAAGGTTTGTTAAAAAACTTGACAGTTGAATTTGTATTTCTCTTCACAGGTTTAAGAGATTCAAGAATGTCATGACTCAAAGTCTCCCTGGTCACTAAATGATCCTTCATAGTAAGTATTTATTCATATTTCACCTCATAAACAATGCTCTGATTAGAATATTTTTGAAAAGTATATTGTGTTTTTCTGTGTTTTCTCTCTTTTTTTTCAGGATACACTTTGTCACATGAGCCCCTCCTGATTGACTGCCTGCATGTCACTGGGAAGGATCAAATACTGTATATGTTGAAGAAAGAGACAAACAAGAATCAAAGACATCTGTCAAGACTTAATGTAAAAAAAACTGACTCATCTCTCTTTCTAAATGTTTTGAAAAAAAAAATAAATGTGCTAAAAGAAATCATTGTCTAATTTTTACAGTTTAAAAAGTAGAAATTCAATTAATTAAAAAATATAAACCATAAAGCCAATATAAGCATTAGTCGTGATAACAAGATTTGTTTAATTGTTTGTACTTAAGATGATCAGTACAGATGACATAAAAGGGGTTTGGAGATGAGTTAAATGAACTAATGAGTAAAAACAGATACTAATATTCATCTACGTCAGATGAACTAATGCTGTTTAGTTCATGATATTTACAAAACTAATCTTGTTTCGTGGAACCGGTTTCCTTAACTAACTTTAGTAATCACAACTTTTCGGGTTTACAGTGTGGCACATAAAGTGGATGCAGTGTTTGTACATCGCTGCAACAGGAGGAAGTTCAGAGAAGCAGTTTAAGTGTCTATAGAGTGGACATGTGAAAGTGACGATAGACTTTTTTCACAAGGAGCAGTGTTTGTGCAGAATTTTACTCACAGAAAGCTGTAACTGTGACTGTGTGTGCTTCAGGTGAATGGGACGCAGCCCCAACCGCGTAAAGTCCAAATGTTCGTCTTTTTCCTGCAATGATTCTGAGTTGTTTATGAGCGCGGAGTCATGTAAATTCATCAGAAGTATTCACGCAGCACCAACTAAGTAGTGTGGATAAATAATAGTGCAAATACGTTTTTAAAACCCCAAAATATAAGATAGTGCTGCATCGCTTAATAGTGTCCATGTAGAAACATGCCGCGTGTGAACATTAGTTCCCCCCTGTTGCGAAAAATCACAATTATTTACGTAAAAATGGTATTGAAACGATACACACGTGCACTAAATTAACCGCGCTGAAGCGAAACGATTCACTACGACCATGTATACCGTTACACCCATAATATAAATATATATTTAAAGCTCCGATTTAAAGTCCTGTGTGATGATGTTGTCAAGGAGGCGAAAAGAGTCCACAGTGCTTATGGGGGAGTCAGCCAGGATGAGGGGTGAAGGGGAGGGTTAGTGACTTTCCTCAAGTTCACAATTTTTATTTTCTATTGAAATCTTCACAAAAAAAAACTTGAATTGCCATCTATTTTATTCATATCTATTTTGCTTGTATTCAGTTTTATATTTTGACACATTTTTCATAAAATTCCACCTGGCTTGTGTGTAACATTGGACATAACACCGCATTTCAAAATTACATCAATAGACTATGAGAAGAAAGGAGAAGCCCCTTTTGTGTTTCACAGATTTTTGCAGTTCCTAAACTGGTTTCTGTAGAGAACAGTAAAGATTGTTTTTAACAAGGCACTTATCGTTTGTTTACAAGTGTGCAGTGTGAGTAGTGTAAATTGCTTCAAGTGTTACTTCTTCAACTGTCATTTAAAAACATCACAAGAAAAGAGGAGTTGGTGTGCTAGTTGGCCAAAGTCGCTGCAGCTGTTGTTCTGACCTCTTCACTTTGTGTGAATAAAGCCAGGCATCCATTTAGCCCTTTTCTCTCTCTCAACTCTGAGGAGTTGAAATGTGCTTTTGTTAGCAAACAAAAGTTTCTGCTTCTGCTCTCAGTCCTGTGTTTTCGCACATCCATGATGTCTCGCTACTTTTCTTCAAATGATGACATTTGAAATACTGATTATTGAAAGTAGAAAATATTGAGGAAAGAGTTAACATACTGCAGCCAAAGATGGACATTTGTCCAATTCTTTTCCCCTTGAGTTTAGACGACTCAAAGCAAATATTGCTACTTAAGAGGAAGGATTATTATTATTAATATTAATACTGTACTACTACTACTCTACTACTGCTGCTACTACTGCTACTACTGCTACTGCTACTGCTACTACTACTACTACTACTACTACTACTACTACTACTACTATAATAATAATAATAATAATAATAATAATAATAATAATAATTATTATTATTATTATTATTATTATTATTATTAGGCAAGGCAAGGCAAAATGTATTTGTATAGCACAATTCATACACAAAGCAATTCACAGTGCTTTACAAGGCAGGAAAATGCATGAAAATTACAATAATTAAATAATCAGCATAAAATTTACTTTAAAAAGAAGTAAAGAAAAAAAGAGTGCAGACAAAGTATTTCAGTCATATGCACAGATAAAAAGACATGTTTTCAGCCTAGATTTAAACATTGTCACAGTGGAAGCTTGTCTTACATCATCTGGAAGACTGTTCCAGATCTTAGCTGCATAAAACTGAAACGCTGATTCTCCATGTTTAGTCCTGACCCTGGGCACCGGCAGGAGGCCGGTCCCTGAGGTCCTCAGAGTGCAAGATGGTTCATAACGCACTAACATGTCAGAGATGTACTTTGGTGCTAGTCCATGGAGAGACTTAAACACAAGCAGAGCTGTTTTAAAGTCTATTCTCTGAGCCACTGGAAGCCAGTGCAAAGACCTAAGCACAGGACTACTGTGATCGTACTTCCTGGTTCTGGTCAGGACTCGAGCAGCAGCGTTCTGGATGTACTGCAGCTGTTTTACAGCTCGTTTGGATAGGCCGGTGAGCAGGCCGTTACAATAGTCTAACCTACTGGAGACAAATGCATGGATAAGCCTCTCCAGGTCAGGCTTTGACACTATACTTTTGATTTTGGCAATGTTTTTTAGATGGTAAAAAGCTACTGATGTTATTGACTTAATGTGGCTGTTAAAGTTCAAGTCTGAGTCCATTATTACCCCCAGATTTCTAACTTGACTTGAAGGTTTTAGAGAGAGAGACTGAAGTTGACTACTGACACTTTCTCTTTGTTTCTGTGGGCCAAAGATGATAACTTCAGTCTTGTCTGAGTTTAGCTGGAGAAAGTTGTTTTGCATCCACACACTGATCTGTTGGATGCAGCGACAGAGTGAATCCACTGGCCCATATTCACTTGCTGTTAATGACACATAGATCTGAGTGTCGTCTGCATAGTTGTGATAGCACACATTATTATTGCGTATTAACTGACCTAAAGGCAACATGTACAAATTGAACAGAAGGGGTCCCAAGATTGACCCCTGAGGCACACCACAGGTCAAGGCCATGTGCTCAGACAAGCAATTTCCAATTTCAACAAAATACTTCCTGTCTTCTAGATAGGACTTAAACCACTTCAGGGCAGAACCAGAGATGCCCACCAGTCCTCTAGTCTGTGTAAAAGGATATCATGATCGACAGTGTCAAAAGCAGCACTCAGATCCAGCAGGATTAGGACAGAGACTTTGCCAGCGTCTGTGTTCAGGCGGATGTCATTAGTTACCTTGATAAGAGCTGTTTCTGTGCTATGGTGGGGTCTGAAACCTGACTGGAAAACATCAAATGTGTTGTTTATTAGGAGAAAGTCAGAAAGTTGTTGGTAAACTACTTTTTCAAGAACTTTTCCTAAAAATGGCAGATTTGAGATGGGTCGATAATTGTTCAGTACTGTGGCATCAAGACTGCTCTTCTTCAGGAGAGGCTTAATGACGGCAGTTTTTAAAGCACTTGGAAATGTTCCAGATTGAACCGACATGTTCACTATGTGACTAACTGGTGCTGACAAACTACTCAGCACAGACTTTAGAAATCTAGTGGGTAAAACATCAAGGCAGCATGTAGATGAACTCAGACTGGTGATAATTTCTTGGACATTGTGTCAGTACAGGTGCAAAGTCAGTCAGTTGTAAGTGACTAGGTGGTTGTAAGGTAGTTATTTGCGTTGTGGAGTTAATGGCATTTTTAATACCCTGAACTTTGTCATTAAAGAACTTTGCAAACTCATTACATTTAGATGTAGAAACAAGTTCTAACGGCAACTGAGCTGGAGGATTTGTTAATCTGTTTACAGTTTGGAATAGGACACGTGCGTTGTTACTGCAATTACTAATTATTTCAGAAAAATATCTTTCCCTTGTTCTGCCTAAAACTTGGTTGTAAGTGTATAACTCTCCCTTATAAGCTTCATAATGAACTTGGAGTTCTGATTTGCGCCATTTTCTCTCGGCTCTGCGGCACACCCTTTTCTGTGCTCTGACCGAATCAACATTCCTCCAAGGCACTTTCTGCTTATTTTTCACAATTTTGACCTTCATTGGTGCGATGGTGTCCAAAACATTCAAAACATTAGAAGTAACAGAATTTAACAAACCATCAACATTAGAACATGAGATATTTTCAAAGCTAATCATTTCTATAAACTGTGCACTTGTGCGTTCATTTATGTCTTCTCTGAACAACTGAGGGACCAGGCGGTGGTTTAGGAGCAACACGCAGATCAAAGAAAACACAGAAATGATCAGACAGCGCAACATCAACTACACTGACATTTGAAACATTAACTCCCTTTGTTATGAGCAGGTCCAGAGTGTGCCCTCTGTTGTGGGTGGGGCCACTCACATGCTGAGTCAGACCAAAAGTTTCAAAGATGGCATTGAGCTCTTTTGTATTTCTGTCATTAACATTATCGAAATGAACATTCATGTCCCCTGCAATAACTAAACCATCAAAGTCTGTGCATATGACTGAAAGCATTTCAGTAAAATCATCAATAAAACTCTGGCAGTGTTGGGGAGGCTTGTACAAAACTATGAAGAGTATGGAGGGAGATTGCTTTAGCTCCATTTTAAAGGACACATACTCAAATGATGAAAACACCCCAAATGACAACCTATGGGTTACAATGTTATCTCTAAACAGTGCACACACACCCCCACCCTTTTTTCCTTCTCTTTCTTCAGATTCAAATTTATAGTTTGGTGGAGCTGATTCCACTAGAACCGCATTTCCTGTGTTTTTGTCAAGCCATGTTTCTGTTAACAACATAAAGTCAAGACTGTAAGAAGATATAAAATGATTCATTAAAAATGATTTGTTACATAAAGATCTGACATTAAGCACAGCAAGTTTGAGATTAGCTTCACTGGGACTGAACGTTATCTTCTTACATGGGATATGAACTAAATGTCTTTGATTGGACAGTCTGACTGTCCGTCTGTTATCTATTCTGTGTGACGTGATTACTGATATAGTTCTAGGAGTGAGTTCTCCATCACAGGGCCTCAGCATGACATCAGTCCTGGGACACTGGAGGCCCATTGCATCCTAGCACTGGGAGATGCCTGCTCTGGGGACAGGCGGGGGAGGCCGAGGGGGGGGGAGTTTGGGTGATGGATCTGAGGGGACTTTGGGTAAAACACGGGGAGGGGGAGGTGGGGGGTGAGGAGAGCTCCTGTGTGGCTTAAAGGACAGAGGTGTGAGGGGAGCCATTTTAATACCTGTTTTGATAAGACTATTAAGATGGCTGGGAAGAGCCAGGGGTGAGAGTGGGGATGAAAAGGAGAGTAAGTCTTTGGTGGGAGTAGATGTAGCAGTGGGGGCCCACTGCTGCACATGGGTTAAAGGAGGTGATGCAAGAACCTTTGGCTGTAAATCCAAAGCCTGTGATGAAGGCCCCAGGGATGGTAAAGCTGGTAAAGCTGGTCCCGGGGCAGAATTCTTTGCCGGAGGTGGTTGTTGCGGTGCTGCTGTTGGAGCACCGTCCTTCACTGCAGGTGGTGGTGATCGTCGTGGAGGTGGTGGTGGAGGTGGTTGTTGTTGTTCTGGTGGTGCTGCTGTTGGAGCCCCGCCCTTGACTCCAGGTGGTGGTGATCGTCTTGGAGGTGGTGGTGGAGGTGGTTGTTGTTGTTGTGGTGCTGCTGTTGGAGCCCCGTCCTTCACTGCAGGTGGCGGTGGTTGCAGTTCAGGAACATTGGCTCGGTCTCTGGCTGATGCTGCAGGAATAAGTCTCACATTCCTCTTTTGTCTCACTGTCTGCTCAGGACCCTGTTCAGGTCCACCCTTATGCCTTAGAGCGTGAAGTAGGTTTTGCGTCAACTCTGTCACTCCACCTCTGTTCAGATGTGGGCCCTTTCCCTTGAACAGGTCCTTTCGTTTCCAGAACAGATCAAAGTTCTCAATGTAGTGTATTCCTCTAGAAGCACACTCTTTGGACAGCCATGTGTCCAGTTGTAGCAGCCGGCTAAACTTGTTTATCTTCCTGTCAATATTTGGAAGAGGTCCACTAATGAAAACATTTGCCTCCACTTTATCAAGCTCCTCAAATAACAGTATGAATCTCTCTTTCAACACTTCAGAGTCTTGATCTTTGATGTCAACTGCACCCACATGCAAAATCAAGTGTTTAAATCCCTGGTTCACAACAGTTTTAATGATTTCTTTAATCTCTGTGACAGTAGCACTGGGACAGGAGCATGTTTGCATTCTTCCGTGGCTGACTCCACTGATAGCGCCATCTCCAAGTAACAGCGTATCTCTGACCTTGACGTTTGACACAGATTCTGCCAGTTCTCTTATGACGACATTATGGCTTCTTTTTTGTGAAAGCAACTCATCTTCTCTTTGTTTAAATTCAGATTGTGACAGTGGTAAAAATCTGTTTGTAAGCTTTATTTCGTTTGTCTAGTTACCATGGAGATAAGACATGAAGCTATGAATGCTAACTTTGCTAGCTTTGGACATCTGAAAAGCTACAGAACTTTTACTTCTGCTGCAGCAGAAGATTTTCCAGACAAATATTTTGAGGGGATGGCCTTATCATCGACTGAAACAACAGAAGTTTCATCTGATCCACTTGGACCTGTGTCATCTGTTCAACTGCACCTGTTCCTCCAGCTAAGGCCCTGACCGAGACAACCACATCATGGAAATGGTCCCTGAGACTGTTCTGTGGACCAAGCTCCAAACCTGGGGTGACAGAGCCTTCTCCATCGCTGCCCCACCCTCTGGGACAGAGACTGCCCCAACCTCAACACTTTTAAGAAAAATCTGAAGATCCATCTGTTTGAATGTGCTTTTAATGTTTTAATGTTGTATTTACTGACTGTTTTTATGTATTGTACCTTTGTTTAACTGCCGTTGTCTGTAAAGCGTCTTTGAGTGTCTAGAAAAGCGCTATATAAATAAAATGTATTATTATTATTATTATTATTTCAGGCATTATGTAGAAACTGTCTTTTCGCTTTGGCTTTGTGCCAAGTTGGTCTTTTGAAAGTTTCGGGAAAGACACAACATCATCTAGCACCAAATTTCTGTTTTCTTTAGAAATTGTTTGCTTCTTACCGCTGGATGATACTGGAAGCGTCTTGTTTAGTCCTTTTCCAGATTCTAAGGCAAATATCCGTGCTTGTAGCTTGTTAATTTCTTGTTGATATCTCCGACAGTGTTCACAGTTTGTTTGGTTTCTTCCCTCGGACATGTCGCTGGCTCGACAGAAGAATAAAAACATCCAAAAATAATCTTAAAAGTATTTGTTTGGTTAAAAATGATAAAATGATGATATATCCCAGGATTTATAGATGAATTTGATTGAATAAATAATTAAAAAGCAAGTAAAGAAGGAAAGCAGCAGGAGCAAGCAGTAAAAGCGTCTGCACTCTTCAGAAGCAGGAAGTATTATTATTATTATTATTATTATTCCTGTGAATTTTGTGTATTAACTTTCATTCATTCATTATTTTAAATGGCTAGAACCTTTTATGATACAGTCCTGCTTAAAAAGAAAATGTAGTAATTGTCAAGAAGAAAAATATGCTGGTTTGAATTTCTGTAATAAACTTTAATTTTCTAAAATTAACAGATCCTCTCATATGCCATTGGCTTCCTTCAACCTTTCAGATTTGCTAACAATTTTATTTTATCTGCAAAATATCCCAGAGCCTGCTCATGGTCAAACTTCCTATAATAACTAACCTAACAACCTCTTTGGATCTAGAGTCATTAAACGCTTTGAACAAAAAAAATGCAGTTGTTTTGTTGTCCTCTCATGTGACAACAATGTGCTTGCTCTTGTACAGATGGTTAAAGTTTTATTGCTGCAGGCTCTGATCACTTGTTTTAATAAACCATGGTCTGTGTGCACTGTGGATTTCCCCGTTGTGGTTCCAATAAATTGTCTACTATCTCTAAAGGGCTCACATCTAGTGTAACATTCAATTAAGCTGTAGTTGGCAACAGCTTATTGGCATGGAAACTTGTGAAATTTGGTATTATTTTGTTTTTGATGTTGCTCTTTTTCTCCAGTCTGTCTTGTGTGACAACCCCTGAACCTCTGTCTCAACCAAGAAGTTTTCTAAGTTGTGTCTTTTTTTTTTTTTTTCTTAATTGACTGAATTGACTACACCACAACTTATTCAAAAAGGCTTTATTTAAGAAGTGCCAAATCAGCATCATGATTGTTCTCAATCAGTCCTACTACTTACTATTCTTTTAATCCTGGATGTTTACATACATCTACTGAGTTACAAATACTGCTTATTTTAAATCTGAAAATGTTACTTTATTATGTTTGGATACTTGCATTACTCCTGGAGGTAATTTACAACATTGCAAGACTCTAAAATAATGTGGAGGGAAGCAATCAATCCCCGGGCTTTGTGCTTGACACATTCTTTAGGTAGTGACAACTGCAACTCTTTAGTTTTGACTTACAATTAAGATCCCTCCTTGAACCGCCACCTTAACGTGGTGGAGGGGTTTGAGTGCTTGGATGATCTGAGGAGCTATCTTGTCAGGGGCTTTATGCCCCTGGTAGGGTCTCCCACAGCAAACAAGTCCTAGGTGACGAGTCAGACAAAATGCAGTTCAAGAAGCCCCATGAAGACAAATACAACGAAGCTCGTTACGTCACCCGGATTGGCGTCACCGGGGCCCCACCCTGGAGCCAGGCCTGGGGTGGGAGCTTGCAGGCGAGCGCCTGGTGGCCGGGTCTTTGCCCACTGGACCCGGCCGGGCCCAGCCCGAAAAGGCAACGTGGAGCCAGCTTCCTACAGGCCCACCACCCGCAGGAAGGACCATAGGGGATGGGTGCAGTGTGTTTTGGGCGGTGGTCGGGGAGAGGTCCCCAGACGACCCAGGCGATGCACACGGTCTCTAGCACAGGGGACATGGAATGTCACCTCGCTGGCGGGAGGTTGAGCGTTTCCGACTAGATATAGTCGGCCTCACCTCCACGCACAGCTTGGGTTCTCGAACCATTACCCTCGAGAGGGGCTGGACGCTCCATTTCTCTGGGGTTGCCCATGGTGTGAGGCGGTGAGCGGGCATGGGTCTGCCATGTGTTGGAGTTTACCCCAGTAGACGAGAGGGTCGCGTCCCTGTGCCTTCGGGTTGGGGACAGGTCTCTCACTATCATGGCAGCCTACGGGCCAGACAACAGTGCAGAGTACCCGGCCTTCTTGGAGTCCCTGGGAGGGGTACTGGACAGTTACCCCCCAGGGACTCTATTGTTCTGCTGGGGGACTTCAACGCCCACGTGGGCAATGCCAGTGACACTTGGAGAGGGGTGATCGGGAGGAATGCCCCCCCCCCAATTCTGTTATTGGACTTCTGTGCTAGCTACAGTTTGTCCATTTGTCCATAACGAACACCATGTTCAGAGCCGCTCAGAGCTGTGGTCGGAAGGTCTCAGGTGCCTGTCGTGGCGGCAATCCCCGAACCCGGTGGTGGACACTGGAAGTGAGGGATGGCGTCAGGCTGAAGAAGGAGTGCTACAAAGCCCTGTTGGCTTGTAGTACTCCTGAGGCAGTTGATCGGTATCTGCAGGCCAAGCGTACCGCAGCTCATGCGGTCGCAGAGGCAAAAACTCAGGACTGGGAGAGGTTCGGGGAGGCCATGGAGGAGGACTATCAATCGGCCTCAAAGAAATTCTGGCAAACCGTCCGACGCCTCAGGAGAGGGAAGCAGTGCTTCACCAACACAGTTTACAGTGCGGGTGAAGAGCTGCTGACCTCGACTGGGGATGTTGTTCAACGGTGAAACGAATACTTTGAGGGACTCCTCAATCCCACCCCCACGTCTTCCGATGAGGAAGCAGAGACTGAGGACCCAGGGGAGGCTCACCCATCACCCAAGCTGAAGTCACTGAGATTGTCAATAAGCTCCTTGGTGGCGTCCTGAGTATCTCAAGTCTCTAGATATTGTGGACTGTCTAGGCTGACACGTCTCTGCAACATCGTGTGGCGAACTGGGACAGTACCTCTGGACTGGCAGACTGGGGTGGTGGTCCCTCTGTTTAAGAAAGGGGACCGGAGGGTGTGTTCCAATTACATAGGGATCACACTCCTCAGCCTCCCCGTTAAGGTCTACTCCAGGGTACTGGAGAGGAGACTTTGACCGATAGTCGAACCTCGGATTCAAGAGGAGCAGTGTGGTTTTAGTCCCGGTCGTGGAACACTGGACCAGCTCTACACTCTCCATCGCATGCTCGAGGGTTCATGGGAGTTGCCAGTCCACATGTGCTTTGTGGATTTGGAGAAGGCATTCAATCGTGTCCTCGTGGTGTCCTGTGGGGAGTGCTGGAGTCCGGAACCCTTTGCTCAGGGCGGTTCAGTCTCTGTACGACTGGTGCGGGAGCTGTGTTCACATTGCCGGCAGTAAGTCAGACCTTTTCCCAGTACATGTTGGACTTTGCCAGGGCTACCCTTTGTCACCGGTTCTGTTCATTGTTATTATGGACAGAATTTCTAGGCACAGTCAGGGTCCGGAGGGTGTCCGGTTTGGTGACCACAGGATTTCATCTCTGCTGTTTGCAGATGATGTTGTTCTGATGGCTTCGTCAAACCAGAACCTGCAACATGCACTGGGACGGTTTGCAGCCGAGTGTGAAGTGGCTGGGATTAAGATCAGCTCCTCTAAATCCGAGGCCATGGTTCTCGACCGGAAAAAGGTGCCTTGCCCTCTCCAGGTGGGTGGAGAGTCCTTGCCTTAAGTGGAGAAGTTCAAGTATCTCGGGGTCTTGTTCACGAGTGAGGGAAGGATGGAGCGTGAGATTGATGCAGTCGCTGTATCGGACCCTTGTGGTGAAGAAGGAGCTGAGTCGAAAGGCAAAGCTCTCGATTTACCGGTCAATCTACGTTCCAACCCTCACCTATGGTCATGAGCTTTGGGTAATGACCGAAAGGTGATGCAAGCGGTCGAAATGAGTTTCCTCCACAGGGTGGCTGGGCGCTTTCTTAGAGATAGGGTGAGAAGCTCAGCCACATGGGAGGAGCTCGGAGTAGAGCCGCTGCTCCTCCACATCGAGAGGGGCCAGCTGAGGTGGCTCGGGCATTTGTACTGGATGCCTCCTGGGCGCCTCCCTGGTGAGGTGTTTCTGGCATGTCCCACTGGGAGGAGGCCAAGGGGAAGACCCAGGACACGCTGGAAGGACAACCAAGGTTTTGGTAAACTTGGGGATCGCGTGGCGGCCCCAGGGCATAACAACATGAACACAAATGACTAAAATCTGCATAACTCTCTGCATCTAGTCTTAAAATGATTAGACAAGCCTAAATAATCTGCAACAATTAGGCGATATATATTTGTTTGACATGACATTCAATCATAAAGCGATGATGTCTGTGTGTCTCTTACCTGAAATACAAAGTGCCTCGCACCTCCAGTTTCTGCTAAACAAACACTTTATTTGCCCAAACTCCATGTGTATTATCTACATCTTTCCGTGCATAAAAGCAGTCCTTTATTCCTCTGGGAAAGTTTTCGCCCGTGCTGCGACTGCTGCTGGCGCCAGAACTCACGCTAGACTAGGAAATGCAGCAGCGAGTTTTCGTGACGTATTTAGGCCTATATTCATTATAGGGAACCATCAAACCCATTATTTGTCAAACTTGGAGTGTTAAAAGTTCATGATATTGCTGATGTAAGTATCCTAAAGTGATGTATAAAGCTAAGTGCAAAGCATTACCTGTTAACATTCAAGAATTCTTTGAAAAAGAACAAGTCACTATAATTTAAAAGGAATCGACATCTTCAATAAACCCAGATTTAGAACAAAGGTGATGGAACGAAGCATTGCTGTAAAAGGAGTTCAAATATGGAACAGTCTTGACAATCAAATCAAAGAATCAGGAACAATATTGACATTTAAGAAATACATAAAAGCTGTCTTTTTGAAAAAGTATAAAACGGATTTATAAATTGTTGTGGTTAAAAGAATGGATTTGTTTGATGTGATTGTGTTATGTTAAGAATATGTAAATAGAATTGTTTTGCTTAATAGGAAGTTGTTGTTTTTTTTTTACATTTAAAAAGGGGCAGATATCATAAGATTATTCTTCTTTCTGCTCCTTTTCATTCGTTTTTAGTTGTCAATTTGATGTATGCTATGTGTTATTATGTGTGACGAATGAAATAAAGATAAATAAATAAATAAATAAATATGAATCTGAATAACCATCAGTGCTTGTCTTTCAAGCGATTATGGTCAAGAGAACAATAATTCTCTAGTAATCAGTCAGAAACAACACTCTGTGCTGTTATTTTTGTCACTTGAGCCCTGCAGCGTGAGTGTGGTGCATGAGACTGCAGTCTCCAGGGCTGCACATTTATAAACACAGCGCTGCTCGGCTGTAAGTGTCTGCACCTCGATGGCGTCAGTTTTGTGTCTGTTTGTTGAACAGCAGCGTGCATAAAGCGTTATTTCTTCCTTGCTATGTAATATTTTTAAGATAGCGGAGAGAGCACGAGTCCAGTCGGGTCTCGAAGTGTTTGGCCTGACTGCCCGTTCCCGCCCGAGGAAACATTAAAACTGCCCGATCCCGAGGGTTTGCTCACGGGTCCGTGGGAATTCCCGCCCGATGCAGGTCTCTACTCCAGATGACACTCAGCTGTTTACTTATCAATAAAACCAGATCAGACTGATTAGACTGATCCTTGTTCAATAAAACAACCAAGATTGAAAAGATTCAAATTAGAATAAGATGTACTTTGTTCAAAGAGAAAACGCACAATGTTACAAAAACATGTCTTTCCTGATCTAAACCTAAACTCTATCTTGATCTTGTCCCTTGCTCAACTTGCTCACGTTGTCGTCGCATCTTCACCGCTGCATGTTCACTGTTGCAAGTTCACAAAGAAGCAGAGTTCAAAGTGTCTCTTTAATCTGTCCTCCAAAAGTCTCCTTTTAGCATTGTTAAGTTGATTGGTCCCCCAGTCTTCTGTTCTCGACATTTTTTGGTTGTCACTCTTTCCAAAACCATCCTCTGATGATCTCCTCCAAGTGTAGACTTGGACTTGGTAACCAGTCTAAACTTAGACCTTGCCGATAGCAAAACCTACAGCAAGAGCAGCAGTCTGTGACAGTTCAGAGGTCTACTAACCCCCTAACTCTAACCCTAATGTTGGTGTGCTTCCTTCATACACACTAACCCTTAGCCTAGTTCCTTCACAAATACATTGCATTATTTAAACATTTGAATAATTATCATTACTTAAACACACACAAAAATTATTTTTTTCCAACAAACACTTCTGTACGACGGAGTGTTAGGGCCAAGTAAAAAAAAAAAAAAAGCTTGGGCCTCGAGAAACTTGAAACATTGCAGAAGACGTTTAGCTCGCATTGTCAATAAAAATTGTGTGAAGGATGGAGCAAGAAATCCGAGGCACTCTGAAGTAGAAAAAAAAAAAAAAAAAACTTGAAACATTTTAGATTATTCTCAAGTTTTTGAGAATAAAGTTAAAAGAAAAAAGTTTTAAAAAGTTGTGTATTTATGTGACAATAAATTGGAAAAACTCTGAGATTAATGTCGTAAACATCCGAGAAAAAATGACTTTTAGTGAGATTAAAGTAGAAGCCAAAAAGTCGTATTTTTTTGAGAATAAAATAAAAAAAGTTATGAAATTTAAGTCACAAATTTCGAGAAAAAAAACGAAGCCTTTGTCTTAAGCTTAATGGCACTTTCTCGGGCTATGGAGAGTAAACTCACGGTGAAATAGGCTTTTGGCCCACTAGCACCGCACCATCCATGGACTATAGAGCGACAGCGACACTGCAGACATTTGAACTTATTTTGTCGCAAGAATCAAATCGATTTCTTGTAATTTACAATAACATATTAATTCCCAGACCCATCACGCCAGTGTACCCGTATAGACAGGTCTGTGTTGACTAGTTCTGCACGGGGAGCAGGGAGCAGCCGCGTCTTGCTTGCATCTTGTAGGCTATAATGCTAGGCCTGGTGTTTACAGGCCCACAGTGCACGATGAGACCGGTGACCCAGAGCGCAGGTCCAGAGGTTCAGAGCGTGGAGAGCAGCTTGGAGTAGCTTGTGTGCTGACCTGTGCCATTGTGCTCTTACGCACAGCCAGAATAAGACAGAATAGGCCTAAATGTGAATAAAGTAATAACCTGTGATTATGATTTTAATTTGAATCGTTGAAATTTATGAAAACTGGGAAAATAGGCTATGAATGAACAGGACTGACGGGCAGACCTGGGAGGAAATAACTGCACTGTCCTACGATGCAAAAACAAGCTGTGTTCATAATGGCAGATCACACGTTGGATCACTGCATTTGTGATTTGTGTTACAAGATGCCCAGACGCACTCATCCTTGACAGGCAGTGTTCTCCCCACACAGTGCACAGCTCTCCGTGCTCCGAACCTAGGACCGGCCCGGAGCTCTGGGAAAAGTGCTCAGAGTTTATCTCATTTTCCCTGGGAAAGGGCATTGTGATCCGGGGACAATCAGAGCCCTACCGCTCCGAGCTCAACCAGCCAGAGAATATTCTTCCACTGTGGTAGGAGCACTGTGTCCCACGTACCCATGAACCTCTCCACCCGGTCACCCACTCTGTCCTCGCAGAACTGAAGCGTAAGCAGCGTGCTTAAAGACAGCGCTCCATTCCGAACGCTGGAGATCCAAGCTTAACAAAGACGGTGTAATAAAGCTGCCTCAGAGCACAACGCACAGTCAGTTTAAGCCGCACTTGTGGCAGTCTTTCAGCGTGTGAGTGTTGAGCTCAAACCTGTGCATAAAGTGAAGACAGCGTGTCCACAGACTCACGGTGTCCAGGACGCATCACCTTTATCCTCAGTGAAGCGAAAAGCCTAAACACTTTCCCTGCATAGTTCATCCACAGGGAAGTGATAGATTGGAGCTCGTTCTCCAGAGCTCCAAGCAGTAGGCTGGCTCTGTTTTTCCCCAATCACAACGCCCCTTTCCCGGAAAGTGAGTGACCAAGCATCGGGCACTTTACTCGGAGCTGTTCGGTTGCTTCTTCACGGATCACAGCATCCTTTTCCCGGAGAAGGGAGAGGTCCATCCACATTTCCTGGAGCTTGGAAAAATTGAAAAAAACAAAACAGCAGTTTTCCCATTTTCGCCTTTACCCAAAATGTAAACAACAATTTTGTCCCGATATGACTGTGATTGGTGCTGTATTTTGTTTTTGTAAATTTCAAGAAATCGTTTTGAGTGTCGCTCTATAGTCCATGGATGATGCGGTGCTGGTGCAGGGCCAAAAGCTGTATATCCGCATTCTCCATAACCCGAGAAAGTGCCATTAAGCACAAAGGCTAGTTTTTTTCTCAAAATTTGTATGACTTTAATTGCATAACTTTTTAATTTTGTTCTTGAAAAAAATACGACTTTTTTGGCTTCGATTTTAATCTCACAAAAATCTGACATTTTTTCTTGAATTTTTGCGACATTAATCTCAGAGTTTTTCCAATTTATTGTCACATAAATACAACATTTTAAAACTTCGACTTTATTCTCAAAACGTCCGAGAATAATCTCAAAATGTTTTAAGTTTATTCTCGAAGCCAAAGCTTTTTTTTTTTTACTTGGCCCTAATACCCCGTCATACTTGTGCATGTGTGAAGGATATAAAAACCTGGATGAGCCGTAACTACCTATTTCTTATTTCTGAAAAAACTGAGATTTTAGTTGGCCCAAAACACACGTGAGACTCTGCAAATAATTTCACTGGACAACGTAACTGTAGCCTCCGGCTCGACTGTAAGAAACCTCAGAGTTTTATTTTACCAATAGCTATCATTCAACGCACATACAAGCCAAGTGTGTAAAACTGTTTATTTTCACTTGCAAAACAATGTCAAAATTAATTGACTTTTATTTAACCAGACAAGTCCCACTGAGATTCAGAATCTCTTTTGCAGGGGAGCCCTGGGGGAAGGGTCAGGGGAGGCATTAATGGACATGTTTTAGTTGTAGGAGGAAACCGGAGTACCCAGAGGAAACCTATGCAGACACGGGGAGAACCTGTAAACTCCACATAGAAAGGCCCTGGGCATCCGGGAGTCAAACCGAGGACCTTCTTGCTATGAGGCCAGAGCACTAACCGCTGCGCCACCGTGATAGAAATGTGCATCCTAAAATTGATGCAGAAAAACTTGTCCATGCCTTTGTTACATGGGAACTAGAACACTGTAACTCCGTGTTTGTGGTGTGCCCTAATGAAAAGCTTTCAACTGGTTCAAAAAGCAGCAGTAAGAGTGCTAACAGCTACTAAAACATGGGAGCACATACCCCAGTACTAACCAACACAGTCTCACTAGATGGCGTACTTTTACCACGACACAAAAACAGCGTATTTGGACTACGAGTTTACAGCTATTTTTAGTACTTATGTTACGCTGTGCATTTAGCACGATATGAAAAAGCGTAAAAATGACATGAGATTTCACAGCGTCAAAATAGGACGAGTTTTGGTTGCAGCCACGTGGGGACGTTTTCTTCAAGTGAAACGGGTAAGTTCAGGCATAAAGTTACTAAAATTGGTAAGTTTAGGTCTGGGGCTTGGGGCAGGTTAAGATTAGAATCAGGATTTCATTAATATTCAAAATAAGAACACGTCTTAACAACCACCATTGAAATGAATGGAGACTGTGATGCGTACTATAATTACGCAGGACGGTCGTGAACTCGTGCTAATCATACCTAATTTACATATTGTGTAATGTCGTGGTAAATGTACGCTTTCTTGTGAGATTGGGCTCTACTAACAGATCTTCAATGGCTTCTTGTTGAGTTTAGAGTAACATTTTAGATCCCTCTTCTAATCTATAAGCTTAGAAGAGGGGTTTTATTTCTATCTCACAAGATGATAATGATAACATTTCTTTGTTTCCAAAATTTTTGCTACTACATTGTTTTTGAGTCGGGCAGTAGAAGGACAGCTCCGTGTTCACAGCAGAAGGCCCTGTCAGTGCCCACTTTGTACCCCTGCCCACTTTACACCTTTTAGCGCAACTAAGCATGTGCTTGCCGAAATTACGCCTTTTAAACACATTATTTGTAAGTGTACAGTTATTATTATTTATTTATGAATGTATCTTGCAAAAGTTTGCTAATAGGAAGGCACGGAAACTGAGTGGATAGCGCTCTTGCCTCGCAGCAAGAAGGTCGCGGGTTCGATTCTCGCACGAGCTGGGCCTTTCTGTGTGGAGTTTGCCTGTTTCTCCCCGTTTCTGGGTGGGTTTCCTCTGGCACTTCGGTTTCCCCACCAACCAATAACATGCATGTTAGGGTAATATCCTCCAGCTACGGTAGTCCTGACCAAGCCTAGCAACAACACCTGGAGATGGGTCCCCGAGCGCTGCACTGCGCGATCACTGCTCCTGAGGAGATGCCCAGAGGCATTGAAGGATGGGTCAAATGCAGAGGACAAATTTCCCTAAGGGGACAATAAAGTGTATCTTAACCTTAACCTTAACCTTATATAAAACGGCACATTTATTTATCGCTATTTTAAGCTAGCAGATAGCAGCCGGAACTAGCTTAATCAGGTATTTACTGGTTTATTACAGTAATAATCTCATTTTACAATCATGCTTTCTTAAAATCTGTAAGGGATTTTTGTGTTTAACAGAGCTTTGTGGAATTACCTGCCAAGATAATTAGCTGTGACATGAAGACAACACAGGGAGTGTTTTCTAAACTAGCTGTGCTTGTGCGTTGATTTGCGCGATGTGAGGCTGCAAGTTAAAGAAAAGACAGCACCAAAGAGTTAGATTGCAGCCATGGCACCTGCAGTGTCAGGCCTCTCACTAACATGTCTCTCGGCTGAATGAAGGGCAGAACACAGAGGACCGGGAGTGACTTACCCTTAGAGTAATTAATAGACGTATTTCCACAAGTTTTTAGGCTGTTGGTTAAGCAGTGGTTAGGCTTTTTTATTTATTTATTTTTTATTACTAATTGCAGGAAATTACATCTCTTTTAGCCAAAATCTACTGGGGAGGACCTCAGGCTATTAAGCCAATCCTTTTCTACAAATCTTTGCGCACAAGTTGAAAGCTCATTTCTGAAAAAAAAGCATAACCATATTTAACACCTTTTAAATAATAGTTTTGAGCTACTAGAATTGTTTCAATTTACTGTTGTTACAATAAAAACAGTGTATGTTTTGCAATATGCTGCGGAAGTGGCAAGGGCCCCAAATTCTGCTTAGGGCCCACTTAAGGCCAGAGCTGGCCTGCTGCGATGCTTACATGCCAGCAATAAAGTTTGCACTTTTGAATATAAATAAGCCAAGTGACGTCAATTGAAACATGGAAGCTTCAGTTGCTTTAGTTCTAATCCAAAAATTTCATACAGGAATGCAAGCCTACTGTACAAGTATATATGTAATTAATATGGAAATCAGGGATCTCAACTGGTGGCCCGGAGCTCAAATGAGGCCTCCAGATGATTTTATGCGGCCACTATCAACAGTAATCAGATGATTTCTGATTACAATTGTTAATCACCCACAAATCAGATATATTGTTGTAATATAAAAGTTCAAAAATGTACTAGAATACAAATTGTATTTTTTTTTTTCCAGAGCAGTTGGACCCTGGTTTTATTTACTTTAGCACTCGTGTGTATGCAAAAAAAAATGTAAAACAATGGAGGTAGACATATGAGAATACATTCTACATTAGGCTTTACATTGCCTAAAAAGCCTATTTATAGAATATAACATACATTGAGTGCTGTATTTTAAAACATGGCTTGACTAACTGTGATTTTGATTATTTCGGCTCCAGCTCCATTTGACTTTCACACCCTTGTGTTAAATTATTTTTGCTTTTTTTTTTTTGGTGTAAGAAACAAAAGTCAGGTCACTTTAAGGTGGACACATAAAAGTGCTTAGTTGTCCCATATTTATTTGACTAATTGTAAACATCTGCATGCAATCTGCAAAGACAGTCACACACAACTAATAAAAGTGAGCAAGAGTAAGAGCAATGATAGATGAACAGAGAAAGGCAAAATGAAAACAAGTTAACCAGCAGACAGTGACCTCCAGCACAGGGCAACTGGAAGCATCTGACTGGATCAAATGCGTGTCTCCTGATTGGATTATAGACAGGAAGAACACTACTGCACTAGAAGCCATTGTCTTGTGTAAGCTGATGTGATCGAGGTCAAGATGATGGCAGGCTATGATATGGAGCCATAATATGATGATATTTGTAACCAAAAACATAAAATGTTGGCATTAAAATTTTTATGTTTCAAAATTGTTTTTTATGAAATGAATTTACAATCTTCAAAAAAAAATGGTTCATTTTGAATCTTTTGTAAAAAAAATTCTTCTCTAGACTAGCTGCATGTGGCTGTTCTCCTCAAAGTTCTAGTCCAATAGGATTGTCTTTTTGTAATTTTAAAGATCAAATATCTACTCTAAATGAGATAATGCTTTTAGTTCAATATGTTTTGTCTGTAATTTGTTTGAAAAGAAAGCTGACCTTCAGAAGCAAATGATCATGTAAACACAGCCGACTGTACTGCATTATGTCAACAAAGAGCACATGTATTTCCTTTCTCTTCTGGGTCTTAGTTCTCACCCAATTTCACCATCTACTGGTGAATCTGTGAAACTGTGCAATGTATTTGACTGTACTCAAGGGGCCAGATTTATCAAGCAATTGCTCACGTGCAAACAGGTTAGGAGGAGCAAAAACTTGGAGTAGCTGACATTTTTCTTTCACAGAGGCACCAAAGATGCAGAATTTGAGGTGGTGCATATCTTTTTTGTGAAATATGTAAAAAGTACATCTTCCAATATTAAAGTTTGCATAAATTGCTCGCAAATAATATGATTTTTTTTTTTTTTACTTTGCACCCGCAATTTGCACCTGGCTTGATAAATCAGGCCCAAAGTCAGAAAATGCCCTCTATCGCCTTGAAAAAAGTCCATGATGAAGTATCCCTGGTGCCAGGCTTCCCGCGCAATGATTCTTATCATCATTGGCAGGGAAAGAGTTAAAGGGACATAATGAAAATAACAATAGTCAATCTTTCCATAGCATTATTGGTTTAGTTGTATTTTGAGTTATTCTTGTGTGCTTAAGCAAACCTTGAAAAGATATTTTTGTTTCGCTTTTGTTTTTCTAGAAGTTATCTTGTTGAATCAAAAAAAAAAAAAAAAAAAAAAAAGCGCACTGCTATTCTGTCAAGGAGGCCGCTAGACTGACACATTCAGAGCGCACGGTGCTGTAGCCTCCGCAAATATGTGACCTATGAATCTGTAAACAGGAGGCTGCAGTTTCACGGACCACACTTTAGCTACGGAGCGAGGATAAGGCTTAATAATAACGGGATGGACAGAGTTTGTCAGTCTGATTTCAAGAGGATTTGTACTTTTGACCGTGAGCGCTTGACAGACAAACACTGATGTTTATCCAGATTCATAAACTTAGCAGAAAGTCGCACCTGCAGTTCCTTGGTTTGGTGACGCGCTCGCATCGGCTTGCACCAGAGAAACTTTCCCAGAGGAATGAAGAACGCAGGAGAAATTGAAATAATATGTAGAGTTTGGGCAAAAAAGTGTGGATTTGCAGAAAGTGGAGAGAAGTGGAACTTTGTGCTTCAGGTAAGAATAGAGCCTTTCACATTGAGATTTTTGCAGATGCTTTAATGATATCTTTAGAAACAATTTATGCAGAGTTCAGTCATTTTTTGTAATGCATCTGTCTCATGACCCGTGTGGTTCTGTGCAGTCTCCGTGTGAGAAATCAGCTACAAAAACATAGGCAGCAATAAACCTACTGAACAAAATTATGACAGATAAAAATCCCTCATGACAGATTTTTTGGGACCTTTTCCGTCACGGTGACGGATTGGAATTTAGTCTATTGTAACTACTGGTCTATACAATTTATATTTTTGTGTGCTTTTTTTCACTCGTTTGTTACCTTAGTTCATTTCTATGGTGGATGTGTTATAATGCTGTCTTCATTTGATGTGGGAATTATGGTAAATACCACTTTCTGAGTGGGAAATAGCAAATGAACCTTATTTGTGCTTAGTCAATCACAGCAACAACTTGTAATGGTGTATCCAATGTTCGCGTGGGATAGAACAAGTACGTGTCACACATACTGCTCTTCTTTCAAAAAGAAATTACTCCGTATTTCTGCTAAAACTGCATCAAAAGCAACAGACAACACATCCACGAGAGCAGCCATTTTTGTTTAGCTTGAATTAGACTCGGCGCTAACAGCCCGTGTTAGCCCGCCCTGCTACAATGTGATTGGCCCTCAAAATCACACTGCTGTGATGTGAGTCAGCCGAACCACCGCTGTTTCGGACTCCCAAACCAATCGGGCGGCTGGAAGGCCAGATGGTTTATCTCGTGTTTGTGAATTCACAAATACCGCAAGATAAACCATCTGTCTGGCCAGGTTACCAACTCACAGCCTTTGACCTAAAAAAAAACCTTCCTGTGGAAGAAGCGGCGTCAAGACATGCGTTTTTACATATCATGGACACGCAATTCATGAGAACACGTTAGAAAGGCACGCATGTCTGTCTCCACGTGCACTGACCATGTCCTGACATTTCATTCACTAGTCGCAAATTGTTTTACTTTGCGCTTTCCAAATCTCTGTCATATGGGTACAGTTACTGTATGTAAGACAATGATTAAGACATTAGTCAAAAGATATAGGCATAATTTATGATTTATTGACTAGCATAACCATAAATTACAATGCACTCTGAACTCAAATTAATATTCTCAGAGTGCATTTGTTGAGCAAAGGTCACCAGAGAAACATGGCATTGTAGTACATTTCTGAACATTTTCATCTTTAAAGCTTGTTCGTGCCCCATTTTGACCTTCTATATACGGCAGAAAATGTGCAGTACCTTTAATTGTCTTCTAAAGGTACAATTCCCTATTCACTGTGCTATAAAGAGCTGCCATTATCCTATACACTGTCCTCATCTGCCATTCATTTGAGCCACATGGGCCACAACATTGCTAAAGTACGTTCATTTCTTCGTTTTGAAAGGGCTATGCTCATAATGCTGTATTATGTAAATCATAATGCTAACAACAATAAAATGCACTTCATTATGTTGCAGGGACAAATTAATGCCCTAGAGCACATTATATGAAATGAAGGTTGGTCTAATATTTTACAGACAATGCTCTATCAGGTATAAAGATAGTCATGAACCATAACTTATTATGGACAAATGGGCTTTAGCAATTATGCATGCTTCACAACAACAGGCTAAGTCATTGTTCTGTAAGGATGCAAGGACACATCTCGTTGCCTTGACCCCTTCTTGGAGCCCTGGCAAAGAGCTATTCAAAACTGGAGGGATCCTTTTGAAATGGGACATTACTTTTTTTTTTTTTGCAAGTGTAAGTGCAAGCCAGGCAATTAGAGTTATATAAACACAAATGAGCCATGCTTGTACTGTAACTATACTCTGCCCGCAACTACTTATGGATGGCGCTATAATGAGCCACTGATTTAGGACTTGACTTGGACTTTTAGAGCCTCTTCCTCTCTGCCTTTTGGACCTTGGCTCTACAGATTTCAACAGACTTGTTATCTGTTTGCTAAATCAACAATCCGTGAAGCCCTCAGAGGCAACTGGTGATTGATTGGCGGTAAGTGCCATTGTGTAAAATTGTAGATTTCACAAAATAATTTAAATATAATTGGTATCTTTTGGTATAAACTCTATTACAGTAAACATGGACACAATAGCACTTCGCCATGGACTGCAAAAAAAAAGACATGGTTTCTATTGACTTTTATTTTATTTTTTCCTTTCTTTTTTTTTTTTCTTCCTCTTTTTTAGCAAAATCACAAACCACTTTTTTACATACAATTTTCAAACACACAAAAAAAAAATGTTAACTTTGATGACTCTTTCTGCAGTGGGTGCCATCATAGCAAACAAAAAAAAAACTAAAACAAAAAAAGTTTTAAATTTGAGCAAAACATTACTTGATAAACTGCCCCTATTGACTAACTATTTACTATTGTGAGCAGATATATACGCATGAGGCATTTATGAAAAGCGTATTCTTCTACAGTATATCAGACAAGTATCGGTAAGGGATGGTTTATTACCTGACTAGTTTTGATGGTCACTTCCGTCTTTGTCAGAGATGTTGCATGTTGCCTAGCAACACAGTCTCACAAGAAAGCGTACATTTACCACAACACAAAAACAGCGTATTATGACCACAATTTCACCCCGTTTTTGTGTACCTAAGGCGTACATTTAGCACGAGATGAAAAAAAAACGTAAAAATGACCGAAATTTGATTGAAGCCACATGGGGACATTTAATTTAGGTGAAACGGGTAAGTTTAGGCATCATGTTACTAAAATAGGTAAGTTTAGGGCTGGAGCATGGGATAGGTTAAGATTAGAATTAGGATTTCGTTAATATTATTCATTTATAAGAACACATCTTAACAAGCAACATAAAAATGAACTGGGACTGTGACGCATTAGTTTAGTTTATTATTTTAGTTTTGTTTATTAGTTTATTTGACAGGGACGATGTGCAAAGATGCTCTGATCCAGATTATAGCCATAGGTAGTTCCATCTGCAGTCCTGCAGGTGAGAGATACAAAAAACAACAACAACCAATATTGCAAATGTACACTCACACAAGCACACACTACAGAGAACTACTTTTTACACATTAAAATTTCACTAAGACCAATATTATACCAGACAAAATTCTTAATGTTGACACTGCTGGTTTAGTATTTTCTTAATATTGCATGAAAAATTCTTCATATCAGAGGAAAGTTTCAGACTCTGCAGGAGTTTGTTCCATTCCTTGATGGCTTAGAAAGAAAAGGCTGTTTGTGCAAAGCCGAGCTACGTTTAGGTAATCTGCAGCATAGCATATTTATGCAAAACGTGGTAAATGTATGCTTTCTGGTGAGATCGGGCTAGCCATGGTGACGTGTCTTATTAGCTGTTGTTCCCAGGCGTGCTCAGCCCAGCGAACCCATAAGGTCTACCTGGCTGCCACGCCCCCGAAACTCTGTGTTTTTTGGAGAAGAGTTGACAGCTCCTTTGTCTCAGTTCAAAGTGCGTTGGCCTCGGTTCTGATTTCTATTGCTTCTTTGATCCATCGTTTGTATTGTTGGTTGATAATCTATGTATTGTTCCAGTCCATTAGATGGAAACCATAGTGGGGGCGTGGTCACGTGGTAGACCTTACGGGTCCGCTGGGCTGACCCCGCCTAGGAATAAAAGCTAGAAGACACGTCACCTAAATGACATGCGACTCCTCTGACGACGACGGAAGTAACCATCGAAACTAGTCAGGTAAACCATCTCTTGCCAATACTTAGAAGAATACGCTTTCATAAATACTTTAAGAAGACATGATGAACATCCTAACCTATGAATGAGGCATGCCTACAGCATGGATTGTTTTTTCTGGCTGATGCCAGGGGCGGCAGAGGGGCTGTTCGAAAATAGCAGAGTGCATTTTACAAAACCAATGGGCCTTATTGAGGTTCGGAGCACCAAGGAAAAGAATGAAACCTTTACAGATTGTTTTTTCTCACTGTAGAAATTGTGGGTTGCATTGCTGTGAGATTTCAACATGGTCACCAAACACGCCAGTTAGATCTTGTGTAGACCTTGAAAACAGCAACACAGTCTCACTAGATGGCGTACTTTTACCACGACACAAAACAGCGTTTTCTGACCACGACTTCAAAGCTATTTTTAGTACTATGTTACGCCGTGCATTTAGCACGATATGAAAAAGCGTAAAAATAACACGAGATTTTACAGCGTTAAAAACACGAGTTTTGGTTGCAGTCACGTGGGGACGTTTTCTTCATGTGAAACGGGTAAGTTCAGGCATAAAGTTACTAAAATTGGTAAGATTAGGTCTGGGGCTTGGGGTAGGTTAAGATTAGAATCAGGATTTCATTAATATTCATAGATGAGAACACGTCTTAACAACCACCATTGAAATGAATGGGGACTGTGACGCGTACCATATTTACGCGAAATAGCTGTGGACTCGTGCTAATCATACCTCATTTACATATTGTGTAATGTCATGGTAAATGTACGCTTTCTTGTGAGATCGGGCTCAAAATAGACATGCAACATAGAATATAATATTGCCTTCCTTGGAATAATTGAAAGAAAAACTAATTACAAATAATGGAACTCCTTTCTCTAAGCTCAACAAACGTCAGTTAATAGACAAAGGACACTGGTTCTCTGCTGCAACAATAAATATAAATTATACTGTAAAAAGATTATCTCTGATTCTCAGTATTAATTCTGCTTGATCTCAGCGCCACTTTCAACACTGTTGACCACTGAAGCTTTTTAGAGAAACTGGAGGACTGGGTGGTCATATCTGGCTCTACTCTAGGCTGGTTAAGGACCTGATATGGACAAATAATACTTCATCAAGATTTGAGATTATGTTTCTGACCATGTGCAGTGACCTGAAGGAGGGTACCATGTTGGGACCCCTCTTATTTAACATCTGTATGCTGCCTCTACTTAACACATGTGTTTTTATTAACACATGCACCTCTCAATTGTTCCAAGATAGAAACTTAGAACTAAGAATTAAAAAATGATTTGTGTTTCAATTAATAAACTCAGTAATAGATCAGTTTACCAGACACTTCAAATTTTAAGGTAATATATATTTTTTTTCTCACTAATGAATGAGTCTTGTTTAGTCCTGGGTTAGTCCGTCTGTTTCAGTCCTTATGTATGTAAACTTGGTCCAGTCCTGAGGTAAAAACAGCTCAATGCTCACTAAATATAATGTGGGAAATTAAACAATTCAGTTTTTAAAGTAAGCATCACAGACTAACTGTCTCACTGAAATGCATATCTACGCCCTATAACATAGCTTAAGGATACTGCAAAGATACGAGTGGTAAAGTTCATGCATCGCTGCCGCCTATCAAAGCACTACTTTCCACACACGTGTGATCTGGTATTAGCGTTACTCTCGATTTGAATTTGTTTTTGTTTTTTTCGGGCCATTTTCTCTGTGATTCCTGGGAACTTAGCCTTGTCTCTGTCATTTTGTTTGCACATCAGCTTTCTTTACCTCATTCCCAGTGCTCTCAAGTAGCTACTTTCAGTCAGAGGAGCTGTTCTCGAGAACTCCTCATTGTAAAGTCAGGTGCAGCGTGTCCTCCTCACTGTAACGACAGGTGCAGACCGTCCTCCACCCTGTAACGACAGGTGCAGACCGTCCTCCTCATTGTACTGTCAGGTGCAGCGTGTCCTCCTCATTGTAATGGCAGGATCATCGCACTGGGGTAGCAGACACAGAGTGAGATAAAGTCTTGCAGGTGGTACACCTGTCACCATAAATGTTACATAATGTAGCTTTAGCAGATGATTTATATCTAAACATTGAGATGGAGACATACCCACAACATTGGTGAGGCATTCCACCCACAGCAGCAGCAGTGATGTCCTCCTCACAACAGCTGTCACACTGGTGGTGCCTCAGAAATGAATGCAGAAAATAAACATTAAGCCTGCACAACAGTTATTCAATATAATAATATAGCAATGGCAATAAAATTTTTACTTTTTAATCACTAATGTATGGAGTGAGTGTGCTTACCACATTTCAAGCAGTTATAAAAGTTTGTTTTGCTAACAAAACAACATGACGCAGATGGACAGAGGTGAACAACGTGGTCAAGCAACGCAGGACCATTAACTGGCTTATCCACAATAAACAAAGACACACGTGGTTTTGCTGGTAAAATCAAGAATATAACACCACACCACCACGCATTTAGAACACAACTGAATCCAGACTGAATCATAACCGCCAGAACTTATCACAAAAAGAGGATTACGCAGTGACTACTCTGTTTACGCACATCTCTACGTAGATGCACAGACCAATGAGTATGAAGGGCTGCAGACACTTGCCACAAAAACACACAATATACATTTATAGTACGGTCAATAAAGTTTGTGTTGCAAAGAAACGCGAGTCTGAGAGTACCGGAAAGCAGACGGAGGAGACCGCGATGACCCAAGCTACACACGGACACGAACACGACAGTGTACGCGCTTACCAAGTAAACAACGACACGCAAGGTTTTGCATGATTAATTCATGAATAAAGCAACACATCACACATTTAAAACAAGGCTGAGTTCAGACTGAATCAAACCCGGCCGAGCCTGAAAAAATCCGTGACTTAACACAAAAGCTAAACAGTGTTGTCCCAGACCAGCACAAGGTTGACGTACCACAATAACAGCAACAGCAGCAGCAGCTGGCTCTTTCATAGACCCACAGGGCGAATACAAGAGGCTGTTGACACGTGCAGCAACAGTTATCAAAGTTTGTGTTGCAAAGAAAACAACATGACTCGCATTACGCTAGTGAGAGTATCCGAAAACAGGCGGAGGAGAGCGGGGCGGCCCCAAGCTACGCACACAACACATCCACACGCTTATCCAGTAAAAACGACGACACGCGTGGTTTTGCACGAATAATTCATGAATAAAGCAACACATCACACATTTAAAACAAGGCGGAGTTCAGACTGCATCAGAACCGCGCCCGAAAAAATCCGGAATTTATCACAAAAGCTAAACAGTGTTGTCCCAAGCTAACACAAATTACGCACCACAATAACCGCAGCAGCCTGGCTCTTCATGGACACACAGAGCGAGTACGGCAGGCTGTAGACACGTGCAACAACAGTTATTAAAGTTCGTGTTACAAAGACAACGTGAGCCTGAACGGATGCACACACGTCTGAAGCTAGCTAGTTAGGCACATCCACCAAACCATAGAATCGAAGCACAGAGTAGTGACTTAAAAACACGTGTACACAACGATTTGACAATAACTAAGCAAACAACTGCTAAGGAAAGTCCCTAGACATCTGTAAGACCAAAAACTACGTAAAATGGTCAAAACAAAGTCCCTTTTGGCCCAGTGTCTCAAACTCGCGACAATCCGAAAATCTCTGATTACGGCAAAAGTATTTGTCATATTGACTTCATATTGACACAGCACATAGACAGGCACAGCGTTAGCAGCTACATATTTTTTTGGTGCCGAAACTCGCCTTTATTTCGCCGGACCAACGCTGAGTAGAAGCCTCCAGGGACAAGTTAACCCTCCAAATGGAGCGTCCTCTCACGTCAACAGGATGCAGCATTTAGCAGGAAGAGGTCACAAAATAAAAGCGGTCGCAATTTCTTCGCAAGGGCTGAAGGAACATGCCCAACCCGAGAATTGATGTGTGCACCTCACACAGTGGCCGCAATTTGAGTTTAAATGGTATGTCGCGAATTCGAGGCACCTGACGTCAAGGGTTAAGTGTCTTGCCCAAGGACACAACGACAACGTCACACAACGTCTCTTGTCGTCCCACTGTGGCACCTGGTGTTCAAGCGGTTACTCATCCAAGCATTAACCAGGCCCTAACTTGCTTAGCTTCTGAAATCTGACGAGATCAGGCATTGATAAGCAGGTTAGTAAAACATAGAGTTTTGCTCAGCAAGACAGTAACTCCATGTTTGATTCACAAAGCAGCTTTAGTAGAGATGCAGCCCTGGAAACGAACTGCTTCCTTTGTCTGTTAATGCTTAAATGACTGTAACTGGTGATGCCCTTCTCTGGTATTGCAGAGTATGGACCGAAACTTGGTAATGTTAATAGTTTTAACTTTAAAGTAATTAAATGAAAAATAAAAACATTCCTAATAAATTATTTATTTATAACTTCTCTGTCCTTCTAAATATTTTTATTTATTTATTTTTTATTTATTCTTTATTTAGCCAGGAAGGTCACATGGAGAGACAAATTTCTTCTTCCAGGGAGTCATGGAAGAAGGGGACCTTATTGAAGACCTCTTTAATAAAGGAGACCTATTGTGTTTTTTCGATGTATTTAGTAACAAACTATAATAAATAAATCCATAATAAACCTTTTGTTATTTGTGAAACATAAAATTGATGTAAAACATCTTTGAAATCGTATTAAGTCAATTTACTATCTGTGCAAAACTATTCATTGTAAGATTTTAATGTAGCTAACATCACCAGATTTTGTTGTGAAGTTTGACAAGCAGGTATTGTGACCATACCTGCTTGTCAAAGCTTGATCCTGTAAGATCTTAGAAGCTAAGAAAGTTAGGGCTGGTCAGTACTTGGAATCGCTGGAACTGCAGGTACCACAGTGAGATGACAAGAGTGGACTGTCGTTGTGTCCCTGGACACTTAACCCACAATTCCTCAGTGTCTATGTACACTAGGTGAATGAATACTTGATTGTAAGTGCCTTGAAAGGTGGAAAAGCCCTATATAAATCAAGATCATTTGTGACTATTTTGAGCCATATATGCTTTACAATGATTCAGATTTTTGAATAAGAAAGTGGGCGATCAAGACATGAAAGATGGCCATCAAACATCAACAATCAATAAACAAAGATTAAGCAACAACATCATGTTCCCTCAGAATACAAGCTCTCTTATCTTAATGTCTACAAAGGTTGCAACATAAAATATTTCACTTTCCGTATAATTCTCCTTTGGACACCCATAAGGGTGTCTGCTGCGTTATATTATACAAATCATGTCGTAACTCAGAGCACTTTGACATGGTCATGGCAGGCAAAGAGTTAATGAATGTATTTATTTTATAGAAATTACATGTGTATTAGTCTTTTTGAGAATCTGCTGCCCTCATAGTCCTCTCTCCATAGTTATTTAATAAACTCAATAATGATTTGTTTCTCAAGGCCAAGCTGTCTCTTTGCTTCTCTAAAAAAATACCTGCAGTCTCATTTTCAATCTTTTAAAAGTTGTACAATGTTTGTGCATATATCAACTAATCAAACCATCTGACAAATACATGACATTTAAACTCAACTGAAAATTTTAAGAAATACTTGCCTATTAAATAGCACTTCAAACTCACCTTGACAAGATTAACCTTTTCTGAGAAAGAATTGCTATATGAACTTTGTGAGGCTTAGGACTATAGCAAAGTTCCTACAATACATATTCAAGTCAAATAAAATTATGAAAGTGTAGTTGGTAAAACCTTGACTATGATGACCATTAAAAAATTGCTGCATGTCTTTTTTTGTCCAACAGACACAAATCTTTTATGACTTGTGTCTGTAGTCTTGCCAGTTTGAATCATAAATAACAATCTGTTTTGTATCATCACCACTTAATACACAGACCAGATCCATGCAAGGCAAAGTGTGTAAAGTGTCTTGCCTACAGACACCTCAAAAGTTTCTCATCCAAGAGCCACGTCCTCCAGCAACAGCCAAGTACTGTCCAGGCCCAACATGCTTAGCTTCTGAGACCTGATGGGATTTGGCAAGCTGGTATGGCTGCTTAAATGGTAAACTGCAATGGTAAATCCTGTAAAACTAAAAATCATCATTACTCGATCTAGTCGTGGTTCTAAACATCATTCTCAATCAATGCATGTACTAAACTGGACAGCCACAACACAAAACATGTCTAATTGGAGACTTTTCAAATCCCCGCCAGAAAAATGTTCATTACTTGTTTGTCCTTAATCTGAGCTTTCCTGAAAATGTCATCAAAATCAGATCATTACTTTATAACAGTGTATCTTGTCAATTTCCCAAAGACAAACAAGAAGCAAACATAAAACCAGGAAGCTACATTTGTCTAGGAATCTAGCTACAGGTGTCACACATGTCTATACATTTATTAAGAATAACAAATCCAAATGCTCTTCCATTTCAATTGACATTGCTGTGGACATTTATGACACGGTGTCTTCATGCAGGATGGAGTGATGCAGCAATTGAAGACCTTATTGCCTCTCCTCTGTCTTGCTGTGTCTCAGAGTCTTTGACAGTTGTTGTACCATTATTACCGCCTCCACAATTAGTGTCTTGTCACTGCTCTCTCACTGGTGCACACAGACAGTGACACCCCAGGGCCCTGCGCAACCCAAACAGCATAATTAGACAACGCCTAAACAAAGCACACACGCTGTAATTAGCCTGTAATGTTACATAGCACTGGGGACTTCACACAGGCGTTTGCCTCGATCAACTGGTGGCTGACATACACATACACACACATGTTGTGTTTTCATATTTTATGGGGACATTCCATTGACTTACATTCATTTTATGGACCCTAACCTTAATCTTAGTGACTATTTGCCTAAATTTAACTTAACCCTGACCCTAATCCTAACCATAACCTTGTCTGAATTTACAGCCAAGTTTCTGAACAGACTTGCTTACAAGAAGACAGGTCCTCGTAAAATGAGTGTGTACAACTTTTGGTCCTCAGAATGTGAGGAAAACCCGCCCACTTATACTCACAAAACTCTCATTCTCCTGAGACTCTGCTCGTCTTTTGAGTTGATACTCCTGGGCCATATAATGCCACATGGTTCTCAGGGGGAAGGCTCACCCAATTTCTTATTACATATGATGACAAGGATAATTATTTAAGATACACCATGGTCAGCCATAGAGAACACCCTGACCCACTGCTGCACTGTGTGGTTTTCTGCTGCACTGAAGAGAATAAGGAGCAGAGTCAATGCCTGCTCTTAAAGGTGGGGTAGCTGATTTTACACTGCAAACACAATTTAATCCGACATAATTCTTCTCATAAATTCTTCAACACATGGGTAATGTTGACTTGTATTCATTTTGTTTGCAAGTACAGTTCACAAACCTTTTACAAACAACAAAATGAAACCAGCAAGGACCTCCCAAGCACAGCCAACTTGCAAGAACATGATTAAATATCCAGACAATTCTCACCCTGGACATGGGCGATTCACAGCTCTTCCCTCTGACGAATGCTTCAGATTGTTGAGGATAAGGACCAACAGATTTTATCCGGCAGTTGTCATTGCAATCACCCTTGTTATGTAATCAACAGTATTATACTGCCTTATCATGGAGCAGCTAAACTGCATTCCACTGTTTTTTACCTGGCCATATTCTAAACTATTCCAGGTGACTGAAGCAATAAAGACACTTGTTTATAATATTTTGATGCAAAAGATCTGGAAGATGAAGAGCTGGAGATGCTGCCCCACAAGATAGTCGCTCTTCAAACTCTAGTTATTGTCAGACACAGAAAGTCTTGAAATCCCAATGCTGCAAGAGAGGAACTCTAACATTTGTGGCCATGCCAACTTACTAGTGCTTGATCCCTTCAGAAGTTAAGCAAGTTGGGCCTGGGCAGTGCCTGGATATAAGACCACTACCCCAAATACCACATGGGACAAGAAAATGTTGTGATGTCTCTAAGCAAGACACTTCACCCACATTGCCTAAAGGGTCTGGTGTGAATGGTTGGTGGTGGTCAGAGGAGCACAGTTTGGCAGCCTCACTTCTGCCCAGGGCAGCTGCAGCTACAATAGTAGCTCACTACCTTTGAGTGTGAAATGAATGCATATTGTAAAGCATGGGTGTCTTGAATGCATTATTATTGTTATAACTCAACAGTCATTGAGACACATCAAGAATTTACTCAACAAAGAATGGGCTTGCGAATAGAAGCCAGTAAACGCCAGCTGACTAAGCGACAGAAACAAGCTTTGGACATGGGCTGGCCCACCACCTCTCTTTAAAAACTAACAAAGATCTGTCCTCTGTGGTCCTGTTCCCAGTTGCTGAAACGATGTCCATGTGCGTGTTGGCAAGTAATCGCCAACCTGTCGCAGCAGGTGACAATATTGGGAAAGGGGGGCTACAAATGTAATGAAAAGTGCACACAACAACACTAGAAACATAAGAGGTAGAGTTCATACAATTTATTACAAAAAAAAAACATTTAAGAAACCAACACACTTGCAGTATATTATAAATGTGTTATTGGCTTATTTGTCTTAAAATAACAAATACAGTACATACAATATATAATGAGCATTAGTAAAAGGCTTTTTTCCTTCAAAGAGCTTAAATTCCCTAAAACAGAGACACGCACTGTATGTCAGATGTATTCACAACGTAACAACTTTCCACTTAGCCAAATAACATAATTACTAATTACCAATTATTGTTAATAAAATACAGCAATCATTCATGACTCAGATACTCTTTTTTTCTTTGCTAGAAACATAATTATCAAATTCATTCTGTTATTGTGACATTACAAACATTGATTTGTAAACTTCAAATGTACGTGGCTCTTTGTCTGTTGCCGTCTGGTTTTACTTCCATTCCCAAAGCCTGGAGTGATTCTTGCGTTTTGGACTCTGTACAGTTATAGAGTTATAGTATATAGATTAACATATTGTAGATTAATAAACATTTTTTATAGGATTAGAAACAAAGTGAATTTGCCCTTTAACTTCTTTTTAGACTGCTTCATCATACTCCTTGCCAGTTTTTTAAAGACTTTCACAGCTGCTTTCTATAAGAAGCAAAGAGCGACTGCGTATAAAGACTGTGTGGACTTTGAGGTCTTGTCTGTCCGTACCGCGAACTGGTCCCTTGTTGTCCCTGACTGAGCAGGTTGCAGCAGCTGAACTCAGGGCATCCAAACATTTAAGGCTGGTGTTTTGGATATTTTGTTTATGCCATCTTGCAAATCAGTTTACAATGTTTACAATTTCTGTTATACCTGTGCTTTAAATTTTTTTCACTAATTATGTGACATTTTGAGCCTAAATTATGTGTTCAGTTCAAATATCAATATGTATTTCTCTGATTTTGAAAAAAAATATATGGATTTTAAATATAGCTCTTTCTCTCTTTTTGTTTGTTAGTCTGAAAACAGAAATGAAAACTAGATATATTATGGCTCTGCTTTTCATTCATCTTGTTGTCATGTTTTTTTTTTTACCAAAACAAATTTGTTATTAAATAAATGATTAAGTTGTTTACCTAAATCATTGCCAATAAGAGGCTGACAGTAATTCAAAGCACTCAACATTACACCCTTTCCTAAGTGTAGATGTTAACTTGAATTGCTGTTTGTATCTGTTGCAAAACCCTAGTAAAATTTTCATGTGTTTCATGTGTCAAAATCGTAAATGACTTCCATTGTTGATGCCTCATATCAACAATAGAATATTTCAGATTAAGGTTGCAACGCTATAGGTACAGTAAAAAGCATCTCTCCTCTCTGTTCAGAGCTGGGCAGCCCCTGTATAGACTAGGGGTTGCACGACTAGTGAATTTTAGTAGTCGACTAGTCGAGAGCGTTAGTCGCGTCGACTTCGACTAGTCGATGACGTCATTAACAAAAACAAAGATCCAAAGGCACGATGATTTTGCCTGGGTAATTGTTAGAAACGGCTTATTTATACTGACCATATTATCAGAAAACATTGGACGTACCCCTGTAATAAAGCTGAACGTAGGCTCTTTGATTTTACATAAAAGAAGAAAATAAAAGCTAAATAAGCCTATTTGTGCGTGCGCGCGGGGCGGAGGCTCTCGCTCTGACAGCGGCTTGGATTCAGTCTGCCCACACTCACACTCTGAGCTGTGGGACGTTTGGTCAGTGCGTTTTGAACAGTGAAGGAAACACAAATCCACCTGCCCTGGTTCCACACACATCACTCATCACTCTTTACCTCTCGTCTCCTTCTCCCACAAACCGCGCTGTAAAACGTAAGACCAGTGTAGATCCACAGACTCGGATCCAGGGGGACGATGTGCGCTTGGAGACGGCTGGTCAGGGCGCGTTGGAGCGAACGGTCCGAGCGCTTTGAGCCGGGGTGCAGCGTGCATCAGGTGCCTGTGTGTTTGGCTAGACGTAGAGGGAGCGAACGGTCTGAGCGCTTTGAGCCGGGGTGCAGCGTGCATCAGGTGCCTGTGTGTTTGGCTAGACGTAGAGGGAGCGAACGGTCTGAGCGCTTTGAGCCGGGGTGCAGCGTGCATCAGGTGCCTGTGTGTTTGGCTAGACGTAGAGGGAGCGAACAGTCCGAGCACTTTGAGCCGGGGTGCAGCAGGCTCCAGGCGCCTGTGCGTTTGGCTAGACGGATACCCATAAGTTTTTATACAAAACAAGTAAGCTGTACTAACGATATTAAACGGTTAGAAAACTTAACAATGACTTCAAACGAAGCTCTGACCATTCCTAATGTGTTCCTTGGGTTTGCACCAGTTGACACATTTTATATCTCGTAATTTTTTCGGGCTAACTAGCTAGCCGCTAAAATCTATAGAAAAAATGAGGGATCACCATCAAAACAAATACATCGCCTCAGAGTCATGTAAGTATATGTTTGGAGTCTTTTATACAATAAATTTCTATAGAAATCAGCACAAAATAATGCCACACAGGTGCCGTTTACTGTGAGTCTAATTCTCCACTGATAATTGATAAATAATGAACACAACTTACACAAAAATCTTAAGCAATGTCATGGTAACTCACCTCCTGTGCTTTCCCGCAAATTACGTCGTCAAACTCATCAAGGAATTTGTATGCTCAAAGCTTTTCTCTTCTGCACATGAGTTTTCCCATCAAATATAAATAAATATCAGGCCGCTGAATGTCGGGACACTTACTAACGTCATGCTAACATTCAGTAGATAACTGTACATGAATCTGGAGTCGCTTGTCGTTCGTTAAATTGAGTTTTTAAAGAGAGTTTTGCGATTTTTTTATGAAAATGCACCTGCGTAGCTTGGAAAGCCTGGGCACCACTCAGGGCACCAGTTCGCGCGCGCAGCCATCTTTGTTTACTAACAGTAAATGGGTCTATGGTGATGGCCACGAGAAAACATGAACTCAACTACAACTTTACTATACACTGTACCCAAGGTTGAATGTTCTTATATGAACCCTTATTCTCAAACACAAAATGAAATAATTTTGTTGCGGCTCACTCAAAAGACTGGACAAGGTTAGCTGTAAGAACTATAATGTGGAAGAATAAATAATGGCAGGGGAAAAGTCTGTCCTCAAAACTCTATATGAAGCCTTTCTTATTGATAGCCAACAGACAAAACAGGCTAAACAAGAACTGATTGTGACAAACAACACATTCAATAGCATTTTAAATGTGTGAGTTCAGCCTTTATAAATGCTTGTATCTTTGATGTAGGCTTCCTGTTTTGTGCTGTTGTATAAAGAAACCTATATCAGAGTGTGCCAGCTTCTCATTTACATCCAACACTTTTGAGTTTAGCACTGTCTCTGTGAGCATCTTTGTTCGACTTCCTTTTTGTGTGACAAGAATGTGATCTGTCATTGTTAAACAGTTTTCTATTAGTTTGAATATGGAAGAAAGATATTTCCACGGCACAAAGAGCAGCACAGCTCCCAAGAAATGTAATTTGTGCAATATTTTCTAGAGACATCTACATTTGAGAATCTGTTTTGTGAAATGTAGAAATTATTCGTTTAGTCAGATATAGAGACTGAATTGAATGCTTGACTTGAAAAATGGAGAAAGAAGCAATTACATAGGAACAGTTATGATGACTGCTGTTTTCCTTAGAATAGTGCATTGTTGACACACAGAAATGTATTGTAGTGTGGTCTACCATTTAGAATATTGATCTGAAATGGGACCAAAAAATGCTGCATTTTTTCACACTCACAATTATGGTAAGCAGTCTGTATATAAAGTGCTTTCTCACTATTCAACTTCTTTAACTTATAGTTTGTATTTGGAAATAGTTGTTTTACATAAAATGAGCATAACGTCAACAGTTGTTGTGGAGCTGTTTAGTTTTGGGAAGTGCTTAAAACCAAGGCGCCCTTTTACACCTTATAGACCAATTCATGTTAGATTTCATAAATAAACCTGTTTATGAAACTGCTGAAAATCATAATAATTATGTCCTAATCAGACATGGTGAACTAATGCATGTATTTAGTGCAGTGTGAGCCTTAAGGTGTCTTCACACCAGACGCAAATGGTTTCCATGTTAAACCTATGTAGAGGGGTGTTGACCTTGGGAGAGTGGCACGTTCGAGTGAATCAAACAAGTGTCAAAGTAACATGTGAACCGAGTGAGAGAACTGAGGCTGAGAGTAACCACTCCAACCATAGTTTTAAACAAGGCGTGACTGTCATAATATGTATTATTATATGATAGTAAGGTTTTGCTTGTCAGTGCCACAACAACAAAACAAAGCTCCAACCATACTTTTGAACGAGACGTGACTGTCATACTGTAATATGTATATTATATGATAGTAAAGTTTGTGCTTGTAAGTGCCTCAACAACAAAACAAAACCTAATGCATACTGTATAGTGTATTATTTAATCACGGCAAAAAAAGGCATTTTAGGCATTGCAAAATATTTGAAAAAAAATCCCATAATATATTTTGTGGGGCTCAAGTGTCTAAAGTAGCATTCCATTTGGTACTAAATTGATTTCAATTGTTTAACCTGAAAACAATTTATGAATCTAAAAGAAATTACAAGCCTCCAGCTCTTGCGTGGTTCAGTGCCCATACGTCTTTTGCTGCAGCAGAGCAAATATAGCACATGAAAGAATGTGTCCACACGTGTTGAATCGGCCTTGATCCATACAAACCTATGCACTTAAAACCATGGTGCCAGAACATCACAAAAGCCTTTTGACAAACTTGTTGTTTCCATTATATTAACACAAATACTGCTTTTTTCCTACCAATCTTTCAACCCAATTCCACCAGTTTTCTCACGCTTCAACCATTTTCTCCAAGGCAAAGTGACACTGTCAGTTTTCATAGTTCTCCTTCAGTCTGACAATATCAAGATGAGCAGAGAAGCGCAAATGCACAAAAGGACAAAAAAGTGAAAGTATTGATTTAATGTCAGCATCAATTAGAGCAAGGAGAAGAGACACGTTTGTGGAGGCCGATAAAGAGAGAGTATGTTTTAATGGGAAAAAAACAACAATATACTGTACACATGTCTACATAAGGGAGGTATACAGCTGGTATTGATGTATGTGCATTTTGTGGTCAGTGATTATGGATCACTTTTTTTGTCCCTGCACCAAATCCACGAACCATGATGTAAAGATGAAGAGCAGGGGCAGAGTAAGCAACTGATTTCACGTTATAATTTCAAAATTTGGCAATCAACAATGTACTTTCCTGGTGATGGATCCACCTCCTGCTTGTTTCCAGGGATGTTACTCGATAAAGCATTAGACGAGACTTGCATGTACACTTTAATAGATGACTGTCCTGCTAAAAATGAAACTGTTAGAAAAGACACCTCTTCACAGATCTTTAGGTTAGGTTACTTTATTTGTACCCGTAGGTAAATTTGTCTTGCAGTTTGAGAGTGCTGCTCCCCACCCCCAAACATCAAATACAGTTAAACAGACAAACAAATACCAATAAATATACATCAGAATAAAACAGTGTTATAAGTGTTCCTGCGCACAAAAATAAAAAGAGTCCAACACATCACAGTTTATTCATCAGAACAATCGCGGCTGGAACAAAGATCCTTTTAAAATGATTAGTTCTGGATCTTGGAACTAAAAATCTTTATCCAGAAGGAAGCAGTTGAAACTCTAAGTGTAGAGGATGCTGCTTATCTTTAAGAATACTTTGGACAAGCGCTGTAACTGATTAGCGTAAAGAGAATCCAGAGTATTCTGAGGATGGCCAATAACTTTGTTTGCCCATTTAACAAGCTGATTGAGAGAGTTCTTATTTTTGACAGAAATGCTCCCAAACCATAAGACCAATGCAAAGGTCAAGACCGATTCCATAAAAGCCTTGAAGAAAAGTGTCATTATAGTTTTGTCTATTTGAAAAAAAGATAATTTCCTTAGACAATAGAGACGCTGGTGACCTTTTTTACACACAGCTGCACAGTTGTTATCAAAATTAAAGTTTGAGTCAATCAAGGTTCCGAGGTACTTGTTGGACTCTACAGATTCAACTGGCTGCCCCTTTATGTGTGTGACACTGTGGGAGAGCACTTTTCCGAAAATCAATGATCATATCCTTGGTTTTAGATACATTTAAGTGTAGATATGATTCTTCACACCATGTAACAAAGTCTTCAACAATCGGGCCATGTTGGATTTCATTTTTCTGAAGCAAGCTCACAATGACAGAGTCATCAGCATATTTTGTGATAGTTCTATTCTCGAAGGCGCTCTGACATTTATTAGTATACAATATGAACAGGGGCGAAAGAACACAACCCTGCGGTGTGCCCATCGAAGATATGACCTGATCAGAGACAACACCATTGACCCGTACTCTTTGTCTTCTCACTGTTAAGAAATCAAGAATCCAACCTACCAAATTAAAATGAAGTCGTTTGGTAAGAATGTGTGGTTGGATTGTGTTAAAAGCCGATGAAAAATCAATAAAAAGAAGTCGAGCATGAGTTCCGGCCCCTTCTAAATGCTTATAAAGTAGGTGGAGTAAAGTTACTGTAGCATCTTCCACTCCCCTATGGGGCCGATAAGCAAACTGCTTGGGATCTAGAGAACCCTCTGTGTGTCTCAGAATTTCTGTCCTAATCAATTTTTCAAAGTTTTTCATAACAACCGATGTTAAAGCTACAGGCCTAAAATCGTTAAGGTCTTTGGGTCTGCTGACCTTAGGAACAGGAACAATCACAGAATGTTTCCAATGTAATGGCACCTGCTGCTTTTGCAGGGACAGGTTAAAAATAAATTGAAAAATCATACTCAGTTCCTTGGCACAATTTTTAAGAATATTTCCGCAGATGTTGTCAGGACCCATACTTTTTTGGCCTTTGTAGATTTAAAAACATTTTCAACTTGTTTCTGTGGAATCTCACAGTGCTGTTCCTCGCTTAACTTGCACTTGAGGTCTTGGACCTCTTTAGAAAAATCTGTGGTCTCAAAACGAGTATAAAAACAATTTAATGCGTTTGCCAACTCTGCATCAGATTTAAAACCCTCTAAGGAAATGTGTCTCAAATTAGAGTGGTTATGAAGACAAGTTATAATTTTCATACTAGTCCAAAAAGAGCCCAGTCTATTCTCTGTCAATTTCTCTTCAAGTCCATGTTTCTGACTTTGTTTTGCCTTACTAATTTCTATTTTTAAGGCTTTGCTAGCACTATAAAGCTCAGTGGCAGATTCATGCTTAAAAATTTGCCTTTTTTTCCCTGTATACACAATTTAACAGATTAATTCACCAAAGGTCTATTGTTTGGGTACACCTTAATTTTCCTGGAGGGTCTAATCATGTCCCTGCAGAATGCTACGTATGAGCACACCACGTCAGTTAGTTCATCCAAGTCATTTCCACAGCTGTCCATGAACACATCCCAGTTTGTGCATTCATAGCATTCCTGTAAGCATCCAATAGACTCCTCAGTCCAAGATTTAATGTCTAAACTTTGCTTTTTCCCTTTTGAGCACAGTTTTGTCAGCGACTGCTCCAGAGAAATGTAATTGGGGGGCGATGGGGGGTTTAGTTTATAAACAGGGGGGCCAAAGCTTCTTTAGGGTGTAACGATTCACCTAAATATTCGAAGTATCGATACACAGCCCTTACGATCCGCTGCATCGATCGGCGTTCTACTAGTTGGCCTCAATCCAGGCCACACATCGATGCAACTTTGAATCGCTTCGAATCTAAGCCCAAAGAATCGATTTATTTAGATATATGGCGAAACATAAACCATACAGACAAACGGCATTCTTAGTAGTTTATTTTTCACATAAATGTTTCATTAAATGCACGTTTAATACGCTGGTTTTCCGCGCTGCGTCATCATCAAGAGCCTGCAGCACTTGTTTCACATGGAATCTACTCCCGGACGGAACCGCTGCCGCACAGCCCAGCGGAGGGGACGGACAGTGCCCATCCCGCGGGCCCGCGAGAGCGCACAGAGCGGAGACCATGAGGGACAAAGCCGTAAAGGCGAAACCAAACTGGCCCACGGAGGTAATGCCGCGAAACGACTTGAGCGAGCTCCGAAAAGAACCAGACGAGCTGCAAGCACGCCGCCACCGCCCCCCCGAGCTGCAACGCCACAGTCATAACACAGACTCGCGCATTTGTGCAGGCTTATGACTCCGCTGCCAGTCGGCGGCACATGTCACATTTTGGACATATGCCGTACTTAAGACGCAACATCACCATGCTTTGGATCTAAACTTCGAGTCTGCACATGTTTGTGGATTTAATATTTAATCTAATGATAAGTCATGAAGATACAGTAAGCTACAGACTCCCATCTCAACACACTTCTGCATCTGTGTGAAAATGATTTCAATAAGATGGTGAAATGTGAGTCACTTATTTTATTATGATACTAAACTTGTGAATTAAGGGGAAAATGCAATGAAAAATAATTGTGTCATTAAGCTGAATATCTTTATTACCCTATCCTTATTCTATCATTTTATTATTTGTTATTGAATTTTTGATTTAATGCAAAATCTTGGTAATTACTTTATTTATGTTGTAAGTTATCAAACTGAATCGAAATATCGTTTTAAAACTGCTGTATCGTTCTGAATCGTATCGTTCCCTGAAACCCCAAAATCGTTTTGTAATCGTATCTCTTGGCCTCATATCGAAATGTATCGTATCGTTCTAAAAACGTATCGTTACACCCCTAATTTCTATATAATCGTTAAGGATTTATAACTCGGCATATTGTTTATCGATCCAGTCTTAACAGTTCTAGTCTGGTTCTTTTACTCACAAAAAACAATAGCCTTCAATATGGTATCATGTACCTACATTTTCAACTTTTACATAAAAACAACATATCTACTAGCCAACTTTGTGCTATTATTTTATAATAATATTTTCATTTTTATTATTATTATATTTATCCTATTCCTAATAGTAAGCTATTAGGTTGTATTAGTATTTTTTAAATACTTTTTACAGTGTTAGTTTTACAGTGTACACGGCAGGAGCTGCTTCACAGGCAGAATACAAGTTTGACGGTGTTCTGTGATCAGAGCAGCCACAGTTTGTATGTGTGATTTCTAAATTACGTCCCAAATAGGCGTTATACCGCGGACACTCGGCCCGTGTGTCACCGTCCTCGCTGACGGCTTTCAAGTGTCCCGTTCATGCGTCCTGTCGGCTCTTCTCTGACCTGCCATGTCCGGTGCGGGGCCGTTATTTCTGCTTGTGTGTGTGGCACACACACACAAGCACTGAACCGGAGCACAGCACCAGGCAAACACAAGCAGAGATAGAAAGACATGACCGCGCAGCAGCACTCGATCAGGGCCGTGTCGACCTCGCGTGCACGAGACAGATTTTATGAAAAGCCTCAGTCAGGAGTCGGACCGATGATGGAGCGCGAGGCGCTGCACCGGGGCTGTCATAAAACCGAGTCTCAGTAGTTAGCAGAGAAGATACGTTTGCTTGGGGGGGCAATGAGGGGTCAGAGCCTTTGGTTGGGGGGTCGCGGGACCCCCCAAGACCCACCATGGCGCCGTCGTTAAGTTTTGTATGTAGGCACTAAGTGGACGCAGTTGTGGTCTGACAGACCAAGAGGCAGGGACTAATATGCGTCTTTTACAGATCCATAGCAATAGTCCAGTGTCTTGCTCGTCTCGTAGGACAGGTAACATATTGGAAAAAGTTCACAAGCAACTTTTTGAGACAGACGTGGTTAAAATCTCTCATTATAAAGCATGGCGCATCCGGTGAGATTGTCTGAAGTCTCTGTACACTGTGAATATACACCACAGTAAGAAAAAGCTGTGGGAACTCTCGCGGCAAATAATACGGACAAAAAGAAACAGATAATAGTTCGATATCCGCTTTGCATACTTGCTCTCTGACTGTCACCGATTTGCAGTATCGTTCATTGAAGTATAAACAAACCCCACCGCCATGCGTTTTACCTGTCTCGTCTACGTCTCGGTCCAAGCGGAATGGTGACCCAAATCTATCAACGTGCAGATCTCCGTCTTGGTCCTGACAGGAGAGCCACGTCTCAGTGAAAGCCAAAACACAACAGTCTTTAAAGAAGAAGCGGGCGTTTCCCTGTAGTTCATCCACCTTGTTCCTTAGAGATTGGACATTTCCCAGGATCACAGAGGGCAGGGGGATTCGGGTCAGCTTTTGTCTTTTAAATCGCTGCTTCACTTCAATCGTTTCCTTTTCTTTGACTGTTTATGGTTCGCATTTCTGTTATCCTGAAGGTCTCTTTCAATAAAGTTACATACACTCGAAATATTATCCGAAAACTCAGACGGAACTTAGCTGTAGCAGCAAGTCTCTTGTATACTGGAGCCTTGCTTCGCCGACAACTCCAGCCACGTTGCTGATATTCCCCAGAATAAGATCAAAATCCAACAGCAGATCGTTATCATAAGGCGCATATCCATTTAGATTTCGCATGGAACACTCAAACATTTAGAAAAATTGTTAAAAAATGGCTTAAAAGACGATTAAAAAGTGTCCCCAAACAGAGCTCTCAAAACTGCTAGTCGCTGCGTGCGCATGCGACTGTCGCAAGATGATCTTGTAACTAACTTTGTCATCATTTACTTAGATATTTTAAAGGTGCACCTGCATTGTATGGTCTTTCCTCATGGCTTTGGAAGTTTGTGGAGCGTGGATTTGTTACAATATTTTTGCAAAATTGTCTTCAACTTTTTAACATGTCTGAACCAGCAGAGTGGTGTGTCTCTTCTTCTGCCTTGGCCATCCCATGGCCTCGATTAGCTCTAATATAGCCCACACTTAAAGCAGCCATCTTCACATGGGAAATACAACACTCTCAAGAACTTTCTCCTAACAAAGATATACAGTCTTTGTCAGAGAGAGCGGCAACATGTCAGTTCAGCTCCCGCCATAAGTGTGAACGGATTCATAACTCATCTCATCTGGCTACAGGAGATTACTGGAGCAGAAGAAGTGGATCAGGTCCAATTTCGGGGTGCAGAGTACATTGACGAGCCACCAGAGCTCTCTGTGTTTATATTATTATATTACTGTATATAGTAGCATCCCTATCTGCATGTTTAAAGTGTCAAGAAATGCAAAGCAGGGGCTTGGTGGCAGCTGTGTGAGATTCCTATTTAGCTCTGATCATAACAGTTTACGTTTTTTACTCTACTAAGGAGAATTAGGCATTAAACTGTTACGAGAACTAGTTCAGTACAATGCAAAAATTTTATCATTTTTGTGTGTCAGTGACATATAATGCAAGCTAACAGTATACTGTGTCCAACCATCAAAGACACTTTGTGTAAATTTACAAACAAAAGAAAGTCTGTGCAGGTGTTTTTACTCTGTAAATCCAAACATAGTTTTCTTTCTTTTTCCTGTTGGGTTCGTTCTGATCTCAGGAACTTGACCTGGCCGGAGTCGGGCACAGAAGAAAATAGTCTTGGTCTGTGTTTTGGTTGTAGAGTTGGAACTGAGGCAGACTGCTGCGCAGGATGAGGAACAAACCTCATTCAACAGCTCTGTGCAACTTCTCTGACGGTTGGGGTGAGGCGGAGCAGAGCTGCATGTAGAGGGATCAGTACGTAAAGCAGATGGATCCTGGTGCCCATGCAGTTACTTTCACCGTTTGAACAGCAGGATAACACCAGACCGTTACCCCATTCTCACATTCAGGATTTCTCTCTCTCAAGTCATTTTCTCTATACTAGATCTGGTGCAGGGTGGTCATCAGATTCCAGTGCTGGCTGACAAAGACTGCTGTTTTACTGGTTTGATAAAGCTAGCTTGCCTTCAAACTATGGGCCATTAATCAAATTGAATCGAAAAGAATCATTAATTATTTGGTGGTTAGAACGAAAACCAATCTTCAGTCAGAAAAAATGTGTAGTTTGGAGCAAAAGTCATACTATGATGCAGAATTTATATATATATATATATAAATATATATATATAATTTTTTTTTAAACTCTAATAAATGGGACATAGTAAAAGTTTTTTGTTCATGTATGGCATTGTTCATTTGTTTTTGAAAATTTTAAACAAATCGAATCGAAAATCAAAATCGATCAATACGAGATTACCCAGCGCTACTTCAAACAGTGTGGGCATACAATTGTGACAAACATGATTTGATCACAATGATCTCCTCCTTGGATCCCAGCGCACGGAAGGCCATTAAACATGCATATTTAGTAAATATTAGAAATAATAATACAAATTGTGACAAGCTTTGTGGAGAGGAGACGCTACATTACAATGATTTATTCTAAAGCATCTTAAGGAAAGGCCATGAGCATGGACAGCACTCGAGTTCCTTCAAGCCTAGTGTAGTTTACACACAATGCAATCTGTATTTCCTGTTTGGGTAATGCATTCAAAAAGGTGCTTGCTTCTAAAGAATTCAGAAAGCCATAATGTCCAAATATGGTGCTTGATAGTCCACATCCTAAAGTGTGACCCTGGTGGAGCGTAGTTGCTGTAAACCTGTTGTGATAAAGACCTTCTCTCACAAACAAACACCGGAAAGGTTTCAGGAGCAATGACAGTGCTAATGTAAGCTCACGACTCAACAGCTGTGGGACGTCCCAGCCTCCGCAAACACAAGAATCTGCCCCTTTGTACTGGACAGACTGGACCACACAGGCACACAAGTGGGACACTTAATAGTAACACTGGGTTTATGCAACAGGAGGTCAACTGAAAGCAAATGTTATTTAAATATAACTGACCATTATTACATTACACGCTCTGTGCAAATTGCTTTGAAAATTAAAGTAAAAAAATAAACAAATAAAATAAAATAAAAACAATAACCATCAAAATAAAGAATGGTGGCGGGTCAAAAGTTTTAGACAACATTGGCTGTCTCTCACCTCCACTTTGGTTTGAGTTATGAGGGAAGAATGTGACTTCTCTGTTCAATGTGCATTGTCCCTTCATTAAGTAAACAAAGAAATGTATGTAAGAGTATCAGACATGCAAATTACACCTCCAAGTTACAAGCCAGATGTTTGAAGTAGTGACGTCACATAGTAAGACTGCTTGTTTTGTTTATTTGGTTTCATATGTAATTCCATGAAAGTGGCTCTAAGCTTATCCTAAAATGAGATCAAACTAGCTTTATCTTAAACTTACGCCTCACCTTGTTCCATAAAAAAAAATAAGCCTGGGTTTGAACAGTGATAATTCATGCTTGAGGCTTAATCTGTGCTAAATGAGGGCTCATACTCACTCATACTAAACACAAAATGTTCAAAAACAGTGTTGTATTAGCTATATCATCCTACAGGTATTGTCAAAATGACAAGGTACGAATACAAAATAAGAATTTATCATTACCGTGTTTTCCGCACTTAGTCGCTCCGGAGTAAAAGTCATAATGCATATATTAGGTGGAAAAAACATATACAAGTCACACTTTTTGGGGAAATTAATTTTACATAATTCGAAACACGAACAGACGTGAGACACGTGTGTCCATCCCGCTCCTGTCCGAGCCTTTTTTTGACACACTGCACAAAGGCCAAGGGCCCGCTAGCGTGAGACAAAACTACAAGATGCAGATCAAAACGTGTGAACTCTGCATAAACCGGCGCTTAAGGTGTCACTAAATCATCTGCATCAAGTATTTTGTCCATTTGACATTCCATAAATCGAGAGGTGACTGGAGTGTAATTCGTACCTGAAGAAAGCTCCACACATCTCTCTCCACTGAATCTAGTTTATTTTGCCTAAACTCCAAAAGTCTCTCCGTTGATCAAAAACAGTCCTTCATTCATTCCTAGGGAAAGTTAGTTTTCTCTTGCACTGCTTATACTTTTGATCTGCAAGTGCTCACTGTCTGTCAACGTTTTTCCCCGCTTGCAACAAAGCTTCCGCATTTGCAATGAAAGCAAATGGTTGGTTCAAGAACTGTTGAATCCTCTGTTCTCCTCAGCTTTTTTTCCCTTTTTGCCCCTTGGCCCTTGACGCACCTGCCGGTTTGTTTACACAATCTTTGTTGACAGAAATTAAATATTTATTCCGCACATTTTTACAGCATCAGAAAAGTTTCAAGAGTGTTTGCCATGTTCTTTCCTCCCACAAACATTCTAGTAAAACAAAAAAATATATATTCACACAATTTTCCACTTTCATGTTTTTTGAACAAGCTCTTGGGAGCCACTAGGGTGGTGCTAAAGAGCCGAATGTGGCTCAAGCGCCAAAAGGTTGTCGGCCCCCGCACTAAATGAACAAACTTGCAGTTCATTTAACTGTTAGCACAGGACAGAAAACAGCCAGGGTGTGAAAAACAGCTATTCAGCATCAGAGATGTTGAAAGCCAATCTGCGCATTTAGTTATATTGTCTTAGTGATAGAGAGAGAGAAAGAAAATTGAGAACACCAAGGTGAATGGATGTTGAACCGTTGCTTGATGATAACAGTCAGACATTTTGGGTCAAGTAGAGAGCCAATAGATTTGTTGCATCACTTGACATCTAACTGTGTCTCTTCCACATGTCAATCCCCACACACTGGTCTCCCACACTCACATGTAGGTTCAAGCATGTACATTTCTGTAGCCGTCTGTGGGCCCTGTGTCCAGACAGTGACAGGCATAACGAGACAGACACTCGCTACGATCCACTACACACACACACACATACACACGAGGGCAGGCTGCTTCACTCTTCACTCCGGCCCCTAGCCTCTCAATTACCCAGCAGGCTTTTAGTGCCACTCCGCTCAACTACAGCAAATTACCCAGGGCCGTGCTCACTTAGGGACCTGTGACTGTGGGTGTGCGGAGGGTGCGTGCGGGGATGGGGGCTGAACGGAGATAGAGCTATGAAAGTGTGTGTTTGTGTGCGAGTGGCTCTGAAATAGTGGCGGGAGTCCAGCAGAGACGCGTGAAAAGCTAATAAAAGTGTTTGAATGCAGCTGCCATTAGGCTAATACCTCTCCACAAATATGACTTGCTCACACACACATGCAGCGGTTCGGAGAGGAGGAGAGAGGGGAGAGAGACAGCAGGGTCACCCGCAGGGCTGCCTCTTAGATCAAATGTTCCTCTCCGCTTAGAGTGCGAGCTTTTATTGAATGAGGTATTAAAGAGTTGTTAGCTAAAAGAACTGGTGCAAATGGCAAACTGCTGGCTGGTTAATTGCTCGCTATTTTGGGTACATCATAACTAAGTACTGTTTTGTTCGGCTTGTTTTGTTTTTATCAAGAGGGAAATGGATGAAGTTTAACCACAGTTCATTTTCTTGAATTACCACATTTATATTTTCCCAATGCATTGAGTATTTAAACGGCCTATAGAATTTATTTGGAATATCATCTTATCATTATCATGAGGTTATGCATGAACACTGAATATATAAAAGGAGACTGAGTACAGCGATCTAATGACCCATTTTATGTTGACAATGATTTGTTTCTGTTTTTGGCATGAGCCCAGCAAGTACCAATCCACTCACACATTTCATAATTATAATAGCACTTAAAATAATATTGCTCATTTTAGCAATTTGCCAATTCTTGGAAGGTGAACGCATTTCACATTTATGTAAAGCTGCATTTATATTAGTAATAAAACTTCTAAAATCTAAAAGCCTCAATGCAATCAAGTATCCATTCATTAAATTACAAAGTGGTACACATTTCTATCAAATAATACAGAGTTTCCCAGCATAGGTTTATGACTATATATATATATAATATATATATATATATATATATATATATATATATATATATATATATATATATATATGTGTATGTATATACACACACACACACACACACAACACCTTGCGAAAGTATCCAACCCCCTTGAACTTTTTTACATTTTCTCTTATTATGACCACAAAAATCAAACATATTTCACTGAAACTTTGTGTGAAAGACCAACACTAAGTTGCACACAATTGTGAAGTGGAAGGACAGTCATACATGATCTATTTTTTTTTTTACAAATTAAAACCTGAAAAGTAGGCGTGCAAAATTATCCAACCCCTTCTTTTCTGAGTGCAACACATTGCTTTTAGAGGCTTTAGAAGGTTCCAATGTTGACCTAACAAATAAATAGAGTCCACCTGTGTATAATCCACCCTCAGTATTAATGTAGCTGTTCTGTAAAAACCTCAGAGGTTTGTTTGAGAGTATTGGGGAGCGGTCAGCACCATGAAGTCCAAGGAACACACCACACAGGTCAGGGATAAAGCTGTGGAGAAGTAAAAAGCAGGATTAGGTTATAAAAAGATTTCCAAGGCTCTAAACATCTCACAGAGCACTGTTTACACCATCATCCATAAATGTAAGGAGTATGGCACAACTGCAAATCTTCCAAGACCAGGCCGTACACTTAAACTTACAGTCCAAACAAGGAGAAAACTGGTCAGAGATGTAGCCAAGAGGTCCCCGGTGTCTCTGGAGGAACTGCATAGATCTACAGCTCAGGTTGGGGAATCTGTCAAAGGTACAACTTTTAGTTCTGCACTACACAAATCTGGCCTTTATGGAAGAAAGCCATTGCTTAAAGAAAGCCATAAGAAATCATGTTTTCACTTTGCCAAAAGCCATGTGGGGGACACAGTAACCATGTGGAGGAAGATGCTCTGGTCAGATGAGACCAAAATTGAACTTTTTGGCCAAAATGCAAAACGCTATGTGTGGCAGAAACCTAACACTGCTCATGACTCTGAATGCACCATCCACACAATCAAAAAGACAAATGCCAGCATTATTTTCTGCACATGCTTTTCTTCAGCAGGGACAGGGAATATGGTCAGAGTTGATGGAAAGATGGATGGAGCAAAATACAGGGCAATATTGGAAGAAAACTTATTGGAGTCTGAAAACACTTGAGACTGGGGCGGAGGTTCATCTTTCAACAGGACAACGACCCCAAACATAAAGCCAAGGCTACATTGGAATGGTTTAAAACAAAACATATTTATGTCTTAGAATGGCCCAGACAAAGCCCAGACCTAAATCCAATCGAGAATCTGTGGCAAGATCTGAAAACTGCTGTTCACAAACACACTCCATCTAATCTGACTGAGCTGGAGCTATTATGCAAAGAAGAATGGGCAAAAATGTCAGTCTCAAGATGTGGAAAAGCTGGTAGAAACATACCCAAAGAGACTTGGAGCTGTAATTGCAGCAAAAGGCGGTTCCAGAAAATATTGACTCAGAGGGGTTGGATAATTTTGCACGCCTACTTTTCAGCTTTTAATTTGTAAAAAAAAAAAATAGATCATGTATGACTGTCCTTCCACTTCACCATTGTGTGCAACTTAGTGTTGTCTTTCAAGTTTCAGTGAAAATATGTTTGATTTTTGTGGTCATAATAAGAGAAAATGTAGAAAAGTTCAAGGGGGTTGGATACTTTTGCAAGGCACTGTATATATTTCGCTAAAGGACACTCTTTTGCGTCTAGCAAGAATATGTGGAGATGGATCCCAGTGCGCTCCCTGCTACTGAGGAGACGCCCCAGGGACATTGAAGGATGGGTCAAATACAGAGGACAAATTTTCCTTTTCTATGGTAACTTTAAAGTATACCTTAACTTATTGTGATGCATTTGTATGTGATTCTCTGCACACATTTGTTCATGGACTGAGCATTTTAAGAGTTTCTTATAAGCATGCCCTGAAGAAGTGAGAAGACAACACTAGAGAGAGAGGCTGAGGGAGAAGAGAGGGAGGATCAAAGAGCTGCTCTGTGACCAAAGGGGCCCACTGTGTTCGATGAAATACGGCGGCTCCAAACTTTAAAGACTTCCTGTCATTAGCCTGAACCTTGTCCCCTGGCAGGCCTGGACCTTCTCTCACTCTCCCCACCAAACAATGAAACAAAGCAACAGCAACAATATGAAACAAGCAACTGCACATCTCCATACACACATGAGATGTTCAGGCACAGATATTGTAATAATAAAAGCAATAGTTTCAATTTTTAGAATGTATTTTTGAGCATTGAACCTTGCCATAAAACTGTTACATTATATAAAAAACAACAACAAAAAAACTGTAGTTACAGTTTCATTCAAGCTCAAGTCTGACAGATACAATGTAATGTGTGCTAAATGGTCACATTTATTTCCATTCTCAAAGCAAGAGATTCACATAAATCCTTACTGAAACATGACATGTCAAAGGTTTGTAGAAATTCCTGTCAGAGCTAAAAATGTGATGTTTCTATTAAATCTTTGACTTAAAATTTATCAAATTCTTTTGTAAATCACATTTTGTAGCAGAAAGTCAAGCACACATGCTAGTGATGCATCAATTGATCCAATAGTGGATATCGGGGCCACAGTATTTACTGGCTGATGGTGGCCAGAGGTTGAGGTGCCAGGTATTTAGGCAAATCGCTTCTGCTGAGCTGTCCCAGGGCTGCTTGCCATCACTGAGTGAGGGGGTGTTACTGCATGAAGCTCTTTGGAAGACATCAGTCTGCGTAAATGTGCTGTATAAATAACCCGTTCATTTATTGAATGATGTTGACTCAGAGTAGGGCTGGGCGATATTGAAAAATGAATATCTCAATAATATTTGGACATATTTTTGATATGATAGATGTTATTATTTCAATCGGCATCAAGCATGTCTTTAAATGTATTAGTTTAAAATAATGAAAAAACAATACATGAGCTTGACTGGGTTGACTAGAGACATTTTTGGTCGACTTAAGACGTGCCATTACTCAGCTAAAAGCAAAACTACTAAATCTCTCTCTGACCCAAACTGCTTCGCAAAACCATAAGCCCAGATGCTAGAACTAATAAAGAAAAACAAAAAATAAAAACAGCTAAATGAGTTTCTTGTAAATAAATAAATAATTTAATAAATAATAATATAATAATAATAATAATAATATAATAATAATAATAATAATAATAATTGCAATGTGCTTTCAAACTAATAAAAATGTTGGTCTCTTGGTTATTATTTTTGTTCTTTTATTATTTTTTCTTATCTATTTTTAACAATTGCAAATATCATTTTAACTTGTTTTTACAGCAGTTTTTGTTGCCTTTATGCTACAAATAGTATACTCAATTATCTGTTTTTTGCACATCTTCAAGACAACAATCACAATATAATCTCAAATTTGATATATTAAGCATAACTCATAGAACTAAGCAACCCATTTTTTAATGAGTTATCTGCTGTCTTCAAGTATTGACGTAAACTTAAAACCAACTTACCAAAATCGGTATCAGAGTTGAAAAAGCTTTATTGATGCATCCCTGATGACAGTCACATGTTTTCGACATCAGAAATTGAGTTAGAACTCTATCTAATGGCTGCAAAAAGAATGAAACAGAAATTGTTCAAAACAAGTCTGGATGGTTTGCAATAAGATCATGGACTTTCAGAAGTGTTGGAAGGCTCAGACAGGATCTTTAGATTACTTTTAGTTGTGTTTTTGATGAAGAACCATTTTGATACAAGTTATCATAAAGAGATGAATAAAATACCCAACCTAAGGTACTTGCACAAATGGGTATTTCAGAGCATATTTGTGTATAAACGGATGAAATGGTTAAGTCACTGTTGAAACTGCACAGCTGTCATGTTCAACCCCTGATCCCATTCTTCAGCACATAACAAGCCTCAACAGTTGCTCTAACAACAGTTCTGATGCTGTGATCGCGTCCCTGTTACGCTCATTCAATTACCCAGCCGCTGAAACAGAAGGAGAAATGGTGAACACAGGGAGCAGGTGCTGACAGGCCAGGGGTTTAAACGACTCAGCTCCACATCTGTGCGGCCCTTTCCAGATGTCGATTGTGATGAACAATTTAATTTGGCCGACAGAAGAGGATCAAATGTAAAAAGACTGATGTGTTGTTTTTCCACTAGAGTGAAATGTAAAAATGGGAAAGTCAGCTCCCCTTCAAATAGTTTGATGGGGATATACCGCGATGCACACAAAATCATCATTTTTCATTGTGGCATTTGATACAGCATCAGAGGCAGAATGATGTAAACCTTCACCTTAAAAAGAAAAAATATATATTAACCCTTTCTTGCATACGACTCACAAAAGTGTACGCCAAATAACCCCCCTTGGTACCGCCATAATATGCTCTATGTACTCTGACTGCATGCTGGTGGCTTCTGTTACCACTTGCAGTTCCAGTGAATGTCAATACATGGCACTGCAGTCTGCATGGAGCATGCTAGGGCATGCTTGGAGATTCCAAAATGGCTTCTTCCACCAGAAAGTGGTAAGCTCGAACAAATTATGGAAAATATGATATCAATGTTATTTATTACAATAAACATATTGCACACATTGTACACTTGAGAAAGATGTAGGACATTGTAAATATTTGAGTAAAATCTAATTTGATACATTGCCTAAATGGGTTTAAATTTGGCAGTCATGAAAGTGCCCATCATGCACACAGGTGTACTTTAGTGCATTTCTATCTGTTACTAAGTGTACAGTATGCATTTAGAGGACTAATGCCATGCACTCTTATGTTTACTTTATGTAAAAATTAATGGTTTCCCTTGCACTATCTTGGCTTGTTTTTATATTTTTTGCAGGTCTGCAGCCATATTTACTGTTTAATATCTGAGGAGAGATTATGGCGTACACTAAGGTTATGCATTTACAGAACAAACATGAGTTAGTTATTATAAATGTTTATTGCAACCTTCTGCATCCACAATATGCACATGTGTATGTCATTGTGAACAGATCTATCTCAAGATATAGAAGGATCTATCTTTTCCTACATTGCAAAGCTGACTGTTTCTTCAGATTTCACAATAAATGAGTTGTAGGCATTTGGTCCATGATTGAAGAACACAGGTCTAGGAACCTAAAGTTTCTACTGAAAACATTAAAACATTCTGTTTTGTAACTGAAAATAGCTGTTTGATGCAGAAGGTTGTAATAAAATTCCTAATAACTAATTCACGTTTTTTCTGTAAATGCATATTGGTAATCTTAAGGGTCTTTCACACCAAGCCGAGGGTCGCCCGTCTGAACCGGTTTGGCAACTTCTGCCGACAGGCGGCTCACGTGTGTTTGGTGTGAATGGCACTGTCGGGGGGTCAGAGGAGCGCGGAGCACGTCGTGGAGGCGAGGTTTTGAAGACTTGCTCGTAAAGTCGGCATCGTCAGCGGTCGGTAGTTGCCGCATATGCAGCTGTTTGATTGGTCCCTGGCTAGCGAATCACTGCGCAAGAAAATGGTGCGGAAAACCGAAAATGCCGCTTATGGAAAAATAGTATTTACCTGAGCATAGATTGTTGTTATTTGCCGGGTTCAAACGGGACGTAAGTACGGAGAAGAATGGCTACTACTTGGTCAGAGGAAAACAAAGATGGAGGAGTACAGCTGTAGTACGAAGGCTGGACTGTAGCGGGAAACAGAAGTTGAGCCTAATCCGTGAGGTAAGATAAAATCTGTTCGCCACAGAGTTTGACAACTACTCGCGCACAACTTCTGTTTTGTCTTTTTCGTCAAGCGCTACGTCACGCGCATGCTCACTCGGCATCTGTTCGCCGACTGTTGGCTGCTTGGATCGTGTTTGTGCGAAGGCTTTTTTATATCGATGCGCCCAAAAGAGACTAGAACAGATGGTGCGTCGCTCCTCCCTACCGACAGTGACTGGGAGTTGTGTTGGTGTGAAAAAGCCTTTAGTGTACTGTACACGCTCAGGTATTCGTAACTGCATGGTTACAAGTGTACAACTTTTTTCTCCAAACTGTGACATTTTTTTTCAAAAACTGATTGTTTCATGTTGATTATGTTTCTAATGAGGTTACCTGACAGCAATTTGACAATCCTGTCATAAGTGGAACATAGGTTATGCAATAAAGGGTTAAGCATCACACGGTTATGCTTGTTTGTTTATACTTTTGTTTTCTTTTGCTTTATGTTTTTTGAAAGTAGAAAGACAATGCCATTGATAAAAACCTTGCATTGAACCAAGCTTGCATAACACTAAATAACCATTAAAACATATTATGGAACCAATAATTGTGAATGTTTAGAAAGTTGTTTATGTGAACCACCCTCATAGTTTTATCTTGTCATGGTCATCAAAACTATCAGATAGTTGTTTGGAGGAGTAAGGTCAAGTTACATGGAGCACCAGTCACCTTTTGCATGTCATAAATTAAAATGTCTGTTCTTTGAGTTGTATGGCCTCAAAATTAATATGCCATAATTTAGCACTGTATGTTTCCGGAAAAGATTTTTCTTTAGTCAACTTTTTCCACATTTTAATAGCATAGCACACAATTATCACTATCAACAAAGTATGACTTGAATTTTCTACTTCTACTGAATTGAGTCGTTGACTTTTCACTTCCAGAAAGTTACACAGTGCACCTTTAAAGTGTAAAAAAGTCTCCACCTGGGCTGCATTAGAGGAGGAAGTGTCTTTACTGTCTTTTCTACGCACACATACACATATACACACACCTGAACATGCCGCCAGGCCACTGACCATGTCCTCGGGCGGTGGCAGGAGCGGGCAAAGGAAGCTAACGAGGAGGATCAAAGAGCACATTAGCATGCCTCCTCTCTGCCTCTTTCCTCTCCTCTGTCTCCTCTGTCTCCTCTCCTCACCAGCGCTGAGAGCCCTGCCAGCCACTGCCCTTGTGCTTGTTAAGCGCTGACAATAGGACGTGCCCTGAGCCAAAGGAAATGAATTATTTACTCCACTCGCTCTTGAAGAACAGAGAAAATAAAATCCCTTTTCTTGTTTTACCATTGAACTAGCAGCTCTTGTACAACACACACAGGCCTTGTTCCACAGCTTCAGATGTTAAACGCTCGCAATAATTCTGTCCTCCACCGTCGGCAAATATATCTGTCCCCCGAAACAGTCTGTGCTGATGACTGTATTGTGAATGCATCTCCCTATCCACACGGGCAATCAATGTGTCTGAATACTTTAGCTTCAAGGGAGTTCAGGGTGAACGTTAAACAGAAAACCAAGGGCAGCAGGCGGTGAATTCAACTACATACAGACATTTTTCACAAGCTGTGGACAGCAGCATATACACCTGTTTTGCAAGTTGGGACTATATTTTTAATCATTGTAGCTGTAGCAATGCAGACTAAAGACCACTCTCATTTGCTTTGTTAAACAATTTATTGAATGTTAAACTTCAAGTTGAGACCTGTTTTCTACCCACACATAAATCGTTTATCTTCCCCATTCCAGGGATATCTCTCCAAGATTCATTTCACAAACTGTTACGTATATCCATTACAAAAAAGATCATGAGATGTTATGTTGAGCCGAAAATCACAACAACAGTGAGGGCTTCACAAGAATGTTTGTTCAACCTACAGACACATTAGAAAGTCAAATAATAAATATCTTTGGTCAATAATGCAGAAGCAGAGAGTGTCCAGAGCATCTCGTCCTTAGACATTCCTTCTCAGCAAGGGAAAAAAAGAGAAGTCTCGAGTGGAACCAAAGTGAGAGGGAGAGATCCACTCCCATAGACGTGATAGGAATGATGCACATCCATCTGCAGCCTCAGGGTCCACTAGCGAGGGAAACTGCTGATCTGGCAGGGCAAAAAATGTTCTGTTGCAAGGGGGCAGAACGAGGGAATACTGTTTTCTAAACTACTTTGACTTCTCCTAGAGCCCATCCAGTTCGCTGCACACTGGAATTACTATGGCTGGTTTGTGTAAATGTATAGATTGGTAAATTAGCCGCTAAAGCCCAGTGTCGCTCTCTGATATAAATGTTGTTGTGCTGCTGTGTAACTGGTGGATCGAAGTGTCAGTCACCTTGTTTTTTCATGTTGGTCCGTACTGCTGCCATAATGTTCTAGCTGCCAGACATTTTGCCCCTGATTGAGATGCGTGGTGCTTTACAAAGTGGTACGTTTACTGTGACACTCAGCTCATTGCAGGTTTATTTAAAAGAAATTCTAGCTTTAGGTTTAATGTACCTACGATAAGTCAGGTGGAGCTGCTTCGGGAGTCAAAAACAAACCATATTACTGAGAATTGGTTCTTTTTTTGTGGAGTAATTAACTAAAAAGCAGTTTGTTGAGTAAGACTGACTCTTGTTTTGGCAAAATGTGCTTCAGTTGGTTGTGATTCATACCAGCCGTGTTATAACAAAACTATATTGCGTGAAAGGTGCTCTCTTTGCAGGGAAAGTGAGAGAACAGGAATATTCATTCCAAAGGGAAGCAAAAATGTGTAATACATTTTACCAGCAATGGTGATCTACAGTATACAGTATATGCTATATATTACTCCATTGAAGCATAATACTCCATCTTTAATGAACTTGCAAGGCCGATCTAAGAGATCAAACCAGATCACCTCAAGATGCAAACAGAAGACTGCATTGTTTAACAGTTTCTATATCTGTGTTTCAACAATAGTTTGATCTGAACAGGCAAGCACCAGTCCAAACATCAATCCAAATAGTTTTCTTATAGATTTCAAAATAAAAACTTTATACTTGGAAATGTCTTCTCTGAGCAGACTCTGACATGGTACAAAGCCAGTTTCAACTGTAACGAATGAGTCAGTCAGACCACCCTGACAAGCATATGTCTACTGATTAATCTGATTATAAAGAGACAATTAAATCCAGGCTGAGTCTTTCTATCAGATGACCTTCAGTAGCGTGGCATGACCCTTACAAAAAAAAAAAAAAAAAAAAAACTGACATAAGCTTTCAACAGTCTGTGTTCATAAACTGTGTAACTGTGTCCGCCATGCCCTTGGTGGACTGGCTTCTGTAATTATTTCACTTCTATCTTTCCTCTCCTGATCACACTTTGGCTCATCGTAATTCTTCATCACACTCTCGTCCACCTCCTTCTATTCCTTCACAATTCTCTTTTCTTGTCTCTGCTGATATGTCTCCCCACTGGCATACGTCATGGTTTCCAGCTTGCACCATAATAACTATCTTTGCAGCATGAGGGAGCAATGGTCACCTTGGAAATGACCATGGTTGGACTCGGAGGAGGGGCTTAACATGACAGTCTGAGTTTGCTTCCTCTGCAGTACAAATCTCACAGAGAGCAAAACTTTACTTTTTGTCTATAGCTGAAAGAGAAGAGTTGACTCAATGAGCTTGTACCACACAAGGCTCTGCTCTGCTCTTGAACTAAAAGCTTAATGGATACAATAAGAAAAAAACATTTGCATTTCTACTTTTTGGCATTATTTGGCGTTATTGTATGTGGAGATAAATACTTTGCCAATTTAATATTGCCAACCAATGGCTCAGTAGACTTAAACCCTAACATTTTTATAAAGAGCATGAGCCACAGAAAAAGTTGCTCTTTATAACATTTTATAAAGAGCATGAGCCACAGAAAAAGTTGGAAGTTCAAACAAATCTCCACTCATTATGTATAAAGACGATTAGATTTAAACAATACTACTGATGCCTTTTAGTCAAATGTTATATTATTCTAATCCTGGGTCATCACAATAAATCCTAGTCACAGCGATGCTTGGATTGGGAGCAGAACTGTAACCTGCAAAAATAAGCTCACCTCACTACTCTGCCAGTCCAATACTAAACCATATTGTTCTTTTATTCCCTTTCTTTCCCACTTTGCTTCTATTCTCCACCGTTAGACATGCAAAGGAACCAAGGGGCTGACACAATGTGCTTCAGGCTACTGTGGGCCTGTGTCCTGTACACTTGTACTGGTAGGGGACATGAAAGGCCGTTCCATTAGAGCACCAAAAGACTCATATTTCTCACAGGGCATAAAGGCCATTGTAAAAACGCCCTCTGTTCCCTTTCAAACATAAAACGTGTCAGACTCTACAAAAGGATTCCGGTCATCGCTGAGAGAGGATCATTACCGAGCGAACGGCAGAGTTAGAAGAAGCGGGACGTGCAAAGTGAGCTCAGCAATGAGAGGGAATTGTGATGAGAGCTCCACTGTGAAGCACCGGGACTAGGCCAAGGGGTTACCTCTTTGAATACATTGGTTAAATAAATATGGATTGTTTTTTATGTCAAATGGCAAAGGTTTTTATCTAAACATTTGCAGACAATGGATCCAATAAAAAAATGCTTTGATTCTTCTTTTTGTTTCTTCAATTTTATGGGATACAACTGTGTCAAGAGATGATTAAAGTGATTAAGTGATTAAAGTTATTATTATTATTATTATTATTTTTTTTTTTTTTTTTTTTTAAGATAAGCATAATGCCATTTATTGTCATGTTGGCAGAAAGAAAACTTGCTTTAGCTGTCAGGTCTATTATATGTATAATAGTTGTTGGACTAATTTTCTCAAAACAAATAAGATCTATGAAAAAGCATATTGACCTTTTCAGCCCAAGAAATGTGAAACACCTGGCATGAATATTATCAATATGTGTTTGCCAGGAATTGCGGTTTAAGAAAGAAAAAGTACAGTACATTTCTTGTATTATATGCTTTGGTGTACAAACCTTGAGTTGGAGAGCATATGCTGAGTCCTTGGGCAGATAATTGCTGCTGCTGCTGCTTCCATACTGTTGTTCAGGCCTCTCCCCAAAAGAGTCTCCACAATAGAGCCAGCTTTCAGTAGTTTCAATCGTCCTGCACTGTCACAGCCCTC